>OX465276.1:97166725-98366725 GCA_949987645.1 Tachina grossa
ACTATTGTCAAATGCAATTTACGAAAATAAAACTAAGATTATTACTGAATAAAATTTATAAAATTACTTCAATTGGACTTTAGCTCAAATACAATTACTTCAACTGGAACAGTGGCAGAAGGCCTGATTTACTAGTGCCTGGATTCGTCGTGGCACCCGTGGCCTGGATTCCAGTGACAGCCTCTCCTCACTCGTAAATTTACTAGTGATGAGATTCGCCTTCAACTGGAACAGTGGCAGAAGGCCCTAATTTACTAGTGCCTGGATTCGTTGTGGCACCCGTGGCCTGTATGCCAGCGACAGCCTCTCCTCACTCGTAAATTTCCTAGCGATGAGATTCGCCTTGGAAGAAGCGTGTACAAAGGTAGCCTCCCTTCACACCTAGCACTAGCCCGTCACGAGAGTGTTTACTGCAGGTTGTAGATATTGGGTTGTAAATATTAGACAAGTAACCTTCATCCAATATTTGTCTTACCGTAGCGAGCGCTGCAAGCAAACTGAAAATTGTTCTATCTTGAGTCGCCTTTTATACCATTTCTCTGTTATACATTCCAATGCTAGCGTCACACTCGTGTGTGTGCTTACAATTGTTGTGGTGACTAACAGCCGTTTATGCTCTTTTATATGACACACACACCAATATACCTCTGACAGAATGTTCACACAGAGAGCGTATATGATGGCTCTTGTTCTCACTCTGCATAATTGATACAAGAGATACGTAGACAATTGCTTGCTTGTTAGCACATAAGGTAAAAAAATAAAAATAAGAGTACACATAATAATAATAATTAAATATAGTGCTTATTAATGGGGAAGGTAATAATGGTAATAATACAAATCAAAGCAATCTGCTTCATGCATAAAAAAATTAATAACAACAATAATTACATATAAAATTCAGTGCTTATTAATGTGTAAGATAATAATGGTAATAAAATAACTCAAAGAAATCTGCTTCATGCACAAAAACATCAAAACTAATAATAATGACTACATAGCTAGACTTGTGAGCCAAAACGAGCTTCGGGACTTTGGCCGTCACAATATATACATATATATATACATATATATATCTACAGTAGGAAACTTCAAGTGATGAAGGCATAGTCAGTGAACTATACCGACTTCAGCAGATACTAATCCTAATATAACATTCTTCGTTGCTTAGCAGAATATTCGGCGAAATAAAATAACCGATAAAATGACTACTAACCACTGCTTAAAAAAAACATTTAATACGCCTCATTTAACACCAGAGGCGCTGCAACACTGCTTTATTCAAAACGTGCAAAAAGCAGAGTTGTAAAAAGAATGAAGCTCTTTTATGGGTCTTCCTTCAGCGTCTGTCTTCTCTATCTCTATCCCTTTCCTAAAAAAGGTAGCACCCACTATTGCCAGAACTTCTAGGAGTGAAATCGTCAAAAACTATAGATTTCTGTGCAAAAAATCGTCAAAATCGTCAAGTCATTTTAGAAAATCTTCAAAAAAACGTCAAATCAAAAATATTCAATTTTTTGGTATTTTAATGTTTTTTTTACAAAAACTATTACAATGATTCAAACTTATTAACTATGCTTTCAACAAATATACACATATACATTATTATATGTATATATATATACAACCTAAACATGAAAACTATTAAAATTAAAAATAAAAGTTAAAAAAACTTAAAATGAAATCAGAATTCACATACGTACATATATATTTATTTTTAAAACAGATAATTTATAAAAAAATAGTTAGCATTTTTGTTATAGAAACATTTTATGTATAAATATCAGAATTTAACATTCTGAACACAAAAAAATCATAACATAACAAAAAACCAAATCTAAAAATGCAATACTAAAAAAAGTTGTCATATATCATGAAATCCATGTCACGCACTGTTACGGTTTGCGTATAATTATAGCTGATTTTTTTAGGAAAGTTTTTCTTACGTAAGTACATTTAGGTTCTAGCTATTCAATTTTCTACTTGTTTTTAAATTGTGTAAAGTGTTTATGAAACGAGTTTTTATTTTCGTTGATATGAAGCGAAATGTTGCGTACGCACGCGCTACAAAAATTATACTCTGAAACTATGTCAGTTTATATTTTAAATTTCTGCGAATCCATTTGAAATAGAATTTTTTTATTTTTTTACAGCTATAAGAAGCTATCTTAGATTATATAAAAAGCATTACAACTTTGACAAAATTATATATATTATAGTTTTATAACTTTTAACATAGTCACGCATATCTTAAGTCTATCACGCACAATTACACGGTACGTTTGTGATATGTGCTCATTCACTAGTGTATTTTGAGATGTGAAAATCGTCAAAATGCAGAGAAATCGTCAATTCTGGCAACAGTGGTAACACCTAGTAATAGTAGTAGGCATTCATTGCCTGAGCGTAACTTCTCTTTAAAAAATAAATATGGTTGTGCTTGCTATAAACGCCAAACCTCATTTCATTCGGCAAACAAATGATAATTTCAGTGCAAGAATAAAAAATTGTATATACAAAAAATTAAAATTTTTTTAGTGCCATGTTTGTGAGGCTGTAGATCATACGGAGAGAAGTTAATTGACTTCAAAAATACCTTTTTATACATTCAATGTATCTAGATTACAAAAAATTAATGCCCGTAAGTTTTGATTTACCTCTAATGCGAGGGTTTGTACTATGTTTTTCCCAACGTGCGGCATTAATCAACTATAGACTGAGAGTTTGAACCTTACAGCCATCCCTAAACAATGACGGAAAGCGGAACGTTTTTTTCCGCAGAGCTTTAACGTTGAAATGCCATACTTAAACAAAAGCGGCAACGTTATGTCAAAACGATAAAAACTGGGTTATGAAACAAATAAATAAAACAACCCTGACTGTTTTAACAACCGGACTGACTGACAAACTGCTGTTTGTGATTTTGTTATTAATATTTGGTTACAAAAATTTTATTATTTAAATTAAAATAAAATGGTCAGCGTTGCCATATTTTTTTCTCAAAAACCTTCAAGTCGAACAAAAAATCTCTTTTTCTCATTAAAAATCTTTTTTTTTAGTGATTTTACTCAAAATATATTAATAGTATGTTTCCACAGTCATGATTTAGACAAATCATGATGATTTGTGCAAATCACGTTAATTTATACATGATTTACCATACATTTTCCGTATGGATAAATCACCTCAAAGTAGTTGATTTATTTTAAATAATGTCGAAAACACTATTTTTCGAACTCAATTTATATATGCAACCCTGCGTTAATTTTAAAATAACAAACTCCATTCCTGTGTCATCCATCAATAGTGATTGACAATTTGGAAAAAATTACATTGAGGAATATTTAATCAATCTTAAATGTCAACTACGTGTCAATAAAATTCACATTACAGCTGCTGCACCCACTTTATAAAGGCCGTTCATAAATTGAATACGAAAATTCGAACAACAAATCACTCACAAGCCCGGTGGAAACGCTTTGAAGTAATTTACTTCAACCTGCTTGATTTAAAGTCGGTGGAAACATACTATAATATGCATTGATTTGACTAAATTCAAATTCAGGAAAAATTTATTTTGTTTCAAATGAACTAACCCTACAAGAATAGTATCAGTCAATTAACCGGTCATTTGATCGGAAGTCATGCAGGTTATATTCATCATTTCGTAGAACAAAGTTTCTATAACATTATTAAGGGCCAAATGAAAAATGTTAAAAAATAAATTATTGAGGGTACGACAACGTTTGCCGGGTTCAGCTAGTATATATGTATATATAAATATAATTTTTGTTTTTTTTTTGTTTTAAAAAGTCCATTCAAAATACACAAGTAAATAAAATATTTAAAATTAAAGATATAAATAAGCAAAACAGAATAACATAGGAGGTATATAGCCCTCTTCACACATTTTCACGGCCAACTCACCTTGCTTTTTACAAATATCTACAACTTTGAAAATAAATATGTATATGTGACGCGCAAAATAAAAAGGGACCTAAGGATAAAAACCGGTTTTGTTCAGAAAAGCCATTTTAAAGATTTAAATACGTGTATCTTTGGTGTACCATCACATCATAAAACGCGCATATCTCAAGGAGGGAACACTTTTGGTGCATGGGATCGTTCTCATTCGATGCTCAGATGTTGTCCACATAAAAAAAAGTGAAAATTGATTTTTTTTTACCCCTAGGTCCCTTTCTCTATGCGCTATCACATATATTAAATTCAATTTTGCGAATTTCTTTTATTCACTATTGTTTTTACTTATCTTTTTCAGCACTTATAAATTTTAATTTTCACAGATAGAATGACGACCCTTTTCACAATGTACAATTTAAAGCTAACAGGAATTTTAACGGCAAATTTTATATAAAGAACTGTCAGTTAAACTTCACGTTACTCTTAATCATACATTGTGAAAAGGGTCGTGAATTGTATTTTTTTAATAAAACTCGAATTTTAAAAGTTTTGGCATATGTATTGTTATGAAAATAGCCGTCGACAGGTTTAAGCAGCATTCCAACAAGGCTAATGTAAGTGCTACGCAAAAATGTTCCTACAGGGTCAAAGCAAAGAATAGTCTAGAATAGTAGCCAACAACTAAATAAGCATGCCTAGCTTGATTAAACAAGCAAAAGCAACAACAACAAAAAGCGTCTGCTATTAAGAAGATTCACATATTTACACACATACATACATGCCAATTCAAACGAAAATCAAAAGATAAACAACCACCATGTGTTGCTTAGTTAATGATCTACACACGTACGCATATACACATGTATGTACATAGTTACCACATGAACTTAATTAGGCAGCATATAAGATGATAATGATCGTCTAGACATTGCTTGAAACTTCTAGTGGAATTTGTGTGAAATTAAAAAGAGGTGACGCATCCAATGAGTTAGTTAGTTGCAGTTGTAAGTCAGTCGCGAACAGTTATAGTTAGTGCTAATCAGAAAGTAGTGAAGTTAAGAACTCGTTAGTCAGTTGATAATTAAGTTGTGAATTTATAATAATCTGCGATACAGTGGTGAGTTGATAGTTAAGAGCATTTTGTGCTTTACACAAGAGTTGGAGTAAAAGAGAAACTATAGGACAGTCTATAGTGACAGCAAAGTCTGTCGTGGAATTGAGATTATTGTGGAGTCTATCGTGTCGACTGGAGTAAAGGGAACAGCGCAGCGAATAGACGTGTGTAAGGGTGTAAGTAAAGCCAGTGCGTCTTTATTGGTGTATCAACTGTAAGTGTCGGCAGAGTGAGTGCCGTGTGTGACGAGCAGCAGACAAAGAGGTATTGGTGTATTAACTGTGAGTGACGGCAGAGTGAGTCTCGTAAGTGACGAGCAGTAGACAAAGAGGTGTCACGTGATTACTTGCGCAGCCAGCTAAGAAACGCGCGTAAACTACAGCGAGGAAGGCGTAGTGGTAACCAGTTGTGAATATCTGTGTGTAATTTATTAGTTTAAGTTGTATTAGTGTATTTAAGCTCTTGAGTAATTTAGTTTAAGTGTATTTGTAAATAAAACTTGTACCATTTTTAACCCTAATTACTACACTCGGCTCTTGTATTCATTTGCAAATCTTCGGATCTACGGAAAAGCGTTTTTTAAAGAGAGAAAAACGTAACATTTGGTGTCAGAAGGGGGATTTGCAAATACAAGCGATACGTTTTAAAAAGGGTTAAGCGAAAGGCAAGAGGAAAAAGAAAAGGAGAACCTCACACGTTTGAAAAGGTTAAACGTGAACAAAACCATATACGTTTGAAAAGGTTAAACGTAGTAATTGGTTTTTGAGGAAAATGAAATTTCAAGAGCTTAATGCGGAGCAACTCAAGGAAGAGTTGAATAAGCGGAAACTGTCGACAACTGGTAATAAAGTACAACTACAGGAGAGACTACTACAGGAGTTCCAGCGGCGCAATATCGAAATCGAGACATATGAGTTCGAGGAGAAAGAGCGTTTGGAAATGAGGGTAAAGTTAGATGATTTTATGAGAACAGTAAGAGAATTGAGAGCTCAAATCGAATCTGACAACAAGAAATTTCTTGAAATGTCAAGAGAAACTTCAAGAGCCAAAACCGAGAGAGTGCGAGTACGAGCACGAGTACGAAAAGCATCTAGGGCCACAAATGACACACTTGACAAATGGAAAGCAAAGACTATGACAAACGTCCACGAATCATCTGGAGCCAGCAATGAAAAACGTCAGGAAATTGCTGAAGACGCAAACAGACGGGCAGATGGTGAAGAAATGCAAGTCAGTAAATCAGACAAAGAGATTTCTGACTTGGGAAACAGCGTCTACGAAAACATTTCTGCCACAGAGCAAGACGCTGACGAAAAACTGAAGGCAGAAGATGAAATCAACAGTTGTCAGTGTCAACAAGCTGAACATGAGCAAAGTTTTCCAGAAGTTTCCAGCGAAGTAAACGAAGCTCGTGACCTAGGTGATAGTCAAGCGGTTTGTGACACGAAGAAATTAGCTATGCAAGTCAGTAAATCAGACGAAGATATTTCTGACTTGGTGAACAGCGTATACGAAGACATTTCTGCCACAGAGGAAGACACTGACGAAAAACTGAAGGCAGAAGACGAAATCAGCAGTGGTCAGTATCAACAAGTTGGACGTGAGCCAGAAGTTTCCAGCGAAGTAAATGAAGCACGTGACTTAGAAGTTTCCAGCAAAGCAAAGAAGGTTGCTGACCTAGCTGATAGTAAAGCGGTTTATGACACAGCGGAACTAGCTATGGATGAAATGGTCTCGTTTACTGAAGATGAGCTAACTGCTAAGGTGAAATCCAGGCCACCAGTATGCGAAGTGAGCAGCACAAAAGCAGCTGGAAAGAAAAAGACAACTTCTATAAAGAACCTCAGGCATGCGGTAAGGCAAACTCTAGTCGAGGGACAAGGTAGAGTCAGAGCCAAGGGCCATAAATGTAGAATGGTAAGGCAAGCTCTAGTCAAGGGACAAGGTAGAGTCAGAGCCAAAGGCCATAAATGTGGAAGGAGTTGTCATCTACAGCGTACGGCAAGGCAAGCTGTAGTAGAAATACCAGGCAGATTCAGTACCATGGGCTGCAAATGTGGAAGAACTTGTCATCTTCAGCGCAAGGCAAGGCAAGCTGTATTGGAATCAGGAAGCAGAGTCAGTACCAGGGGCCACAAATGTCAACGAAGTAGTCACCTCCAGCGTATGGCAAAACAAGTCCCAGTTGAGAAACGAGACAGAGCCAGAACTAAAGCCGACAAATATGGAAGAGGTAGTCGTCTCCAGCGTAACTACAAGGCGTTTAGAAAACGCAGAAAAAGAAAGGCGATGATGTGCCTATTCGGGACGAATAGGCTTAAGTGGGCGGCAGTGTTACGAAAATAGCCGTCGACAGGTTTAAGCAGCATTACACAAAAAAAAATATTCCAACAGGGTTAAGTAAGTGCTACGCGAAAATATTCCTACAGGGTCAAAGCAAAGAATAGTCTAGAATAGTAGCCAACAACTAAATAAGCATGCCTAGCTTGATTAAACAAGCAAAAGCAACAACAACAAAAAGCGTCTGCTATTAAGAAGATTCACATATTTACACACATACATACATGCCAATTCAAACGAAAATCAAAAGATAAACAACCACCATGTGTTGCTTAGTTAATGATCTACACACGTACGCATATACACATGTATGTACATAGTTACCACATGAACTTAATTAGGCAGCATATAAGATGATAATGATCGTCTAGACATTGCTTGAAACTTCTAGTGGAATTTGTGTGAAATATAAAAAGAGGTGACGCATCCAATGAGTTAGTTAGTTGCAGTTGTAAGTCAGTCGCGAACAGTTATAGCTAGTGCTAATCAGAAAGTAGTGAAGTTAAGAACTCGTTAGTCAGTTGATAATTAAGTTGTGAGTTAATAATAATCTGCGATACAGTGGTGAGTTGATAGTTAAGAGCATTTTGTGCTTTACACAAGAGTTGGAGTAAAAGAGAAACTATAGGACAGTCAATAGTGACAGCAAAGTCTGTCGTGGAATTGAGTTTATTGTGGAGTCTATCGTGTCGACTGGAGTAAAGGGAACAGCGCAGCGAATAGACGTGTGTAAGGGTGTAAGTAAAGCCAGTGCGTCTTTATTGGTGTATCAACTGTAAGTGTCGGCAGAGTGAGTGCCGTGTGTGACGAGCAGCAGACAAAGAGGTATTGGTGTATCAACTGTGAGTGACGGCAGAGTGAGTCTCGTAAGTGACGAGCAGTAGACAAAGAGGTGTCACGTGATTACTTGCGCAGCCAGCTAAGAAACGTGCGTAAACTACAGCGAGGAAGGCGTAGTGGTAACCAGTTGTGAATATCTGTGTGTAATTTATTAGTTTAAGTTGCATTAGTGTATTTAAGCTCTTGAGTAATTTAGTTTAAGTGTATTTGTAAATAAAACTTGTATCATTCTTAACCCTAATTACTACACTCGGTTCTTGTATTCATTTGCAAATCTTCGGATCTACGGAAAAGCGTTTTTTATAGAGAGAAAAACGTAACAGTATGTACCTTAGATGTCCCATTCTAATATAAATGCTAGAGAAGAGCAACTATAAATAATAAATAAATCTATCATCACTTCCGATCAAGTGACTAGTGAATGTAAAATTGGTGCAAATGTGTTAGTGAAAAAATTTTGTTTTATGGCGTTTTCTTTTCTAGAAAAAGTGTCACATTTTTTAACTTTTTATTAAAGAAAATACAATTTAGCGTTCGTTTAAAGAAAAAATTTAAGCTCACAAGGGATGATACAATAATTTCTAATAAAATGTATATTTCTGAAAATCATTTTATTGCGAATTTTCCTTGAAAAGTGTAATAAGTGTAACATTTTTTTCCAGAAAAGAAAATGCTATTAGTTTCAGTCAAACCCCTGCAGTCAGACTGGGTCGCTATGTCAACACTAAAACTCTAGTAGTAGTAACAGTGTCTTCAATTTCTGTTCTATTCGTAAGTATAAAAGAAAGAGAGAAAACAGATCTGGTGTATTTCTGGTGGATTTTGCAACAACTTGTCAACATACATAAATTTGTATATACGTAAGGTATAGAAATGTACCACTAAAAATGTCTGTTTGAACTAAGAATTCACTACCTAGTCAACTGTTTTAAGTGTTATGCCCGTTATTTCTAGCCATAGATATCTATTAGTGAACACATATCTATCGTGTAAGTTAAATTTTATAAAGCAAACTCGTAGGTAAAAACCTTAGGTTAATTACCTGTTGTTAGAAATAACGGGCATTACTAGTAGATTTTCAATGATAAGCTCATGCTAAATGTCTATAGCACAAAGTATTGTATGGGGAATAATTGTAGAGTAGTACTGGTGACAAAGTCAAATTCGACTCAGTACATTTTCATCATCGAAGGAAATCTTCAGGGTCATTTCTTGTAGGGAACAAACGTAAAGGTAAATAACACAAAATATTTACTGAATCGAACATGTATAAGATAAATATATGTATGCACATAATTCATCCTTTTGATGACAGAAAGAAGAGATATGTCTGTACTTTAGTCAAAAGGACATTAAATAATATATTAAGGACCATTATTACAACTTAAAGATAGTTAAAAGTAGGATTTTGTCGGACATATAAAAAGCTTTCCGTTATTGCAAATTGGATTTAACTTACCAGGTAGGATAAACTTGCCTGTAATTTATCGTTCACTTTAGGTTAAAGTAAAATTTTCCAAATGATAAAGTCTAGTTAACATCCCGATAAACTTCGAAAATAAGATAAATTTTCACATATGGCAACGCTGATGATGGCAAACAAAAGGCAATTGTTTTATTTTGCAACTAACTTCATTGTGAAACGCGATGTCAAAATCGGGTTTTCCAATAGTAAAGCGTTGTCATCGCGTTGCCGCCGCGTTATTTCGGTATGCTTCATACAAAATGTATGTACATGAGAACTTTTGACAGCTAAAAAACGCTTGCCGCTTTTGTTTAGGGATGGCTGTTAGTGTTATTTGTTTAAGCAATTATTTGGCTTGGCTTTTCGTATTGGTTTTTAATTAATATTTATACAAATGGATAATTGCAAAACTATTCTATTGCATAGTGTCACCGTATTTTTAGCAATTATAAGAAAAAACTTATGACAATCTAAAAAACGGCAAATAAAGTGGTGGAAAAGACCAGCTGGTAATATGCGAGCTACCCAAGGATTCTATTGTACTCTGCATTCCAGTTTAAGAAAGCAGGAAGGAATAAAATGAAAGAGCCACGAATGCTATTCCCTTCGGTTTTCACTTCTGATAGCCATAATCCTCCTAAATTTCTGCCCATGCAGTTTCCTTTGCATTTCTATCCCTATAAATGCTACACACAGTGAATCGCAAAACTCTTGGAACCCCGTAATCATTTTTTAAATACTTGATTTAATAAATCAAGAATTAAGAAAATTTATAGAAATAACTCAAAAATCTTTTTATTCCTCGATTATTTTTAATAATAAAATTAACAAATTCAATATTGTTAACAAAAGTATGAAAAAAACAAGATGAAATGTCATATATCCTTAAAAACCCAACCTCAAAAGTGATGGTACGGAATTTTGTTTAGTCTTATTAGCTTAATAATTGGTTGGATTCCCTTTTAATTTTATTGTTGCTTTAAGCCGGCCATGCATCGAATGGACAAGCTTTTTTGTAAAATCAGGAGAAATTTTCTCCCATTCTTGAATAGACGCTGCTTTCAGGTCACATTTGTTCCTAATTTCATTTTTTCTTATCTGTTTTTCGAGATAGTCCCGCAGGTGCTCGATGGGATTATGATCAGGACTTTAGGGAGGAATTTGAAGGATATGGGGGCATTGTAGATGATCTATATTTTCGGATCGTTGTCATGCCGGAAGTTATACCGATCAAGGATTCCTAGTTTTTCTGCACTTTGGCGTAAATTATTTTTTAATCACCCCTATCGTGAACATTTTTTTCCCTCGAAATATCCCACTTTTCACCAAATTGCGATCGTGAATAATTTTCCCCTTATCGTGAATAATACTTTCCACGTGAAATTTTGCACTTTTCGTTTGGTTTTTTTCGGGCGAACTGAACGAATAATGTAATAATTTCGATATTTTCCTTCGAATTGTATATTAAAAGTTATAAATATTTATTTTTAGGACAAGATTAGTAAGTAACCTTTACGATTGTTAACAATAATTCCCTACAACACCTTTTTTCATGGATATGAATCTCTTTGGTTCACCCACAGTAAATTGCATGGCAGTGCACAGCGGTGGTATAGTAAAGAATTTGTTTTCCACTTGCACCTAGAATATATAAAAACACAACTTTAAATTTAAAAAAAAAAATTCATTTGGAAACTAAAATTTTTGTGTTTCTTGTTATTAAACTGAAATTTGTCTTATTTTCAATCAATTTCTAAGCTTTACAAATCTTCTTCCGTTTTTGACATTCTCTGGAACTTATAGCGGGGAGAAAACTACACGGGAGATTCCCGATAGCATTTTTCCCTTCGAGGGGAATGAACATTTCACGTGAACGAAAATTCCACTTGTTATTCACGATAGGTGCGAATATGTTTAAATAAACCTCTTTTATCATAATTTCATCGATTAAGACTAAGTTTCCAACACCTGCTGATGACATGCACTCCCACACCATCACACTACCACGCGTCTACTTTTAAATACTCAATACTACTTGATACCTTTTCAATTGGGTATTTGATAGAGGCCATTTAGATGAAGGGTGGCTCGCTGCGACACGTCGCCTGCACGTACTGGGAATTGAAGCGACAATTTTATCTCTTCTCTCTCACAAATTTTTTTCTCTCGTATTTTTTGTGTGCTATGTACAGACAGTGTTGCCAGTTAGACCAATTTTTTATAACATGCATCAAAGAAACAGTTATAATATAAAAATTATAAACAAATAAAGTAAGGAGAGAAAATGAATTATTGTATTTTGGTGGTAAATTAAAAAAAAATAAGAATATGTGGACGTATTAATTCTACATTTCTCAAAATAACAATAAGTTCCTTTACGGCAACACTGATACGAATGAACGAATAAAAAGCATTGAACATATTAATATCAAAATCGCCTGACTATTGCGACAAAAAAGTCTTCATGTAAACGCGAGTGGATTTAAGAAGGGATTCCAAAAGAGAACATAAGCGTTGTCGCAGCGAGGCCACCCTTCTTATAAATGGGCTCATACTACACAATACTTCAAATTCCTTTTGAATTGAATGTAAAACACAGGCTGTCTCATAATTTGTATAGTTTTAATAAATTATAAGTAACCCAGTTCTTGAAACTGTCAAAAAACAATTGAAATTACATATTTACAATTATACAATTTGTGTATAGCGCCGTGAGAAAATTATTTATTCTTGTAAGGAACTGCACCCTGAAATGAAATGCTATGGAAAGAAACACACACTTGTATACCCCTTTCACACTCACTCACATCTTTGAAGAATGCGTGGAATATGTTAAGAATTTGAAAAAACCTGTTCACATTACAACATCTTTCATCTGTCATATATTATAATATTATTTTTATGAGAGTGAGCAATTAAAATTAAATAATTTTTTTTTAATGCATTTATTTATTTATTGTATCTTCATATATGAACTAACAATAAGTATTCAAATCTTAAATCTATAAAAAAAATTATTACGCCCGACCAGTGTCGGACATAAACTTAGTGATAGTTATAAATAATACATTAGTAGTGATAATCAAAAACGGGGGAAAAAAGTATTTTCAAGTAGTCCCATCTGGAGAGTTAGATATAAGAGCCCGTGTGTCCCTCTTTTTTAGGCGGACGTGTCCAGTAAAGTTCAAAATATTACGAGCAAGCGGATTAGGATGTGATTCGAGTTTTGTTAAATATTTGCCTGCGTATTTTGCAATTTCTTCAGTCACTAGTAGCATATTTAAATCACGATGTATAATAGAATTTTGGATGTACCATGGAGCCGATGTTATGAACCGTAAAATTTTGTTTTGCCTTCGTTGGATTCTCTCAACAGTGGAAGCTGAAGCAGTGACCCATAACTGAATTCCGTAGCACCATATTGGCTTCAAAAGCGACTTGTATAGTAAAAGTTTGCAGTCTAGGCTGAGTGTTGAGTTTCAGCCAATCAACCAATATATTTGAGTTAACTTAAGTTTCATATGAGTTTACTTAGAGTCAATATGATGTTTCCATGTAAGTCTTCGATCAAGGTGTATACCAAGGTATTTCACTTGGGAATGTTGAGGAATATTTTGATTGTTGATTCGAATGGGGGAGCGTATCTCTTCTTAGGGTGAACGTTATATGGACACACTTTTGTTCATTGATTTTAATTCTCCATAAGTTCAACCATATTTCCAGCTGGGTAATATGTTTCTGGAGATTGAGGGATGTCTCATAAGGGTTTTCGTGCACACTCATACAGGCAGTATCATCGGCAAAAGTAGAAATATGGATATTATTGTTCACAGGCATATCACAAGTATATATTAAATACAAGACAGGACCCAGAATACTACCCTGTGGCACACCAAAAGATATAGATTCGGGCACACTCGTGAACTATCCTTCCACAACAGTGAACTTCCTATCAATAATATAACTTTCCAAAAGCTTTTGAATGTTTATTGGCAGATATGTCCTCAGTTTTAAAACTAGGCCTTCGTGCCATACTTTATCAAACGTCTGAGAAACATCAATAAAGAGAGCAGAACAATACTTCTTTTCTTCAAATGTTCTTCTAACAACTTGGACCAGTCTATGCGTTTGCTCAATCATGCTGTGATGACTTCTAAAGCCAAATTAATGGTCCGGGATGTACCCATTATCAGTTAAAATTTTGGACAATTTAGTCATGAGCAGCTTTTCGAAAAGCTTTGAGATTGTGGTTAGTAAGCTTATTGGCCTATATGACTCAGTCTTGGTAAGATTTTTGCCCGCCTTTGGAATCATTTTGATCTTAGCAAGTTTCCACTTATGTGAAAAATACTGCATTCTTAAAATAGTATTAAAAATAAATAGCAGGATTCTTGTTGCAATATGAGCAAGTACATGAGCATTTTGTTATTAATGCCAGCAATACCTGGAGCTTTCTTCGGGTTGAGTTCAGCAATTACTTTTTGTACTTCACGCATCTTAAACCTTAAGGGACGAGGGGGTATAGAAACTACACTCGGTAAATCAGCAGCACCCGTACATGAAATGGGAGTGAATACAGATTTTAAATGCTCAGAAAATAAGTTACCTTTCTCGCTATCACTTCTTGCCCAGCCTCCGGTCGCAGTCGTTTAAGATTTATAGTAGCGCGCCATAAAGAGTAATTAGATGCGGACGTTACATCAAGACATTCTAAATACTTTTCCAGTAGTGCAGTTTTTTCCGACAATAGCAGCGCTTTGAGTCGTTTGGTACATTCTTTAAGTCTGATTTTATTTAGGGGTGATCTGTATTGTTGCCTTTCTCTTCTAGCTCTCCTTTTTTCACATACAAGATGTTCAATTTCCGTAGAATAAATTCTGTTAAAGCCGGTCTGCGGATAGGAGGTAGTGGCGTGTTCAGCAGCCTGTTTAATATTTTCGTTAAGATTGGCAATGTTAAATTCAATATCATCGCATGATCTAGGCTGAATGTTTTCTACGCAGTGACTACTAAGATATTTTTTGAATGCCAGCCAGTTGATTCCATTAATCAACTTCACATATGAGTTAGTTAAATCACTCCTTAGTAGGTTGCAAATTGTAACTATTGTTGGAGAGTGATCGGAGGGCAGATCTAAAGAGGCCTCTACGTGAATTAAGCCCTTATGAATATTTTTCGTGACGGCAAAATCTATAACATCTGGAATTTTTCTTACGTCAGTAGGCCAGTAAGTAGGCTCCCCACTGTAAATGACATCTAAGCCCATTTTTGGAATTGTATTGAACAAGGCTCGATCTCAAGGTGTAACAAGACGCGATCCCCAGTACGTATGTTTTGCATTGTAGTTACCACCTGCCACGAAACAAAATCCAAGCGATTTGTAGAACTTCTCATACTGATCTTAGGGAACTGAAAATCTGGGAGGTGAGGAAATTGATGATATCACGAAATTCGCACAAAAATTTTCTACGAAAATATTCGTTGCTTGCAAATATTCTTCACTAAGGTTGTCAAGGACATAGTGCTTGAGTCTTGACTTAATCAAAATTGCTGATCCACCACATGCTCTCCCTCTCGGGTCCTTTGTATCGTATAAACTGTAACCATTTATTTTAAATAAGCTTCTTGAGCTCAAATGAGTCTCAGAAACCAACATTATATCAATATCTTTTTCCATGAGGAAGTGCTCAAGTTCATTTTTATGTTGGCGAATGCCGTTTGCGTTCCAGAAACATATTTTTAAAGTGTTCATAGTTTATTAACTAATGCTTGAAGCAGTGTATTCTGCATTCGTAGCATTTCTTGCATCACGCAAGTGATATTTGTTGTAAAGTTGTTGATAGTTTGCACAAGATTTTCAATAGTAGCTTCAAGGCGACTAAAGTTACGGCTTGAGTTTCAATTCGTTGAATTATTTGGCGGTGGAACATTTTGTGTGGGAATAGAACTATGTAGTCCTAGCAGCATCAGCATACGATACATGTGAAGTAACTGGTTGGCTCATTTGAGCAAAAGTGGAGGAGTTCGCGTTTAATGATTGAGCTGGAGTTAATTTGGGTTTTTGACCCATAGCCTGTTTAACGAAAGAATATACAGGCACCCTCTATAGTTAGCTGTGTGATTACCTCCACAATTACTACATTTTTGTTCTGCTTGATCTTTTGGCTTAGTGCAGCTAGCAGTACCATGCAATTTACCGCAGATAACACACACTGTAGGTAACTTGCAGTAAGTTTTCGTATGGCCATATTCTTGGCAATTATGGCACTGTACGGGACCTGAACGCTTACGTGGCTCTTCAACTGTGATTTTTCGATGTAAGAGATACTTTACGCTATAAATTGGATAGGTTTCATTTTTTTCAATTGCATGTCATTCGGCTCCACTTCAACCCGAAATAGGGGTTGGGGGACCTTTTCTCTATTAATTATGTTGGTAACATTTTTTACCTTAAATCCTTGGTCGACAAGTGCACATTTTACTTCCTCGGGTTCAACATATGAATATATGCCCTTTAATACTATCTGTATTTTAGCACTCTTAAGTTGGTATGTGTAAAAATTTGTTTAATTTTTTTTCGAATTCACTAACAATTTTTCGGAAATCTTTTTCATTATATATTTGGATTTTAGTTTCATCAATATTACCTCGTTTAATTGGAATGATGTGAAAAGTATTTTCACCAATGGCCGACAGTATTTTTTTATTATAAGCGCGTTAGAATTTTTTCTCTCAGATAAATAGACCTTAAAAGACTTTTGCGATGATGTAGAGGGCTTCTCGTCGGTGTCTTGCAATAATGAAAAACGATTTTGACGATTGGTAGATGATGCGCTGTTATCCCTAGACATCTTTGGAGCAGATGAAATTTGTAAAGAATTTGGACTTCGCCCACGCTTTACCACTGTTATATATCTGTCCATTCCCACTTGTACCCTGGGTTTTGAGCTACTGTTATCTGTAGTGATAACTTGGTTTAGTGATGAACGCGAGCCCGATGCGGATTATATCGCAGACTTAAATGAAGAAGTACTAGGCAATGGTAATGTTAACGATGTTGGCATTGGACATATAATAGCTATATAATAAAATCTTGGAGTAATTACGGATCTTTTTTTGGGAAGGATATTCCAAAATGTAGCTTTGAATGTATGTACAATTGATGTAATGAATGTCAATTTTTGATGTTCGCGAATACGAATACGAATATTTGAAACGATATTCGCGAATACGAATACGAATATCATATGCAATATGAAATATTAAAAAATTGTTATGAAAAAGGACTTCACACTCTTGTTGGCGTACTTTAAAGTTAATAAATTCAGTAAAGTGCGACTCTGACTCGTGCACGAAGGGTTCCGTACGAACACTAGATATGTAATTTAATACAAACTTCATCCTATATAATATATAGTTTTGGCATTTTTTTCGTTTTTGGGGTCTTTTCGGTTTTTTTGTTTTGGCGGTTTTTGCGTTTTTTCGATTTTGGCGATTTTTTTAAGTTTTGGCTCTTTTTTTAGTTTTGAGACTTTATTTTCTTGTTTTGGCGATTTTTTTCGGTTTTTGGCGATTTTTTTTTTATTTTTTGGCGATTTTTTTCATTTTTGCGATTTTTTTTTTAAATTTTTTTTAGTTTTGGCGACATTTTCACGTTTTGGCGATTTTTTTCGATTTTTGGCGTTTTTTTCATTTTGTCGTTTTTTTCATTTTGGCGATGTTTTCGAATTTGGCGATTTATTTTAGTGTTAGACAGACGGACAGCGTAGCGAAAACAATAGGGTTCCTTTTCACCTTTGGTGTACGGAACCCTAATAAAAAGTACCCAAAATTTTAATGATCGTCACTAAATAATATTTGAAAATGATACAAAGCACAAATTTCTATAAAAAATTAATGTATTTGTGCAAACTAAGATCACTAGTATGTACATATATGTACATTAAGGTGATTCTATAAAAAATTGGTTTTTTTTCTCAGAACCAGGTTTCAAAATTTTGTTTAGGTAAAAATATAGGCCTGTTAAAATATCAACTCATAATATTAATGATGAGATGGTGCGCATCGTACTTTTCGATTTCCCATACGCTTTACATGGTAAGAATTGATTTTATTCATTCTGATTGTCATAAGTAGGGAAAGGATTTTCATGTAAATACATGTTTTCTATCGTTGGTCGTAGATCAAGGTAAATAAAATATCTTTGCGAATCAACAAATTTGTGACAAAATGGCATCGATTTGTTAGTGCATATTTTTGCATATTTTATAATAAATACATATTTTTGCATATTTCATTGTAAATGTATATTTTTAATACATTTTTTAGTTTTTTTCATATTACAAATCTAATTTTGGTTTTTTCATTAGTATTTAAAAGCTCCTTTTTTACGACTGTGTAAGAAGAAAAAAAGAGGAAAACGAGAAAAATTTACGATCGCATTTTTTGTGATATTATTCGATATTGAAAAACCACGGTATAACTCCTTCAACTCACTTGAAAACTTCAGTAGCTTGGCTTAAGTCAAGAATACCAGTACCATTGAAAATTAAAAAAATAGCATGGGATAAAGCCGCTTTAAACCAGTAACCCGCAAGCCATAGTACAATTGTGCGTATGAAAATCACCAGCGTTGTCAACTTGGTGCGTTTCGCACCATTTTGGGTGCTTTTTGAAATTTTTTGTGCGAAAAATTCCTTAATTGGTGCTTGGTGCGCTTTTTTTTAAATTTCGGTGCGTTTTTTAAGTTTTGATGGTACCAACGCAAATTTAACACAACAATGGGTTAAAAACCAAAAAATTCTTATTTTGAAACTTACCAACTTACTGATAATGTTAATTACCATATTAATACTAATGATGTTTACAAAATATCACAATTTGAAATAAAATCTGTTGTATGGCCCGATGATAACAATAATGATGAAAATGTTGGCTTAATTTATTTGGAATAATTAATTTTTGTTCTCTTTTTAAAAAGGTTTAAACAGAATTTATAAAATTAATGTACAAAAATGTATCATCTTGTACAAGTGAATGTAAACATATTTATGTGCCCTTAATTATGAAAGTTGTATAAGTCATATATTTCTTTAGTCGAGATATTTAGTATATTACATTTGAACAAATCTAAAAATATTTTTGGATTTTATGCAACAGTTTAATTTAGAGTTATACTAGTCTCGATTAATATCAATTTATTTTACTATATCGACTCAAAAATGCGTATGACTGAGACCACTTTCATAAGTACAGGCACATTTATACCATGTATGTACGAATTCGTTTAGTACATATGTATATTGTAAAAGGCTATTTCTTTTAATTGTGATATTTTTTATATGGATACATTAAACTTCTGATAAAAAAAATTTAAAAATATTTGAACAAAATCATATATACTGAACTTTTATTAGTTTTGAATGCTTACTATTTATTAATTGTTGATATCTTTAAAAAATTTTGTACAGAATTTATGAAATTAAAAAAAAATATTATCAAACAAATTTGTTTAGTTTTTTTAGGTTTTACCCTTTTAACCTTGAACTATAAAAACCTGTTTTAGTGTTAAATTTTTAATAAAAAAAATATAATACTATACTTTTTTTTGCAAAATCAATTCAATAAACATTTTAAACTAAAGAAATCTTGTTGCGTTTTTTTGTAAATGGCGCGATTTTTTCTTCATTTTGGTGAGTTTTAAAATTTCAAAGTTGACAACGCTGAAAATCACATACATGCTTATGCTCTTTCATTTAGTCGTCACTGAGTAGACTTGTGCCATTTAGTTCATTTCAGTGACCGGTCTTTCTAGTTCATTATTTTCAAATGAACTAGTTCGTTCATTTAGTTCAATTGGTCTTTTTAGTTCAATGAAATAGTACACATGAATTGTCAAAATACGTTCATTTAGTTCAATCAGTCTGTTTAGCACAGAATAAACCATTTTTGTAACATATTTTCGAGTTGTGCTTTGTTGCCTTATTCGCTACGTGATTTTGGTAAGTAATAGGTGAACATTTTTTATTTCTAAAGAAATATTTTTTAAATTTAATTTATTTGCAGATTTTTGTAGGAAAAACATAATCTTGGTTGAAATTAAAGGTGAGTAGTTTCTGCAATTGATAATTTATGTCTGTATATTGTCATAATAGCTAGTTTTTTTCTTTATATTATCAGAAGTACATTTTTGGCAAAACTGAAAAATACCTATGTATGTGAGTAAAAAACCTATAATTTTATCTAGTATATGTATATTAATTTAAATTGTTTTAATTTCTTAGGAGCATAGTACATAATTCGTATCGATTTCGAAAGCCAGTGGAGGGAATACAGCAATGAGAGCCAACTGCGAAATTATACAAAAGAATAATGCAAAAATTTTAAACATTTTCCTGCAGGTTTTCTGCAGTTTTGATTATCAACCCGACTTGTCTACTCATCCTGGCCCTAGCCCAAGCATTTAATACTGCCAGTCCTGACTATGTCTAACGCAAATGATGGTATAAATCTTGAAAGACTGTAAATAATAGGTGACTTTTTTAAAATACGCCATCACCACATATTTATATATCACATACGAGAACGTGCATGAAGGAAAGCTCTGCCACTTACGCTCAAAACCAGTAGCTAATTTAAATTTGTATCGTTTGGGCTGGAGGAAACGGTTGGGCGAATATGATTGCTACGAAATTCGAACCAAGCGATAACTGGTTGCCACCATGTTATTATGTGCCGCCCAAAGAACTAGAAAAAGCCTTTACAGGAGCCAAAATACCACCGCAGCTTCGTTGATTTAGTTAATATTAAAAAACTAACAAATGTGGAAATTTGTGAATTGGTTTGTAATAGTGTCCTGCACAAGACTATTTATAAGACCTTTCAAGGCATGAGAGATTTTTTCCAATGCTTTACTACAGCGAAATATTCTAAAAGAATCGCTAAGCAACACTGTTGGCAAGCAATTTTTTTCGGTGGTTTGTCTTGCCAACAGTGTTGTTTAGTGTTGTTTAGTTTAGTCTTATAAATACTCTTGTGCAGGACACTAGTTAGTAAGGAAGCTGACGATTGGGGATGCAATTTAAACATTTGTATTGCATTTTAGGAACAAGTTGATTTCGAAGATGAAAATTGTGGAAACTCGAAGAAAACGGTTCACGATTGGGATGATGAGAACTGATTCCAATAGAACAAGAGAGGCAGGTACCACCTTACCTGACTGATGGAATAGTAAATGTTTTTGGTTCAGGGGCTCCACCATGTCGTTTTAGCAAACCTGAAAAGCTGGCTGATGGTCGGCGAGTTCATGTAGCTGTAGAAGTATTTTGTAAAGGAACTTACCGTGGGATTGGTAGAAACTACTAAATTGATAAATGTACTGCTGCAAAGTGCGCCTTACGTCAATTAAAGAAGAATGGTTTAATAGATAAATGTGTCTAATTAAATTCATGAACCTGCTTTAAACGTTTTTATATACTTATATATTCTTGCAAATGTCATACTAATGTTTGAATACATATACACTTATTAAGTTTATTATTCTCTTTTGTAAAAATCAAAGTGAGACTTCTTTTAAAGAAATTTGTTCTATATTTGCCCATTTGAAAAAGAGAAATAGCATTAAGTAAAAATAATAAAAATTGAAAATTTTAAAAACCTCTGACTTTTTTCAGAAAAGATTTTTCAGACCGATTTTCTTCAAACATAGCTAAGAACCCTCTCGATCAAGTCATCTTTCAAACAGAAAAAACTAAATAAAAATCGGTCCAGCCGTTTGGCCTGTACGTGGACCTGGACAGACACACAGATAAACAGACACACAGCCACACAGACACACACTACAAACTTATAACACCCCTTTTTTAGTCGGGGGTTAATAAAAGAAAAATAACTTTTAAAACGTACATATCGCTACCTTAACATAGAAAGGCCCTAACACAAAAAACTCGATTTCAAAAATATAATGTAGTTTTATACATTCTTCTCAAGCAATGAAAAACTATTTGTTTTGAAAATACTTTTTCAATAATAAAATAAAACTCAATACATATATTAAACATAAAAGGAACTATTTTTATTCAGTCTTCCGTTTTTTTTTCTTAAAAAGTAATTTGCAGTGTTTGTTTTATATACATATGTACATATGATTACAAGAAGGGTTGAAGTTTACATTAAAGGGTGAAGGGTAGTAGAGAAGCCCGCATTCATGTAACTCATATGTGGAACATGCTCTGCGGTATACGAATGGAAAATTAGGAATCAAATTGAGCATACGTTCCGCCAGTCTTCACAGATGGTTGGACATCTAGGTGCAATACCAGCTATATAGTGGTAACTGCTCACTACATCGACAAAAATACACAGCTAAAAACATACTCGCTGTCATGTGATCAGTTTTCAGAGAGACATACTGCTGAAAATCTTTGTAAATTTCTAAAAGAAGTTATGGTAGATTTTGAAATTTGCAATAAAGTGACTGCAGTGGTTAGTGATAACGCGCCAAATATAATTGCTGCAGTACGACAAGGACAATGGCGAAGTGTAGGCTGTTTTGCACATTCTCTCAACTTAGTTGTGCAATCAGCTTTAGAGGAAGTTGGAGAAATATCACCGAAGATTTTAAAAATATTAGAATATTTTCAGAGAAGTTTTCAAAGGCGCAATAAGTCGTTTGAGATCCAGAAGGAAATGGCAATACCTGAACTTAAGCCAACTTCACTTAATGTTATAGAGGATAGTAGCTAAAAAAAAATTGTTTCAGTTGTATCGTCATAATTTAAAAAATTATATTACCTTTTACATGTTGCGATGGAGAAAAACCAGACTTGATACCTTATTATGTTTAAGAAGTGTACGCCTGTCATTCACGATTTGGCCCGTTGAGGAAGAAACTCTTTCACAGGGTACTGAAGTAGCCAGTATGCAGAGCCGTTTCAGTGCGAAGGCATAAACACGAGGATAAAGCTTTCTCCTTTCGCTCCACCACGCTAACGGATCTTGAGTTCTATCTAAATACTCTTCGTTAAGGTATTTATCAAACTCTCTAGTAGCGGCGGCAGTGTTGTTATCTGGGCGGACGGTTTTATTAAACTCTTGATCGTATTCCGCCCAAAAGCTTAATTCTCCCACATTGTTGTTATTTGTTGTTTCTTGATGCTCACTCACTTCCGTATTGTTGCCTGGCAGACTTATAGAGCACAGCTTAGATCTCAGAGCTTTAACGACAGCTTCGTATGAAATTTCACTTTTGAATCCTCTTTTCTTGAATCGAGGATCCAACAGTGTGCTTTCGGCATATAAAAACTTCTTTTCATATTCTCCAAATCGGGATCTAAGCTGACTTTTCATTTTGTAGATGAATGCCGAAATTTTGCCGTTAGCGGAAAACGATTTGGAAATAAAACCTTCTAAGATGTTGCAAATGACCGTTACTTTTGAAAGTGTTACATTACTTTCCGCACAAATTTCGACAGTCACCTGGCTTTAAAACGGCTTTAAAATGGGAATGATTTCATCTATGTAGTCCCATTCCTGTAATGACAACAACAAGTCAGGGCGCTTCAACGACAGGGTAGAAAATATTCCACTATTTTTCTAGTCTTCGGTAATATATCTTCAACTTCCTCTAAAGCTGATTGCACAACTAGGTTGAGAGAACGTGCAAAACAGCCTACACTTCGCCATTGTCCTTGTCGTACTGCAGCAATTATATTTGGCGCGTTATCACTAACCAATGCAGTCACTTTATTGCAAATTTCAAAATCTACCATAACTTATTTTAGAAATTTACAAAGATTTTCAGCAGTATGTCTCTCTGAAAACTGATCACAGGACAGCAAGTATGATTTTAGCTGTGTATTTTCGTCGATGTAGTGAGCAGTTACCGCTATATAGCTGCTATTACACCTAGATGTCCAACCATCTGTGGTAAGACAAACTGCTGCGGCGGAACGTATGCTCAATTTGACCCTTTCCAGAATTTCCATTCGTGTTCTTGGAAGCAGGTTACACGATAATACCTTTCTGGTTGGCATTTGGTAACCAGGACAATGCGACACTTCATGTATGAGTTCTCTGAACGCCGGCTCCTCAACTACTCGCAACGAATGATGGCCCTTCGCAACAAATTTGAGCACCAGGGTGTCAATTTTCTGCACTTTTTTAATTGGTGGCGGCTTGCGCACAAATTGGGAAATTGTTTGCTGCTGGAAACTTACTTGCGAGCTGGTCGACGGCTGTGAACTTCTCGGTTGTTGTGTTTCGACATCTGCTGATAATAAATCTGATTCCAAATTTATATTTAGTTGCCGTTCTATAGACCTTGGAATGAACGGGTGCTTAACTCTTAAATGGCGGTTTAAGTTACCAAGAGATCCACCCGCGATGCTTAACGACGTTTGGCAATGGTTGCAATTGGAACGATCAATCCCATCTTTATTGAAATGAAGCCATATATCGCTGTGTTTTTTCCCGGACATTTTTTTATTTAATAAAATATATATATATATATAAATCACTGCACTTTTCAGTTGAAAATATTTGAATTCAAATGAAAAAATTGTATACTACAGAGTAGTATTTTTGGTCAATCAAAGTTGCATAATTGTGTAGTGCTAAGTAAACATATATGTATATATATATATACATACATACATATATATAGATATTTGTATGAAATTTTTTCACACTGTGTAAAGAACGACCAAAGGATTAATTCTGCATAATCAACTAAAAAATTACATTTAATAAATTTAAAAATTGATTTTAATTAGTGATGTACCTGTTTGGACACCTTAAATGACTGATTTTGTTTCCTGTTAGTTTTTACACAAATATAACGCTAATCTTCTTCGGATGTGTTTTATTTTACCATTTTTAGTACATTTTCTTTACATAAACAAGTTTAAAAAATAAAAAATATAAGTTTAAATTTCAATAAACAATATTTATTTTATGAATAGTAGTTTATTCTAATTTATATAAACGTCTTTTATTATAAAAATCTTTGAATTTTATGGGAGAACTGATTATGATAAATTTTCAAATCTGGTAACCGTGTTGTCATTAGAATGTTAAGTTTTAAATCTGGTAACCATGGTCAGAAAGGGTGTAAAAGCACAGAGTAAAACAGCGAAGAAAACATTGAACACATAAGTTCACAGCTTCTTTTAGTTCATTTTGTGCATTTGTGTTTTGTGTCTTAGTTCAAAAATTGAACTAAGAAGTAGTGAGCGTGAAAAGATTGAACTAGTTCACTTAGTTCAAAGTATTGAATAGTTCATTTGAACTAGTTCGTTCATGAACTACACAACACTATCACTGAGCAAGCGACGAATTAAGTTGTGCACGCATGTATTAATTTTTTCTTGGTTTTTTGTTTAGTTTTCTTGAGCACGTCGAACGAAATTAAAATTAAAATTTAATAAATTTGTACTGCAAAAATAAATTTAAATAATTATGGAAGCTAAGAATAATTTCATGATAAAAAATGCTGTTCGCAATATACAATGCATTTTATGTTATGAAACATTAAAAAATAATAGGGAATATAGTTTAAAAAGGCACTGTAATACTTTCCAAAGCGCTGTGAATAAATTTAATTTGAAATTTATACACTACATTGTTGAATGGATTATTATATTTTTACTTTTTACTTAAGTTTTTATTAAATTGCTTATTTACAAAAATAATAATAACCACATAATTTTTTTTAAATTACAAAACTTTTCGTCAAGTGCATGATACAATTATAACAGGTACATGCACAAGCCCAGCCTGTTATTGTATACAATACAATTAGTTGTCAAACTTTGTTTACAAGCTGCAAAAATGTTAGTGTATCTGTGTGAATAAAATGATTACAGTGTTGCCATTGACTTTACACATGGATGTGTTTCCAATTAAACATTGAAGAAAATTTCACTGCACATGTTTTTTGTAGGTTAAAATGAAAACAAAACTACATAAAAATAGAAGCTAAAATAGAATTACACACAGATTATACATAAATCTAATTACATGACCTACACATGAAAGTAATTGCACACTCTGTGTAATTACAAACGTATTGGCAACACTGAATGACTTTAATCATTCATGAATGCCGCGTCTGCAATTGTACTTTAGTTACCCTGTAATTGTTATTTTTATAAACAAAAGGCATCTGTTTCGGACAATTATACGTTTGGTTATACCAACAAAATGCATGTGTTTTTTGGTGTTGTAATTTTGTTGTAGTCGTGCATGTACCTAGTATAATTGTACCATGGTCAAGTGCAAGTTTATTTTACTCTCATTTTTCTCACCAATACAAGCATATTTTATTTTGCGGGACACTGCCTTAAACCAGTAACCCGCACAGGGTTACCGTTGGGAATTTTTGAAAAGTCGCACAAAAGGTCGTTTTATAAAACTAAAGTCGCACAAAAAAGTCGCGTGGGAAAAAAAGTTGCACATGTTTTAACATTTCGAACCAAACCGCCGTGAGCTTTTTACTTCAATTCTGTTCGTTTGATCTTGTCGCCATATATCCTATTGTTTGGGTGAATATATTTATACTTCAACATACATAAATATTACTTTTTTTGGAATCCACTCTTCTATATCTTTGTCTATTAAATTTAAAGCTGAAAGCATTGAGTTGTATGTTTTACTTTAAATTTATTTTTAAGCAAAGCTAGTTTCAAAATGTTCACATGTTAGTACACACTTTTATGTTTTACGACTTTCATTGACTAGGCAGCTAAAAATAATTTTGTAAAATAAGCACTGCAAAACCACAATTTTTTTTTTTACTTTTTTGCTAACACTATTCTTTGAAACTTTTACTGAAAATTTGGGCATAATTTCTTAAATACATTGTACACATGACAAGGTTGTAAGAAAATAATATAATATAAAATAATAAAAGTGCTTCCAAATCAAGAATAATCTGTGAATTGCTTTTAAATTTTGACGGCGTTATTTTTTTTTTGATGAAACAATTTAATTTACGGGAATCTTTACAAAAAAGGGTAAACAGTCCCAAGAAAATCAAAAAAGTCGCAAAAGTCGGTCATAAAAAAAGTCTCACAAAAATTCGCAGACCGCTAAAAAAAGGGTCAAATTGCGACTTAAGTCGGATGAACGGTAACCCTGAACCCGCAAGCCATAGCACAATTGTGCGGATGAAAGTCACATACATGCTTATGCTCTTTCATTTAGTCGTCACTGAGCAAGCGGCGAATGAAGTTGTGCACGCATGTATGAATTTTTCCCTAATTTTTTGTTTAGTTTTTTTCAGCACACGGAACGAAATTAAAGTTAAAATTTAATAAATTTGTATAGCAAAAAAAAAAAATTAAATAATTATGGAAGCTAAGAAAAATTTCGTGATAAAAAATGCTTTTCACAATATGCAATGCATTTTATGTTATGAAACATTGAAAAATAAATAAATAAAATAGTCTAAAAATGCATTTTAATAGTATCCACAGAACTGTGAATAAATTTAATTTTGAATTTATACACTAAATCGTTGAATGCTCATTAAATTTTTACGTTTTATTTAAGTTTTAATTAAATTGCATATTTACAAAAAAAAAATTCAATCAACTAATAACCACATCATGTATTTTATATTACAAAACTTTTCTTCAAGTGCAAGTTTATTTTACTCTCATTTTTCTCACCAATACAAACATATTTTATTTTGCGGGACACTGCTTTAAACCCAAAAATTTTTGTGTAATTGTTTTCAGCGCTCTCTACTGGTTCCGCATTAATTTGATGTGAAAGTGCTTTTGAAAGCACCTTTGCATGTTTCAGCATTTAATGAAAAATATCAAGTGATATGATACGGATACATCCTATACTAACTAGATGGGGAAAGTGGTGGAAGGCTGTCGGGTACTATATTTCTATTAATAAAATTTTTAAGGCAAAAAACTTTCCCCCACATACAAAAAAAATAACGTGTGCTTGAAGTGTACGTTGAAACAAAATGTCCATAAAAAACTGGTTTCAACGTACATTTGAAGCACATGTTATTAATTGCATATGGATGCAAGATTTTTGACTCCAAAATTTCTTCAATTTTATTGATAGAAATATAGCATGCGACAGCCTTCTGCCTAATTGATATTTGGGCACACATGGTAGGATTGCTTTCTTGTTCACACTATAGGCCAATTAGAGGCTTTCATTACTTTAGCACCTCAAGTTGAATTAATAGAAGATTTGTTAAAAAAAAGTGTGCTCTGAAAGGCAGAATAAGTGAAGAGATAAGAAAAAATTAGAAATAGTTATACAAAAAAAATTATGGACTTAAAATTGGATCAATAGTTTATATATAGTTCTAAGAACGAAAATTTAGAAACTGAATATTCCACAAACGAAACAGCAGCATTTAAGTACACACCAATACCTTCTGCTGACGTGGAACTTTCATTTTTATTACATAAAACTTTTTTCAGAAAAAATCGTCAAAGACTTATCTTTGACAATTAAAAAAAAACATTTATTCATTCATGTACGTAAATAAAAGTTGGACTGACCTTTATTCTTTATTCCATATGATTTGACAAAATATTTATTAAGAAGGCATTGAAGCTGACCTTTTTATGTTTTTTAAGCTTTTAATGACAAAATATTTGTTAAGTTTTTAATGTTATTAAATGTTGAAAAAAAGTTGATAAATGCATATTTTATTAGTTTTAAATACATATTTTTATATTTTCACTGCATATTTTATGTACATAAAACGTGATTTTAAATGCATAAAAATCTTTTCCCTAGTCATAAGTAAAGAACGGAATATCCCACAGTAAACTTCTTAGTACGCTTTTATAGAAAATTGAACGTTCCAAAACGAGCAACGAAAAATGTTAAAATCCCATGTAATATACATACAATTGTATGTACATATTGTTACGTTTAAATTTTATTAAACGTGTGAGTTCTTTTGATTGCTCAAAAATAAAAATAAATAATACACAATTTTTATTTGCTACTGTATTTCCTTTTATTCTTAACGAAGCAAATTACAACTTGTCTTTACTTAACTACTCCTTATCGTTATTATCCACTTTCAACGAGGTCTTAACTTGACTACTTTCTGATTAGCACTGAACTCTTCTTGCACATGCTGCCACAATTGATTTCTAATTGTATAAGGATGTAGGAAAATAAAATGAGTTCACCTGGATATAAATTATTTGCTGGGTTTTGTATCAGTTTCAAAGCCTACTAAGCTTATTTTTTCTTTTGTGATTTTCAAAAGTATTATTATATTATGAATTCTCATATAGTTTTTGAAAGTCTATGCATAAAGTAAGAGCTTTGTGACTGTTTAAAATTTGTGGTTAAAGTCTACTGATGATTTGGTTCAAGCGCCAATGAAATACGTATATAGACATGCTAAACTACCAGTAAATAAATTTCAATTATTTTATGTACACTTCTGACAATATGTCAAATAATAAATTTTCTTTATTAGTGTATTTTTATACATACTACAATAATTAACACTTAATTTAAAAAATTTAAATTAAAGGGTGTTCCATCAGTTAATGCAATTTTGACTTTGTAATTTTGACAACTTGCTGTATCTTGGAAACCGTAAGAGCAAACGTCTTGAAATTTACAAAAACGGTAAAACTAAAAAATCAAGAAATTATAAAATCGCCAAATCAAAAAAAATCGCCAAAACGAAAAAAAGCACCATATTAAAAAAATTTCGAGGAGTAAAATAAATGGTGAAAAACCGGAAAAATCGCCAAAATGAAAAAAACCCAAAAACAGAAAAAAATCGCCAAAATGAAAAAAATCGCCAAAATAAAAAAAATCACCGAAATGAAAAAAACCCTTAAACAAAGAAAATCGCTTAAATGAAAAAATCGCCAAAATAAAAAACCCCAAAAACAGAAAACTATCGCCAAAATAAAAAAACCCAAAAACAGAAAAAAAATCGTCAAAATGAAAAAAATCGCCAAAATGAAAAAAATTGCAAAAATGAAAAAAAAACCCAAAAATAGAAAAAACGACAAAACTGAAAAAAATCGATTAAACTAAAACAAAGGAAAAAAGCCACATCAAAAAAAAAATGCTCCAAACCGAATGTACGGAACCCTTCGTGCGCGAGTCATACAGGTATGTGATGGAAATCGGTTCGATTTGAAATGAAATCGCAAGCTCAAAACGTAGAAAATTGTTTTTGGTGTGACAGAAAACGCATCGATTTCATATTCCAACTTTGTTTCATTTTCAGTTGGTTAAAAAAAACAATTGTTTTTTTATATTTTTTGCTGCTAACTGAAATTGAAGCCAATAATGCTGAAGTCGGCTGCAGGTTGCCAAACATATTTTCGGAGACGGCGAAACGAATATCATTGGATCGTGGTTTGCTGAAGCAATTGTTGAATGGAATGGCATATTTTTTTCTTAATTTCAAACACCGAGTTTTATAATGAAAATCTTTTATTTTTTATACCATGGAAAAGTCTTGCAAAAAAATGGCCACGTCGACGGCGGCTAAGTGTTTTCAGGAATTGTCGGCGGCAGATTTTAACTGATCGGTTTCAAACAAAAATTAATTTATGTAAATAAAAATACCTTTTATTGTGGTATCATATGTCTTTAATTATTTTTAAGCATTTTATTTACATTTTCACATAAGTTATTGCAGGAAAATTTTGCTTAGATATAGAATAATTCCTAAATCGTCAAGTCATGCTTACTCGATTTAAAAACTCAAAAACAACACAAATTCCGTTTTCCATCACCTTTTTTTTCTAATATTTTCATAGAACAAGATGGGAAATGAAATCGATTTCGATTTAAAACAAAACCAGAATGAAATCGAAATAAATGTGTGCATCACAACTTTTTACGTTTTTCAATCGATTTTAAATCGAAAACGATTTCCATCACATACCTGATAGTCGCACTTTACTGAATTTATTTTAATTGCAATGCGTACACAACAACAAGAACAGCAACAACTAAACGATGAACAACAGGAATTAAAAAGTAGAAGTAAAGGCATTTACCATAGGTGAGCACCACTAAAATATCAGTCAAAATAATCAGGTATGTGATGGAAAACGATCGTTTTCAAAACGATTTCAAAACAATCGTTTTGAAAAGGTGTGATGAATTCCGATAGATTTTGAGTATCATTTTTGAGCTTATCTTAAACTATGTATTGACTTCTAAAAAGCACACTAGAAGATAAAACATAAATCACATAATGGAGGTGAGAAAAGAAATTTATCAAAAATGTCTGGAAAGACTATTAAAAACAAGTTTTAAAATTATTGACAAAACGACTATTAGAAACATATCACACCTTTTATCGTTTTCAAATTGATTTTATGTGTGAATCGTTTTTCATCATATACCTGAATAAAAAAAAATTAACCAGTAAATTTTTACTGATTGCTAAAAAATTTTTCTACAATTTTTATAAAGTGCCTAAATGATTTACTATATGATGAGGTGCATTGAATTTTCAGTAATCAGTAATGCCGTATTCATAATGAAATTCTACCAAGTAGATAAATATTTTTCATACAAAAGTTTAAAAATTTTAATGAAAAAAACTTTGCCACTTGCTACAATTTTATTATGAATACGGCCTCACGATTTTACTGGTAATGCAAATTAAATTTCAATAGCATTAAAAATTTACTGAATTTTTTCAGTAAACAGTAAATTTACTGCTTACTGCAATTTTTAATGCAGTACATATCGCACACTAAATCATAAAGAGTCAAAACTAAAAAATTTTAAGACGCTGAGTAGTTGCAAACAACTGTTGATACTGTAATAATGATGCAAGTATGTAACATAAAAACAATAAAAACGGTATCATATATTCTTCATATATCATATATTCTTCAAGAAGACCTTATTGCAATAGAAATTATTGCGGTCGTTAGAGTTTTGTTCAGGTAAATGATTTTTAAAAAAGCAAAACCACTTTGATCATTTTGAGTTGTGACTGTTTATGATTTAGTGTGCGATATATACTGCAGCGTGCCCATTTACTAACCAAATGAGTTTAATAAACCAAACAAAAACCAAGAAATTCCTATGTATTTACAATATTGAAAGTTTTGATACTTTTAATTAATTAATTAAAAAAAATATACTAAAAGCATAAGTACTTCCAACTTAAAAAAAAAATTTTCATTACTAGCTGTTTACACATCTCCCATGTGATCGGACTCACATTGCTTTTTTTTTGTAATTTTATTTGATATAAAAAAAAATTTAAATTGACAAAAATTAAATAAAACACAAAAAAGTACTCGTTTTCAAGCGAAAATAACCATTTATATACTTCCAAGCTTAAATATAGCTAAAAATTGTTTCTGAAATTAATATTTGTAATAAAACTCAAAAAATTCGATTATCACATCAATGTAAAAATACGAAATTTTAAACAACAATAATATTGCATTTAAAAGAAAGATAATTATCTACACATTTAACTTATGTTTATATGTAATCCATTTCGTGAAAGCGAAAGATAGTATAAAATTAAATACTTTTATCTAAATGTTGCAGATCACTCCCACTAATACTGAATTTAATTTAGACCTCGTTAAAAATTTAGACCCTTAAAAAAATAACTAATTTGCGGGTTGTTTCATTTTTTGATCACAAATAATTGTTGTGTCGCATTTTTTAAACGAAAATTGTTTAAAAAATAAACATTAAATGCACAATAGCACATAAAATGACATTTGATATCAAGATGAATTCATCAGGCCGTGAGCTCTGATGATTATATCATAACGCTACCATAATATTAATAAATTGAGTTCATACGTGATGCATTTTCATCATGATATCAATTTGACATTCATCACGATATAAATTCATCAGGTGTGGACACTATGTTACTAAAGCGAAATATATTAAACAAACGCTAAATAATACTGTTGGCAAGACAAACAACTGAAACAAATGTCACAATGATTCATCGTGACAAACGCAGACGCTGTTAACTTATCGATTACAAGTGCAGAATTTTTTTTAGGTGTCATATATGAATTTTTGAAGTAAATGTGAAAACTGTCATGCATGAAAGAGTTTAATTTTGTCTGTTAGCCATTATATTATATATATATATATATATATCTTATATTAGTGACTTCTGGCAGACAACATTATCAACTTTCATTAGTGAATTTTTATATTATGTGTAGCCAATGTGGATACTAATAGCGCACAATATCACCAGGGTTTAAAAAAACTAATATATTTACTAGAAATTGTCAACATATTAACTAATTTCCTATGAAAACTAAAAAATTATTTTTCTGTTACGAAATAATTTTATTGCGCTAAATAAATATTTTATACCTTCACACTATTTAATATTTTCCATAGCAAACAGAACAGAAATATTTTTGTAGTAATATTTTTCTATGCACACAAACTGAAAATATATCCACAATAATATTTTACGCAGTACACAGATTTCAATTTTTGCATATTAGCTTGTGTAATATTTTTGTGACTGCAAAATATTATAGCACACAAATATTACAAATAACAACTACCGAGAAATATGCATAGAAAAATATTTCAACCCTAAAAAATATTTCGCCATTCAACTACTCTGAAAAATATGCTAAATGAAATATGAGAAAATTGAAATATTTGAGAAAAAAATATGTAGATATGCAAACAAGAAATATTGTCATTTTGAAAATATTTTCAAGAAATATTTTGAAGTAATATGCATATTTATGGCAAAAAATATTTATTTCTGACTCATTATGATGTGTGAAATGGAATGATTGAAGATGAGTGTGGGCTTTGACTATGTGTGTATGTTGTATATTTATGTGTGTACGTATGTTAATTAATTTACGCAATATTTATTATCATTATTATTATTAATAATAATAGTAATAATTATAATAATTTTAATTATTGCTTTTTTTAAATATATTTTACTTAGAATGTGTAAGTAAATAAAATGTTCACTAAGGAAACATTTCCTTCTTGTTCATCCTAGATAGTCCTAAATAGTAAAACTACAATTCATATTAGATATTACTAAAAAATACGTTAAATAGGACAAACTTGCCCTTAAGTTATCGCTTACTTTAGGTTAAACTAAAGTTGTAATAATGAAAAAAACTTTTTATACGTCCGATAAAATCATAATGTTAAATAATTAATAAGCTCTTCACAAATCAAATGTCAATGCAGAATTATCACAATTATATGTTTGTAGGTTTTTCTTCTAGCACATTGTAAATATTGGTGTTTTATTATTTTACCATTTAAATTTATAAAACCAAATTCTCGACAGACAAAATTGATGAAAATGTTATTTGGGAACTCATTTTTTATATTTTTTGTTACAAATATTCACATGCTTACAGATTTGCTGCCTCAGAAAATGTGTTCAATTCGTCTAAAATTGTCTCATTTGTATTTCGGAACAAAATTTTGTATCAAAATTTTACGGCATGTAGCCACTACTAGTAATTTTAAAAAATTCAGCAAACATGCTGAAAATTTCCGTGACGTCATCGCCACATATGCATGTGGCTTTTTACATGCCGTGTACTATAGGCTTTAGACCACTTTCATAATTAAGGGCACATAAGTAAATTAGATAAAAAAAAATAATAATGTAATAATAATAAACAAAATTTAGATAATTAAAAGTATTTTCATTGCTTTATTCATAATAATTATACATTACTTTCTGATTTGAACGGGCTAAAGTTCGTATCGCTTTTTTAAGCCAAATTACATGTGATAATTATTAATGAACAAATAACACCAAAGTCTGTTGTAAATATTCCGACTAACAACACATAGTTTGTAATTTGTAATGTAATTTGGCTTAAAAAAGCGATACGAACTTTAGCCCGTTCAAATCACAAATATAGAAACAAAATGGAGTTCGAATAATAATTAAAATTAACTAAAAATTAATAGCCATGGGCCTGTGGCAAAAATTAAATAAAAATATACTTAATAGTAACAAACCAAAAAAGTTTGTCTTAAGTAGAACAAAAAATAAGCAAATTAAGTAACATGTGTATAATTAGTAAAAAAGAACAAAACGACAATGGTAAGACTGTTGTAAATATAGTGATGGTAAAATTGAGCTTACAATACAAAAAAGCTTTCAGCAAATTGAAATACGATGAATCAAAACAATTCACATATTCCATTTGCAATAAAATGCTAAGTATATAAAGCAGAAATCTACATCAACTGACACCACACACAGTTGACCAAACACAAAAGAACGCTGATGATGAAGGTTTAGTGGCTCGAAAACGACTGGCTGTTCCGTTCAACTATGTGTTGTCAGAATATTTACAACTAACTTTGGTGTTATTTGTTCATTAATAAGTATCACATGTAATTTGGCTTAAAAAGCGATACGAACTTTAAGGCCCAACTATAATATGAATAAGCTGGCTTAAGCTAATGTCAGAATTGAACGATAAGTCTGTCAAATGCTTAAACAATTCAGATGTGACTTTTAGGTGGCCACAATGTACTTACATGCACTTAAGTATTCTTTAGCCACAGCTGCACATCTAGGTATTGTCAATAATTTTGTAGTAATTTGTTTTCTTCTCATAACTCCTAAATGAATGCAATTCAATCCAACTAACTTAAAAGAATGACCTAATCTATTAGAAATTCACATATAAATAAATATATCCATCACCTTATTACTTGTTTTATTTGTTTTGCCTACTAAAAAGTACAACAGTGGATATACATAAGTAAATACATGTGTATGTGTGTATTGTAAAACAAACAATGAAAATAAAAGTTTTGCTTTATTTTCTGAGTTTAAAATAAGAAACAATAAAAAAATATTTCAAATCAATGAATATTTTCTGCCGCTGCTTGTTTGAGTTTAAAAAAATGCATGAACAGTTGTTTCCTTACGGAATGTGCGTTCAGTTTGGCATTTTACTTAGGCAAATGACATTTAACGAAACTTGACGAAAAGTTTGTTAAGTACATAATAGTTTGCCACATGCATTTTATATGTAAACGCACAGTTGCTTAAGCTAGCTTATTCATATTATAGTTGGGCCTTTAGCCTGTTAAAATCATAAATATAGAAACATATAGAGTTCGAATAATAATTAAAATTAACTAAATATATTTGTCTTTTTCTTTATTTAGCACTTAACAAAAGATGTTATACTACATAACAAATAATGCATAAACCCAATTTTATTCGTATTTTGGCTAGGAAATGACTACAATTAATATTATTAATTAATTATTAATTAATTAATTATTAATTAATTAATTATTAATTAATTAATTATTAATTAATTAATTATTAATTAATAATTAACACAAAAAACATTAAAAGTGCTCTCCTGTAAAATTTGTTAAATGTTAGTTAGTTAGGTCGGTTAGTTAAAACAGCGACGATATGGGTCAGGTAAGTTACTTCTTAATGGGCTACAAAATGTAATAATCGTTGAGGAGTGATCGGACTAGAGATCAAGAGAAGCTTGCACCTGAATTAAATCCCTTGATATATTTTTATGACACCAAAATCTATAACATCCGGAATTTTTTGTATGTCAGTAGGCCCCTAAATGGGGTCTCCATTCGAAATGACATCCAAGCCTATTTTTGAAATTGTGTTGAACAACGCTCTACCTCTGGGTGTAATAATTGAACTATAGTGAATTTTTAATCAAAAATAATTTTTAGTTAGGCTTAAGTTCACTTGGCAATCACTTATGTTCGAAAACCAAATAAACGGGAGAATGCAACAACAAAGTAACATAATATCCACTACTATAATACTTATATGTATGTACCGACGGTACATCGAATAAGTAAAAATAATTAATGTGATGATCATATTCCGTTTCATTAGAATTTACAATAGTTGATGTTAATAACAATCTCTTCCCAAGTAGATAGACTAGGGTGCTGATGAAGTGCGTTGCGGTACAGAAAAATATCGGTATTTCCCCCAGCTAAAAAGTCTAATTTTATTTTTCTTCTCTTCTTTAGAAACCCACATTAATTAATAAAAATATTTCATTCAATAAGAATTGAAATTACTGAACTTAAGCCCGAATAAGAAATTATTGTGTGTTAATATAAATATATTTTATGCTTAAATAAAATGTACAAGCATGCGGAATAATTTTACGCTGAAAATGTGGAGCTAAAACTGCTCAGGTTCAGATGCCAATGGATTAAATTTCCAATGCATACAGTCAAAGGAAACGGTAAGTTTTACAAATTTTCTTATCGGTCTTGATATTAAATGGAAACAAGTCTTCCATTTTAAAGGAGGCTTGCAATTTTTAGTGTTTAAGTATTTTTTCTAAAGGCAGAAGTAGTTCATGTTTTTGAAGGTGATGTACTCAGCGCTTGAATAAAAATGCCTAAAGCAATCAAAAAATACAAAATTCTAGTGCTTATTTAAACTTTTTGTGCTAAATATATGCTTATACCCAAGGTGCATTTATTAGGTGGCAGTACTACACCAGGTGACTAATGTCATTATACCAATCTAAATGTCAAATTTGGATTGTGTAGGTATAATCCTAAAAGCGTGCTTTTATTTGCGTATCCATAAACACCTATCGAATATTCAGTTATGTATGATGTTTGACATTTCCTATAAGAAACATGCAATCTGACGATGCTACCCTGTTTTGAAAAGTAAAAAGGTAATTTATACCAACAAAGTACATGTGGTTATTGTTGTTGTAATATTTGTTGCAGAAATGCCGTTATCTGATTGATGTGCCTTGCTCATACCATTGTTTTACAAAATTTTTTAATTTGATTTTTAAATTTGTGCATTAGTTCCTTTCTAAATGATTGGGGAGATACCTACTTTTTTCCCGGGGAAACTTTTGATTCATAATAGGATGAGTGGAAAAAGTGAAAAAACTACCGGGGAATATCATAATTTGCTCGTTTCTTTATCATTGAAACTCCTTAAAATTTTACTGAAAAGATTAGCTTACAAATGCTACAATAAGCACTAATTTCATCTTCCTGCGTATTTCTTAGCCAACTTTGGAAATCTTGTAACTTTAACCAATCTGGTTGAAACTTACAATACCTTTTAGTTCTATTTTTTCCTTTTCCTGCCGATTAATTTATATCTGCAAGTCTTTCCCTGTTCATTTTCCTATGCAAAGTCTTATAATTTTAATATTTTTGGAAATATGTTGGAAATAATGCTTACTAAAATAATAAATATGTAAATACCTCTGCAAGTAATCACGTTGTGTTAAAACTGTCAAAAAAGGCCAAAGAAGAATCAAAATAATCAAGTGTTGCCAGTCAATTAAAATAATTTCGGTGTTGCTAATAAAAAAATAAGTTAGTAGTACGAAAATAGTTGCTAAAGATCTCGATTTATTTGTGACAATTAAATAAATATTAATAATTAAAATAAATATTAGTTTAATTACAATACTTTTCTTTAATATAACGAAGAGAAAGTTAGTTCTTTTTCTAGAAACGGGACAAATCGCGTCCCGTTCAGAGTATGACCGGGACACGGGACATTCCACTCTAAAACTGGTCTTCAATTCTACTGGAAGACCTGCGTGAAGCGGACAGTCACGCAAACGATGGCTTCAGAACAGTTTTTGACTGCTAATATAGTTCTAGCAAATAGTATGAACCCGAAAGTACTTGTACAAGCTGTTTCAGTGTGCTTAAGAAAATTAAGTCTGAAGAATTTATAGTTTTTATAAAAAAGTCTGCAACCGCAATATTTATAGTTTAGAAAAAGTTTAATAACTTTTGCAAATATAAATCGATTGTAACCAATAATGTCTCATTTTTTTCTGTATATTTTCTGTGTATTTCCTTTAAGGTTATGTGCAAAAAATAAAAGGTTTTCATAGAAGAAAATTAAACCAACAATTGTTGAGTTTGAAAAATTACGTAAAAAAATCCAAAAAAATCGAAATGTTTGATAAGAACTTACCCAATTTCTTGGAATATACAATTAATGTATACAGTTCTTAAAACCCTAATTTTTTGCCTTTTAAAATTTTTAAATTGGTCGAAAAATGTGTGAGTTAGAGGTACTAAAGTACTACGACCCACCCTAAAACAATTTTTTCAAAATAACTCGAATTTTTGAGGGTGTTTCAAAATATTTGAAAACGGTTTTTGTATGTACTCACCAAGGCCTACAACTCCCACTAGGTCGCTTTTCAAGTTCTGACAAAAAGTGTTTTTTGTAACACCGTGTTACTAATGAAAAACAGTTATATTCCGACACGTATTTATTATGTTAAACAGTTTTATACATAACTAATAGACAATTTTATAGAATCTCACATGATTGGAAAATGTTTAAATCAATAAATATGTGTCTGAATCGAACAGATTTTCATTAGTAATTAGTTGGTTACGCTTTTTTGGGCAAATGACACACAAGAAATGCCAGATGTAAACTCAGCCTAATGTAAAATAGTTTACTTTTTATTTGGTTAAATGAAGAAATTACTATGAATCAATTAGCAGTATGAAGCAAAGGCATTAAAACAAAATTATTTTCAAATGGCAACAAGAACATTTTGGACTGGATTTGGTTAATGTTGAATACAATTCAGCTTCAGTTTCTTTGGCATCAGTTATGCAGGGTATACACGATACTTAATTTCGTACTTAGCGTAGTATGAGTTGTAGTACGGTTTTAAGATACACGTTACTACAAATCATACTAATTCATTTAAAAGAAAATGTTTAAGGCAATACACACGAGGATAAATGAATAACGCAGTATATTTATTAATAATAAATGAACTGCAGTTGAAAAGAATAAAAAGCTAATGCAAAAACATAAGTTGCACGTTGTAGAGAATGGTTTAAATAATGTTTTATGTTCCTTTTTTTAATCAAAATATCCGCTACATAAAGCTAGTTTTAAAATTGAGCCGCAGAAATACTGCGTTTTCTTAATCAGCTCATCATAAAACAAATTTTGCTATACAGGGACAGGGGTTTCATGCAAATGCATGTTTTTCCCCTTAACTCTGATAATGGCTAGAACGAAATATCTTTACGAAACAATGAATTTGCTTTAAAATGGCATCAATTTGTTAGTGCATATTTTGCTGAAAATACATATTTTTGCGTAATTGAGTTATTAATGCATATTTTTGTCTCATATTTTGATATAAATGCTGATTTTCTCAAAAATTCAAATTTCAAAAAATATTGCAAAACTGTTTTTGGCAACTGTATTCGCTTGCATTGTTGTAGAATTGTGGAACGATTGTACAAGCACTCACACGTACCAAATTTAATGGAAATTGTACTTTTGATAATTTCAAATTGTCTGCTATTAAATCCGGGAGCAGTGAAACAATTATGCTGAAACTTGATATTGTTTTTAAAAATTATAACGGATTCAAAAACCAAATCTAATAGCTAGTATTCAATTCATTGTAATGGTTGAGTTAAATAAATATACAACATTATATAAAAAGAATCATTTAAATTTGAGCCGATTACATCCACAGACGTTACAAGGCCTTTTTCAATGCACAAAGCTTTCTAAGAACATATTGATTGGACTTCACATTCGATAATATATATGTATGAATAATAAAAAAATAACGGCCTGGCCCACAATGTCGACAAGAAATTATCTCTCGCTTAGTTATATTGTTTTCAACATTACTAAGCGACAGATGATTTCTTGTCGACATCGTGGGCCAGGCCGTAAATAAATAACAACACTTTTCTTTTTTTATTTACGTATCGCTCCTTTACTGTAATATAAACATACATATCTCGAAAATGCGAAGGAGTTAATAATACCATATTTAATCTTGTGTAAAGATTTAATATAAAAGGGCTGTACACGCACCTCTTGAGAAAAGAAAATATTTTTACATCTTTATTTAGTGATATGTAGATTGAAAACTTTACTTTTGAATAATTTTTTTTAAAGATATGTGCATATTTTATTGTTTTTAGTGCATATTTTGCGTTTTTGATGTCATATCTTAGGCGCCTAAAATACCTTTTTTAAATGCATGAAGTCCTTGTCCCTGCTTATTATCGTACTTATCGAAGCTCCGCCCGCAAAAATCAAAAACTTTTGATTTTCATACGTACGATTTGTAGTATCGTGTATACGCGCCATTATAAAGATACTGTTGGTGAATTAAAAAAACTTCGAGTATCGGTTATTTGTTTGCCTTTGACTATAGGCCCTATTATGAGTTGCATTCGATTTTCGATCTTCGCTGGGCATCGAACATCGAAAATCGAATGTTAAATTCATATTATGAGCATCGAAAATTTCGCTGAGCAACGAATTTTCTATCGAACAGAATTTAGCTTTCGATGAAGTATTTTAATATGCAAAATTGTTAAGAAACCTAAGTGTAGAACAATCTTTATTTTTAAGTACACAAACACAAATTTTAAGCTGTTTTTTTGTCGATTTTATTCACAATAACGACGTTCGTTGTCGAATGCTCGTCATAATACCAAATGAAAATTCGTTCGATCAGTACTTTCGACTACAGTCGAAGATCGAAAGTTGCTCATAATAAGGGCCAATACTTCCGGAAAATTATGATATTTTTAAAATGATTGTTGTTGATTTCCCTTGAGACTTTAAAGAGCATAAATTATTTGCAAACTCCGGGCAGAAGTAACAATTTGTGTTAGCTATGCTAATTAGTACTCCCTTCTTTAAATCTCTCTTGCTGTATATGGATTAATTGTTGATAATCGTTGAATTTTCAGCTTTGTTTAAGCTGCGACACGTTTGAAGGACGTCTCACAAGTTTTTTTATTTTTCCTAAATAATTTTCAAAATCAAATTAATTGGGAAGTCCAAAAGTTTCTACACAGTCAGGAAAGTGCAGCAGGTTATGCAAGTTATACGATAAATCAGTTTTGCAATACAAATTGGTATAAAATAGACCAAAATCATTCAAAAGTTGTCTAGCTGATCATATATTGGTTTTATAGTGAAATTTACATCAAGCAACATTTTACCAACTAAGTTCTTCAATAATTTTCTTCCGACACCCAAATCGATCAGCATACAATCAAGTGGAAATTGGCTCACCATTCTTATATCAATACCCTCTAGGTCGCCTTGTTCGTTTTGAAATTTTATGCTGTGATACTCCAATTGGGTTCGAAGGCGAAAGTTGTCATCTGTTTTTATAGGGCCAGGCTGAGAATTGTAAACGGTGACTTTTCCTACTCTTTTTCCTACTTGTTGGCAACGACTACAGCCGTAAAATGAGCAATGACCAACAGTACCTGTCACAAAAGCACAAGCTGGTGCATCAGAAATAAACGATCTGATGGAAACTTTCAATATTTTATCATGACAAAAAAGCCCATCAGTAATTAATTGCATTATGCATTTAGGCTTTCCTTCACCATAGTACGCTCTAATTAAAAAGACTGCTTTAATGTTGGGACTAACGACTTTGCCTAGAATGGGCCACAATGATTTGTTTGTACTTTTAAATAGTGGAACTCCATCAATTTATATGTCTATTATTATGGTATCCATTGTTCGCAAGGCTGTTGAATTTTTTTTTTCTAATTGATGTCTTAGTCCTAAGTGGTAATATTTACCAGAATTTATGCTTCGAACAATCATTTTCTCTCTCTTTACATCGTGAAGAGTGTCAATATTGATAGGCACAACCAAATGTTCTTCTTTTAAAACTCTTAACAAATCATTACCAATAGCTTTCCGCATATTATATTTCACAAATACCTGCCTCAATTTTTCACGTAAGCTTTTTGATTCCTCTACACAATATGAAGTATGATTTACTTCTCTAATCACTTCAGGATCACTTTCACAGTTATTAATATTTTGCTCAAGTGTGCTCATACGTAAGTATTGATTTTGTTTTTTTTTATAGACCTTTTTACTGCCAGTTAATATAAGCCATGTGAAAATTCTCGTCTGCTTATTTATATTGAAAACAAAAACAAAGCACTCAAAATTTGTTTTTATTTTCATTATAAATAGACAGCCGAGAATTTTTAAATGGCTTCTATAAACTGGCAGTTAATGATTTTTTTGAAAACATTTTCACTAACTTGCCTTATTACGTTTAAGTTGCAAATTTTTTCCTTGAAATTATTTTTTGTTTTCTCAACTATGTATATTATATTTAATAACTTGTAAATTTTTTTTATTATATTCATTGCTATTTCAACAATATGTACTCCAAATTTCAGACTTCACACTTCAACTAAAATACGTGTTTTTGTAAAACGTGAAATAATAAGGAAAGTGAAGAATAAATTTCAGTAATAAACAGAGCAAAATTTAAGCAAAAAAATATTCCGTTATTTTTTATTTATTCATTGATGGAGACGTACAACAGACAATATCCTGCAGCATTCAGTTTGAAATCTACTCATAACAGACAATGTCGCTAATTTTTTCCTTTTAAAAGAACAGTGATACTGCTATGCCGTTATCACGCAAAACTCCCTTTATTTGTGTCATTGTCACGTGGAGTCACTAATGAAATTTTCATCTTCGACATTTTCGACTAAATTGCAAATTGATAATGATCATGTCACAATGATTCGTCTATGAAAATGTCATAATGACAATGTTGCTCAAAAACGCCACCGGGTACATAACCCTGCTGTCAGGCTGGGGCCAAGTGTCTCTATGTCAACACTAAAATTCTAGTAGTAGTTGCATTGTCTACAATTTCTCTTTTATTCGTCAGTATAAAAGAAAGAGAGAAAACAGATGTGGTGTATTTCTGGTGGATTTTGCAACAACTTGTCAATATACATAAATTTGTATGTACGTAAGGTATAGAAATGTACCAGTAAATGTCTGGTTGGTATGTCTCCATGTTCCTATAAGAACTATGAATTCACAACCTAGTCAATTGTTTTAGTGTTACTAGTAGATTTTCAATGACAAGCACATGCTAAATGTCTATTGCATAAAGTATTGTATGGGGAATAATAGTAGAGTAGTACTGGTGACAAAGACCAAAGCGACTCACTATATTTTCACTATTCGCACTTTCTGCAGGGAAGTAAACACATGTATATGTGTGTATATGTGTATTGTAAGACACCTATCACCTATCACACATAAGAACAATTGTGCTGGCATAACATCCCAGTTTGTCGGTGAGAGAGGCAGAGAGTGGTATTGTGTCTTTCATAATTTTTCAACCAGGCACAACCCCGCATCATCGGCACAAAACCAATACACACAACTTAAAAATCAGCAATTGTTAAAAGAATACAAAAAACACCAATACACACAAAGCTGTGTGTACGTATACATTTTTATGCCAGATGAATTAGGCCCAATAATCGACTTCTCAATTAAGTGTCATTTAGCTAATAGCCACTTAATTTTAAGTTGCACTTAATTGCAGTTTCATTTTTTCAGTCGTAAAATCAAATGATCACTTAAATACTATGAAAGTATGGTAGCACTGTGAAATGTTGATAGTTCTTAAAGAAAACAGATGTTTAATGTAAATAAGAAAGTTAGGTTATCAACATGTAGAAAATTAAAACTGCATAAAAACACATTTTATGAAGCCAAAAGCGCATCAGAACGCATTTTTATATTTATTTATTCCATGATATGATACTATGCATTGTATATGTTATATATTTACGAAAAATAAACGAAATTATTTTTAATACGACCACATGATGTTCATGTACATGTTTTCAATAAACACACACAAGCAAAATAACATATGGTATGCTCGTAAGACTTAAGTGTGATTTAAATAGATAAGGTTGGGCATTTAAATGGCTCTCAACTTTATACTAAAAAAATGAATTCTGTATTTAAGAGACACTTAAAGATAAATGACACATAATTGAGAAGTCAATTATTGGGCCTTAGTCTCGTGTGTTCTAAAAAGAACAAAAATTGTGCCGGCATAAAAATTACTCCCGTGTGTGATACATCAATGAAAATAAAAGTTTTGCTATAATTGCTGAGTTTAAAATATAAAATAATAAAAAAAAACAATGAGTGTTCGAACTCACGGGCGATGTGTTAACACCTTTTTGTTACACGGTACCTGTTTCTATGAACACAGACCCACAAACCCGGAGGTAGAGTTAATATAAAGTATTTAATGAAAAAGAATAGTTTATTGAATTTAATTTTACTTTGTATAATTTATTAATGTTATGTTTTCAGCACAGTTAATATATAATATATATATATAATATATATATAATATATATACATATATAAATTTAGTAGATGCACTCAAAATGAAAAAAATTAAACAGAAGTGCTAATGATTTCATTATTTTCTTGCTTAATACTTTTCATTTATTTTATATTAAACCCACAAAAAACAAAGAGAATGCAAAGCAACAGACAAATGTACATACATACATTGTTATGTTTGTACATAAGCTACATATGTTGCTGTCTTGCTATCTCATTTTTATATATGTACGTATAACCACGTCACTATTCTCTTTGCTATGCATAAGACAAAACCGAAGATCAACATAAAACACTTTTTTAATATTACTCCAAATTAAAACACTTAAATATCGGCTCGCCGATATCGGATCGCCTCAATTTTTGGCCTAAACTCTTCGTCGAAACCCGCACTAGCTTTCTAATCCAAAAATTAATAAAATCGGCTATGAATTTCCGGAGAAAATCGCGTGGGAAAATTATATGAAAATCGCCCAATAATCACTTTCAATACCAACTGCCAAGCAACGAACAAACAAACGATGATTTACTCTTACATACCTAACACTTGTGTATGTATTCAAACTGATAGTTTACTGCCCTAGAGGCGCGCGTATTAACACATCAAAAATATTTTAAAGCAATGAACATTTTGCACTGCTGTTTGCTTGAGCTTAAAAAATGCACCAACAGTGTTTTCCGTACAGAATGTGCGTTCAGTTTGGCACTTTGCTTAAGCAAATGACATTTGACGAAACTTGACGAAAAGTTTGTTAAGTACATTATAGTTAACCACATGCGTTTTATATGTAACCGCACAGTTGCTTAAGCTAGATTATTCATATTTACTAGTCAACATGAAAAATCAAAAAATTTTGATTTTTCTTCAACCAACTCAACAACTTCCAAACTAATCAATTGACACGCTTCGATTTGACAACAACCGACTCAATAGAAAAATGAATTGAATCGAGTATGGGGTGCTTAAGAAACAGAGTTTATGTGTGTGATGGTTTGAACACACGTTTGCTTACTGACGTCACAGTTAAATCAATCTTATGGGTGTAATTAGACGGGACATGGCCATAATGCCATAGCCATTACCAAACCAAAATTCAATTGGTTTCTATGGTAATGGCTATGGCGTTATGCCGAAACACCTATAATAAAATACAGTGTTGCCCATTAGTTTGGTTTGAACGGCTGTTTTCTATGGCTATGGTTATGTCATTTCTGATTGCACTTTATGGTCGGTAATTTAAATTGTGTTCGAACATAGGCATTTTAACGCAAACACATGAGCATGATCATCTATTTCATGCAGCTCTTTAGCACATACATATGTATACCCTCTAGGAAATGTCACTATTGACTTTGTCGCCAGTACTACTGACTAATTATACCTCACTAAATGATTTTTGCTATAGATGGTTGATGTTAGATGTTGTAATGTGAACGTATGTTTCACATTTTCAACATCTTCCACACATTCCACGAAAATGTGGGCAAGTGTGAAAAGCCTATAACGTATCTCTACTCACGCATAAAAGGAAAGTTGTCCACATTTTAACTAGTGCAATTGTCGCTGGAGAAAGAGTATTGACATAGAGACATATGGTTCTAGGCTGACTAGAGGGCTTTTATAGTATGTATGCATGTATGTATATAGTTGTATACATTTCTTTCTAGTGATGACTCTAAAATAATCGAAAGATGTTGAACGGAACAAAGTGAGATAGGAACATCTTTTGAAGATGTCGAAAGATGTTGAACATTCAGCCCTGTATAATTCTTATACTATGTTTAGACGACGAGTTGAATCACATGCTTCGCTCTCTGAATCTTGTTTTTGAATCTTGCCGTTTATACGACGTCTTCGTGCTTCGTGTGCAGCGTGCCAATTTAGTGCTTTTCGCATTAGATTTAGTGCTTTTTAATTCATAACAGTCCGGAATTTTTCAACTAGGTGCTTTTTTAAAAAAAATACCCGAAATTGGTGCTTTTTCACCTTTGACTTTAGTGCTTTTAGTGCGTTTAACAAATCCACTAAATATAAATTTGTGATAGTATGGTGGCTTTACACAAAACAACAAATAAAGATTTTCCACTTTTCTATATGATGTCATAAGTAAAGAACGGAATGTGCTACAGTAAACTTCTTGGTACGCTTTTGTAGAAAATTAAACACAATAAAAAAATTGAAAATTAAACTAAATCTGAAATAAAAAGATTTTTAATTTCCATTCCATTCACTTATTACAGCTATGGCTAAAATAAATTGGAAAACTTATAAAATTGTTTTATATTTCTCTATTATAACAAAAAACACTTCTTTGGCACTTTTTAAAAGGCCTGTTTGTATTTTGTATGGAACTTGGTAAAATTTTCTGGAATAACATAATATTTCTGTTGTTTTCTTGAAAAATCGTATAAATTTAGGGTAAAATTTATTTGAACTGTAAATAACTTTTGATCCAGCTAACTTATCAAAAAATTTTATGTGACTTTTGTTATAGAGCGTTTAATTTTCTACAAAAGCGTACCAAGAAGTCTACTGTAGGACATTCCTTTCTTTACTTATGACAATCAGAATGAATAAAATCAATTTATACCTTGTAAATCGTATGGGAAATTGTAAAGTGCGATGCGCACCATCTCACCATTAATATTATGCGCTGATATTTTAACAGGCCTATTTTTTACCTAAACTAAAGTTTGAAACCTGGTTCTGAGAAAAACAAAGGAATTTTTTTTGAGAACACCCTAATGTACATCCATACATAGTAAATAGTTTTTGTTAATTCATTGACACATACCTACATATTTATACGCATGTACATATACATAAATACATACAAATTCTTTCGATTTGTATGCTAATTACACGCAGAATTCATTGTATTTCGATTCTAATTACAATTACTGGAGTTACAGTAACAAATTGATGGACTCGATATCGACCAAAATCCTACATTTCCACATAAATTTTAATCAAGTGTTTTGATATTTCGTCTATACGGAATGATTTAATTTAGGCACTTATATAAAAGAGTACAAATAAAATTTTAATTGAAATCTTTATCCTGTAAATAAAATTACTTTGTATATTTGTGATTTGAACGGGATAAAGTTCGTATCGCTTTTTAAGCCAAATTACATGTGATAATTATTAATGAACAAATAACACCAAAGTCTGTTGTAAATATTCTGACTAACAACACATAGTTGAACGGAACAGCCAGCCGTTTTCGAAGGCAACTAAACCTTCATCATCAGCGTTCTTTTTTTGTGTTTGGTCCACTGTGTGTGGTGTCAGTTGATGTAGATTTCTGCTTTATATACTTAGCATTTTATTGCAAATGGAATATGTGAATTGTTTTGATTCATCGTATTTCAAATTGCTGAAAGCTTTTTTGTATTGTAAGCTCAATATTACCATCACTATATTTACAACAGTCTTACCATTGTCGTTTTGTTCTTTTTACTAATTATACACATGTTACTTAATTTGCTTATTTTTTGTTCTACTTAAGACAAACTTTTTTGGTTTGTTACTATTAAGTATATTTTTATTTAATTTTTGCCACAGGCCCATGGCTATTAATTTTTAGTTAATTTTAATTATTATTCGAACTCCATTTGTTTCTATATTTGTGATTTGAACGGGCTAAAGTTCGTATCGCTTTTTAAGCCAAATTACATGTGATAATTATTAATGAACAAATAACACCAAAGTCTGTTGTAAATATTCTGACTAACAACACATAGTTGAACAGAACAGCCAGCCGTTTTCGAAGGCCACTAAACCTTCATCATCAGCGTTCTTTTTTTGTGTTTTGTCCACTGTGTGTGGTGTCAGTTGATGTAGATTTCTGCTTTATATACTTAGCATTTTATTGCAAATGGAATATGTGAATTCTTTTGATTCATCGTATTTCAATTTGCTGAAAGCTTTTTTGTATTGTAAGCTCAATATTACCATCACTATATTTACAACAGTCTTACCATTGTCGTTTTGTTCTTTTTACTAATTATACACATGTTACTTAGTTTGCTTATTTTTTGTTCTACTTAAGACAAACTTTTTTGGTTTGTTACTATTAAGTATATTTTTATTTAATTTTTGCCACAGGCCCATGGCTATTAATTTTTAGTTAATTTTTTATAGAAACAAATGGAGTTCGAATAATAATTAAAATTAACTAAAAATTAATAGCCATGGGCCTGTGGCAAAAATTAAATAAAAATATACTTAATAGTAACAAACCAAAAAAGTTTGTCTTAAGTAGAACAAAAAATAAGCAAATTAAGTAACATGTGTATAATTAGTAAAAAGAACAAAACGAGAATGGTAAGTTTGTTGTAAATATAGTGATGGTAATATTGAGCTTACAATACAAAAAAGCTTTCAGCAAATTGAAATACGATGAATCAAAACAATTCACATATTCCATTTGCAATAAAATGCTAAGTATATAAAGCTGAAATCTACATCAACTGACACCACACACAGTGGACCAAACACAAAAAAAGAACGCTGATGATGAAGGTTTAGTGGCCTTCGAAAACGGCTGGCTGTTCCGTTCAACTATGTGTTGTTAGTCAGAATATTTACAACAGACTTTGGTGTTATTTGTTCATTAATAATTATCACATGTAATTTGGCTTAAAAAGCGATACGAACTTTAGCCCAATCAAATCACAAATATAGAAAAAAATGGAGTTCGAATAATAATTAAAATTAACTAAAAATTACTTTGTGTCTGAAGCTTAGTTTTATGGATTATATAAGCTTACGAGTTCTACTTTATTTTTACAAAATTTTTATATCAAATATCCCATTACTTAATTGTTTAATTTGCTTTTGTCTTGAGCTTAAATTATTTTCCTACTCATATTCTACTTATAACTGAACAAAATCGAAATATGGCTTTATTGCATTAAGTGCTTTTTTTGAAGGCACAGTGCTATTTGCTATGAAAAAGTTGGCATCACTGTTCGTGTGGCATCTTTTTATTTATATTCACACATTCATACATATCATACGCATTCATATGCATACCCAGTAGGAAAAGGTAACGAATAGTAAAGGTAATAAAGGAATAAGGTAATGCACATCATGTATAATTTTTCATTTCTGAATTGATTACTATTAACACAGAACATGTCCTAGGAAAGTAATGAATTATTTTAATTGTGTTTGATCAAATTACCCTATCGTTTCTAAGGAATGCATTGTTTTGCTTTGGAAAATAATACTGTATGTAATTAATGCCTACTTTTCCAGCTGGGTACATACGTATCATACCCAGCCAGCAATTTTTGAACTTTTCAATCAAATTCGAGTCTTTTTTTACTCCTCTGCCTAATTAAAAACCTAGAATATGCGCTCATTTTCTGATCATAAATTATACTTTTGTCAGTAGAAAAACGTGACTACCCGCGACTCTTCTTGATAACTCATTTATGAGTCTTTTTCTATATTAGTTTAGAGTAATTTTCGACCCCTTTTCTAGTAGTATTTAAGGTCATTTTCGAATCGTTTTCTGATCATTTGTTAGTCTTATTTCGCTTAATTTTTTAGTTTTCGAATTGTCTTTCAGCCATGTTTCTAATCGCTTACGAGTCATATTTGAGAAATCAGTCAGTTTATGAGTCTTTTGTCATTTATGACTGTTATTTGAGTCATTTATAAGTCGCATTTCTAATCGTATTTAACTTTTCTTCGAGTATTTTTTAGTCAGCTTTCTGAGTCCTACGTTTAATGGTCAAACAGAATTACGGCACAAACACATTTTTCATACAAATTTACACCAAAATTAAGTTACAGAAAGCAGTCCAGAGACAAAATCTATTTTATTTTGACAGCGGTTTTAACTTATGCTACCACACTTTCAATAAATTCCACACATTTTGTAAAGAAAAATAAGCAGAAAGAAAATATAACATAAATCAGAGAGCAGTTGAAGTTACTGCCGTTGATTTTATTATGGGCTCTGTTAATTTCAAATCGATTTTTCTTGAAGCTGCAGACTTATTCTGTTTCATCATTTAATTTCATATTCGATTTAACTTTTACAAATAAAAAAAAAATTAAGTTTTTGACATTATACGTAAAGATTGCCCCATTATACTTAAAAATTACATATCAAGTAGTGTTTAATCATCTATCTGCGTAAAATATGATCACAAAATACCAAGGTTGGAAACCGAAACAAATAACGGTATCGGTATTGATACCGGTACAATTATTTTAAAAATTTCGGTATTGGTAACGGTAACGGTATTTTTTTATTTCGGTATCGGTATTACCGGTACATACCGTTATCGAGTTTAAAATACCGGTATACCGCTATTACTATGAAGTTTATTAATTCATACAGTGTATATAGCAAAAAACCTCTTTTTATTAAGTTAAAAGTAAGTAATTTTACATAAAGTCTTTAGTAAACAGTAACATAAAAAAACTAAGTTTTATATCTTGCAAAGATTATTTACACAAGTGTAGTGTAAACTTGTATGTTTGTATAAACATACATACATGCATAAGTATGTTTAGATCAGAGCTGCCCACAGAGAGAAAACCGAGAGTAATGTATAAGCATATGTGTATTCATTTCTATAAATAGCCGTTTGATTTTCGGCACTCTGACGCTTCTCTGGGCAGCCTGGTTATAAACGTTTATATTATTGTTTTTCAAACGGGATTTCCCGGAAAATATGCGGGAATTCCCGGGATTTTTTATATTATGACAACTTGATGAGTGTCGTTATTCATTTTATGAATGCGATGGCGCAATAATAAGGTCATGTCACTAGCACAATAGCTAAAACTTTACAACAATTAAGGCCGAGTTTACATCTGGCACACATGTGCTCTGAGACTAAGAGGCCTTTATTTGCAATAAGCAGAACGCGACGTTCAAAATTTAATTCTACAATTGATAAAAGTAAAAACAGAAATGTGCAAGGAAATAAAAGAAATATAACAAAATAATTTCAGATTCTCTTTGGTAAAAAGAACGATTCTAATAATGCTTATTCTGTACTTGTGATGCACGAATATTCGTATTAGAATGGCCATTTTTATATATTCGTATTCGCATTCGTATTCGTCAAATTCAGGCGAATACGAATATTTTTCCAAAAAATTAAATAAATAAATGCAGAAATCCTAAACCAAATTTAAATAAATGGATAAAAATATTAGTTTGTACGAATCCCTTGAATTTATATTATTATTATTAATATTATTTACTGACAATCATTAAAATTTTTGGGTAGTTTCATTAACTTTAAAGTGCCCCAAGAGGAGTATGAAGTTCTTTTTCATAACAATATTTTAATATTTCATATTGCAGGCGTAAATAGAACCCTAATTTAATGTCTATAAATTTCACATTAAATACTCGTATTCGTATTCGCAAATATCGTTTCAAATATTCGTATTCGCGAATATCAAAAATTAACATTCGTTACATTACTGTTCTGTACTAAAGTCCTATTTTCAAAGAATTTTTTTGTAATATATATTTAATAATATATTTTTTTAAGTGCTTTCAGGCTTGTGAGTATTGTTTGGCCTTCAAGAGTTTTTCGTCCGTATAATCTTGCGGTTTTTTTGTGAAATTTCTTTAACAACCACGTTGCTACTTCCTATGTGAAGGCATACGTCGTGTACAGTCAGTCACAAAACTTTTTTAAAATACTGTTAATAACATCCTGGGCGTATGGTCTTGTTACTCCACCCATGTTTGTTCAACACCATATTATACAAATTTACTTTGTATAATATGTATCAATAAATAAATAAATAATTTTTTTTTGCCATTTACACATAATATTGGTATATACATATGCAGTACTATTATTTAAAGAACTCAAATGATATTATTATTTTTTACTAATATGCTTATAAAACGTTTTATTTAATCGATCTCATGAATTATAATTTTTTTTGTTGAAATAATGAAATTAAAAATATTTTGTATTGTTTTGCACTGTGCGGGAATTTCCCGGGAAGCCGAAAAGTCGTTCCTGCTTTCTCGGGAAATGAAAAAGTCCGGGAAAAGAAAAACTCTAGTTTATACATATGTACATATTTATATATTTGATTATGGTGTGCTTACACTTTGTTGTCGATAAAAAGTAGTAAGAATAGAGCTGAATAAGAACGTCCAAAGGGGGAAATTTTGTTTCTGTAATTAATTTCAAAAAAAGTTAATTGAAATTAAGTTTTGTAATTTTTCTTTACGGAAATCGGTATACCGGTACGTACCGGTATAGACATAAACGGTATTGTCGATACCGGTATTTTCTAACCGAAATGAGTTTCGGTATCGGTATTGATACCGGTACCTAATTTTAACGGTATTTGAATCGGTATCGGTATTTTTACGATACCGTTTGCCAACCTTGCAAAATACACTTTAATCACTTTTAAAACACCTGCATGATTTGTTTTTGATTAAGCATTTTTCAGTCTTCGAGGTAAGCTAAGTATGATTATAACAAACGGAAATAATAGTCATATTTTACATATCTAGATGTTTAATTTGTGATTGCTATACTATTTGTTATTGTATTTTAAATCAAACTATTTATAATCATTAGCGCCAATCTTTTTCGAGTCCTTTTTTGATCGTGTAAGTAATTAATCAGTTTTTGATCACGAGTAGTGATCTAAAAAGACTCAGAAAGGTGATTTTTCAGAAAACTATCTTCCAAATGCTAGATGGGTATTCACGTATATACATACATACACAAAAGCATACCTACATACTTACATACCTTCGACTCATTCAAAATTTTGTTTTTGAATGCATCCCTATATTTTCTTCTTATTTTGCCTTTCTTTAATATTCATAACATTAAATTTATTTATATTAAACTCACATCTATGTTTTTTGGTTTGTTTTTATTTGTTCAAACCCATACATACACATATACATATTATGTTTTGATAGCTGGTTCAGCTAAACTGCCGATAAACTGCGATAAAAGTTAGAGAAGATACCAATTTTACGTGCTTCGGAAGTAGATTCATATTGAACAGTAAAGGCTCAGTTAGCCGACTGTAATGTAATGTAACTGTAACGTAGAAAACAGCTGATTGATATTTTTATATGAAAAGTAGGTTACGCTACATTACATCTCTATAACCATTTTCATTACTTTTCACATAACAAAATCGATCAGCTGTTTCTTACTGTTACAGTTACATTACATTACAGTCGGCTAACTGAGCCTTAACCCGCAAGCCATAGCACAATTGTACGGATGAAAATCACATACATGCTTATGCTCTTTCATTTAGTCGTCACTGAGCAAGCGGCGAATGAAGTTGTGCACGCATGTATGAATTTTTCCCTAATTTTTTGTTTAGTTTTTTTCAGCACACGGAACGAAATTAAAGTTAAAATTTAATAAATTTGTATAGCAAAAAAAAAATTAAATAATTATGGAAGCTAAGAAAAATTTCGTGATAAAAAATGCTTTTCACAATATGCAATGCATTTTATGTTATGAAACATTGAAAAATAAATAAATAAAATAGTCTAAAAATGCATTTTAATAGTATCCACAGAACTGTGAATAAATTTAATTTTGAATTTATACACTAAATCGTTGAATGCTCATTAAATTTTTACGTTTTATTTAAGTTTTAATTAAATTGCATATTTACAAAAAAAAAATTCAATCAACTAATAACCACATCATGTATTTTATATTACAAAACTTTTCTTCAAGTGCAAGTTTATTTTACTCTCATTTTTCTCACCAATACAAACATATTTTATTTTGCGGGACACTGATATTGAATCTACTTGATTCGCTCTCATAATTTTGTATGGCGAAGAAAGTTGATTCGGTCATGATTGGGGTGTGAATAGGGTTACCAGTCGTACTGATTTTGCCAGTACATGTACTGATTTTTATTTAAAGTACTGATTTATGCACACCTAGCAAATCAGTACGCAAATGTACTGATTTTTTCATGTATGTACTGTTTTTGTAATGTTTTTATATATTAATTATTATCAATGTATATGAAAGCCTGTCATAGTGTTTATTTATTTTCTTTGAATCACCAGTGATCTTTACTTTACGTTCGCTTTAAGGCGAATTTATTTTCAAAGCGGTATCCATATAATGCTCAAGCAAATTCTGCCAAAACTGTCAGAGATCATATAAATTTTAGTTTAAGTTAATGTTAATTTTATTGAGATTTTTTAATATAAATTTGCAAAAAATATTTGCTATAAGTGATTTCTGATACATGCAAATAATGAATTTAAAGCATCTTTTTCGAACATTTTTTTGATAGTATTATTTTTATTAATTACATATGCCTTGGTACAAAGTATACATTGAATTCATGTTTTGTTTTAAGAATGGTTAAAGCTAGGAATGTAACGAATGTTCGCATTTGCAAATTTTTCGCTTATTTTTGCTATTTGCATTCGCTAAAATGTATGCGAATATTTAAGACAAAAAAATTTTGTACTTCTTTTACGAAAAAAGTTTGCCATTAACAAACGTCAAAAACACGAAAATTATTTTAAGCCAGCATGAAAAAGATAAATATAGGGTACGTTCGTAGATTCAGCAAATTTATGCAGAAGTTCTGCGAATTTTTTCTGCGTATGCGTGATCAACTGTTGCACATGCTTTGCAACTGCTCAATATCTGTGCATAGTTGGCATTTTTTAACGAAATGCAAACAATTTTTAACAAGGCAAGTAATTTTATTTAAGAAAGTTGTCATCTCGTCGATGTGAAAGCACAAAAAACTCCTTATAAAAGTTTGCACATTGTGCACATGGCTTGGACGTAGCTGACTTATAAGTAAGTCATTCTTCAAAGCTTTATCAGAAAGCTTTTCTATAAAAAAGTTCTCATGAGCATCAAAATTAAACTAAAGTACAGCGGTGTTTGGAAATATACCTATTTCATTTTTTGAAAAAGAAAAGGCATTGTATTTTCGGCAGCAATGTTTTCTACTTAAGACTAGTCTGTTAAAACTTTTAAAAAATGTTTTGAGCACCATTCATTACTTCGTACAAACAAATTTGAATCGCAAACAATATTAAGTAGTCATTGTTGTAGTAAATTCCACGCGAAACAACTGTCACTCATTAATTTCATATACAAACATATGTATGTATCTTTCTGCTTTATGAATTCATGTTTTTAATAAATTAATACATATTTGTTCAATGCAAGACTCAGTTTAAATAAAATGCTATATGTAGTACATCTATGTATGTAATACAACTTCATGTTCTTATATAAATTTATTTTCATGTGATTTTTTAACGTATTGTAATATTTGCATTCGCTTTCGCAAAAATTAAAATGTAGTATTCGCATTCGCATGCGCTAAACTAGTATTAGTTACATCACTAGTTAAAGCCTTTTATATTGAAAAAATTAATGTACTGATTTTTTTCAATTGTACTGATTTTTTTCTCTCATGTACTGATTTCTACGATTTCAAAACTGGCAACCCTAGGTGTGAAGCAGGAATAGAGAGCGAAGCACGTATCGTGTAAACATACTATTATGGGAAGATATTATCATCTTGCCGAATTGATGAAAGATGTGAGCAAGTGTGAAAAGGCTGTTATACAAACAATTTTATTAAAAAATATATGTAATGTTTTTTTTAATTTTTTATATAATATTCTAATACACTATTCACATAGCCAAATACAACTATACTTAATTTTTTTCAGTTCATTTATCCATATGTATGTATATATGTATCTACAGCTACGATCAAAATAATAGTAACACGAAATAATATGGGCATCTAACGTTAAAACTCAAAAGCATTTATCTATAAAACGAAATCGAACATTACGGAAAAATAAATAGTGTTTTGTAGATAATTTATCTAGCTTTTGTTTTCGTCTATCAAGAACAGATTGTATAACCAGATTTGTGTTGTTAGAAAAACTCGTTTTTCAGTTCTTTTAATTTTGACCTTCAACATTTTTTATAACTAAGGAAGTACTTTATTGTTTATTAATTTTGTTATATCTTGGTTTAGAGTAATAAAAAATAAGCAAAATAATATTTCCTTAGCTAATAAAAAATTGAAGGTCAAAAATTAAAAGGACCGGAAACGGGTAATCAACTAGACTAGTACTAAACATACATAATTATTTATTTAAAAAAAGCCAGATATATATAAAATTTACAAACCGGTATGTTAAAAATATATTAAAATAATTTGATTTTCCACTTCGACCATCGCAGCATATTCATTGCTTATATAATCTGTTATAGAATAGATGATAGTATAAACTACATAAATTGTCTGAATTTTTTTTAGTAATGTTCGATTTAGTTTTAAAGATAAGCCTCTTTGAATTTTAACGTTAGGTGTCCGTATTATTTCATGCTGATATTATTTTGATCGTAGATGTACGTATTAAAACTAAATAACGAAAAAATATCATACTAAAAAGACACAAACAAAAAACGATTTGATTTTTCTGTACGTTGATGTACATAAGACGTAGCTGTTGTGCAAACGTTGAGTGTTTGTCTTAGAAACGCATAGTTGAGTATTTCCGCTCCATTCAAAAGTTGAGTAAATTTCCATCATAACATTTTTTCGCTACCTATAGTCAACATGTTGTTCTCAGCCTGAACAGCTGATCGAATAGATTTATACCGCAAATGTTTGTTAAATTTTACATTACCAATGCGATAAAATTAAAGTAAAATTAAATTATATCCGTCAAGATGTTTCTAAGACGTAACTATTGGGGCCAACGGTTGCCAACAGTTGCATAACTGTTAAGCTCAACAGCCCAATTTTATTTTTTCTGCCACATATATTTTGTATCACCTAAACGGATTTTGTTTATTCCAAACCTTTAGAAATCTTTAAAAATGTTTGCAAGATTCCTCTAAGATAGTTCCTATTAATATTTCCGCTCTAATAAAATCGAAAGACATTCTATACTTAAGATACTAAAAACTATTTCACAAAATGCGTTACTAACTGGTATTGAAAGAACGAAACGTACAACTTTTTGTAAATTTTCTAATTCATTGCTTTCAATTTTCATTTTGGTAATTGGTTATAAACTGCGCGAAGATAGCAATAGTCGATGTATAGTTTATCGTTAGACATTTAAGGCAATAAATCTGTGGCGCAAAGGAAAAAGTGCTTAAGTCGAGTTACATATTTGAAAGTACCCCTGGTCAAAATCTCAATTAATTTGTGTGGTTTTTTAGAAAGATATAGCACTATGACTTGCGATTTATCTTTTTTACACTTCTAATCTCATTTGGAATAACAGCTTAATTTAGGTTATACTTTGGTATATTTCAACTTAAATGTATTACTCATAGTATATAGAATGATATTTGCTTGAAAAAATAAAGATTAGCAGTGAATTTCCCAATTTAACTGAAAAAGAAATAAATTTGTGAAAATCGACTGGAAAGCTTAAAAGTGTTCTCCTGCAAAACAGTAAAATATAACTTAAGCAGTTTTTCCTTATTGCCACAGAAATATTAAGAGAATTTTGTGGAAAATGGTTTTAGCTGGACAAATTCTATTTTAGCTTGTATATGTAGACATATGTTCCATGTCGGGATTTGAGCTTAAAAGTAATTACCCAGTGAAAATTTTGTCACATACATCTCCGATCTGAGAGCAGTAACAATGTAAGCGCGACCCATCCAAAGCCTGTATACAATTTCTACTTATATTTACACAGCTTTGGCCTAGGCCATAGATGTGCCAAACAGTGTATACATTGTAAGCGAAGGTTGGATGACTCCAAATGAGAGAGAGAGCATAATTGAAACTAATAAAGAATATGTATGATACATTACTAACTAGAGCTGCAAAACTATCGATAGTCGCTCCACTCGATAGTTTCGATAGTTTTATGTAAAACTATCGATACTATCGATTAGTTTTATAAAAGTTGCCACATAAGCTACATTTGACTCGAAAAAAAATCTAGAGTCCTCAACATTTTCATTAGTATATAAAAATATATCAAGCCTTTTTTTCGATTTTATCGTAAGCGGGACATATTATCGAAAATATACTTTTTTATTGAACTTAAAATTTTATAGGCCTACCCTACCCATGGTTTAGAATTATCAAAATGCGAAAATTGTTGATAACTTTTAAGACACTAACTGTAAAGTTTTATCGTAAGAGACGATTGGCGGCCGTCGTATCAGTACCACCAAAATTTATCTTTGTGTCGACGATGTTGAATTTATTAAGATACTTGTGACTACTATTTGTCGAATAACACTTGGATTTATAAATAAATTCATATACATACATATGTATGTATTTAAGTACTTATGTATACAGAAGCAGGGATGCGATGTCATATTTACAAATTGTACTAACTTTCAAAAAAAATTTTAATTTTTTCAGTACGATTGTACCTAATTCTTTATTTATATATTTTTAGTACTTGTACTTTTTAGTTAACTAAAAAGCAATTAACAAAACGGCAGAAGGTGCACAAAGAATATTAGTTGCTGGGATCTGAATATAAAAGTAACATTTACGATATACTACGTTTACAACCTTTTTTTTATTCGATTGTTCACAGTCGATGCAAATAGTCGGCTTCTCTCTTGGTACGAAAATAAAATTTCCACATTTGCAGATGAATTTGGAATAAATAACATTCCTCCAGCAATTCTTTAAGTACCGGAAAACATTGTTTGATTTACTTAATTTTCCAATACCTTCGAGCTAAAAATTAACCACCTTGTGCAAAAAAATAAGTGAACGTTAAAACCGGTTTTTCTATGGAAATTTTTTTTAATGTACACTTCAAGCACGCATTATTTTTTGCACAAGGGGGTTAATATATTTTAATGCAATTTTGGCATGTAATATAATATAAAGAGAGTCATTGCGGTGCTACGGTACTTTTGGCATTCAAATAGCGCTAATATTATACAATTGTACCAACTTTTCCATCGCTGCCGGCTACTGTTTACTGACTTCGATTATTTTTACTCTTTTAATTACTTGTTTTTTTTTGCCGATAGTATCGATAGTGGAAAAAACTATCGATATTTCATTTACAACAAAACTATCGATACTATCGATAGTTTTGCAGCTCTATTACTAACCCATCCAAATCGGATGCTATCGCAGTGGCTAAATTTTATAAGTGTCTGTTTTGTTCTTTGCTTTTAATTAACATATAATTCTACAATAGGATATCAGAAAGGCATATCTGAATCGGATGCTAGTTGTATGCGCTTAACTATTTCTTTTTTGTTTTTCATATTGACATAATAAATTACAATCGGATGACTTTCAGTTTGTAATGGCTTGCGGACTACTGGGTAATGATTAGTCAGAGAGGAGTGACAAATTCTCAAAAGCTAACTCATTTTAAATGTAAAACGCTATTCAGTTTTTCAAAGTAATGTCGTCAGAAGAAGTCAGTACTTACTCACGTTGGCCCAAAAAAGGTATTTCTTTAGCTAACCGTTATTTTTAACTTACAAACATTTTTCGTCAATTTAAATTTTAAACAATTTAAAATTTTTCGAGAATTGGTATCAAACCGTGATCACTTTGTTTGTCAGCCATCATACTTAACACTTTGCTATTGCGCGATATAAAATAATGGCGACACAGAGATAACATGAACATGAATTTCATGCTAACATCTTCTCGATAAACTATGAGTCATCTCTGCATCAGGTTCGAGTTAGCTAAAAGTTAGTTCAAAACTTTTGGAGAAGATGTTAGTTGTACAAAAACAACTCACTAATATCAGCATCAGTTTTGATTTAGTTTAAGTTAGTTCAATACTTATCGGGAAGAAGATAGTTGCGCAAAAACAACTGACTCACATCTGTATGATTTATGAGTTAAGCTGAAGGTCCATACCATCCGTTCCATTCATATGCGTTGTATGCGTTTCTGTACGTTCTCTCCGATTCTAAATTCAAGTTACATGCAATACGTCTTATGCGCAAGTATTTTTGTTGTTTTAATGCAAAAAGAGAAAAAATTTAAATTCAACACACGAACATTTGGCTATAAAAGAGAGCATGATGTATGCGACGGATACAAAAGTAGAAAGTAAACCTACTTTATCCATCCTATGCGTCTACAAGTTCTTTGCGTTATGTTCTGTAACTTGCCACATACAATTACCTTGATTCTACTTTTTGGCACATCCATAAAACGCAACTACGCATTGAACGGATTGTATGGACCTCCAGCTTTAGTTCAGAAGCTAGTTGTAATAGAGCTGGCAAACTATCGATGGTACTATCGAAAGTTTTGTTTCCATTTAACTATCGATAGTTTTTTCTCGATAGCGATACTATCGTTGAAAATAATATATTACCAAATTAGCAATAAACTCGATAAAATTTAACATATTGCTTGTCTTTTATATAAAATACATGTAAGTACATATCGCTCATTTATTCGAATAACGTCATAACTAAAAATAATAAATAATACATTTATGGACTCAGTAATACAAAAAAATTGCTTGTAATGGATTAACTCTTGATAGAACACTTTTTAATATCTCCACTGAGTTGTATGTAAATTGAAAACTAAACTCATTTGAAAATTAAATTTAACATTATTAACAGCCATCCCCAAACAAGGACGGAAAGCGGAACGTTTTTTCCGCTGAGCTTTAACGCTGAAATACCATACCAAAACAAAAGCGTCAGCGTTATGTCAAAAACAGGGTTATCAAACAAATAAATAAAACAACCCTGATTATTTAATCAGAATTAATTTTTAGTCAGGCTTAAGTTCAGTAATTTCAATTCTTTTATTGAATGAAATATTTTTATTAATTAATGTGAGTTTCTAAAGAAGAGAAGAAAAATTAAATTAGACTTTTAAGCTGGTGGGAAATACCCAAGTAGATAGACTAGGGTGCTGATGAAGTGCGTTGCTGCACAGAAAAATATCGGTATTTACCCCAGCTTAAAAGTCTAATTTAATTTTTCTTCTCTTCTTTAGAAACTCACATTAATTAATAAAAATATTTCATTCAATAAAAGAATTGAAATTACTGAACTTAAGCATGACTAAAAATTAATTCTGATTAAAAATTCACTATAGTTCAATTAAAATCTAAAAATGCTCAACCCTGATTATTTTAACTGCTGCACGGACGGCATTGTTGCTAGAGATTTTGTTATTAAAATTTTGTTACATAAATTTTGTTACTTAAATTAAAATAAAATAATTAAAGTTTGAAAAAATAAGTTATTTATAAGATTTGAAAAACTTGCTTGTGTTAAGGATGATGGCCAGCGTTGCCATATTTTCTTCTCAAAAACCTTAAAGTCGGACAAAAATTAAAAATCTTTTTTTTTAGTGATTTAACTCAAAATATATTAATTTGCATTGATTTTACTGAATTCAAATTCAGAAAAAATTTATTTTGTTTCAAATGAACTAACTCTACATGAATAGTATCAGCAAAGAATATAAATCATATAGAATGCGCATCTCATACAAGCCAAAATTTTCTATGACGGGTATTACCAGTACTACCCGTCCAGCGTACGCACACTCGTTTCTTTCTGCAGTGTATGCTACGCTCGCATTGCTGAGAGCAGCGTTGCCGTTGTGATACTAAAGTATCACTTTTGACCTCTTGTCGTGCCAAAGAAACTTTTTTATAACCCTTTTTTTCAATTTATCCCTTTGTATCATTTTAACAGAATATATGCCGTAGGGCAATCATATACACAGTTTAGCATATCAGGTATTAGAAAAAGAGCTGTTCATTTTATTGTTTTGGTCGATAGAAAAGCCAAGAAATGGTGAAAATATTGCAAAAAATCTGACACCCATATGTAAATTATTTCTCGGAGCATCACAATTAAAAAATTATGTATCTTAACTTACTTTCATCTTTAATCTTAATAAAACTTTTTATAAGTTAGTAAGTAAGTATTTATAAAATGTTTATAAGTTAAAATAGGTTCAAATGAAGTAAATGTGGAAGCCAAAATTGGGGCTTTAAAGTATACATGTATGTAAATAAATGATCAGTATCAAAAAAACTAAAATTAAATATAGATGGAAAACTGAAGTTAATTCATTTTCTTTTTATTATAATTTTTCATTTATAAATGAAAAAGTAAAAATAATTCAAATAATTAATTAATTAACTACGAACATATTTCTATAATACCGGCTAGTAGAGTATTTACAAATACAGTTTTTAATTGCAAATAAGACGAGTATAAACTAAAGATATGCGTAAACAGTCTTTAAATGTAAATACGTCATGATTTTTAAATGTATTCACGTCACATGTATATATTATACTAAACCAATAATAAATGCTGCCGTACTACAAGCGAAGCACGATGGATGTATTGGTGTACGTGTATATCAGTGCTAACAAGCGATGTCGCCAAGACAGCTTGTTTGTAACAAACACTCAAAAGAAGTACTGTTGATTTGTGTATGCTTGTTATTTTTCATATTGTACGTTTGAGTGTGTGTGTAATAAGTAGATGGTAAGCTATTATGTGATTAACCGCATACAACTAATGTTAATGCATGTGTGTGCGTTTGCATGTGCGCAGAAAAATAAAAGATCATACTCACATACATGCATGACGTTTGTACAAGCGCTTGTGCGTAGAAGGAAGCAAGTATCACAAATTCTTCCCTCACGAAGTGTTTTCTTCTTTACTCTTATACCTACAAAACTCAAAAAAAAAATTTTGCAAACAGTGTTGTTAACGTTTGTTTTATATTATTTCCCTGTAGTAAAGCATTTGAAAAATCCCTCATGTCTTGAAAGTTCTTATAAGATGTCTTATGCAGGTTACTAGTATAAACCTATTATAGATAGCTACTAAATATAAAAAAATCATGAAATCTAAAAAAAGAGTGGTCAAATTGCGGCATTTCATATCGAATGAAATTCCAATCGGAATCAAATGCATATTTCGTTCAATATCGAGTGCCGTAATTTACCCAATTACTTAAGATTTATAAAAAAATTAGATATTGTAAAAACATAAATACTTATATTGGACATGGTTCATCTCACTTATTTACTTAAAAACCAGCATAACTCAAACAATTTACTTTGAAAAGAAAAACCATTTAAAGTTTTGTAGAAAATTTTAAAATTAGATTCTGAAGAGGATAATATAATTATAGTATTCTTTCAAGGCATTATGCATAATTCTTAAATACATATTTTTTTTTAACAGAATATCCTGTATTTCTTAATAAGTTCTTGACTTGGAATCTAATCTTTGACAAGTGTCTATTTGATAATTGTTTAGTAACGCTAATTTATGTTTATACTTTATATTTTTTTGTAAATTATATTTGATAAAGGTGAAGAAATACGGTGTAATTCACTGACTGTACAACTGCAGAATTTGGAAACTTCTCATCCTTAAAACAAGCTTTATTTCAGCAACAGCAACTTTCCTCCGAAAATCGGTATTTTTTGTGGTAAAACTCGGATATTTTTACATAGTTTTTTTGCAATTGGCCGCATGTTTTGCTGTTGAAAAAGTAGGAAAATGCGACTTAAGACGCAAAACGGCAACGCTGGTGATAAGAGCAGAGAATATAATACTCTCAGTGTGTGTTTGCTTGCGGTTTATACTTTCCCCCCGCATCTAAAGCGTAAGCAAAAAATTTTTAGTTTTTTTAGCTCAGATGCGTATTCTATACAATTTATATTCTTTGGTATCTGTCAATTGATCGGAAGTCATGCAGGATATATTCATCATTGCGCAGAACAAAGTTGCTATCACATTATTAAGGGTAAAATGAAAAATGTGATGGAAACTCTTGTGTACATGTGATTTTGCATCTCTCTATATATATAACACTTAGTCGAACTGCTCACTCTAGTGCTTTTTACTAATCAATGATAGCATACATATTAATCAAGTTTGACTGATAATAATTGACTAATATATACCCCACAATTGAGCTATCATACATGATTGATATACTGGCAAAAATATATATATTTATTATATTAATTGTTTTTATTTTAAAGTGTCCTGGAGACGTACAGAAAAAGTCATCAATCGGTAAGAATGTGTTAGTGTCGTTTAATTGATGATATTTCGGAGACGTACAAATAAAATCGTCAATCAGAATTTTAATTTTGTGTTCGTTGTGTGCGATGGCATATATGTCGTCATCAGATGATGATTTTTTGTTATTAGCGGCATTAAAACTTTATGAAATCTTTGTATAAAAAAGGACATTAAACAAATATACAGAGCTAAATAATAATTTTTCTATCTTCTACTCTAATTTTTCACCTTTTATTATTATTATTTATAATAATAATAATTCTAGTTCTTCAAACCATTCTAAAAAACCAACCATATTTTCCTTAAAAAAATTTCGAAACAAACAAACGATTTTTAATATAAAAACAAGACATTGGGTAGTGTGAATAAAAAAATATGTATGTACATACTCGTATGTATTTGCTTTTTAGTTAAAAATTTGTTTTAAACACAAAATTCACATACATAAATACATATGTATTTGGGGTTTTAAAAACAATTTTTAAGTAATTTTTTTTATTCACACTACCCATTAAGATTAGAAAAATTAGAGAATAGATATAATATTTATAATAATCATAAAACTGTTTGTAGACTTTTGCTTGTTTGGTTTTTTACAAAGATCAATGGTACATTTTCATAAAGTGCATATTAATTTTTTTCATCCGCGCACTTCTCCATGTCGTCGCAAAACAAATAACACAAAGCAAATGACGTTTTTTTCGTCAATCAGATTTGGAGACGTACACATAACACTGTGGAACAAAATTTCAACTAAGTCGTGACCAAATGAATTTGACACATGATTTTAATGTAGAATTTTTCACCAAATCCGAATCTGAATTCAGAATGGTCAAAAGTAGAACAGATTTTCGAGATATTGCAAAATTGCCGTTATTCGGCTTTTTGCAAAAGATGATATCACATTAATAAAAGAATCTTGGCAGGTATTAAATATTTTTTTTATTTATTTTTTCCACTAGAAAGAAAATAAAATTGTTAAAACAACCATGGGTTGCTTGTAAAAATTGATCAAGAAATGACTGAACTACAGTGGAACAAAGTTCAAATTTCACAAAAAATTTAATGATTTTTTGCAATTTTGGTTTTTTAAACTTAGTTTTTTTTACACTAAATAACTAATTTTTGCTAAGTTTTGTCACTTATCACGTTAGATTATTTTAATAGAAACATTATGTACTCAATAGAATACAGATCGGTGCAAAAATGATAAAGTTACAGAAGAATAATTGAATTATCTCACTTATACCACAAAAAAGCAAGTAAATATAGAAATATTTATATACATAGATAACAATTAAATCAAAAATGGCTTAAAACTGTTGAGTTGCTTTGTCTGTTGTAATTATTTTCTACCTCTCGCACAAGGAACCAACAATAGTCGCCCAACATCGCCTCATCATACTCCCCTTGATACCGACGTTCCATTTCTTGTATTTGTTGGTGAAAACGCTCACCATGCTCGTCGCTTTCATCGCCAAGGCTATTTGTGAAGAAATTTGAATTTGAATGCAGAAGGTGTATTTTTAAAGACATATTAACTCCTTTTTTAAGAAATACATGAAAATGAATGTTAACATAAATAAAAACTAAATCGTGTTAAGAACTTTACCAATTTTCTCATAATTTTTTAACAAGTCTTGAATTATATCTTTAAAATTTGGGCTCCTGAAATTTCCTAGAAAGCCTGATACAACTAAACCAAACGACCTCCATTGTTTTAATTCATCTGCGAAAAACAATAAACTCCACAAGCATAGCAAAACTTGTTCGGATTGTTCTAGCAAAAAATTCACGTTTTGCACTATGCGTTTTATTTTTTTTTTTTAATATGAATTCGGTGTTTTAAGAGAATCAAAAAATTAAGCAAACAATTTAAAATTGTGAAGTGTCAATGTTTGTAACACTTACAGCGTTCGTTTTTCAAATTCTGCGTATTTATTTCCTGTGGGTTTTTGATTTGTAACCATCTGTACGCTAGGGGGTAAAAATCTTTTGACTTTGATTTCTTTGCTGAGACACAAAACATACAGAAGTGTCACGAGACGGAAGATACGGGTATTTTTCTATTTGTCTCGTTTTCCCTCAAATCTTGTCGTCGTTTTTGTTTTGCTACGTCTTTCTAGTGCAATAAATATTTATTAGCTGTGTAAATTGGTAAGTAGTAATACACTACAGTATCAAATACACTATGCTTTTCTCTTTTTTCCACGAATTTTAACAAAAACCAGATTGGAGCTTTTTTTACCTGTCACTTTCTACACTTCTGTGTATTCTGTGGCTGAGATTTCTTTGCTTTTTGCTTTTGCTTTGCATTGTCAAATCGGTGTGAGCTATGTATGAGTTTCTTAGTGTTTGAAAGAAGCAATACCAAGCAGAGAAACAAGTCGACCGGCTCGAGGCCGACGGTGCGCCGCCGCCGGTTATTTTTCTGTATATTTCCGTACACAAAAGGTGAAAATGAACCGTAAGAGCTACGGACTTGAAATTGGGGCACAATATGTAGACATTTGGCCACTACAACAACAAATACATGAGAGTTAAAAACTAAAGGGTGTTCCAAAACCAGGAACGAAAAATGTTAAAATCCCATGTAATATACATACAATTGCATGTACATACATATATACACTTGAAATTTTAAAAGTTAGTGTATTTTTATACAGACTACAACAATTAACACTAAATTTAAAAAATTTAAATCAATGGGTGTTCCATCAGTTAATGCAATTTTGACTTTGTAATTTTGACAACTTGCTGTATCTTGGAAACCGTAAGAGCAAAACTCTTGAAATTTTCAAAAACGGTAAAATTAAAAAATCAAAAAAATATAAAATCACCAAATATAAAAAAATCGCCAAAAACAAAAAAATCGCCAAAACGAAAAAAAGCACCAAATTAAAAAAAATCTCTACCCCTAAAATAAATCGCAAAAAACCGGAAAAATCGCCAAAATAAAAAAAAATCCTTAAACAAAAAAATCGCCAATATGAAAAAATCGCCAAAATGAAAAAATTACCGAAATAAAAAACCCCAAAAACAGAAAAAATTCGCCAAAATGAAAAAAACCGCAAAAAACAGAAAAAAATCGCCAAAATGAAAAAATCGCCTAAATGAAAAAAAATTGCGAAAATTAAAAAAAACCCAAAAAGAGAACAAAAAAAAACGCCAAAACGAGAAAAAAGCGATAAAACTGAAAAAAATCGTTTAAACTGAAAAAACTTAAAAAGGGAAGAAAGCTAAATCAAAAAAATGATCAAAACCGAATGTGCGCGAGTCAAAGTCGCACTTTACTGAATTTATTTTAATTGCAATGCGTACACAACAACAAGAATAGCAACAACTAAACGATGAACAACAGGAATTAAAAATTAAAAAGTAACAGTAAAGGCATTTACCATAGATGAGCACTGCAGTAGAGCTGTAAAACTATCGATAGTACTATCGATAGTATCGATAGTTTTGTTGTAAATGAAATATCGATAGTTTACCACTATCGATACTATCGGTAAAAAAAAAACAAGTAATTAAAAGAGTAAAAATAATCGAAGTCAGTAAACAGTAGCCGGCAGCTTTGAAGCAAATTATCCGTCGTTGATTTAAGCTTTTGTACAGCGATGCAAAAGTTGGTACAATTTATAATTTTAGCGCTATTTGAATGCCAAAAGTACCGTAGCACCGCAATGACCCATTTAGCACTACTGGAATCTCTTTATATTTATTACATGCCAAAAATAGCATTAAAATATATTAACCCCCTTATGCAAAAAATAATGCGTGCTTGAAGTGTACATTAAAAAAAATTTCCATAGAAAAACCGGTTTTAACGTTCACTTACATATTTTTTCCGGTACTTAAAGAATTGCTGGAGGAATGTTATTTATTCCAAATTCATCTGCAAATGTGGAAATCTTATTTTCGTACCAAAGGGAGAAGCCGACTATTTGCATCGACTGTGAACAATCGAATAAAAAAAAAGGTTGTAAGCGTAGTATATCGTAAATGTTACTTTTATATTCAGATCCCAGCAACTAATATTCTTTGTGCACCTTCTGGCGTTTTGTTAATTGATTTTTAGTTAATTAAAAAGTACAAGTATTAAAAAAATATAAATAAAGAATTAGGTACAATCGTACTGAAAAAATTAAAATTTTTTTTTAAAGTTAGTACAATTTGTAAATATGACATCGTATCCCTGCTTCTGTATACATAAGTACTTAAATACATACATATGTATGTATATGAATTTATTTATAAATCCAAGTGTTATTCGACAAATAGTAGTCACAAGTATCTTAATAAATTCAACATCGTCGACACAAAGATAAATTTTTGTAGTACTGATATCGCGACGGCCGCCAATCGTCTCGGATTTATTTTGACATACCCTAACGTGTTTCCCTACAAATTTTTTTTTAATTGTACCTACATATCCAGCCTAATCTTCGATATAATCGTATGCGTAGAAGAAGGTTAAAATTGTCGCTTACGATAAAACTTTACAGTTAGTGTCTTAAAAGTTATCAACAATTTTCGCGTTTTGATAATTCTAAACCATGGGTAGGCCCATAAAATTATAAGTTCAATAAAAAAGTATATTTTCGTTAATGTGCCGCTTATGATAAAATCGAAAAAAAGGCTTGATATATTTTTATATACTAATGAAAATGTTAAGGACTCTGGATTTTTTTTCGAGTCAAATGTAGTTTATGTGGCAACTTTTATAAAACTATTCGATACTATCGATAGTATCGATAGTTTTACATAAAACTATCGAAACTATCGAGTGGAGCGACTATCGATAGTTTTGCAGCTCTATCATGTACGACTGAATAAAAGAGCATAAAATAAAATGGGGTGTGGCTTCTAAACAATTGTATGGTCAAGTGTATGTATGTAATTTAGATTTAAAGAAAAACCAAAACTTCCTCAAATAAGTTTAAAGATGTTTTAGAAATGTAAAAACGGCCAGCGTTGTCAAGTTTTAAATTTCAAAAAGCACTGAAACTAGGAAAAAAACGCGTAATTTAAGTAAAAAAGCACTAAATTAAAATTTTTTTGTTTTATTAAAAAAAATTTGTATATAAAAAATATAGAAATCGGTGGACCTTGCATTTTATCCCTAAAACTTGAAGCATCTGATACACATTTTGAATCTATGAGAATGAGTGAATTATAAAATCAATATGACGAAACCTTTTTAAGTTATTATAAAAAACTTAACTTTATTTGTCAACGAAGAAACAAATCACCTGAAAGTAGTCAAACTAGCAACAGTTGGCAACTCTTTTTGACTTGCTGATTAGATTTTGAAGTCGATAAGAGTAGTAGTTAATTTTTAAAATCAAGACTTTCAAAATTTGATTTTTATTAAACAATGCTGTGGAAATATTCTTTCACAGCAAATGCAATACTAATAACAAAGTTACAAAATTAAAAAAAGTAATTTGCAAGTTAACAACAAAGTAGGTTATAAATATGTAATCTAAAACGGCAGCTCTATTAGCAACACAATTTTCTCGATTCAGACAGCTTTTACATAAAGCCAAGTGTAAGGACAATTTTTTACGTATTTTAAGCTGGGGTTACACGATTGGCACAATGTACCAATTTTCGTCGGCTCACTGAAATAAATTTATAAGTAACAAAGTAAATTTGCCTTATTTCTCAACTAACTGAAATATAATTACACAACTGCATTACACTGCATTAGTAATAAGGCCATATAGACTTATTCAAGAATTAATTAAGTAATAATGTCATTTTGGCTCATTACTTATGACTCTATCGCAGTGAGCCGACGAAAATTAATACATTGTCCCAATCGTGTGACCCCAGCTTTAGACTTAAATAAAGTAAAAACGTGATTAACTTCTGCGTTTAAACATTTAAGTTTGACTAGAAAATATTTCGCTATTAGACTATACTTGCATTATGTCTTCTTTGTCGTGTGGCAAAACACTGTTTCCATTAATTGTGCTTAAAATGTGAAAGTTTGAGAATAAAATTAACGTATTTCTTCAACCAAGTTTTGTACAATCTTATTAGAATATTTTGAAATGTTCCATTTAACTTCAGTGCTTATGTTTTTTTTAAATGTAAGACTTCTTAAAAAAAATATATATACATATATTATATAAGGAAAATTCTTTTTAAATTTTGGGTTTAGTGCCACTGCCAAGAAATAAGAAGCACCAAAAATTAGTTTAAAAAAGCACCGAGCACTAACTTCAACATTTTTCGCGTCGAAAATTTCAAAAAGCACTAAAAACGGTGCGAAAAGCACCGAGTTGACAACGCTAAAAACGGCTGTGCGAAATAAGACCCCAGGAAATAAGGCCCAAAGTGCAAAATTAAAAATTTCCCCAATGTACACATAGAAAACAACAACACGAAAATTTTAGGGCGTTATTGCACTTTTTTTTGGATATATTTTCATTTCGCAATTGTGGCGATATTTCATTTTTTCTGAAATGAAATTTAGCCCCAATAACTCCATACAATTTTTTGGGGCTATGGCCCTTATTATGGGCTACTTCCGATCTTCGACTGTAGTCGAAAGTACTGATCGAACGAATTTTCATTTGTTATTATGACGAGCATTCGACAAAGAATGTCCTTATTATGAATATCACTCAAAGTGATTTTTAAAATTTTCAACAACTATACCTACAAAATAAAAAACAGTCGTTTATAAAAAATTTTTCATCGAATGCTAAATTCTGTTCGATAGATAATTCGTTGGTCAACGAAATTTTCGATGCTTATAATATGAATTAAACATTCGATGTTCGATAGCCTGCGAAGATCGAAAATCGAATGCAACTCATAATATACTTTTTAAAGAATATACCTTTCCTTTAATTTTTCTATGGTTAACATTCCAAGTTTTACTTGAAATAAAAATGCAAATACAATTATATCCACATAGAAATACAAAATCTATTTCATTATAATTGCAATTCATTTCCTTAAAAGGTATTGTTCTGCTTTGGCCAATTCATGGTGGAGATATCAATTAAAAAAATATTTATTAAAACACAGAAAACATTCACTTACCAGCAACATATTTAACATGCATTAGGGAAATAGTTTGCATGGATTTTCTTAGAACTTGCTCGATTCCCGTAACCACAAAGATAGCATTCATATGAAATATATTTTTTCATATACCGAAACATGCCTTCATGCCCTGTTTTGGTTCTTTTTGGCAATTAGTAAACAAAATACTGCAAATACCAACATGCATACGTATGTACATATGATGAAATATTTTGTTGGGATCAAAACCGTATTTTTATTGTTATTATTTTTTTATTACTAATATTATTATTTTATAAATGAAGCTTGATTAATATTCATAAAACAAATTTACAAATCTCATAAGAGTGCTGCTAAATGTACTCCTAATAAAAATCGAATTTTGTAAAATGTCTTAATTTAATTCAAATGAAATAAAGCCCCAAAAATTTGTATGGAGTTATTGGGGCCAATTTTCATTTCCTTTAATCCTAGTGAAATCGTTAAAACTTAAGAATGAATAAAAGCCCCACATTAAAAAAATTTAATATATTGTTGGGCATAATTTCATTTTCCTTTTTTGGGGCTAAATTTCATTGCAGAAAAAATGAAATATCACCACAATTGCGAAATGAAAATATATCCCAAAAAAAAGTGCAATAACGCCCTAAAATTTTCGTGTTATTGTTTTCTATGTGGACATTGGGGCCATTTTTCATTTTGCACTTTGGGGCCATATTTCCTAGGGTCTTATTTCGCATAGGCTTTTTGCATTTATGCAGTTTCGCTTACAGTTTACGAAATATTCGAGAAAAAAAATTTAAATTTTGGGTTTTTTTTACCAACCTTGGTCCACTGTTCTGCTAATGCAGAAATCAAATCTTGTTCGATTTTAAAATACAAACAAATAGAAAGAAAAAATTTAGTACAACTTTGTTTTTATAGGAACATTAATACTTATTTATTTTTTATTGTTGCTTTTAGCTGTTATAATTAAATATATTGTTGTAATGTTCATGTATGTAGTTATGCAGCTACGTCTAATTTTAAAAAATACCTGAGATAATACATCGTAATTATACTTGTACACTAATTTTTTCCTAATTACTTGCATCTGCTTACAACATATAAAGCGTTTTTCGATAAGACAGAGGTCTTACACAAATGAATGCTATAAATTCGCATTTATCAATGCTATAATATCGCATTTATTTTCGGCTGAAAATTCTCACTTGGGTGTAAAATTATGCAGTAAATACACAAAAGTAAGACCACATAGAATTTTCTTTTGAGTTCCCGGCAATTCCCAAAAAGATTTTCTAAAATCCCGAATATGGGATTTTTTGGTATTTCTGCTGTATTTTTCTTATCTTTCGCCAGGCGCGAAATATTTAAAAACATATAATGTCTTAAGGTAAAATCAAAATATTTTTGATTCCTGCCTGTGAATTTGAGAAACAACACCTTACATTTCTAATTTATAACAAAAATAGGTCAATTTCGAAACGGTCTGGCACCTTTAATAACAAAAATTTTTTAAACAAGTTTCTTTGTAATGTTTCTAATAGTATAATATTTTGAATAATAAATGCTATGGGGTTGGTATCCAAGAGAAAATTTTAAATAATAGCGAAATAATTAACACATTTTTTCTGCAAAAAACGACAAAAAATCGACTTTTTTAAATATTTTATTTAATTTGCGTATAACTTTTGACTTAATAGTGATTTTGATATGAAATTTTTTTCTAAATGTTAAAGGTTTGTATTCTAAAATCGAACAAGTTTTGATTTCTCCATTAGCAGAACAGTGGACCAAGGTTGGTAAAAAAACCCAAAATTTAATTTTTTTCTCTCGAATATTTCCTTAACTGTAGGCGAAACTGCATAAATGTAGCCGACTTTTTTTTAGCTCTTGGATAGAGAAATCCACCTGCAAAAAGCTTTTTTATCAGATCAAAAACATCAGCTTGACATCGGTTTGAATTTTTCATTAACCCGAGGTTGCCCACTTTGGGAATTTGTGGCTCGGCCCCCTTTAGCGATATATAATCCCAATTCCAGACTTAAGCTTGGTATCACCTCCTTAAATGCTGTATTTTATTACAATCAGACGGCTCGTTTAGAAACTGCTGAAGTATTTCCACGTTTTTTTCAAAATCCTCCACTGTGCATTGTAACTCTAACCATTGTGTCATTTTCCTCCATTTTTCCATTTTTGTAATAAAATTGTCACACAGTTCTCGTGGTACCTTCATAGCGAACAGTCGATTAGTGGAATTTGGCTTACATACTTACCAAACAAACAAAAAATTATACAAAAAATATATTCGTAGTACATATTATTCGTAATAGGTATATACTGACTTTAGTAAATAAGCTTTATGCCTTGCTAATATTTTTTACATAGTAGAAATAACAAAAACAAAACTCCAAACAAAAAAAAACTTAAACAAAGTGACATTGAGGAATACTCTAACGAGTACCTAAAAAACAAACAAACAATCATAAATAACAAAAAAAAAAAGACCGCAAACAAAAAAAAAAACACAAACAAACTACCCTTGAGGAATTCTATGTATGAGTACCTCAAATACAAAAAATTTTGAAGTGAGTTCTAACGGCAGAAATGCTTATTTTACTGTGAGTTCTGAAACTCTTAATGAAAACAATATGAATAATAAACCTGATGAAAGTCTTTTTTTTAACGGAAGAGCCAATTTTTCGTCAGCGATCAATTTCGCTCTGTCCAATGTCAAATATTAGTGCTTTATTAACATTACAGTTGCCTAGTACTTCTTCATATAAGCCAGTAATATCATCCCCTTCAGGCTCGTGTTCATCACTTAACAAAGTTATCCCGACAGATAACAGCGGCTCGAAATTCAAGGTAAAAGTCGGAATGGACAGATATATAACCGTGGTAAAGTGTGGGCGAAGCCCGAATTCTTCGAAAATTTCATCTGCTCCAAAAATGTCTAGGGATAACAGCGCAGCCTCAACTAATCGCCAAAACCGCTTTAAAATGTTGCAAGATGAGAACGACAAACCCGATGTATCCTCGAATAAAACATCCAAGCCGCCACCAATCTATTTGAGAGAGAATAATTCAAATGCCCTTATTAAAAAATTAATTTCGGTCATTGGTGAGAATAAATTTCACATTGTCCCAATAAAACGTGGCAACATCGATGAAACTAAAATTCAAATTTATGACGAAAAAGATTTCCGCAAAATTGTTTCTGAATTTGAAAAAAATAAAACAAGCTTCTACACATACCAACTTAAGAGTGCTGCAGATCGTATTGAAGGGCATAGATTCCTATGTTGTTCCTGAAGAAATAAAAGATGCACTCGTCCTCCAGGGATTTAAGGTAAAAAAATGGATCTAACATAATAAGCAGAGAAAAGGTACCCCAACCCCTATTTCGTGTTGAACTGGAGCCGAATGATATACAGTTGAAAAAAAACGAGACTCATCCTATTTATAGCCTAAAATTTCTTATTCAGAAAAATCATAGTTAAAGAGCTAAATAAGAGTTCAGGTCCCGTGCAGTGCCATAATTGAAAAGAATATGGCCATACAAAAACTTACTGCAATTTACCTACTGTTTGTGTTGCGTGCGGTGAATTACACAGCACTGGTAGTTGTACTAAACCAAAAGATCAAGCGGAAAAAATGCACTTATTGTGGAGGCAATCACACCGAGTACTGTCCTGTGTACTCTTTCGTCAAGCAGGCTATGGTGCAAAAACCTAAATTAGCTCCAGTTTAAACAAAAAACGCTTCTTCAGCCACTTTTGCGCAAATGAGCCATCCACTTACTTCCCATGTATCGCATGCAGATGCTGCTGAGACAAATTCAATTCCCACACAAAATGTTTCCCATCTAAATAAATCAAAAAATACAAACTCAAACTTTAATTTTAATCGCCTTGAAGCCACTATTGAAAATCTTGTGCAAACTATCAACAACTTTACAACAAATATGACTAGCATGATGCAAGAAATGCTTCGAATGCAGAATACACTTTTTCAAACATTAGTTAACGAACCATGAACACGTTAAAAATATGTTTCTGGAACGCAAACGGCACTCGCCAACATAAAAATGAACTTGAGCACTTCCTTACAGAAAAAAATATTGATGTAATGTTGGTCTCTGAGACTCATTTAACTTCTAGAAGCCTCTTTAAAATGAATGGGTATACGTTATATGATACAAAGGACCCCAGAGGGAGAGCATGCGGTGGATCAGCAATTCTAATAAAGTCAAGACTCAAGCACTATATTCTTGACAACATTTGTGAAGAACATCCACAAGCAACAAATAACTGCATTGAGAATTTTTGTTCAAATTTCGTGATATCTTCAATTTACTACCCTCCTAGATTTTCAATCACTGAGTATCAATACGAGAAATTCTACAAATCTCTTAGACCTTGTTTCGTAGCAGCTGGCGACTACAATGCTAAGCATACGTTCTGGGGTTCGCGTCTTATTACGCCTAGAGGTAGGGCGTTGTTCAACACAATTTCAAAAATGGGCTTGGATATTATTTCGAGTGGGGAGCCCACTTACTGGCCTGCTGACGTACGAAAAATTACGGATGATATAGACTTTGGCGTCATAAAAAGTATTTCTAGGGAATTAATTCACGTTGAAGCTTCCCTAGATCTCTCGTCTGATCACTCTCCCTCGATCGTTACAATATGTACCCACTAAGAAGTGACTTACCTCATCCATATATGAAGATGATAAATCGTGTTAATTGGCTGGGATTCAAAAAATATCTGAGTAGTCATTGCACGGAAAATATTAAGCTAAGAACACCAAATGATATTGAATCTAACATTGCCAATCTCAACGAGAATATTAAACAGGCTGCTGAACATGCCACTACCTCCCATCCGCAGACTGGGTTTAATAAAATTTATGCTACAGACATTGAACGTTTCGTACGTGAAAAAAGAAGAGCTAGAAGGGAATGGCAACAGCACAGATCACCCCAAAATAAAATTATATTTAAAGAGTGCACGAAATGACTCCAAGAGTTGCTTGCATCTGAGAAAACTTCATCTCTTAGAAATTATCTTGAAAGTCTCGATGTCACACCAGCATCTAATTACTCCTTGTGGCGCGCTACTAAAAAGCTTAAAATACCCGTTGAGTTTAAACCACCTCTGCGCACTTCGGCCGGTGATTGGGCAAGAAGCGATACTGAAAAAGGTAAAATATTTGCTGAGCATTTAAAATCCGTATTTACCCCAAATACATGTACTGGTGTTGCTGATTTGCCGAGTGTAGTTCCTCTACCCCCTCGACCCTTAAAGTTTAAGATGCGTGATGTACATAAACTAATTGCTGAGCTCAACCCGAAGAAAGCTCCAGGTATTGATGGTATTAGTAACAAGATGCTGATGAATCTGCCTCGCACTGCAACTAGAATCTTACTATTTATTTTTAATGCCATATTACGACTAGAGTATTATCCACACAGCTGGAAGCTTGCCGAGGTCAAAATGATTCCAAAATGATTCAACAAAACATTTATTTATATTTATTTAGGTCAATTCATAAGTCCCAAGTTGCATTTTAATTATTTAGTTCACTTGCACTCTATTTAGCTAGGCACAATTCAAAACGTTGCATTTTTTATTTAATTATGTCATTTTAAACTCAAGCTATTTTGTTCTTGTATTTATTAAATATTCCAATTAATTGTAACATTTTAGTTCCGCATATTATGCATTTTTATAACTTATTATTATTGTATGATTATGTTATTTAGTATATAAGACCAGCATTTCAATAAAGAATTAATCAGTTTCAGCATAACAGATCACAACTCAATTGTTTCAACACCTTTTCTGGTTCAAGTGCTAGAAGAAGGTAGAACCTTAATTACAATTTAGTGCAAGCCCAAATTTATGTGTTTGGACTGATTATCACTAAAGACCAAGAAACATTGGTACCCAACTTGGGGCTTATGGTGACCATTGGTGACCCCGACGTGATTTCAAGATTCCCCCACAAGTGGTAAGGGTCCTGAAACATAAAAAAAGAAAAAACAACACAGTGTATACAAATCCTCAGGGCATCTTAAATTCAAAAAGACGTGCTCTTGTTAAGGATAAGTTTTAAACATCATTCATAAACCTATCATGGCTACCATAGAAGAGCTAGTGAAGCGGCAAGACTACTTGGCGGTAGAAATTAATAAGTTAATTGCTAATGCAAAAAAAATGCCCAAGGAGAGAAGAACTCTTTAGTACTACGAACGGAAGACCAAGGAGTTGGCATTCATATGGCAAACATTTGAGAAAAACGAAAATACGATTCGGAGAACAGCATCGGTTACACAGGAGCATCCATATATACAAGGTGGCCTATATGAAAAAATTGGCCAAAGGCACAGCGAGGCCATAGAAGAGATTGAAGCTGCCATGGCAACATTAAAGTCATTAGCAGGCACTTCAAGCAATACGTCAGACCACAAACAACCAAGTGTGCCAGCAGAAAGGCACGGATTAGTAATGAAGCTACAAACGCTTATTACCATCATCAACAATAAATTGGATGCACTGCTGGAAGAAAATTTCGGAATTTCCCACTTATACATTAAATCAAAACTAAGGAATATAGATAGTCACATCAACACCATGCAACAGCTACATGGAAAAATTTGTGCCGATAACTTAGAACATGACCTCAACCAGTACATGTTAGAAGAAACCGTCATTGAGGACAAGTACATTAAGGTGCAAGAAAGACAAGAGGTAACCGTATCACCAACTCAACAAGAATCTTCAGTCCACCTACCGAAAATAACAATACCACACTTTTATGGAGACTACTTGCAATGGCGTGGATTCTATGAGCTATTCAATGAATTTATTCATAAGAACCAGATGCCGACAATAAAGAAAATGTGGTTCTTGAAGACTAATGTGAAGGGTGAGGCTCAGAAACTTATTCAACACCTATCGTTAACTGAAGCAAATTATACAACAGCATGGAATTTGCTTCAAGAAAGGCATAATAACATGAGAGTTTTGACATTCACGTTACTAGATAAACTCACAGGGCAAAGCAAATTATCGGAAAATCCATCTGCTTCTGCAATTAAAACCTTGCACGATAACATACAAGAAACTCTAGCAGCACTCAACAGTTTAGGGGTACACAAGCTCATGGGGCCCTATAGTCCTTCACATAGTCATGAATAAGCTAGATAAAGGAACCTACATGTTGTATGAGCAATCATTGTCATGCCCAAAAGAAATTCCAGCACTAACAGAATTTTTCAAATTTCTTGAATCCAGATTTCAGTCTTTGGAAGTAATGGGGCAGAAAAACAAACAACCTGCCGCAAAGGCGTATTCATCCACAGCTGCAAATTCAATCACAAGGGACAAAAGGGACAAGAAATGCGGCTGTTGCAACGAAAACCTGCATCCATTATACAGATGTCAAAGGTTTATAGGTCAGTCTATAGACAAAAGACTGCAGTATATAAAAACGAACAAATTATGTATAAATTGCCGCAAACCAGGCCATTTTGCCAAGATGTGCCCATCACAACATTGCACCAACTGCGAACAAAAACACAATACATTAGTGCACATTGATCAATTCATGTCGGACAACGCACAACAGAGCGTCAAGAAGACTCCCGCTCCATTAGCAGTGGCATCTCTGCAGCAATCTGGTACCCAACAGGGTTATGTATTATTGGCAACTGCTCGAGTCAGAATACAGGGTAACAATGGACAAATCGGTGAGTTTAAGGCACAACTGGACTCCGGTTCTCAGATCAACATTGTAACCACCAGACTAGTGAAACGCTTAAATATTAAGCCTGCAGAAGCTATCATACGGATAGAAGGCATCGGAAGTCAATCAAAGAAGTCTAATCAACTTGTTAATGTGAGTCTCCAGTCAACACAAGTGAGTACAAAACTCGACTCGAGGCCTTCGTTCTTCCCAGTATAATCTTTGTTCAGCCATCAAGGGATTTTAATCACTCATTATGGCCGATTCCAGAGAACATTCAGCTCGCTGACCCTGAGATTAGCAAGGGTGGTAGCATAGATGTACTTCTGGGAGCCAAATATTATTTCGAACTGCTGACTTCAGGCAAAATTCATTTAGATAATGATCTACCAATATTACAAAATACAAAATTAGGTTGGGTTGTCAGTGGAAAACTAAACAAGAAGGCCAGCGAAACTGCAGTATGTGTAGTGTATGGTGAAAATGAAACAAGTGACACAAGCGAATTGTTACAACAGTTTTGGAAGGTAGACAACTTTGAATCAAGCAGTGAATTTACAATTGAGGAGCAATTTTGTGAAATACACTTCACACAAAATACTTCAGACTACCATTCTCAAACAATCCAAGTGCTCTAGGTGAGACAAAGAGCATAGCAATCTCAAAATTTCATGCGTTAGAGCGACGACTATTCAGAGATAAGGACCTGAGATCCCAATACATTGAGTTCATGGATCAATACGAGGCACTGGGCCACATGATTCGCATCAATGACGATGAGGTCCAATCACCCCACTTTTATATTCCTCATCATTGTGTGCTAAAACCAGAAAGTAGCACCACCAAGCTTCGTGTGGTATTCGATGCCTCGGTAAAATCCGCCTCAGGACTATCGTTGAATGACATTTTACACATCGGTCCTGCTACGCAAGGCGACCTATTTCGCATGTTACTACGTTTTCGAATGCCAAGATTCGTATTTTGCACGGACATTGAGAAAATGTACCGTCAAGTTTTAGTTCATCCAGCGGACCGTAACATGCAATTAGTCCTTTGGAGAAGGAATCCAGCCGAAGCTATTTCAACGTACATGCTGAATATAGTAACGTATGGAACATCCTCAGCACCGTACCTTGCAACAAAGTTCTTACAACAATTGGTCGAAGAAAACATGGAAAGATACCCGCTAGTGGCGTATACATTAAAAAATAATTTCTATGTGGATGATGGCATAAGTGGAGCAGATAGTCTAAGCACAGCAATTCAGATACAGCAGGAACTCACACAATTGCTCCACGAAGCCGGATTCAACCCAAGAAAATGGTGTGCAAATTATTCTCAACTACTAAAGGGTATTCCTCTGGAAGATCTGGAAGTTAATTTAGACTTCGACAATCAATCAACTAAGGTTCTGGGATTAACATGGAATCCATAGTCAGATGAGTTTTTTCTGATGACAAACATCCAAGACAACCAAAAAATAACTAAGCATTCAATTGTATCCAATGTGGCAAAACTTTTCGATCCACTGGGCATTGCAGGGCCAGTAGTAGTGGCTGCAAAATGCTTTATATAGAAACTGTGGGAGTTACGAATTACATGGGATGATCCACTGCAGGAAAAATTATTTTCAGAATGGAGAACATTCCGCGAAAACCTGAAAGAGCTAAACCTCGTACATACTGGAAGACACATCTTTAACGGTCAGATAACGGCTCACACACAATTACATACATTCGTTGATGCATCTGAAAGGGCGTATGGAGCTGCCGTCTACCTACGTTCAAGATTACAAGATGGAAGATTTATTGTTAGGCTGTTATGTGCAAAATCTCGAGTTACTCCATTGAAAAGGTTGACGCTGCCGAGACTAGAACTATGTGCTGCTGTTGTAGAGGCAATGCTTGCCACAAGAGTAAGAAAGGAGCTTCACCTTGAAGGTCATAAAACATATTTCTGGTCCGATTTAGAAATAGTACATCACTGGATTAATTCACAACCATCATCACTGCACAGGTTTGTAGCAAATTGAATCACCAAAATACAAGAATTAACTATAAGCACCCAATGGCGACATGTCAGCTCAAACCAAAATCCTGCAGACCACATTTCAAGAGGATTAAGCCCCCAGGTATTGGGTGAATGCACCACATGGTTCTACGGACCAATTTTCCTTCATGGCAACGAAACCAATTGGCCTAAGAAATTCAGTAAAAAACGACAACCACCCAGCACTGAAGAATTCAGATCTAACCCTGTTACCGTTCTGTCTACCACGTCGACTGGACTGGAAGACATAATATACAAGATAAATCATCATGACTCCTTCATGTACCTTCAAAGAATAGTAGCCTACATGCAGCGATTTATTATAAATACCAAAATATCAAATGACAGTCGGCCATCAACTAAGCTACTCACCCCTTATGAGCTAACCTCTGCAATGCATCTGATAGTTAAAGCCATACAAATAGCTGATTTTAAGCAAGAAATCATGAGACTACAGAACAACAAGGAAATAAATAACTCGAGTTCTATATGTACACTGTCCCCCTTTCTTGATGAACATGGCATGTTACGAGTTGGAGGAAGACTAGAAGCCTCAAACATTTCATACAACGCCAAACATCCAATACTGTAATAGTAATACAATAACAATGAAAATGGTCCATCTTGACAACTATCACTGTGGTCCTCAAGCAATGTTGGCAATATCCAGATAGCAGTTTTGGATTGTGGAGGGAAAATCAGTGGCCAGAAACATCGTCCAGAACTGTGTGCGATGCACAAGATCGAAGCCAAGGTTACTAAATCGAGTTATGGGCGATCTACCGGCAAGTAGAGTAACTCATAAAATCAGGAGTGGATTACTGTGGACCATTCTGGGTCCACTACAAGATAATAGATAAAAGACCGCGGTATTCATTTGTTTCGCAACGAAGGCTGTTTACTTAGAGGTAGTGACTGACCTTACCACTGAAGCATTCATTGGGGCCCTCAAGAGGTTTATAGCACTTTGAGGACGTTGTCAAACAATATACTCAGATAACGCTACAAATTTTGTTGGCGCCCGAAATCAGGTAGACGAACTAAACATGGCCATATTTGCTGACACTTCGCAAGAGGTGATTGTTCGAGCATGTAGTAAGGATGGCATTGAGTTCAAATTCATACCACCGAGAGCACCTCACTTTAGCGGACTATGGGAAACAGCAGTCAAATCTGCAAAGCATCTTTTGTTAAGAAGTGTGTCAACAGCGTCCCTCACGCACGAGGAATTCGAAACAGTTGTAATTGAAATCGTTAACACTAACACCAGGACATTTTCTAATTGGAGAACCACTCACAGCTCAAGTGGACTCCAGGGCTGCAATCGCATCCAGTTCTCTTGCAACACGATGGAGACTTGTTTTCCAAATGAAGCATGAGTTCTGGAGGCGTTGGTCAACAGAATTTTTACATAACTTGCAAGAGAAACGGAAGTGGAAAACAACATGTGAAAATGTGCGTGAAGGTCAAATGGTCATCATAAAGGAAGACAATATACCTGTTATGAAATGGCCTCTCGGCAGAATTCTCAAAACTTACAAGGGAGATCATAGCAAGGTTCGGGTGGCAGACATAAAAACGTCCTCTGGTATAACAAAAAGACCTATTCACAGGTTAGCTCCACTCTTTCATGACGAAGGTCCAGTGGAGACTGAACCAGCAACTTATGTTAAAATGGCATCTATGCGCTTCCGCCCGAAGTCTACCGAAGAACCAAACAGTACCCCATCAAAGAGGATTAAACTTATCACCAGCCCAATCTTACTCGCCATGATACTAACAGTTCTTCTCATCCCTGTCGCCATAGGGAACAATATTAGGATCAAAAATTTTCGTACAGATGCCGGATTATATTTTGAGGGGATCGGAACAGCTAAATTGGTCACCGCTGAATGGAAATTCTATAAAAACTACATCATACGTTAAAAAAAGGTCGAATATTGTATATATATATATATATATACATATATATATTTACATGGAAATTAATGGTATTTTATGATCTGGCTCCATTTTATTCTGAGCTAAGATCTTTCCAGTCAGGACTAAACAAGTTGCAACAACTCTGTTCAGGAATTCAACAGCAGGCAACGTGTAGGATTTTGGTTAATAACTTCGAGCAAATTATGAATGAATTAACCGAGGAGAAGGAGTTATTTGCAAACAGTAGAACAAAGAGGGCTGCATTCAACATTGTGGGAAACATTGCACGATCATTATTTGGTGTTCTCGATTCAGATTATGCAGAGGAGATGTCAAACATAATTAAGCAAGCTAAGGGCCAGACTCATTACTTGTTTCAACTATTAAAAAATCAGACGTCCATTATTGACTCAACTATGAATAATATAAAACAGGACGAACTCAATGCTCAATGTCAACTAAATTCCATCATCGAAAGATTAAATAAAGAAGCAAATGAGATAGACAAAGAGTCCGAACAAATCAGCCAAACACAATTAATAGGACTACTAGCAAATCAAATGACGCTGACGGCAATAAATCTCCAAAGAAGAGAAATGGGAAATCATAAATGTGCTCACCGACGCCCACAATGAGAGAATCAGTCCACTCGTACACTTCCAGTCGAAAATGACAACCTTATACATCTATATAAGCTAATGAGTGCCAAGGGAGCTGTAACTAAGGATGAAGTCATTTTCGAAGTCATGCTACCGCTAGTTGATCAACAATTTTTAGAGTTATTTAACATTGTGCCAGTACCAACCATCAGAAATGATGTTTTAGTCGCCATAAGCACAGAAAGTTCATTTTTAGCTGTAAATGCACACAGGGATGAATACATGCTATTTACAAATGATGAATTGTCCAAATGTATCACAGTCAAAGACAACACATTTATATATCACAACAAACAATTCAAGCTTGGAAGGGGTTCGAATCACAATTCATGGGAAATCAACATTTTTAACAACAGGAATACAACCGATTGGCTTCCAGGCAACCCTACATGGTCGCAATTGAAAAATCAAAATAAATGGATCTTCGCGACTATCGGAGACATCGAAGTATCATCAGTATGCGGCACCGAAATCACCCATTGAATGGAAGTGGACTACTCGAAGTCGAAGCCAGCTGCACAGTAAAGACCAGCCTGATTACGATCCAAGAACATTTCGGCACAACCAGCAACATGCACACATCATATGCTAAACTAAAACACATAGACTCCATAAGCACACCTCAGGAGATAAAGAGAATGTTCAACACCACTGACAAGGAACTTGAGACTCATTCGGATCAACTCAACGCACTCCAGAAACAACTAATTGAGTCAAGTCTTGCTTCGCTCCCGGAATTCAACATTAAACACCACCATGCAATAAGTTATACAGCATTAATCCTGTCTACAATGCTGCTACTAGCGCTCATTGCTGTTAAATGTCGAATAAATCGCCACACCAACAACATCAACCATGATGAGCAATACACACTTCAGCCAGTTCCTCGATCACGGCCTGTCACGATTGACATCATAGATACCTAATTGACCAGTGGTCAAGGCGGCTAGAATGTTGCGGCCCACAACGGGTTATCAACAAAACATTTATTTAGGTCAATTCATAAGTCCCAAGTTGCATTTTAATTATTTAGTTCACTCGCACTCTATTTAGTTAAGCACAATTCAAAACGTTGCATTTTTTATTTAATTATGTCATTTTAAACTCAAGCTATTTTGTTCTTGTATTTATTAAATGTTCCAATTAATTGCAACATTTTAGTTCCGCATATTATGCATTTTTATAACTTATTATTATTGTATGATTATGTTATTTAGTATATAAGACCAGCATTTCAATAAAGAATTAATCAGTTACAGCATAACAGATCACAACTCAATTGTTTCAACACCTTTTCTAGTTCAAGTGCTAGAAGAAGGTAGAACCTTAATTACAATTTAGTGCCAGCCCAAATTTATGTGTTTGGACTGATTATCACTAAAGACCAAGAAACAGATTGTTTCAAGATATAAGAAGAACATTTGACGAAAAGAAGTATTGTTCTACTCTCTTTATTGATGTTTCTCAGGCATTTGATAAGGTATGGCATGAAGGCCTAATTTTAAAATTGAAGACATATCTACCAATAAATTTTCTAAAGCTATTGGAAAGTTATATTCTATCCCGGAAATTCATTGTTGTGGAAGGAGACTTCATGAGTGTTCCCGAATCTATCTCTGCCGGTGTGCCACAGGGCAGTATACTGGGACCAGTTTTGTATTTGATTTATACTTGTGATATGCCTGTTAGCACTAAAATCCATACATCTACTTTTGCCAATGATACAGCCTTCTTTAGCATGCACGAAAACCCTCACGAGGCATCCCGATATCTTCAGGAACATATTACCCAACTAGAACTATGGTTAAAGTTATGGAGAATTAAAGTAAATGAGCAGAAGTGTTCGCAGGTAACATTTACTCTACGAAAAGATACTTGTTCCCCCATTAGAATCAATAATCAAATTGTTCCTCAACATTCACATGTAAAATACCTTGGTATACACCTTGATCGACGGCTTACATGGAAACAACACATTGATTCTAAGCTAACACAAATGAAACTAAAATTAGCTCAGGTACATTGGCTGATTGGTAGAAATTCAACTCTCAGCCTAGATTGCAAACTTTTGATATACAAGTCACTTTTGAAACCTATATAGTGCTACGGAATTCAACTATTTGGCACTACTTCAGCTTCCAATGTCGAGAGAACCCAACGAAGGCAAAACAAAATTTTACGTATGATAACTTCGGCTCCATGATACATCAAAAATTCAAATATACATCGTGATTTGAATATGCCACTAGTGATTGAAGAAATTGCAAAGCACGCAGGCAAATATTTAACAAAACTCGAATCACATCCTAATCCGCTTGCTCGTATTATTTTGAACTTTACTGGACACATCCGCCTAAAAAAGAGGGCACAAGGTCTCTTATACTCAACACTCCAGATGGGACTACTTGAAAATACTTTTTTTTCCTTTTTGATTATCACTACTTATGTATTATTTATAACTATCACTAAGTTTATGTCCGACAGTGGTCGGGCCTAATAATTATATTCTAGATTTAAGATTTGAATACTCATTGTTACTTCATATTTGAAGATACATTAAATAAATACATGCATTAAAAAAAATACAATTTACTTTTTCAATCTAAAAAATGTATATATATGTATTATAATTTTTATAACAATTACTAAAGTAGCACTGCCCTCTTTACTGGAAAATACAATAACATACGTTTACGTCTTTGTATCAAAAAAATACATTTTATATAGGGAAAACACACCATCCTAAAATTGCGGGTATAACGCATATTCATACAAATTTTTCTAAATTTAGCGCAAAATAAGGTTATGTGGTCACACTGAATAGGATGAATGGGAAAAACTCCCAGGAAATATCATAATTGGGCTTTATGTTTTCTTGAATTTGCTCGTTTCTTTATAATTAGAACTCCTTAAAATTTTACTAAAAAAAATTAGATTACAAATACTACAATAAGCACTTATTTCATTGTCCCCCGTAGTTCTTAGCCAACTTTGGAAATACGGTAACTTTAACCAATCTGGTTGAAACTTACAATATCCTTAGTTCTATTTATTTTTCCCTTTTCGTGTGTTACCGCATATTCATTTATATCTGCAAGTCTTTTCCTGTTAATTTTCTTATGCAAAGTTTTATAATTTTAATATTTTTGGAAATATGTTGGAAATAATACATACTTGCTAAAATAATAACTGCCTTATGCGTAAAAAATATTTCAGGTTTATTAAGCTCTTATTTGACATATTTTTATGGGAAATTTGTCAAATAAACCTAATATATTTTTTATGAATTACACCGTAAATATATTAATACCTCTGCAAATAATCGCATTCTGTTCAAACTGTAGTCCTGTAGTTGATTTGAAAGTTAACAAATGAAATAAGAAAGTCAACGAAGAATCAAAATAAGCAAGTGTTGTCAATCAATTAAAATAATGTCGGTGTTGCCAATAAAAAAATAAGTTAGTAGTACGCAAATAGTTGCTAAAGATATCAATTTTTTGTATGACAATTAATCAAAAAGTTAGTTCAATTACAATACTTTTCAATAACATAACGAAAAAAAGTTAGTTCTTTTCCTCAAAACAGGACAAATGGCGTCCCGTTCAGAGTATTACCGGGATACGGGACATTCCACTCTAAAACTGGTCTGTCCCGACGAAAAGTGAACGTTTGGGAAGTCTAACATATACACATGTATCAGTAAGTAAATTTAAATTGGTCGTTATAAAATAAAAATCTGATTTCAGGCTATACTGAAAATTTTTCAAGGCACCGAAAATTTGGAAGAAATAGAACATTATTCCATATTGTTTCTTCTTTTTTAAATTGGTAAAGCATGAGTAAAACAATGAGCATGAGTAAAACAATGCCGCCACGTTATTTCATAAGTCTATTAGAAGAAATAGTTTGTAAAAATTTAAATGTAACTATATCGAGCAAGAAGTAAACAGGGGCTGAAAGATAATTGTAAAAAGTACTAAATTTGCGTGTTTTTTAGTTCCGGGCCAAAATTTTTTTTTCTTATTTTGAGTAACAGAAAACGGGCTAACTATAGCCCGAAAATGGCTAAATTTGCATTACTGTGGACATACCTACAACACTTATACCATACATACTCACATATATTCGACTCATTCAAAATCTTGTTTTTGAAGGCATCCCTATATTTTCTTGTTATTTTTCCATTTTATACTATTCATAACTTAATCAAATTTATTTATATTAAACTCGCATCAATGTTGTTTCATATTCACATATTTCATTTGTTCACACACACACATTTGATAACTAGTTCAGATAAACTGGCGATAAACTGCGATAAAAGTTAGAGAAGATAGCAATTTTACGTGCCTTGCAACTAGATTCATATTGAAACTACTTGATTCCCTCCCATAATTTTGTATGGTAAGCAAGTTGCTTCGCAGAGCTAAGCAAGCACCGTTTAAACATGCTATTAGATTTAAACACTTCCTTATAGAATTAAAGTAGAGTATATTCAGTGTGGTTTTATAACTTTGGCAACTTTGTGTTGTTAATAAATGGCGGCACGTGAAAAATTATTTAGTAAACAAGTAATTAGTTAAAAAATGCTAAATTATTAAAAAAAACATTTGTTGTTTAAAAATAATAATCCAAAAACAAATATAATTTAAGTTTAAGTTTTTTACGCACTAATAATCCCAAATTATTATTTTACTTATTAAGTAAAGTATTTTTTTTTATTAAAATACATTGAAATTGATTATTGGGGCGTTTAGCTGGATCCTATGCGTATTTCACTGTTACCAATGCAGATCATCGGGGAACCTTTACCCAAAAATTTTTTAGAAAAATTAGAGTTATTATGTTAAACTTTCAGTTAGACAAATGAGAAGCTCAACAACAAATAACAAAGTTGAAACAAGAACTCAATAATCCACATGTTTTTTATTTTCTTTCTTTACCATTGCCATTGGCTGACTTTTTTTCAGCTTCAAACTGTAGTTGCAATTGTTTTATTATTATTGTTGTTAAATTGTTCTGTCATTTGTTAATTTTACCCGGTTTCAATGAAAGTATTATCCCTGAAGATGTTGGAAAATCCCAACGAAACGTCGGTTATGAATAAATTAAATAAAAGTTACTAAAATTAATAGCAACAAAACAAAACAAAAAGTTTGTCTTAAGTAGAACAAAAATAAGCAAATTAACTAACATGTGCATAATAAGTAAAGAACAAACGACAATGCAAAGTCTGTTGTAAATTTAGAGATGGTAAAATATACCTTTCATTACAAAAAAAGGTTTTAGCAAATTGTAATACGATGAATCAAAACAATTCACATATTCTATTTGCAATAAAAGTTGCATATAGAGAGCAGAAATCTACATCAACTGACACCACACACAGTGGACCAAACACAAAGAACGCTTATGATGAAGATGTAGTGGCCTTAGAAAACAGCTAGTTGTTCCGTTCTACTACGTGTTTGTCAGAATATTTACAATTAACTTTGGTGTTATTTGTTCCTTAATAATTAGCACAAGAAATTTGGCTTACAAAGCGATACGAACTTTAGCCTGATCAAATCATAAATATAAATTGTCTTTTTTTGCATTTGAATCAATTTGAATGACCTTGTTAGCCTGAATAGAGTAATTCTATAAAAACGCATTATATTATAAAATCAGTTTGCTTAGATTCATAGATTGTATTTACTTGTGTATTTTGCTTGATTAGAAACATTAAATTTTATTTCATATGCATAAGCACATTATTGCATTTATTAACAACTAAAATTATATAATTATATTGTGATTATCAGCGTAACATAAATAATGTGCTTAATTAAATATTAAATAAGTTCAAGTTTTCAATACAACTAATAAAAACTGTTGGTTTATAAGCCCACAAAGTACCAAATATATATAAATATATTCCGAGTACTAAAGAAATATTCTGGTACCCAGATACTAATTATTTTAGTATAATTAAGTTAATTAAACAATTATGTATTGGTTTAATGCATTAATTGAAGAAACAAAGTAATTTGAAACCAGCACGTTGTATTCTTTCCACATCTTTAAGTTAGTTGTAATAAGCAGATGAATGTTTATTTTCGGACTGAAGCAAAGCTCCATGAGGCTGGTCATAGTTGGCTGAGTGATAGAGAGCAGGGTTAGCAGGCTCGTTAACCTGAACTTCATGATAGTTGGTGTAAGGTTCGTGTTCGACAACTTCGCGTACAGTCTGGAATGGGTGATTGACAACAATGCGTCGCTTGTGGTAGCTCTCACTAGGACTTACTTCCTTGGAAGCAGCTGTAGAAGCTATGACACGTGAACCAGCTGGGCTTATGTGACCAGCAGCACTTTTAACATTGACATCTACATCCTGGGGTTGAATGTTGGTTTGAACGGCAGCAGATTCCGCAGTTGATGCCGCCGAAGAACTAGAACTTGAGCTTTCCACAATTCGCATGAATTTATATTGTCCATAATTACTGTGTTCGGGGACTAGTTCGTAATTTTCACGGGCCGTTAACTTCGATGATGTCTCACAGTCGGGTTTGACCTTAACATTAGATATATGCTCGCTATCTTTGTCAGCTATATCTTCATTTTTATTATAGTTATTAATGTCTCTTTGGCCGCTCTTGTCGAGTTCGTCTTCTAAGCTTTGTTCTTGCTGAGCTTCTCCATTATTTGTTACTGAAATTTCCAATTTACTATTATGTGTTTGATCACGATCATCATCTATCATCACAGGCCTGATTGTGGAGCTTACAAAGACAGATTTATTGCCATCTGGCGCCAACCGGTTGGGAATTTTAATTTCTATTTGTGCCTGTGGTGCTTGCTTTTCCACTGAACTTACTTTCGATGATTCCTTGACTTCTATCACAGGTTTTTCGTGTAAAACCAACTTTTCAGATTTTTGTTGACTTGATGTTAATTTGTGCTGCTGTTGCTCATTTTTATTTAAGTCTTCATCTGAGTGGTATCGCAATTGAGAGTATGGTGCACTATATTGCACGCGATTATCCGCACTGCTGGATTGGCTTCTTTGCAGAGAGTTGTGATATTGTACAACCTGAGATGATATCCTAGCTGCAGGCTTCTCTTCCGATCCTTGAACATATTTTAGCTCTGGCATTTGGTTTGTTTGAGTATAGACAACAGGTCCGCGATGATTTTGTATGTATGGCTTTATTTTGCGAACTTCTGTGGTTTCTTCAATGAATTTCATTTTAGGCACCTCCTGATTTCGACCTAAGTATATGTTATGTTGACTAGGTGATAATACAATTTTGTGTTCATGTTTTATTATTGGCTGCATTTGCGATTGCTGCTTTTGTTCAATGAGTCTCTCAGAGGATGCCTGCTGTAACCGAGCAGGTTTGGTTTCTTTTCGTAAGTTCGTGTTGCCGGTGGTATTGATATATTCGGCATCAAAACTAAAGTCTTCTCTATTATCGTGATTTGACTGAAAACCGGATCTTTGGGGAGTAACATTAGATTGAGTGGAAATGCGTCCGTTATCTTCATAGCCAAAAGAACTTCTCTGGGTATATACTGGTCGAGAAGGAGCTTTTTCAGTCTCATCACGAGAATATGTGAATTGATCAGTAGATATTTGACGTTGGTTTCCATGGCCATCTGTAATTACTACAATTTCTCTACTTTGGGGTTTTGGTGCATCTATAGTTTTTGTAGTAGAGAAATGGGTTTCTCCAATGTATGGCTTATTTTGATTAGATTTTACATTTATTTTTTTCGAAGACTGATCGTACGTGGATGAAGTAGAAGCAATTGCTGAGTGATGATCGTGGACATTTTTGTTAAGATAAGTTTGGTGGGGAACGTATTGATTGTTGGGATGATTTGATGCGGAAGATCCTGCATTACTATAAATAATATTACTAAATGTTGGAGTATTTCTGCTGGAGGTGTATGCTCCTGCAACTGCTGGATGTGGATGACCTAAAGGTAGTGTTGTCTCTTCTTTTAGAATTTTCGCTGATGGTCTCTCCAACTCAACTACTACAGTCCCAGCAGGCTTAATGACAACTCGTTCCTCAATATCATAAAATTCCTTCTGTATAGCAGGATGACGTACTTCATACTTTTTAGCTTTGATTGCGGGCTGTGCAATTTGTATGGTTTTTGTAACAGTGGGTCGCTGTGCAACAGGATGATAATTATCTGTTACTTGTTGGCGACTAAAGATGTTGTTGTAATAGTTACCATAATCACTACGAGATTCTTCAATGGAGGGGGGAAGTTGGTCACCAAAGTGAGCATCGTTGTGTCCATCGTTATATTTAATGGTTGGATCCTTGTAATTTGGTTTGTTATAATTAACGTCAAAATTAAAGCCATCTTTGCCAACTAGTAATGGTTTTTGAGTAAGGCTTACTTTATAATTATTGCCAGGGCTTGAGCTTACGCTTACACTTGGCGTTGATGGTGACAGCGAAGGTGAAGAAGATGTTGATGACGATGAAGCTAAAGATGCAGTGTTAGATGGGATCGCAGCCTGCTGGTTAACAATTGGCTTAAGGACATCAGATGTTGGCTGAACATTTTCTGCTTTTGCAGGTAGAACTACCTGTCTCTCAAATTTGACAATACGTTCCGATATTTCATTAACAGGTGCAGTTGTCAAAGTGTGTTGCATTTCAGGTTTTGCCGACTCGTATACCTAAAATATTATGAATCAAATTATTTAACATTTCGGAGGTCAATTTGAGGAAAATCTATGGGAAATTGTAAATTGTTGTAAAAATTTTATTGCTATTTTTAACTCCTATTAAAACGAAATTACGGCTATTTTTGATTTTGGGTAGAGTTGTGTCCATCAGCTCTTTTTGAACTAGTTCTTTCGAGTTCGAATCAAAAGTTGTTTCAAACCCACTCAACTTACATTGAAGTTTTTGATCCGAATTGTATCCAACAGCTCATATTAGTTCAAAAAAAATGTTGGTCGAAACTCTATCTTTAGGTGATGCTATTCACAAATTTCACTAAAAATGCTGTTTGTTTATGTTACTTACCGTTTCCACAGTTGGTCCACTATGATAATTTTGAATATAACGTTCAAATTCCATGTTTTGCTTGTCCAGAGGGCTCAAATTTCTGAACTGCCCATGTAGTACTTCACGATTTGAGTTGTAAAAAGTTCTATCTTGGGTTTGTGAATGAGAGCTATAGAAACCCTCACTTTCATCACTTTGTACACGTCCGGAACGGTAGTCAGCTGAAGAATCATGGTTGGGCTTTGCATTCGCGACAACTTTTTGATTACTGTTAAAATCTATTTTAGATTTTTGGTCATCTGCTTGTATTCTAGCAAAGCGACTGTTTTCATATTTGTTCTCAAATTGTTCAGAGTTATCAGTTTTTTTAAGTTGAACTTGGTCTTTTGGTAACTTGGTGGTCTTGGAAGCAGCTATTGAATGTTGTTGAGTAAAGGATATATTTACGTGTGTAGTGGCAATTGCAGTAGTTGCCGTCAGGAGCAGTACGACGACTATAGATTTCATTTCGTTATCTTTAATAGAAGTTCTAAAATTTTATTTGAAAACTATGTATGTAGTATTGAATCCTTTAAGACAAAAGTGCTCGAGGAACTGTTTGTTACCAATGCTGCTATTTTCTATTGATAAACTGAAGCAGATGAGTGAACGATTAGTGTAATAAATGTTTCGTTTATATACAAAAATTGCAAATCGACTATCATTTTAGTTAGAATTATTGTGTCCACATGAATATATGTACATACATACTAACCACTAACATACATATGGACACATGTATACGCATATCACATACCAGCATGTGCGTACATTAGGGTTCCCCTTAGAAAAAAATTTTGGATTTTATCCAGTCTCATCCCCCAAACTGCTGATAAACAACTAATATCTGAAAAATTTCAAGTCAACTGAAGAAAATTAAGGTCACCCTCAAGCCTACTGAAATTCGGGGAAAACCATAATTTCTCAGCAAATCTATATTTAATGCATTGTAACTTGAAAAATATGAGTTTTACAACAAAATAGTGTAAGAAAAAATTGTTTGCATTGAAGTTCACAACATATCTCACTTCAACAAGATTTTCCCTAGTATTATATTTAAAAACTTAATTGAGAAGAATTGAAGTACACAAACATGTATGAAATTTTTTTGTCTCTTTTATGCACATAATTTTATATATATACATACATACATATATATATATATATATATATATATATATATATATGTATATATATATATATAATTATGTATATGGGCATTTCCTCCGAAGAACCTATATTTTTATAATAAAATGGTTTCATATCATATTTCAGCTCTTTGTCTTGATGAAATTGGGCTGGAAACGGGAAAATTTGATATTTTCTTTTTAAGCTACTTCTAGATATTTTTATATTTGATTATTTTACATGTCAAAAAAATGTTATGGTTGCACTGTTTCTTCAAAACGTCTTTATTGCAATCAATTAAGAAGAGGAAAGTGTAAGAAGAAGAAAACAGTTCGATTAACGGTTAATTTTTACTTTGTTTCTTATCTATGTTTTTCATCGTACGTTCGTGACCGAAAACATCATTTAATTGTAATTGATTTGCACTAAACGTCAACAGGTGCCAGACATATCAAAATTTAATTAAGTTCGGTGTCACTAATTTGCAAACAAAAAAACTTCTGTGTTACAATTAAATAAAGTTTTTTTAGTTGTAAAATTTCGTACGTTCGCCACCGTAAGTAAACTTTTTGATAAACAATGCATTTATTTTCTTAACACGCGAATATTCTTTCATAGGTGGGTAAAAAATATGATTAAAGTGAAAAATAAAAGCGTTACAATAAGAAAATTAAAAGCGATCAACAAAAACAGAAAATTTTACGCGAAAAAGCTGCTGAGAGGATGCAAAATCGACGCTTAGCACTTAAGAAAAATAAAAAGGTTTTAGAACGAATGCAAGAAAAGGAACGTGCAAGGTTGAGAGAATACCGACAAAAGAAGAAATATGAAGCTCAACAAGAAAAAGAACATGAAATGTATTCGTGTAAGCAAACTCTGGGAAAAGCAATGAAAAAGGCTGAAAGGGCATTACCAAGTGATTTATTAAAGTACTATTCAAAAAGTACGTCGAACAAGAAAATGGCCAAAATAAACCATCTACGCAAGCTGATTTGGAATGGAGAGGAAGTTAAAAGTGGTAAAAGACATGTACTTGCGTGAAGATATTAGCGTTCAGTCGGCAGCCAAAAAGGATACCCACATTCTTGATGGACAAATTGTTGCTAACCGTATCGGAAGCTTACGAAGCTTATAAAAACGAATCAATCGATAACGTAAGGAATAAAGTATTATTTAACATCTTTAGATTTCAAGAACAGCTGAATTTTTTTCATGGTGCTTGTAACGCGTACAAAAGTAAGAAGTAGGCCTACTTTTTGCTTTGAACGCGTCTACGCTTTCTGCGCTTTTTGCAATGTAACTTATCACATACTATTAAATTGATTCTACTTTTTTGAGAGATGCATAGAAAGCGTCACACGCAAAAAGCAATCTATGGACCTCTACCTTTAAGTGCACAGGAGACGTACAAATAAAACCGTCAATCGGTAAAAATTTGTTAAAGTGGTTTAATTGATGAATTTTCGGAGACGTACAAATAAAATCGTTAATCAGCACTTCAATATTATGTTCGTTGTGTGCGATTGCATCTACATATGTATGTCTTCAATGAAGACATCATTTCTGTAGCAAAAAGGAAAAAGTGCTTAAGCTGAGATAAGCTGATTTTGAGTTAATGGTACATATTTGAAAATACACCTGGGCAAAATCTCAATTAATTTGCGTGATTTTTCAGTAAGTTATAGTACTTTTACTTGCGACTTTTCTTTTTTAGAATTCTCATTTGGAATAATATCCTAATTGGGTTATAATTTGGTATATTTCAATTTAAATGTTTTACGTATAGTGTAAGGAATGATGTTTGCTTCAAAAATACAGGTTAACAGCGAATTTCCCAACTTAACGGCAAAAGAAATAAATTTCTTCAAATCAACTTGAACGCCTAAAAGTGCTCTCCTGCAAAACAGTAAAATATAACTTAAGCACTTTTTCCTAATTGCTACAGATTCTTTGTTAGTAGCGGCGATTGTAGATTACAATAAAACTCTTTATGAAATTTTGGTATAAAAAGCATGTGAAACAAATATACAGAGTTCAATAATAATTTTTTTATCTCACACTGTAATTTTTCTTCTATTATTATTATTATTATTATTATTATTATTATTATTATTATTATTATTATTATTATTATTATTATTATTATTATTATTATTATTATTATTATTATTATTATTAATTAAATTACATCATCAGCCCTATGGCTGGAAATTCATCTATCCCAGATATTTTTATTATAAGGATTTTTAGTATAAGTTTATTGTAATTATTATTATTTTTAGTTTTATAATTTTGCATCCATAAACCGGCGCACTATTCTAGTCGTCCACTCAGCATATTTTGTGGTATAACTCCAGTACTTGATAGCACTATCGGTATTATCCTTACTTCCTTCACCTTCCATTGTCTTTTTGTGGGTTCTATGAGCTGCGCGTACTTTGATATTTTTTCCGTATACTTGACCTCTAGATTCTGAGTATTCGGTACGGCCACATCAATGTGGCCTAACACCTTATTTATAATTTGAATAGGCTAAAGTTCCCTTTTTCCCTTGTCAAAGAGGACAATGTCTGATCTATTCGACTGGACAGTTAGGTCTGTTAGTATTGTCCTGTCCCAGTAAAGTCTAAAACATTTTATGGCTGGTACAAGTAGATGGGCTCCTTCGTTTGCTTAAGATTATATTTGCATGCAAGTTCCTGGTGGACAGCTTGGCTATACCGTCATGTCTTCTTTTGTATTCGTTGCCGGAGAAATATGTGCAGGCTGATATTACATACTGTATATTTTTTATCGCTTCACATCCATATCGACTTCAGGATCACAATAATAATATTATTATTATTTATAATAATAATTCTTGTAATTCCTTAAACTATTCTAAAAAAATAAACATATGTTCCTGAAAAATATCGAAACATAAACAAACGATTTTTAATATAAAAGCAAAACATTGGGTAGTGTGAATAAAAAAATATGTATTTGATTTTTACTTAAAAATTTGTTTCAAAAGCACGTTGACTACAAAACCAAAGATCCTGGGTTAAATCTCTGTACCCAACTGTCATTAAATAACAACACCACGCATTTTTCTGATGTGTATTAGTGTCCCTTTGTGTCAGTTGTTGTAGTAAAATGGCTACTAAGGACAGCTTTAAAAAAATTTAATACGCCTCATTGGCACCAGAGGCGCTGCTGCACTGTATTATTAAAAAACGTGCAAAAAGCAGAGTTGTAAAAGAATGAAACTTTTCTCTACACCTTCATTGACCACCTGTCTTCTATCGCTATCCCTTTCCTAAAGAAAGTAACACCTAGTAATACGAGTAGTACTAGGCATTAATTTCCTGAGTGCTACTTCTCTTTTATATATATATATATATATATATATATATATATGTATATATATATATATATATATATGTATATATACGGGGTTTTAAACCAATTTGTAAGTAAAAATCAAATACTTTTTATTCACACTACATTTGTTTGGTTTTTTACAAAGAACGATGGTAAATTTTCATAAAGTGCAAAATATTTTTTTTCATCCGCCAATTTCTGAATGTCGTCACACAACAAATAACACAAAGCAAATGACGTTTTTTTTCGGTAATCAGATTTGGAGACGTTCAAATAATCAACCGTCAAATAAAAATATCAAAACTTTTTAATTTCATCAATCAGTGCACGCACACAACTATGTGATTTTGTACGACTGCTGGGCACTTTAACTGAGCGTTTGCAACATACACTACACAAGTTCACTGCACAGTTTTAGAAATTTTAGCAAATATCAAAATCGTTCTGATCACGGCTACCAGATTTGACAATTTATCGTTATTTTTACGATTTTTGGTGCCGAAAATAGCAAAGTGACGATTTGAAGATTTTTTCCTTAAAATTGACGATTTTTTAAAAGTTAAAATTTGGCAGTTTTTTATGAAAAATCTACTATTACAGTTGATATATTACTTACCTACTAAATGATTTTGGTGAAATTTTGCCCACTATTTATTTTATATTGGTATCTGTGTAAATTGATATTCTCAAAACACATAAATGTGAAAAAAAGCCAAGTTCCTATCAAAAATTTTGGCCATCCAAAGTACTGAGACCAAAACTTGGCAATATTTTTCATAATTTTACCACTAAGGGGAACAAAGTTATAAGGGGTTAAAATCGGACAATGGTTTCAATTTCCCAATAAACGTTGAAAAATTCATTTTGATTTGACCGGTTTTTCTGACGATTTTTCGAGTATAAAATGACGATTATTTTATAGTTTATCGGGTTTTCGACGATTTTTCAATAATTTTATCTGGCAGCTCTGGTTCTGATATTTACTCAGTTCACTGCTTAAATAGCACAACCACGCCTATACATTACACAAACACACTACAGTGAACTTGTGTAGTGTATGGCTTGAATAAGACCCTCCCTAATGTACATATGTACATACATATTTATCATTTGGTTATATTGCAATATATTGCAGGTTTTAAATATACTCGTATGTATGTATGTATGTACTTACACTTAAGTACATGCCTACATACTTATGTATGCACATACATACATACATACATACATACATATGTAGGTATGTATATTAATAGCGAATATGCTCAATCATACATGGTTGTAAAATCTTTGTAACAAAAAATTTTACAAATTCGTCTATATCACATCTTAGGAATTTAATTCCATCCAAAATTCAATGTAATGAATTGTTTTAGTGCATGTTTAAAAAGTAAAAATATAAAATACCGGCCGGTTTAAATACACTCGAAATTTTTTATAAATGAAATAACGCCTTATGAAAAAACTCCTAATGATATTGAACCTAAAAAAATTAAATTAGTCTCAACAAGATTTATCGCAATAGTCCCATTAATTTAAATAAAATGTATCCCAATTAATTAAATAACTAAAGCCTATAGTACACGACATGTAAAAAGCCACATGCGTATGTGGCTATGACATCACGAGAATTTTCAGCATGTGAAGGTATCTTTACATGGTAATACAATGTATTACGGCTTTGTAGAATGAAAATATTATGAAATTTTCTCCGTGTTAAAAAGAGGGAAAAAAGTCTGTTGCAGGTATTTTTCATGTTTACACCATTGCACTATAGGAAATTTTGCCCCTTCTTTTGGCCGAAATTAATTACAGCCAAACGGGTGGACTGATTTGAACGATTTTTTGGATTTGACTTTTGGTGAACACTTAAGAGACCGAAAAATTTTTCATACACTCAGAAAAAAAGATAAGTAAATATAACTAAAAAAATGAACAAATAACTAGTTCTAAGAAGGCGTTGCGGGTTTTAGATTCCCGCATCCAAGATTTTTTTAGATCTTTAATAGATAATCTGGTTTTCTAAACTGCTTTTTTTCTAAAAATTTTTTTCGAGTGTACACAAACCTTTCGAATATAATAGCCTTTTCACACTTACTCACATCTTTCATCAATTTGGCAAGATGATAACATTTTCCCATAAGAATTATACAGGGCTGAATGTTCAACATCTTTCAACATCTTTAAAAGATGTTCCTATCTCACTTTGTTCCGTTCAACATCTTTCGATTATTTTAGTGTCATCACTAGAAAAAATGTATGCAACTATATACATACATGCATACATACTATAAAAATATATACATATGCATGTATGTTTGTATGTATATTTCCATATGCATGGACATATTTACATACATTCAAGGCTACATTTTGGAATATCCTTCCCAAAAAAAGACCCGTAATTACTCTAAGATTTTATTATATACATACATATGTATGTATATGTATGCATATAATAAAATCTGTTATATGTTTTCCAAATCGAAATAAATTACATAAAAGTAGTTGCAAATGTCTACGCGAAATCTTTGCGGATAAAGTTTGTAATATTTTTTCATTATCATTGTCCGCTGGCATAATTTCAACTAATTCTGCACATTGTAGCATTATTTGTTTCTGCTCCTCAGGAGCCAGCAATTAAATCAATTTCTACTGAATTTTTAAATTGCATTTTATTATTTAATTTTTAGTAGCTCACATTCGTAAAAATAGTATTATAATATATAACAGTTGAAAGATGAAAGATGTTGTAATGTGAACAGGTTTTTTCAATTTTCAACATATTCCACGCATTCCTCAAAGATGTGAGTGAGTGTGAAAAGGGTATTACAGTAGAAATTAATTTTACAAATTTAATGAAGTAACAAACAAAGAAAAGTTTAAAAATGATTTTATTCAATAATTTGATTTTCCAAACCGTCAACAAAATGCCGCCACTCTCTATTTCTTCATCTTCATCAACTCGTCGTTTTGTTCTCTCATATTTTTGAAAAAAATGTATTTGCGGTCGTCTTGGTTTCGATTTAATGGAGGCACAACTCCTTTCACGTTTTCTGATCGAGTACTGTCTTTAAGGGCCAATTTCACCAACTTATTTAAATATTAATTCATATTTAAAAATTATGTTTCCATGCAAAAATTAAGCAAAATCGACATTTAAATATGAATTGAAATTTAAATAGAGTTGGTGAAATTGGCCCTAAGCCAAACAGCATAATGTTTTTCAAAAACTTTCAGATTTCTCGAACTATTACGCCATTTTATATTCACATTTGAACAAAATAATCGTGAATGGTCTTTAAAATACTGTTTAAAGTTTTCGGAACAATAACTCTCAGAAACGTATGACAAGAAATGTGCTTAAATATCTGCTCTTTTGTCAATTTCGTCGTGTTTCTCTAGCCATATATTGAATAATTCTGAATTTGGCACACAGTTAAAAAAGTTTATTTTTTTTAAACTCACAAAAAAATCGCAGATGAAATATATTAAATTTGGAAGATAATTGATTGTTCTAGAGAACTATTATGATATTATGTCTAACATGTTTTATCATTTTTTTGTAAGTCTATATAAAATTCCATTAGTTAATTTTAAGCTCCTTTTAATATTCCAAATTTATTCGATTTTATAGATGAGTTTACCAAGATTTTGCTATGGAATGTAAAAATACTTACTTTCGGCATTACTTTCTGTTTCTTAATTTTTCAAAAACATAATTTTTTTTTTACGAAAAGTTTTATTAGAAGAAGTCACAAGATTCACTGCACTTCAAGGTTTTCGATAACTGGTTTAGAAATCGTAATCAAAACAACTGTTTAAGTAACAAAAATTAATGTTTTTTGCAAAATTTAAAACGCTATGTATATTTTGTTATATATTTTATTATATTAAAGCAAAACAATTAACTTTGCAAAAATTAAAATTTTTACTTTTGGCCAAAAAAATGGGTGAAATTTCTTATATTGCACTGTTGCGACACAGAATATTTTGTGGTTGCGATTTGTGGTACAATTACATTTGCATTCGTAGACTGGTACACTTTAGTCAAAACAAAATATACTTTATGAGTTTAAAACCAGTATTTTGTATGGCAGTACTGGTTTTAAACTCTTAAAGTGTACTTTGCTTATGACTATGACTATGCGCCAATAAATCCAAGTAATAAATAAATAATTTTTCTTTTTGTTGATATATTTGGCCCATTAAAATCTTCTGTTAGTTATAGTTTTCTTTAAGCTATCAGGCCTACCTACCGTGTTTAATGTCAATAAAAATGCAATTTATTACATGTTGTCCCGACGTTTCGTGAATGTTTTGTTCACTTTTTCAAGGGATGTCGTCTATTTAATAAAAATAAGAAAACAACAACAATATTGTGGACATTTTCATATATAAAAATATTTTTTTATATACAACAATGTAAAACTTACTGTATTTTTTAAAATTACATGAATACTATAGCAATTAAACTTTGTTGAAAACAAGTGTATTGTGAAAAAATAAAAATAAAAATTATAAAAGGTTTTTCCCCTTTTGATGTATCACAGGTTTTTGACAATTGCTAATTTGTAGTTTGCGCTCAAATTGTCCGTGTCTTCTTTGATGTTCATCGTTTTGTTTATTTTCTGTTGAATTCTTAGACTTTCTGTTATGTATCTCTTTCTGTCGTTGTTTACTTTGTCTAGTATTTTTATACCGTCAAAATCTGGTTTGTGTTTAGTATTTGTTATATGTTGTGACAAAGCAGTATTCTCTTTGTTTTAACTGATGTCTGCTTTATGTTCGTTCACTCTTGTTTCTAAGCTCCTCTTTGTAGTTCCTATATACACAAGATCACATCTGACGTTATCATTACCTTTACAAGGAATTTCATATACAACGTTGTTTTGTTGCAATTTTTCTACAAGTGTTTTTAGAATTGGGTCGAACTCGTTCACTAGTTCATTTTTGCCACAAACCAATGATCAAACCCATGTAATTTAAATGGGTTTGATCATTGGTTTGTGGCAAAAATGAACTAGTGAACGAGTTCGACCCAAGTCTAAGTGTTTTTGTTTTTGTAAAAATTGTATTTAATGTTTTATTTGGTTTATATGCCAAACATATGTTATTGTTATCTATTGTTGTTTTTATGTTTTTATTGTCGGTAAGGCCGGGTATATATTTTATACTGCAATACCTTTGGTGTTCTGTGCTAGGGTTGCTATTTTCGCGGTTTTGTGTAGGTGTGTAGGATGAGATGAGTGATTGTATTAATTTTGTGGGAAAACTGTTGTTTTATTAAATGTTAAAATTTTTTTCTATGTTGTATGTGTGAAATTGACTGTCACTGATGTCTAGTACTCAACGAACAAAATTTTTGGCGGTGTTAATTATCTGCGTTTTTGGCTGTGTTGCGTTGAAATTTATTATTCTGCCCGATGATATATCCTTTGCATACCAATCAAACGTTATTTTCTCTACATTCCTGTATAATTTAGTATCGAGATATACAATTTCTTTGTTTTTTTCCACTTCGATGGTAAATTTTAATTTTGGATGATATCCATTAAACGTTTTTAGAATGTCGTCCTTGTTATCGATTTTTATGATAGCTAAAAAATCATCAACATATTTTGCTATGTATTTTATGTGAATATTTTTGTTTTTAAGTTCAGCTATTGCTACGTCCAGTAAGCTATCTAGCACAATGTCCGCGATTGTTGGAGAGAGAGGGTTACCCATCGGCATACCGAAGATTTGATTATATATTATGTTTTTGTACATAAAATAGTTGTTGTCATACAAACAAAATTTTTAAAATATCCAGAAATATCAATGCTGATTTAAAATTTATCAGAAAAAATGTTTTTCATCTCAAACAATGTGTACAAAATTTAGTTACAATAGACGACTTTGAAAATTTTATGAAAAATCAAACGCAAAGAGCAAAACATATAACGGATAATATCAAGAGCAAACACGTAAATAAATTAAATGCACTTAAAGTAAAACTGTTCAATGAACAAGGATTCAAATTTAATGATCACTGGTTTAAAAACAAAACCGAAATAGAAATACCTTGGGAAAGTAGGTGGTTATTATCTTTGGGGAAAAAGTTTGCTCTCCCAATTAATCGACAGAGTTTTTCACCACTTGAAATTATAGCTGATATTGAGGAGTGCATACAGAAACTTGAAATTAATAATAACGGCGAAAAGGAAGTAAGAAGGGCCCGTTTGGCAAATATGGTAACATGTTTCAAAAGAGACGTTAAAAACAGCCCTAGGGAAAAATTCATTTTGGCAATTTTTGAAAAAACTAAAAAGTTCTTAAAAAGGCATAACAATATAATTATTACACAAGCTGATACGGGAAACAAAACAGTTGCAATATACAAAGAAGAATATAGTTCCAAAATGGATGAACTTTTACGAGACAAAAGCATTTACAGAGTCATGAGGACAGACCCCACACAAAAACTAATTAAAACAAATAACAAAATAATTGCAGATCTACAAAAACGACAATATATAGATGATTATAGAAAACGAATACTCATGTGTTCTGGCGGCACTGCGCCGAGAATTGATGGACTCCCGAAAATTCATAAAGCTCAAATGCCATTGAGATCTATAGTGTCATCAGTACAAGTCCCATGTTACCAACTTAGTAAATATATAGGAAGAATTCTGAAAAACATAATATCAGACAAATACAACATCAAAAACTCTTTCGAACTGAAAAATCAGCTACAAAGTATAAAGTTAGATGAAAAAGATATTTTAATATCCCTGGACGTAGTTTCCCTCTTCACTAATATACCAATAAACACTGCTATAAATAATATAATGAGCAAATGGGACCAAATAAAAACAAACACCACGATTCCGCGTTCCAAATTTCTGGATATTTTAAAATTTTGTTTGTATGACAACAACTATTTTATGTACAAAGACATAATATATAATGAAATCTTCGGTATGCCGATGGGTGGAAAAAAACAAAGAAATTGTATATCTCGATACTAAATTATACAGGAATGTAGAGAAAATAACGTTTGATTGGTATGCAAAGGATATATCATCGAGCAGAATAATAAATTTCAACGCAACACAGCCAAAAACGCAGATAATTAACACCGCCAAAAATTTTGTTCGTAGAGTACTAGACATCAGTGACAGTCAATTTCACACGCACAATATAGAAAAAAATTTTAACATTTAAAAGAACAACAGTTTTCCCACAAAATTAATACAATCACTCATCTCATCCTACACAGCTACACAAAACCGCGAAAATAGCAACCCTAGCACTGAACACCAAAGGTATTGCAGTATAAAATATATACCCGGCCTTACCGACAATAAACACATAAAAACAACAATAGATAACAATAACATATGTTTGGCATATAAACCAAATAAAACATTAAATACAATTTTTACAAAAACAAAAACACTTGTAGAAAAATTGCAACAAAACAACGTTGTATATGAAATTCCTTGTAAAGGTAATGATAACGTCAGATGTGATCTTGTGTATATAGGAACTACAAAGAGGAGCTTAGAAACAAGAGTGAACGAACATAAAGCAGACATCATTAAAAACAAAGAGAATACTGGCTTGTCACAACATATAACAAATACTAAACACAAACCAGAGTTTGACGGTATAAAAATACTAGACAAAGTAAACAACGACAGAAAGAGATACATAACAGAAAGTCTAAGAATTCAACAGAAAATAAACAAACCGATGAACATCAAAGAAGACACGCACAATTTGAGCGCAAACTACAAATTAGCAATTGTCAAAAACCTGTGATTCACCAAAAGGGGAAAACATTTTATAATTTTTATTTTTATTTTTATTTTTTCACAATACACTTGTTTTCAACAAAGTTTAATTGCTATAGTATTCATGTAATTTTAAAAAATACAGTAAGTTTTACATTGTTTTATATAAAAAAATATTTTTATATATGAAAATGTCCACAATATTGTTGTTGTTTTCTTATTTTTATTAAATAGACGACATCCCTTGAAAAAGTGAACAAAACGTTCACGAAACGTCGGGACAACATGTAATAAATTGCATTTTTATTGACATTAAACACGGTAGGCCTGATAGCTTAAAGAAAACTATAACTAACAAAATAATTTTTCTTCAGGTAATCAAGAAACTGCGCATATACAAACTTGCAATATTTGCAGTACGCCTTCTATTCATTTGTATATTCTGCTATTCAGTCTTTTAATTTTTGGGTTAGTAATCTATTCCTGGTGAAATTTTTGTTTAAACTTTTTGTTTGTTTTTCTATTTTTTAAACTTTCATTTAAGCTTTAATTTATATTTTATTTTCACTCGTTGATTCACCTATTACACACGAGCACAATTATGCTGGAATAACATGCAGGTTTTTGGTGAGAGAGGCAAAGAGAGTGGTATTGTGTTTGGCACAGCGTTGCCACTTTCTGTGTAATAGTGCAAAATTTGTACTATTTCAAATTCTTTGCACTATTTTTGCATCATAAATTTTTTGTGTAATTTTGCACAATTTGACTTTAACGGCATTTATATTTCTGTGTTTAAAAGCGATAACAGCATAATATGACCTAGGAGAAATTCGAGTTGTATATGCTACAAAATTCTGCAAACTAAACTTCGTACTTGCGTGAAACCCCAATGTCTCTAACAAAGTTTATTATAAAGATACATAAAAACAATGCAATATTGACTTACATAAGTTTAACGATATTTCCAAGTAGGGAGCCATAATATTTTATCACCTAGTATAGCGCAATAGAAATTGAGTATTAATATCATTGGATGTAAAATCTACAAAATGTCATTTGGTGCTCCTTTCATATTCGCTTGGACTTTTAACTAACCTTAATTAAAGCATAGTTACATAAAAGTGGATTTTTAAAACAAAATTAGTTATTTTTATTTAAAAATAAAAACGAGAAACTTTTTCTACAGAAAAATTAAATTTGTTGTAGTAGACCCAAAATTTGCACAGTCATTGAGGGATAGTAAAAATTCGCCGAACCTGTTTCGTACTACACCTAACTATGCTATTATAGCATGTTAAGCGCGCTTGATAAGTAATATTGAGGAGATAACAAATAAAAAGTACACTTTGTGTAATATTGTAAGTCATGAAAATATGTATAACCATATAAGGACATCACTACGTGATAAAAGGCAAAAAAAGGGCTGTGTCTCCCAGTTTTGCTCCTAGTCATGAACTGTTTATGGGTCCCAAAGATTTAGGGTCTCGGTGTCATTTTTCCATTTTCTCAGGCTCATATCTTGCAAACCGATCGGAATTTTGATTAACTCTGAGGCAAAAATGTAGCTCTTGCCATAAAGAACAACAATTGTGAACATATACAATCAAAAAAAAATAAAAATTTAAAAAATCGATTTTTTGTACTTTTTTTCCTCTTTTAAGGTCCATAGGTAGCCAACCGTTCAAAATTCAAGGGAACAATCCCTTACAAAAATGTACCCAAGATCTCAATAAACAACTTTCTAGAACATATGAACTTCCTAGAAATGATTCTAACACCGTTTAGGTAGCGCTTAGGTAGCCGAAAAATGGAAAAATTTCCAAGCAAATGAAATTAAAAAAATTTCGTGAAATTTTAAGGTTGAGAACTTTCTTCTCAAACGCCTGGTTTAAATAAATATTTTATGAAATTTTTACACAATTTAAAGAGGAAGGTGGCAATGATTTTGTGTTGAAGTAAATAAGCGATATAAATATGTATATATGTATATATTTACCTAACTATTTTTAATTAGTAAAAAATTATCTCCTTTTATATTTCAACTTTAAATGTAAAGCTTACCAAAAAATAATAAAAAAAAACATATATACTTAAATTTTTTGCACTGTTTCATTCGGATTTGCACTATTTAGACTTGCACCTGTGTAACTTCTTGTTCCACTGGTGACAACGCTGGTTTAGAATAACTTTTCAACCAGCTACAACCCTGCATCATCGGCACAAAACCAATACACACACAACTTAAAAAACAGCAAATGTTAAAAGAATACAAAAAACACTAATGCACACAAATCAGTGTGCACGTATACATTTTTATGCCAGATGAATTAGTCTTGTGTGTTCTACAAAGAACAAAAATTGTGCGGCAAAAAAATTAATCCCGTGTGTTATACCTCATTGATATTATAAACCACCAACTAGACCCGACAACTTATAACAACATTACAACGATGATTATAAGAACGGAGAATCAAATTTTAATGTTACCAATTTAGCCATCTCTTTCATATAAGCTCTTCTGGACTTGCAATTTTTGTTGCAGCAATTCTTAAGTAAGTGGGAGAGTATTGAAATAGAAACACACATATATGTGTATTTGTATTCCTATCTACATCTTTTTCACAGAAAAATAAAAAGTTGCTGCAACAAAATATGCAAGTTTGAACAGGAATTTATTGATTTTAATGCGAAAACAATAAGATGTTATTCTGTTGTGTTTTTGGTAGTGTTCCTTCGTTGCGAGTTTAAGTTTTTTATGAAAACCCACAAATAAATTTCATGTTTGAAAAAATAGCGTAAAAATAGCTAGATTAAAATAAAAATTAATAAAAAATAGCTAAAAGCTAAACTCACATTTCTTCCAGCTAAATGGGATGAAAAATAGCTAAATGTAGCCAGAAAATGGCTAAATTGGCATCACTGGAGCTACGGCGTCAAGGACACACAGGTTCAACTAAATATATCTAGAAAAGATGTGATATCTTCCAAATGGCTGGACCGATTTTCTTCAAACATAGCTAAGAACACTCTCGATCAAGTCACATTTCAAACAGAAAAACTAAATCAAAATCAATCCAACTGTTTTGGTATGTACGTGGACTCGTACATACACTCAGATACCCCTTTTTTGATTGGGTGTTAAAAATTATAATTTGTTAAGATTTAATAATATAAAATTTTTTTCATTGGAAAATAGTTTAAAAAAAACCATGTATAAATTGCTTATTTATAAGACAAATTGCAAATTTAAAAATGGCAATGGCAAAAGTTAAATTCATGTACCCTTAAGACTTTTAAAGCTGGCTTTACATGGTAATACAAAGTATTACGACATGTCAAAAAATGCTGTAGGTTATACAAAATCTTATCATGTAAAAGCAAAATGTATCGAGTAGGAGATAATACGGATAGAAAATATGACAAGCGGTCGGTAAATGTTCATTTTCTAAACCATTTTAGAAACTTACGTATTCTCATCACACCAGAGGTGTATTTCAAAGTAAACGTTGCCAGCACTGATGGTATTTATTGAAGGGTTTAACACTTTTACAAAAACCACCAAAATCAACTCAGGAAATTTTCATGTTGTTTTTGTAATCATTGTACAACTTCAACCATCAGCTAGTTAACCCGTACCACAAAACCAAACAAACAATAAACAAACCTATAAAAAAATTATATTTCGTAGTAAAATTACATTGCAATAATAAAATGTTTTCTACAAGATTTAGTTATATTAGTACACATTTTTTTTGCAATTATCCAATTTTTATTTTTAGCTCAAAAGTTTAGTGTCTTTGCTTGCATTTTACTTATATGTAGTATCAGTGTAAACATGAAAAATACCTACAACAGACTCTTGTTCTCTTTTTTTTTTAAGCACGGAGAGAATTTCATAATATTTTTATTCTACAAAGTCGTAATACTTTGTATTACCATGTAAAGACACCTTAAAGAGTTTCTTTGAGTTGAGTTGAACGTGCATTCAGCGGAATGAATTTACTTACAGCAATAATTTGAAATAGATTTAAAAAAGGTTACGTATTTTAGTGTAAATACTTTTACATTTTTGAAGACTGGTTAAGCTTATTTTGGGAAGATTTTGTTTCGTTTTTTTTAAACTCAAATATAATAATGAATAAATAATTTAACTTCAAAACTTTTTGTTTCAAAGAATAAAAAAATGTTAGTGTACATATAAATATAACGTTATTTTAGCAATAAGAAACTATTGCTAAGTGAAAGAAGTCGAAAAAAGTTTAGCTTTATTTTCTGGCTTAAAAGTTAACTTTTTAGCTTATTTTAGCTCTATTTCAAACGTGATTTAGCTTAATGTTATTTTCAAATTTTTCATTTCTTTCTCATGTTTTAGACTTGGAAATTTTTTTTGAAGCAAGTCTGAGTTTATGGGGGAGAGGAAAAAAGAAAGAAGAGGGGTACTGACTCGCTTGTACGGAAAAGTTACTTCAATTCTCTTTTGTTATTTCATTCGCAGCATTAAAACAATAGGAAAATTGAACAAGAAACCATCTGAGTGTAAACAAACGAGCAGTTTTATAAGAGAATTCAAGATAACTGCTTCAAGAAAAACTGCCAAGTCTAAAACATGACTTTGCGCTGATTTACACGGGTATAATTGTGCTGGCATAACATGCCAGTTTGAAGGTGTGAGAGGCAAAGAGAGTGGTTTTGCGGTTGGCATAACTTTTCAACCAGCTACAACCCCGCATTAGCAGCATAAAACCAATACACACACAACTTAAAAAACAGCAAATGTTAAATGAATATGAAAAACACTAACACACACGTATAAATTTTGTGCCAGATGAATTAGTCTTGTGTAATTTGGAAAAGAACAAAAATTGTGCGGCTTAAAAATTGTTCTCGTCTAAACTACCTCATTTATACGGGCATAATTGTGCTGGCATAACAAGCCAGTTTTTAGGTGAGAGAGGCAAAAAGGCAAAAAGAGTGTTTTTGTGGTTGGCATCAGCGATGCCAACTTGGTGCTTTTGGCACTATTTTTAGTGCTTATGGAAGACTCAAAGCGCCAAATTTTGAGCGTTAGTGCCAAACTAAGAAAAATCACTAAGTAGTGCTTTTAAGGAATTTGTGTATGCGACATTTTTAGGTTTAGTTGAACTGTAGTGAATTTTAATCAGAAATAATTTCTTATTCGGGCTTAAGTTCAGTAATTTCATTTCTTATTGAATGAAATATTTTTATTAATTAATGTGCGTTTTTAAAGAAGAAAAAAAAATTAAACTAGACTTTTTATCTGGGGGAAATACCGATATTTTTCTGTGCAGCCACGCCCTTCATCGGCACCCTAGTATATCTACTTCGGTAGAGATTGTTATTAATGCAAGATATGTAATGGATCTTAATATTCTTCTATTATATATTTCTCTATTTTTTATATTTTTGAACCCTGAATTTTTCGGTTCAACGGGGTTCGGGTTCAAAGTCTTTATAAGAACCCAAAGGGGTTCAGGTTCGAGTTCGGTTTCAGTCCCTGCTACAAACAAACAAGCAACTCTTTAAAGTTATTTTGTCTGCAGGATTGCCAACCGTTATACAAGTAATGTGATCCCGTGCTGGTTTTGCTACGTTCGGTGAAAAAATTTGGAAATATACATATGTAATAATCCCACTTTTTAGGGTTCCGTACATCAAAGGTGAAAAGGATCCGTATTGTTTTCGCTACGCTGTCCATCTGTCCGTCACACGGTATTTTCTCAGGAACCGTAAGAGCTACGGACCTGAAATTTTGACACAGTATGTAGAACCTTGGCCGCTACAACAACAAAGACATGATAATTAAAAATTAAAGGGTGTTCCAAAACGAGCAACGAAAAATTTTAAAATCCCATGTAATATACATGCAATTGTATGAACATATGTATATTGAAACTTGAAATATGTAAAATTAGTGTATTTTTATACAGACTACAACAATTAACACTAAAATTTAAAAAAATTAAAATTAAAGGGCGGTCCATCAGTTAATGCAATTTTGACTATGTAATTTTGACAATTTGCTATATCTTGGAAACCGTAAGAGGCAAACACTTGAACTTTTCAAAAACTGTAAAACTGAAAAAACCGAAAATTATAAAAGCGCCAAACCAAAAAAAAAATCGCCAAAAATTAAAAAAAATCGCCAAAGCGAAAAAAATCGTCAAAATTAAATAAAAATTTCTAACACTAAAATAAATCGCCAAATTCGAAAAAATCGCCAAAATCAAAAAAAACGCCAAAATGAAAATAAAGCCACAAATCGAAAAAAATCGCCAAAACTAATAAAAAATTTTTTAATAAAAAAAAATCGCAAACACGAAAAAAATCGCCAAAACTAAAAAAATTCTAATACTAATATAAGTCGCCAAATTCGAAAAAATCGCCAAAATTAAAAAAAAACGCCAATGTGAAAAAAAAACTCCAAAAATCGAAAAAAATCGCCAAAACGTGAAAATGTCGCCAAAATTAAAAAAAAATTTAAATAAATAAATCGCAAAAATGAAAAAATCGCCAAAAAATAAAAAAAAAAATCGCCAAAATGAAAAAACGCCAAAAACCGAAAAAATCGCCAAAACAAGAAAATAAAGTGTCAAAACTAAAAAAAAGAGCCAAAACTTGAAAAAATCGCCAAAACCGAAAAACGCCAAAACCGCCAAAACAAAAAAACCGAAAAGACCCCAAAAACGAAAAAATGCCAAAACTATATTTTATATAGGATGAAGTTTGTATTAAATTACATATCTAGTGTTCGTACGGAACCCTTCGTGCGTGAGTCAGAGTCGCACTTTACTGAATTTATTTACTTCTGCAGGTACTTACGAACAAGAATACAAAACAATATTGTTTTTGTTGTATGTAGGTATTTACTAGGGTTATCGACTCGGTTTTTCAACCGGTTTTAAAACCCGGTTTTTCACAATACGGTTGCCGGGTTTTTCAAAATGTTGATTTTTCGAATGTCGAATAGTCCGGTTTTTTTACAGTTTAAAACCCGGCTGAGTTGAATACCTTTCGATTTGTACATGTTGCAAAAATATTAGTTTTTACTATGTTAAAACTTAGACCAATGTGTTCTGTTGATTTTCGTTAGTATTTTTTTTAGTGTAAAAGTTCTAATAATTTTTTGAGCATGGCGAAACTTACTGAAACATGAAATTAAAGTGAAATTATTTTACGAGGTGATAGCAGAGGCGAATTTAATTGGCCTTATGGTGTGCAATGGATGTCAAAATACAGTTGCAAAAAGTGTTTTTAGTTTTGTTGACATTTTGCTTCATATTTTATATAGAGGTAGATATCCACCTTGTCCATATATTCATATGTATATACTATTTAGGAATAAACTCTACATACACCCATCGTTTTTGGGCTTTGAGGAAACTTGTGAAGAAATTCAAAATATTAATTATGCCAATATTTAGGGTGCTAATAAATATGTTTAAACAAAAAATAAAAAATTAAAAAATAGATACAATAACAACAACATATTAGACCATATTTGGATGCCATTTGTTGACGGCTTGGTACCGGAAATCACAGAATTTTAGAGCAAGTTGACGACATCAAACATTTTGCACGTATTTTTTCATATATTTTATGCCTGTATGTAGACTTTTTTCCTATGTATTTTGAATATTTTTGCTACTGTAGGTGTTATTATAATTATTTTTTATTTTTTGTATAAACATATTTATTAGCACCCTAAATATTGGCATAATTAATATTTTGAATTTCTTCCCAAGTTTCCACAAACCCTAAAAATGATGGTTGTATGCAGAGTTTATTCCTCAACTATGTATTATATATACATATTTATGTACTATACATAACTATATGAAGTTAATTTTTATGTTTTGTCCTTAATTTTTGTATTGTTTTGCCAGATTTCATGATTTGTTGTAGGTTTGACTTTTTGATGATTTAGTTTAGTTTAGTGCCTGTTTTATTATATATTTCACACGTCTATTGTAAGAGTTGCCATAAAGGCTGGGAAAAATCCAATGAAAGACTTAAAGCATAAGTATGGGAAACTAAGAAATTTAAACAAAGAAATCGCAACAATCAAATTATATTATATTATTTTATTTTCTCTACAAAAATTTTTCTTATTTATTGTTGCGAGTTTCTTTTAATTTTTGAAATTAAACTTGTTTTATTAATCTTAACAAAGCGCCTAATTTTGAATTTAATTACTTATTTAATATTTTTATCGTCGCTGTTTTAACTAACTGACCTGACATTTTTTTGAAAAATGAGTTAAGTCTTCTACTAGACTTTTAAGTCATAATAAGCATTACTTTTGGGCCTATATAAGTAAAAAGATTTCTGACGCAGCCATAAGGATGAATGTATAAAACAACCATAAAAGCTGGTCTCCTGTTAAATTTTTAAAATGTTAGTTAGGTCAGTTAGTTAAATCAGCGACGATATGTGTGACTTAATCATTATGTATAGTGTGTTAAAAAAATTAATTTGAGAGCAAATATGTTCAGAATTAAAAATTCGCGCGAATTATACATAAGGATTAAGTCACACATATGTATGTATTATGATTCTTCGCAGCAACAAAAATTACTACTATTAAACTAAATAACTATTATGTCATTGCATATCTTAAAAATATTAAAACGAAATCATTTCTTAAATTATTTTTCTATAATGGTAGGTTTCACTTCTGTCAAGCTGTTAGGCGAAATATGGCAAAGAAGAAATCTTTATTACATTTTATAAGGGAGTCGAAATGTGCATCCTCATATTACCACAAAATTTTGCCACTTCCTTTATTGCCGCCTAATTTAATAAAGAGTACTTTTTAGGAATTGAAATCTAAAATTTATTTGATGGATGCTAAGCGCTTATTCTCATCATTTTTTAAAATACTTTGAAAACCATTGGATAAAAAAGGTAATAGTTTAATTGCTTACATACTCTCATATTCAATAGTAATCGTTTTTCTTGAACATACAATTTTTTTAGATTGGCTGCCAAGGATTCACTGTATATAACCAAGATACGCGCATAACCTCTGCCGTTGAAGCTTACAATGGATTTCTTGGACGAACTGCAGAAAAATGGACACTTTTTTAAATTCTTGCGCATTATTCGAGATGAAGAATTTTTTAAAAGTCGGCATTTCGAAATGTTGTGCGAAAGTGGAGGATCACTTGCAAAAAAGAAAAGAAGTGGTAACGAAAGCAGAAGTAAAAAAATTGAAGAAGCCTGGCTTCTGTTACAAGAAGGCAAAATAACAGCGACATCTTTCCTCTCTCGCATGGTATACGGGGGACAAAATGTATATACCGACATGGTGCCGGAAAAAAATATCTTTAAAGAAGAATCATCGGACGGCAAATTTTCTGAAGACCCGGACGAAGCACCGTCATGCAGCAGTGAAAACGATTGCATAGTTTGTAAATATAAAAAGCCAAATATAGTCCTTTTACCTTGCATGCATTTAAAGCTCTGTGATGAATGTAATCTTAAGTTACATGCTGATGCTATTTCCAACAATATGCAAAATTATGACTGTCCATATTGTAGACAAATTGTAGAGGACTCCATGCAAGCATATGCACAATATTCCTTTATTTTAAGTTTATATATAATTTGAATATAACTTATTTGTAATTTATTTATTTGTATTATATGTACATGAAATTATATGTTTAATTTTGTTTTATAATTATACATGAGTTTGAATATAAATCTTTACTTATATTTTATTATTTAAAAAACCAAAATGGGGAGTTAGTTCATTTCCTTATTTACTTTATTTATCGTTATTAAAACTTCCCTTGTATTGGGGACTTAGTTCGCTTTTATTTTGGGGTGTTAGTTCATTTTGTGTCGGGACTTAGTTCACAAGAAAATTGGGGTATTGGTTCACAACGAACTAAGCCCCGAAATTTGGGGATTTGGTTCATTTCGGGCTTTGAGGACTTAGTTCATTGGGGACTTAGTTCCCACCGCCATCAATTTCGCTCTGTCCAATGTCAAATAGTAGTGCTTTATTAACATTACAGTTGCCTAGTCCTTCTTCATAAAAGCCAGTAATAACATCTCCTTCAGGCTCGTGTTCATCACTTAACAAAGTTATCACTACAGATAACAGCGGCTCGAAACTCAAGGTACAAGTCGGAATGGACAGATATATAACCGTGGTAAAGCGTGGGCGAAGCCCGAATTCTTCAAAAATTTCATCTGCTCCAAAAATGTCTAGGGATAACAGCGCAGCCTCAACTAATCGCCAAAACCGCTTTAAAATTTTGCAAGATGAGAACGACAAACCCGATGTATCCTCGAATAAAACATCCAAGCCGCCACCAATCTATTTCAGAGAGAAAAATTCAAATGCCCTTATTAAAAAATTAATTTCGGTCATTGGTGAGAATAAATTTAACATTGTCCCAATAAAACGTGGCAACATCGATGAAACGAAAATTCAAATTTATGACGAAAAGGATTTCCGCAAAATGGTTTCTGAATTTGAAAAAAATAAAACAAGCTTCTACACATACCAGCTTAAGAGTGCTGCAGATCGTATTGAAGGGCATAGATTCCTATGTTGTTCCTGAAGAAATAAAAGATGCACTCGTCCTCCAGGGATTTAAGGTAAAAAATGGATCTAACATAATAAGCAGAGAAAAGGTACCCCAACCCCTATTTCGTGTTGAACTGGAGCCGAATGATATACAGTTGAAAAAAAACGAGACTCATCCTATTTATAGCTTAAAATTTCTTTATACAGAAAAATCATAGTTAAAGAGCTAAATAAGAGTTCAGGTCCCGTGCAGTGCCATAATTGAAAAGAATATGGCCATACAAAAACTTACTGCAATTTACCTACTGTTTGTGTTGCGTGCGGTGAATTACACAGCACTGGTAGTTGTACTAAACCAAAAGATCAAGCGGAAAAAATGCACTTATTGTGGAGGCAATCACACCGAGTACTGTCCTGTGTACTCTTTCGTCAAGCAGGCTATGGTGCAAAAACCTAAATTAGCTCCAGTTTAAACAAAAAACGCTTCTTCAGCCACTTTTGCGCAAATGAGCCATCCACTTACTTCCCATGTATCGCATGCAGATGCTGCTGAGACAAATTCAATTCCCACACAAAATGTTTTCCCAGCAAATATTTCAACAAATACAAACTCAAACTTTAATTTTAATCATCTTGAAGCCACTATTGAAAATCTTGTGCAAACTATCAACAACTTTACAACAAATATGACTAGCATGATGCAAGAAATGCTTCGAATGCAGAATACACTTTTTCAAACATTAGTTAACAAACCATGAACACGTTAAAAATATGTTTCTGGAACGCAAACGGCATTCACCAACATAAAAATAAACTTGAGGACTTCCTTACGGAAAAAATATTGATGTAATGTTGGTCTCTGAGGCTCATTTGACTTCTAGAAGCCTCTTTAAAATGAATGGCTACACGTTATATGATACAAAGGACCCCAGAGGGAGAGCATGCGGTGGATCAGCAATTCTAATAAAGTCAACACTCAAGCACTATATTCTTGACAACATTTGTGAAGAACATCTACAAGCAACAAATATCTGCATTGAGAATTTTTGATCAAATTTCGTGATATCTTCAATTTACTCCCCTCCTAGATTTTCAATCACTGAGTATCAATACGAGAAATTCTACAAATCTCTTAGACCTTGTTTCGTAGCAGCTGGCGACTACAATGCTAAGCATACGTTCTGGGGTTCGCGTCTTATTACGCCTAGAGGTAGGGCGTTGTTCAACAGAATTTCAAAAATGGGCTTGGATATTATTTCGAGTGGGGAGCCCACTTACTGGCCTGCTGACGTACGAAAAATTCCGGATGTTATAGACTTTGGCGTCATAAAAAGTATTTCTAGGGAATTAATTCACTTTTTATCGAATGAAATATTTTATTAATTAATGTGAGTTTAAGGAATTTATTATTCGACATATTGTCAGAAGTTTATTTTAATTTGAAATTTATTTGCTGGTGGTTCAGCGTTGTCTATATATTTCATTGTTGCTGTAACAAATCATCAGTAGACTTCAACCACACATTTTGAATAGTCACAAACCTCTTATCTTATGCACAGACTTTCAAGAACTATTTGAGAATTCACAAACAATAATATTTTTGAAAATCACAGAAGAAAAATAAGCGTAGTAGGCTGGGTTTTTTGTATTAGTTTCAAAGCCTACTACGCTTATTTTTCTTCTGTGATTTTCAAAAATATTATTGTTTGTGAATTCTCAAATAGTTCTTGAAAGTCTGTGCATAAGATAAGAGGTTTGTGACTATTCAAAATGTGTGGTTGAAGTCTACTGATGATTTGTTACAGCAACAATGAAATATATAGACAACGCTGAACCACCAGCAAATAAATTTCAAATTAAAATAAACTTCTGACAATATGTCGAATAATAAATTCCTTAAATGTTAAATTTAGATTTTATTTTTCATTTTGCCTTATAATTACTTTTATTGTTATCCAATGGATTTCTAATCTTATAAAGGTGTAGAAAAATAAAATAGATTGAAATCGAATATAAATTATTTGCTGGGTTTTTTGTATTAGTTTCAAAGCCTACTACGCTTATTTTTCTTCTGTGATTTTCAAAAATATTATTGTTTGTGAATTCTCAAATAGTTCTTGAAAGTCTGTGCATAAGATAAGAGGTTTGTGACTATTCAAAATGTGTGGTTGAAGTCTACTGATGATTTGTTACAGCAACAATGAAATATATAGACAACGCTGAACCACCAGCAAATAGATTTCAAATTAATGTGAGTTTCTAAAGAAGAGAAGAAAAATTAAATTAGACTTTTAAGCTTTTTCTGTGCAGCAACGCACTTCATCAGCACCCTAGTCTATCTACTTGGGTAGAGATTGTTATTAACATCAGCTATTTAACGTAAATTCTAATGAAACGGAATATGAGAATTGATTGTTGTGTACAATTATTGATTTACCTTTGGTAAATACATATGTAAGTATCACTATTTATTTCCCCTGTTTTTCCATTTTTCCATTTAGGTTAGCACGAAGTTATATTACTCTACATACGTATGTTTAACTATTCTTGCTTATCTTTTACGATCATCACATTAATTATTTTACTTATTCGATGTACCGTCGGTACATACATATAAGTATTATAGTAGTGGACATTATGTTACTTTGTTGTTGCATTTGCCCGTTTATTTGGTTTTCGAACATTAGTGATTGCCAAGTGAACAGTGATTGCCAAGTGAACATATTTTTGTCACGTGCCCATGATGAATTGAGACATTTTTAGATTTTTTTGTAATTGAACTATAGGGAATTTTTAATCAGAAATAATTTTTAGTCAGGCTTAAGTTCAGTAATTTCAATTCTTTTTATTGAATGAAATATTTTATTAATTAATGTGAGTTTCTAAAGAAGAGAAGAAAAATTAAATTAGACTTTTAAGCTGGGGGAAATACCGATATTCTTCTGTGCAGCAACGCACTTCATCAGCACCCTAGTCTATCTACTTGGGTAGAGATTGTTATTAACATCAGCTATTTAACGTAAATTCTAATGAAACGGAATGTGAGAAATGATTGTTGTGTACAATTATTGATTTACCTTTGGTAAATACATATTTAAGTATCACTATTTATTTCCCCTGTTTTTCCATTTTTTCATTTTTCTATTTAGGTAAGCACGAAGTTATATTACTCTACATACGTATGTTTAACTATTCTTGCTTATCTTTTACGATCATCACATTAATTATTTTTACTTATTCGATGTACCGTCGGTACATACATATAAGTATTATAGTAGTGGATATTTTGTTACTTTGTTGTTGCATTCTCCCGTTTATTTGGTTTTCGAACATTAGTGATTGCCAAGTGAACATATTTTTGTCACGTGCCCATGATGAATTGAGACATTTTTAGATTTTTTTTAATTGAACTATAGTGAATTTTTAATCAGAAATAATTTTTAGTCAGGCTTAAGTTCAGTAATTTCAATTCTTTTTATTGCATGAAATATTTTATTAATTAATGTGAGTTTCTAAAGAAGAGAAGAAAAATTAAATTAGACTTTTAAGCTGGGGGAAATACCGAAATTTTTCTGTGCAGCAACGCACTTCATCAGCACCCTAGTCTATCTACTTGGGTAGAGATTGTTATTAACATCAGCTATTTAACGTAAATTCTAATGAAACGGAATGTGAGAAATGATTGTTGTGTACAATTATTGATTTACCTTTGGTAAATACATATGTAAGTATCACTATTTATTTCCCCTGTTTTTCAATTTTTTCATTTTTCTATTTAGGTTAGCACGAAGTTATATTACTCTACCTGCGTACGTTTAACTATTCTTGCTTATCTTTTACGATCATCACATTAATTATTTTTACTTATTCGATGTACAAACAAACGCATAGATTGGTTCAAGTTATAAGAAGAACATTTGAAGAAAAGAAGTATTGTTATACTCTCTTTATTGATGTTTCTCAGGCATTTGATAAAGTATGGCATGAAGGCCTAATTTTAAAATTGAAGACATATCTACCAATAAATTTTCTAAAGCTATTGGAAAGTTATATTCTATCCCGGAAATTCATTGTTGTGGAAGGAGACTTCATGAGTGTTCCCAAATCTATCTCTGCCGGTGTGCCACAGGGCAGTATACTGGGACCAGTTTTGTATTTGATTTATACTTGTGATTTGCCTGTTAGCACTAAAATCCATACATCTACTTTTGCCGATGATACAGCCTTCTTTAGCATGCACGAAAACCCTCACGAGGCATCCCGATATTTTCAGGAGCATATTACCCAACTGGAACTATGGTTAAAGTTATGGACAATTAAAGTAAATGAGCAGAAGTGTGCGCAGGTAACATTTACTCTACGAAAAGATACTTGTTCACCCATTAGAATCAAGAATCAAATTGTTCCTCAACATTCACATGTAAAATACCTTGGTATACACCTTGATCGACGGCTTACATGGAAACAACACATTGATTCTAAGCTAACACAAATGAAACTAAAATTAGCTCAGGTACATTGGCTGATTGGTAGAAATTCAACTCTCAGCCTAGATTGCAAACTTTTGATATACAAGTCACTTTTGAAACCTATATGGTGCTACGGAATTCAACTATGGGGCACTGCTTCAGCTTCCAATGTCGAGAGAATCCAACGAAGGCAAAACAAAATTTTACGTATGATAACTTCGGCTCCATGGTACATCAAAAATCCAAATATACATCGTGATTTGAATATGCCACTAGTGATTGAAGAAGTTGCAAAGTACGCAGACAAATATTTAACAAAAGTCGAATCACATCCTAATCCGCTCGCTCGTAATATTTGAACTTTACTGGACACATCCGCCTAAAAAAGAGGTACACAAGGGCTCTTACACTCAACACTCCAGATGGGACTACTTGAAAATACTTTTTTTTCCTTTTTGATTATCACTACTTATTTATTATTTATAACTAAATATTACTAAGTTTATGTCCGACAGTGGTCGGGCCTAATAATTATATTCTAGATTTAAGATTTGAATACTTATTGTTAGTTCATAATTGAAGATACAATAAATAAATACATGCATTAAAAAAAAATCACATAGTTGTGTGCGTGCAGTCGTTTCTTTTCGGCTACACATACACGTTGTCGGCACTAATTGATGAGAGTCAAAAAATTTTGATATATTTAATTGACGGCTGATTACTCTGTGGAACAGTTTTTTGACCAAATGTATCAGATACCCTACCCAATCCCAATGTAAAATGGTTCGCTGAATCCGAATATGAAGTCAAAATCGTCGAAAGTAGAATTAGGCGAATTAAATTGGCCTTATGTGTGCAATGGATGTCAAAATCCAGTTGCAAAAATTGTTTTTTAGGTTTGTTGCCATTTTGATTCATATTTTATATAGAGGTAGATATGCACCTTGTCCATATATTCATATGTATATACCATTAAGGAATAAACTCTACATACAACCATAATTTTTTGGGGTTTGAGGAAACTTGGGAAGAAACTCAAAAAATTAAATATGCCAATATTTAGTTTGCAAATTTAGATGCTATTTGTTGACGGCTTGGTACCGGAAATCACAGAATTTTCAAAAGAAGTTGACGACATCAAACATTTTGCACGTATTTATGTACTATACATAAATATATGAAGTTGATTTTTATGTTTTACCTTTAATTTTTGTATTGTTTTATAGTATTTACATGAACTGTTAACACTTTTTTTATAAAGCAATTTAAAATCAAAACTTTTGTATAATAATTTTCTTATTTAAAAAAACCGGTTGACCGGATTTTCCTGATTTGTAAAACCCGAAACCGGGGTTTTCATAATTTCATATATTCGAACTATTCGAAAACCGGTTGCTGGAAAAAGTCGAATAATCGATCACCCTAGATATAGCCAAATTACCATTTTTGCGTTTTTTAAAAAGATGATGTGGCTTAAATGCAAATATTTAAAAAAAAATTCGTCGTTTTATTCACCTTTTTTTCATTAAAAGATAGTAAAATTACTAAAATAAACAGACATCGCATGACAAGAAATGATGGAGATACAATTCACAAAATTTCAAACTTCATTAAAATTTGTATGATTTTTTTTTGCAATTTTGCTGTTTTCAAGTTTTCTTTTTTTAACAAAACAATTAAAAATTTTAAAGTTTTTTTCCATAGGACATTAATCAATTTTAATACAAACATTTTGCGCTCCAGATTGGTGCAAAAATGACAAAGCTACAGAAGATTGAGTGAATTAACCCACTTTTCGGTTTTATTAAATAAAAAAAGCAATGTGAGTCCGATCACAGAGGAGATGTGATCATCTAGTAATGAAAATTTTTTTTAAGTTGGAAGTACTGATTACTAAAAAATTCAGCAAATTTTTACTGCTAATGAAATTTAATTTGCATTACCAGTAAAATCGTAGGGCCGTAATTATAATAAAATTGTAGTAAGTGGCAAAGTTTTTTCATTCAAATTTTGAAACTTTTGTATGAAAAACATTTAGCCACTTGGTAGAATTTCATTATGATTACAAGCATTACTGATTACTGAAAATTCAATGCACATCATCATATAACAAATCATTTAGGCAATTTATAAAAATTGTAGAAAAAATTTTAGTAATCAGTAAAAATTTACTTGTTAAACATTTGTTATTGTTTTTACTGAAACTTTAGTGGTACTGCAGTGTAGAGCTGCAAAACTATCGATAGTCGCTCCACTCGATAGTTTCGATAGTTTTATGTAATACTATCGATAGTATCGAATAGTTTTATAAAAGTTGCCACATAAAATACATTTGACTCGAAAAAAAAATCCAGTCCTCAACATTTTCATTAGTATATAAAAATATATCAAGCCTTTTTTCGATTTTATCGTAAGCGGGGCATATTATCGAAAATGTACTTTTTATTGAACTTAAAATTTTATGGGCCTACCCATGGGTTAGAATTATCAAAAATTGTTGATAACTTTTAAGACACTAACTGTAAAGTTTAATCGCAAGAGACGATTGGCGGCCGTCGCGATATCAGTACCACCAAAATTTATCTTTGTGTCAACGATGTTGAATTTATTAAGATACTTGTGACTACTATTTGTCGAATAACACTTGGATTTATAAATAAATTCATATACATACATATGTATGTATTTAAATACTTGTGTATACAGAAGCAGGAATGCGTGTTATATTTACAAATTGTACTAACTTTCAAAAAAAATTTATTTTTTTCAGTACGATTGTACCTAATTCTTTATTTATATTTTTTTAATACTTGTACTTTTTAATTAACTAAAAATCAATTAACAAAACGCCAGAAGGTGCACAAATAATATTAGTTGCTGGGATCTGAATATAAAAGTAACATTTACGATATACTACGTTTATAACCTTTTTTTATTCGATTGTTCACAGTCGATGCAAATAGTCGGCTTCTCTCTTGGTACGAAAATAAAATTTCCACATTTGCAGATGAATTTGGAATAAATAACATTCCTCCAGCAATTCTTTAAGTACCGGAAACATCGTTTGATTTACATAATTTTCTAATACATTCGAGCTAAAGATTAACCCCCTTGTGCAAAAAAATAAGTGAACGTTAAAACCGGTTTTTCTATGGAATTTTTTTTTAATGTACACTTCAAGCACGCATTATTTTTTGCATAAAAGGGTTAATATATTTTAATGCAATTTTGGCATGTAATATAATATAAAGAGATTCCAGTAGTGCTAAATGGGTCATTGCGGTGCTACGGTACTTTTGGCATTCAAATAGCGCTAAAACTATACAATTGTACCAACTTTTCCATCGCTGTAAAAAAGCTTAAATCAAGTACGGATAATTTGCTTCAAAGCTACCGGCTACTGTTTACTGACTTCGATTATTTTTACTCTTTTAATTACTTGTTTTTTTGCCGATAGTATCGATAGTGGAAAAAACTATCGATATTTCATTTACAACAAAAACTATCGATACTATCGATAGTTTTGCAGCTCTATTACCTACCAATAATAGGGTTGCCAGTCGTACTATTTTGCCAGTACATGTACTAATTTTTGTTTAAAGTACTGATTTATGCATAACTAGCAAATCAGTACGCAAATGTACTGATTTTTTCATGTATGTACTGTTTTTGTACTGTTTTTATATATTAATTATGACCGATGTATAAGAAAGCCTGTCATAGTGTTTATTTATTTTCTTTGAATCACCAGTGATCTTTACTTTACGTTCGCTTTAAGGTGAATTTATTTTCAAAGTGGTATCCATATAATGCTCAAGCAAATTCTGCCAAAACTGTCAGAGATCATATAAATTTTATTTTAAATTAATGTTAATTCTATTGAGATTTTTTTAATATAAATTTGCAGGAAAGATTTGCTATAAGTGATTTCTGATACATGCAAATAATGAATTTAAAGTTTATTTTTTGAAAGTTTTTTAATAATATAATTTTTTTAATTACATAAGCCTTGGTACAAAGTATATGTATTTACATAGAATTAATTTTTTGTTTTAAGAATGGTTAAAGCTAGGAATGTAGCGAATGTTCGCGTTTGCAAATTTTTCGCTTATTTTTGCTATTTGCATTTGCTAAAATGTATGCGAATATTTAAGACAAAAAATTTTGTACTTCTTTTACGAAAAAAGTTTGCCATTAACAAACGTCAAAAACACGAAAATTATTTTAAGCCAGCATGAAAAAGATAAATGTAGGGTACGTACGTAGACTCAGCAAATTTATGCAGAAGTTCTGCGAATTTTTTCTGCGTATGCGTGATCAACTGTTGCACATGCTTTGCAACTGCTCAATATCTGTGCATAGTTGGCATTTTGAACGAACTGCAAACAATTTTTAAGCCGGCAAGTAATTTTATTTAAGAAAGTTGTCATCTCGTCGATGTGAAAGCACAACAAAATCTTTATAAAAGTTTGTACATTGTGCACATGGCTTGGACGTAGCTGACTTATAAGTAAGGCATTCTTCAAAGCTTTATCAGAAAGCTTTTCTATAAAAAAGTTCTCATAAGCATCAAAATTAAACTAAAGTCCAGCGGTGTTTGGAAATATACCTATTTCATTTTTTGAAAAAGAAAAGGCATTGTATTTTCGACAGCAGTATTTTCTACTTAAACTTTTAAAAAATGTTTTGAGCACCATTCATTACTTGGTACAAACAAATTTGAATCGCTAGCAATATTAACTAGTCATTGTTGTAGTAAATTCCAGGCGAAACAAGTGTCACTCATTAATTTCATATACAAACATATATGTATGTGTATATATTTCTGTTTACCCTCTTTAATTTAGTCGTCGATAAGACAGCGACAAATGCGCATGAGACGGATGCTTACTTTTTTCACGAATATTTATCCAGTAAACAAACGAATTGCCTTTTAAATTTATTATATGCGAAAAATATTTTATTATAAATAACGCATTTGGTAACATACAATGCATTTTATATTATCAAAAATTTTAAGAAAAATCGAATATGTCATTAAAAGACATTATGTTGCTTTTCATAGCGATATTCATGAGTTTACTGGTAGGAAAAGAGACAAAATACAAATATTTAATTGGGAAAAATAAAAAAGTAGTTGCTTTCAGTGGATGATACCAAAATAAAGTTTTTTTAGTTAATTTTAATTATTATTCGAACTCCATTTGTTGCTATATTTGTGATTTGAACGGGCTGAGGTTCGTATTGCTTTTTAAGCCAAATTACATGTGATAATTATTAATGAACAAATAACAACAAAGTCTGTTGTAAATATTCTGACTAACAACACATAGTTGAACGGAACAGCCAGCCGTTTTCGGAAGCCACTAAACCTTCATCATCAGCGTTCTTCTGTGTTTGGTCCACTGTGTGTGGTGTCAGTAGATGTAGATTTCTGCTTTATATACTTAGCATTATTGCAAATGGAATGTATGAATTGTTTTGATTCATCTTATTTCAATTTGCTGAAAGCTTTTTTGTAATGAAAGCATTGCACAGATGCATCTGTTTGCACCAGTTTTGCGTGTTTTTTGGTTCTTGTATGAAAAAATATGTTATTTAGCGTTTGTTTTACTAGTTGTAAATGTTGATTTTTAAAGCAGTTATTGTATGGTTGTGCAATGACCAAATGAGTAAAACACGTTTGTATGTATTTGTTTTTCTATAACAAATAAGATACATAAAACTGGTTTTAACATAAGTACCACATTGTGTGTTGAAAAAAAATCCATGGTTGATGAATGAATGAATGAAAGTAAAATTTCACATACACATTTAAGTAAATGATACATGTACATGAAACCAGTGATGCCAACTTTTTTGGCTCTAAAAGCACATCAAAATTTGGAAAAAGCACAAAAAGCGTAATTTTGAGATCCAAAAAGCGTTAAAAGCACTAACGTGAAAAACGAGCTTGATGTTTACTATTTTCTAAGCTATTATCTATTTCGGCAATGATATCAGTATCCTTAATGAAATATATCAGACGAAAAAGCTATGCTTTGCACTGAAAAAATAAAAAACATCAAGTTTTTATTAAAGTAATTTTAAGAAATAAACAAATTTCTTAAAAGCACTACTTAGTGCTATTTCTCAGTTTGGCACTAACGCTCAAAATTTGGCGTTTTGAGTCTTCAAGAAGCACTAAAAATAGTGCCAAAAGCACCAAGTTGGCATCGCTACATGAAACACATGCATGTGTAATTACTCTCAGAGCAAAACTGTCTCTCTCTCTGTATACTTGGCTGCGCCACAAAATAACATAACGAACGTCCGCACATACATCTGTCCATCATGTATTTGTTTCAACAATGGTTTTTTTCATATGTTTGTATTACAATATGTATTCTTGGGCAAAAACAGATCAAACAGTTGCTCAGCAGCAATACAATAAGCAATTGTTATTTGTTTTAATTGTATTTTAATTTGGAAAAGCACGCACATACAATAACTCTTATACTAGTTCTGTCGCTCACACTACAATTATATGGTACATACCATGGTATATTTGTTTTGGCTATACAAACGAGTATACAAATGCAACCCTATAATCTGTAGTTATTAAGTTTTGGGAGTGTTATCTCGTTTTTGTTTGAAAGAGTTGTAATGTTATTATTTAAATAAAGTGGCGTTTCAATGAATATTCCATTGTCCCAATGTGTATTATTTTCGTTATTGTACCATATGTTATTTATGGCAATTTTGCAGTTGATAAACTGAGTTAGAGTTGTGCTATTAATTGTGTGTTGTTTGGTAACATTGTTGCAAATTGTAATAATCTGTTGTATTGGAAGATTAATAATGACTAGATATACCAAACGGACGACACACTCGTCCGTATTTTAGAACCAAAATGTAAATAATTTAAGATTCAAAGAAAATGTACCTATCTAAACGTCATAAAAAATTCATTAACACACAGCCACACACAAAAATTAAATACATATGCAAGCATAGTTAAATAATACATGAAATTAAAAAACATAAACAAAATCCATTCAACCAAGCTAATTCACTATATTCAATTCTCTTCCTTTAAGTAGTATGGCTTTCATACAACAACAAATAAGAGAAAAAAATTTTTAGATCAAGAGAAATACTACAAACATACACATACACTCATGTTTTGTTTCTTTTTTACTTGTAATCTAATAAATGCGTGTGTAATATGTGTGCAACTTTAAACGCTTAGAGCTCCCGAAATACTAAACCGATTTCAATAAAATATAGATTCTGCACATCTGTACAGAAAATCCTTTAAAACCATATAAATCATTTTTAAATCGGTGTAGTGGTACCAGCGTAAAAGGGATTACAAAAAACATGTTCGCCTATTAATTATATAGATAATGGGTTCTGGGTGAATAATGTCAGTTTTTTGTCCTATATCTCTTAAATGACAAGAAGCGATTTCATTCCTATTTATTATATTTCTAATACAGTTTGTGTTCATATTAAATTCTTTTTCATAATTAGTTTTACAATAAAATATATTTTCTATATGTTTACATTTTTCTTTATAAAATATCAAATTATTTTCAATAATTAATGCATATTCTTCACTTATAATTTCTAAAGTTTTATTGATTGGAGTTGGAATAATATGATAAAATGTAAATTCTTCTTTTGACATTATTGGGATTTTTATGTTGAATATAATATTAGTATTATTATAATATGCAGTTAACTCAAGTAATTCGAATATGTGTTCAAATGAGATTACGTTAATTACGTTTCTTAGTGTATTATGGATTTGATTAAGTTCAATCGGGTCTAATATTAATTTTGGAATGATATTTAACTTGGATAATACTACTGCTTCTGCGATATTGTTTAGATGCTGTGTGAGTATATCGATATTATAGTTTATCTGATTTAGTTGTTGAATTTGTGTTAATGTGTTAATTGTAGGGTTTAGCGAATTAAGTGTTTGTTCTTGTATATTTTTTATGGATTTTGAAATAATATCTTGTTCTTTGTTTATATGATTAGTTATGTTTTCAAATCTTTTTATCATTTTAGTGCTGAGGATGAGTTGTTCGTTTATTGTGTTACTTATTCGTCCATTTTCCGTTAGTAGGCGTTCAATGTCTCTGTTTAATCTTTCCGCGTCTTCATAGTCCATATTTCCGGTTATAAATTTTATTGTTGATCCTAATGCGTTAATTAGTCCTCTCTTCTGTCTGTTTCTGGGTTTTAGAAGGTTTAGTTTTGTTGTGAGTTCTTTCAGTTTAAGTTTTGTTGTTTTTAAGGAAATTTTGGCAAATTGTGTGGTTTCAAAATGAGTTATGGTTTTCTCTGTTCCTTGTATATTGTTTTCATAAGATTGAAGATTGATTATGTGTATAAGGTGCTTATAGTCAGCTATTGTTCTAGCAATTCCTAGTTTAAGTGGGATGATTCCTTGGGTTGGCGAAACTTTTATAATTTTATCATTGGCTTGTGCCAGTACAAATCTAAAAGAAAATCGAGTTTTGGGTTTTAGGTTTTTGGTCGTCTTTTTATTTTGGACTTATGGAGTTTCTGATTGTCAAGTGTTAAGAGAGTTATTCTGTTGTTTTGTTTAACAATTCTTTTTGAGAACATAGGGGTCATTTTGTTTCTTCTACATTCTTTTCTGTATATGTCGTCATTCTCTAAAAAGGTTTCGGGGTTTTCTCTATTTTGATTTAATCGTTCGATGCGTCTGTCTGTGTCATGTGTCAGTTTTTCCCTAATTGATTCTTGTAATTTGGTCTGAAATTCTTTAAGTTGTTGTAGGTATTCATAGTGTGTATTGTATTTTAAATCTTTTTGAAATGTGGGTGTTCTTCCATAGTATAATTCAAACGGTGTCAGTTTTGTCGCGGTGTGTATGGAATTATTATATGTCATGATTACTTCGGACAGTATTTCGTCATTACCTAATGGCGGTTGTAATGCTTTATGTTTTTGCATAATAATTCTATATATTTCTGTCATAGTTGAATGTTGTCTTTCGACTGGTGAGTTACTAGTACTTTGTTGAAACGAAGTGTAATGTATAATAATTTTGTTAATTTTGCAAAAATCTTTTATGATGGACGCACTGAATTCGGCACCTTGATCACAAACGATTTTTTTTTGGGGGCCCGTGTAAGCTTATATAATGTTTAATTTTTTTTTAAATTGATATGCTATTTCTGGAATCTAAAAGGCACGCTGATCGGAATTTTGAAAATTTATCGATAAGGGTGAGAATGCTTCGTTTATTTATGCAGTATATGTCAATGTGGACAATGTCTAATGGTTTTTTCGGTATTTCAGGTGTTTTAAATGTAGGTTTCGGAGGCCTTCTGTCATATTTGAGCGTTTGGCAAATATCGCAATAATTTATGCATTTGGTTATTTTTTCTTTCATATGAGGGAAGAAATATTCCCGTTTTAAATGTTCAAATGTTTCCTGAATGCCTCTATGATTGTGATTGATATGGTAGTCATTCACAAGCTTATCTTGATCGTCAGTATTTCGAATATCCTATAATAAGATTTTACATAGAACAAGTTTGAATGTTTTGCCATTTGCAAAATCTTTGGAGTAAGTGTTTTGAACAATTTTAAAAGTGTCGTCGTCAGTCATTGTTGCAGAGAGTCTATTGGGGGCAAGGTATCGTTTAAATATGTCGGTCATTATAGTCTCGTTGTATACTGGTCTGTGTATTATTTTTCGCATTTTATTTTTAAACACGGTTTCAAGCGTAAGAGGAGAGCCTTCGTTTTTTTCTTGTAAGATAATTTGAATGTTAAATGTGTTTAAGGCCTTTTCCGAGATTGGAATACCGTCATCATAATTTTCTTCGGCGGAATGAATAGTCGTCCCTGCTGTTCCCTGAATTGAGTCATTGTCGACTATATTAATATTGATTTCTTCGTTTTTGAAAGGGTTGTTATCGTAAGTTCTAATGCGGCTTAGGGCGTCTGCATTTGTGTTAAGTTTTCCTTTTTTGTAAACGATTTCGTAGTCGAATTCTTCAAGTTTGAGCCTCCATCTTACTAATTTGGAATTTGGCTCTTTAAGGCTCATAATCCATGTTAGTGGTCTATGGTCAGTTACAATTTTAAATTTACGTCCAAATAGGTAAGGCCTGAAGTATTTTGTGGCCCAAACAATAGCAAGTAATTCTTTTTCTATTGTTGAGTAATTTATTTCACTATATGTTAACGTCCTGCTAGCATATCATATCGGTTTGTCACTCCCGATTGGTCCTTGGGAAAGAACTGCTCCCAAAGCAAAGTCGCTTGCATCAGTCGTTAAGACAAATAGTTTTGAGAAATCCGAATACTGTAGTAAAGGATCATTGGTTAAAAGATTTTTGCACATTTCGAATGTTTGTAGGTACTTGTCATTAAGAATTATTTTCCTTCTTTTTTTAAACATTCAGTAAAAGGTTTTGTCAATTTCGAAAAATTTTGTATAAATTTTCGGTAATAACCCAATAGTCCTAAGAATGATTTTATTTCTGTTTGTGTTTTGGGATAGGAAAATTTTTAATGGCTTGAATTTTTTCAGGGTTTGGTTTTATTCCTTCAGTGGAGATAATGTGTCCTAAAAACGCACACTCTTTGTATAAAATTCAGATTTGTCCATCTGAATTTTTAGGTTTGATTCTCTAAGTTTTTCAAAAACCTTTCTCAGATTTAATATATGTTCCTGTAATGATGTGGAGTATACGATTATATCATCTAGGTATACAAGACAGACCGTGCCTATTAGATCTTTCGGTACATTATCCATTATTCTTTGGAATGTAAATGGTGCATTTTTAAGGCCAAATGGCATTCTAACAAATTCGAAATGACCTCCATCTACAGAAAATGCCGTTTTTGCAATGTGTTCTGGATGCATTTCTATCTGGTGAAATCCGCTTGCAAGATCTAGGGTGGTGAAATATATGCTTCTACCCAATTTGTCAAGTATATCTGTAATGTTGGGTATGGGGTACTTATCACAAATTGTTTTTTCGTTCAGTTTCCTGTAGTCTATGACAAGTCTCCATTTTTGTACATTACTAGCGTCTGTTTTCTTTGGAACTATCCACACAGGAGCACTCCAAGGTGAAAAACTTGGTCTTATAATGCCCTGTTGTAGCATTTTATTTATTTGTGTCCGTACTTTCTCCTTATGAACATAAGGGTATCTATATGATTTTGTAAATATGGGTATGTCATCTGTGGTTTTGATTTTGTGCTTTATTTGGTTAGAGAAGCTAAGGGAACTCCCTTCTTTAAAAAATATGTCATCGAATTCTAAACAAATTTTTCTTAATACTTTGTTTTCTTCTTTGTTCAAGTGGTCCGTTCTCAGCATTTTTGTTATATTTTCTTCTTGGTGAAATGTGCCTGAGTCTATGGTAAAGTTATTAACCTCAATGAAATTTTGATATGGAATGGTTTTAACAGGTTGTTCAATGTAGACAATTTTTTTCTTTGTCGGATGTATTTACCATTTCAACGAAACTACCATTCCTTTGCGGTATAAATACCTTCCGAAATAAATAAATCAGGTTCTAAAAATGTTTTTTGTATGAAAAAATCGTCGTTTCGCGAATCAACTGGTATTTTAATCACAAATGTTGAAAAAGATTGAATTATATGTTTTCCTGAAGTTAGGTTAGGTTTAAACTGCAGTGGTATTATGGAATTTTTTGTGATCAGAGTCTGACTGCCCAGGTCTACTTTAGCTTTAAGTTTGTTTAATATATCAAGTCCTATCAATCCATCGAAATAATTATGGAATCTAAAGACCAATAGTTCCATCTTACCTTTTTCCTTGAATTCATCAGAATACCGTAAACTGATTTTCTTGTTTAAAGAGTGTTTATTTAATATTGTGGTTATTGTTATTGGTTCGCAGGTCCTACATTTGTCTTTGTCAATATATTCTGGACTTATAAGAGACGATGATGCTCTAGTGTCTATTAAAAATTTTAATGGTTTACCGAAAGGAGAGGATATATTTATATATGGTAATGTATGTCCATGTTTGTTTACGTATAAATATCCGGTTGGTTTTGGGAGGCATCTAGTAGAAAATTTTCACCGTCGTCAATTGTATTACTGTTGTTTTGGTTGTATTGATAATTTTGTTCGAAAATAAAGTCTCGTTTTAAATTGTTCTGAGCAAATGTAACATTATTTTGCACTTGATCGTTCTCTAGATGATAATAATATTCCTCTAAGTTTGCGTATGGATTTCCTTCTATATCAATGTTGTGCAATTCGTGAGGCTTAAAACCATTGGTTGTTCTCTTGGTTTGCATACTTTGTGGTTTCCTCAGATGATTATAACCTGAACTTACATCCATTGGTTCTGGTAACGGTAAATTTTGTGCACTATACTGCTGTCTACCAAAGGTATTGTTGAGGGAATTGTTATTATTGTTGTAAAATGTTCGTGTTTGTTCAGGTCCGTTATTTGGTATATTTTTCGGGTAATATTGTCTATTCTGTCCGAATGTATTAGTGGTTGCCTTAATTTTGGGGTTTTGAGCGTTGTTCATTCAGTTTTGATATCCAAATATATTGTTTTGGTATGAGGGTATATTCGGATAGTATTGTCTTGAGAACTGCTGAGGTAATCTGTATGAATTGTTAACTATTGGTTGATAGGTCTGAGACAGTGGGTAACTCGGAAAGTGTTTAAAATTCTGCTGGGGAACATGATGTGTGCTCGTAAATGTCTTTTTTGTGTAGCATATGTTTTGTTCTTGTATACAAAAGGAAAGGGCTTCGGCCATCGTTTTAGATCTCGTCGATCTAATATTTGAGGCTAAAGGTTCTTTAAGGCCTGACAGGAATGTGTTTAAGCACATTTCGGCGAATAGTTTCTGTTTTGCCTCAATTACGCTAGGGTTGGTTTCGTGAATTAAAATATTATTATTGATGGATGATTGAGCTATAAAAATGTTGAACAGACTGAGTTTGTTTTAAATTATGTAGGTCCTTAGTCAAGGAAGTTTCATTCCTTTTATCGGAATAATGCAGGATTAGATTGTTTTTTATGCTTTCCCAAACTAAAGGGGTACCATACACATTGAGTACCTCGTTAGCTTCTCCAACTATTTTGTTCCTAATTGCTCGTAAAATAATTTTTGCATAGTTCGTCCCGTCTACGTTAACTAAATATCCTAATATTTCCTCTACGTTTGTTAAAAATTCGTACAAAAGTCTGGGGTTTCCGTTAAATTTTGGGAGGTCTTTCACTGCGTCTGGGATTTTAAGTGATTCAAATATTTGATGTTGATATGAAATTTGATTTGAAATTTGGGGAATGGAACCCGAGGGATTATTGTTATCTAAGGACATTTCAGTGTTTTCTGGGATGGGTGTAAGGTGTCTAAAAATGTTAATGTATGGTTTAACCCGATATGTTTTTCACATGAATGAAATAAAGTTTTGTGCTTAAATATACTTATATTACAAAATATAAAAATAGAGGCATAATTTATTTACCCTATTATTATTATAAGTAGTCTCATAACCTGTGGATTTCTTCTTGTTGATGATTTGATGGTCCCGTTGGTTCAGTTGGTTCAGTTGTTTATTGTTGAGATAGTCTTACGCTGTTTAGATGGAGTTTCTTGTTGATGATTTGATGGTTCTGTTGGTTCAGTTGCTTTGTTTCTTGTTGATCTAGTCTTACGCTGCTCAAATGGAACTTCTTGTTGATGATTTGATGATCCTATTGGTTCAGTTGCTTTGTTTCTTGTTGATTTAGTCTTACGCTGCTCAAATGGAACTTCTTGTTGGTTGATAAAATATCACTTTTTTCACGGCAACAGGTATTTTCTTCTTTTGTTATGGGATGATAGTATCTTTTTTATAAAAGCAAGTTAACGATGCTTATGTCTTTTGTCTTTGTAATAAATGTTTTTAATTTTTTTTAAAGGATTATTTTGATTTGTTACTTTTTGTAATTTAAAAAAAAAATTTTTTATTATAGTTCTAGAGGGACCCGTGGGTTTCGTAGAATTTACGGATATTTGATTATTATAAATAATTTACTTTACTAATATTTTTTACATAGCAAGAAATAGCAAAAACAAAAAAAACCGTAAACACAAACAAAGTTCCCTTGAGGAATAATACTCTGTATGAGTACCTCAAAGGAAAAAAATTTCGAAGTGAGTTCTAACGGCAGAAATGCTTATTTTACTGTGAGTTCTGAAACTCTTAATGAAAAAAATATAAATAATAAATCTGATGAAAATCTTTTTTTAACGGCAAAGCCAATTTTTCGTCAGCGATCAACTTCGCTTTGTCCAATGCCAACTAGTGAATCATTAACATTACCATTGCCTAGTACTTCTTCATTTAAGTCTGCGATATCATCCGCATCGGGCTCGCCCTCATCACTAAACCAAGTTATCACTACAGATAACAGTAGCTCAAAACCCAAGGTACAAGTGGGAATGGACAGATATATAACAGTGGTAAAGCGTGGGCGAAGCCCAAATTCTTCAAAAATTTCATCTGCTCCAAAGATGTCTAGGGATAACAGCGCATCATCTACCAATCGTCAAAATCGTTTTTCATTATTGCAAGACACCGACGACAAGCCCTCTACATCATCGCAAAAGTCTTTTAAGCCACCACCTATTTATCTGAGAGAAAAAAATTCTAACGCGCTTATAAAAAAAACTACTGTCGACCATTGGTGAAAATACTTTTCACATCATTCCAATTAAACGAGGTAATATTGATGAAACTAAAATCCAAATATATAATGAAAAAGATTTCCGAAAAATTGTTAGTGAATTCGAAAAAAATAAAACAAATTTTTACACATACCAACTTAAGAGTGCTAAAGGCCTACAGATAGTATTAAAGGGCATAGATTCATATGTTGAACCCGAAGAAGTAAAATGTGCACTTGTCGACCAAGGATTCAAGGTAAAAAATGTTACCAACATATTTAATAGAGAAAAGGTCCCCCAACCCCTATTTCGGGTTGAACTGGAGCCGAACGACATACAATTGAAAAAAAATGAAGCCCATCCAGTTTATAACGTAAAGTATCTCTTACATCGAAAAATCACAGTTGAAGAGCCACGTAAGCGTTCAGGTCCCGTACAGTGCCATAATTGCCAAGAATATGGCCATACGAAAACTTACTGCAAGTTACCTACAGTGTGTGTTATCTGCGGTGAATTGCATGGTACTGCTAGCTGCACTAAGCCAAAAGATCAAGCAGAAAAAAATGTAGTAATTGTGGAGGTAATCACACAGCTAACTATAGAGGGTGCCCTGTATTTTCTTTCGTTAAACAGGCTATGGGTCAAAAACCCAAGCTAACTCCAGCTCTACAAGTAAACGCGAACTCCGACACTTTTGCTCAAATCAGCCAACCAGTTACTTCACGTGTATCGTATGCTGATGCTGCTAAGACTAGTTCAATTCCCACGCAAAATGTTCCACCGCCAAATAATTCAACGAATTCAAACTCAAGCTTTAACTTTAGTCGCCTTAAAGCTACTATTGAGAATCTGGTGCTAACTATAAACAACTTTACTACAAATATGACAAGTATGATGCAAGAAATGCTGCGAATGCAGAATACACTGCTTCAAGCATTAGTTAATAAACCATGAACATGTTAAAAATATGTTTCTGGAACGCAAACGGCATTCGCCAACATAAAAATGAACTTGAGCACTTCTCATGGAAAAAAATATTGATATAATGTTGGTTTCTGAGACTCATTTGACCTCAAGAAGCTTATTTAAAATAAATGGTTACACTTTATATGATACAAAGGACCCGAGAGAGAGAGCATGTGGTGGATCAGCAATTCTGATTAAGTCAAGACTCAAGCACTATGTCCTTGACAACGTTAGTGAAGAATATTTGCAAGCAACGAATATTTTCGTAGAAAATTTTTGTGCGAATTTCGTGATATCATCAATTTACTCACCTCCCAGATTTTCAGTTACCGAAGATCAGTATGAGAAGTTCTACAAATCGCTTGGATCTTTTTTCGTGGCAGCTGGTGACTACAATGCAAAACATACGTACTGGGGATCGCGTCTTGTTACACCTAGAGGTCGAGCCTTGTTCAATACAATTTCAAAAATGGGCTTAGATGTCATTTCGAGTGGGGAGCCTACTTACTGGCCTACTGACGTAAGAAAAATTCCAGATGTTATAGATTTTGCCGTCACGAAAAATATTCATAGGGACTTAATTCATGTAGAGGCCTCTCTAGATCTGTCCTCCGATCACTCTCCAACAATAGTTACAATTTTCAACCCACTAAGGAGTGATTTAACTAACTCATATGTGAAGATGATTAATGGAATCAACTGGCTGGTATTCAAAAAATATCTTAGTAGTCACTGCGTAGAAAACATTCAGCTTAGATCATGCGATGATATTGAATTTAACATTGCCAATCTTAACGAAAATATTAAACAGGCTGCTGAACACGCCACTACCTCCTATCCGCAGACCGGCTTTAACAGAATTTATTCTACGGAAATTGAACGTCTTGTATGTGAAAAAAGGAGAGCTAGAAGAGAATGGCAACAACACAGATCACCCCTAAATAAAATCAGACTTAAAGAATGTACTAAACGACTCAAAGAGCTGCTATCGTCGGAAAAAACTGCACTACTGGAAAAGTATTTAGAAGGTCTTGATGTAACGTCCGCATCTAATTACTCTTTATGGCGCGCTACTAGAAATCTTAAACGACCCGTTGATATTAAATCACCATTGCGTACTGCGACCGGAGGCTGGGCAAGAAGTGATAGTGAGAAAGGTAACTTATTTTCTGAGCATTTAAAATCTGTATTCACTCCCAATTCATGTACGGGTGCTGCTGATTTACCGAGTGTAGTTTCTCTACCCCCTCGTCCCTTAAGGTTTAAGATGCGTGAAGTACAAAAAGTAATTGCTGAACTCAACCCGAAGAAAGCTCCAGGTATTGATGGCATTAGTAACAAAATGCTCATGAACTTACCTCATATTGCAATAAGAATCCTGTTATTTATTTTTAATGCTATTTTAAGAATGCAGTATTTTCCACATAACTGGAAACTTGCCAAGATCAAAATGATTCCAAAGGCGGGCAAAGATCTTACCAAGACTGATTCATATAGGCCTATAAGCTTACTTTCTACAATCTCAAAGCTTTTTGAAAAGCTGCTCATGACTAAATTGTCAAAAATTTTAACTGATAATGGGTGCATCCCGGACCATCAATTTGGCTTTAGAAGTCAGCACAGCACGATTGAACAAACGCATAGACTGGTCCAAGTTGTAAGAAGAACATTTGAAGAAAAGAAGTATTGTTCCGCTCTCTTTATTGATGTTTCTCAGGCGTTTGATAAAGTATGGCACGAAGGCCTAGTTTTAAAATTGAAGACATATCTGCCAATAAACATTCAAAAGCTTTTGGAAAGTTATATTATTGATAGGAAGTTCACTGTTATGGAACGAGAGTTCACGAGTGTGCCCGAATCTATATCTTCTGGTGTGCCCCAGGGTAGTATCCTGGGTCCTGTCTTGTATTTAATATATACTTGTGATATGCCTGTGAGCAATAATATCCATATTTCTACTTTTGCCGATGATACAGCCTGTATGAGTGTGCACGAAAACCCTTATGAGGCATCCCGCAATCTCCAGGAACATATCACTCAGCTGGAAATATGGTTGAACTTATGGAGAATTAAAGTCAATGAACAAAAGTGTGTCCATATAACGTTCACCCTAAGAAGAGATACTTGCTCCCCCATTCGAATCAACAATCAAAATATTCCTCAACATTCCCAAGTGAAATACCTTGGTATACACCTTGATCGAAGACTTACATGGAAACATCATATTGACTCTAAGTTAACTCAGATAAAACTTAAGTTAACTCAAATATATTGGTTGATTGGCAGAAACTCAACACTCAGCTTAGACTGCAAACTTTTACTATACAAGTCGCTTTTGAAGCCAATATGGTGCTACGGAATTCAGTTATGGGGCACTGCTTCAGCTTCCAATGTCGAGAGAATCCAACGAAGGCAAAACAAAATTTTACGGTTAATAACATCGGCTCCATGGTATATCCGAAATTCTATTATACATCGTGATTTAAATATGCCACTAGTGACTGAAGAAATTGCAAAATACGCAGGCAAATATTTAACAAAGCTCGAATCACATCCTAATCCACTTGCTCGTAATATTTTGAACTTTACTGGACACATCCGCTTAAAAAAGAGGGACACACAGGCTCTTATACCTAACACTCCAGATGGGACTACTTGAAAATACTTTCCCCCCCCCCCCCTTTTTTTTATTATTACTACTAATGTATTATTTAAAACTACCACTAAGTTTATGTCCGACACTGGTCGGGCCTAATAATTTTTTTTTTATAGATTTAAGATTTGAATACTTATTGTTAGTTCATATATGAAGATCCAATAAATAAATACATGCATTACAAAAAAAAATATTTTCCTTTATCCTTTTTCTCAGGATAATTATAAAGTTATATTCACTAACTTGTTCACTTTTAATATTTAGGAGCCAAAGTTGATGTACCGTCAACTTTTTTTTCGACTGCGCCAGTTATAGTTTAAAGAAACTAATCGTAGAAAAAAAACACGTCTGAGTTTTTCTGTTGTACGATTTAGAATGAATTTTTATTATTTCTTTTCTTTTAGTGAAACTTATTAACTAAATATAAACGTGCTTATTCTATTGATTTAATTTTAAAAATAATATTTTTAATAATTAGCAATTTTATTTATTTGTATTTCGCAATTAATATTAAAAAGGTTAATAAACGATATTTTAAAGAGTCTGCATTTTTTATATTTCGCAACTTATTACTTCCAATCAATATTTTACAAAATAAGCTTGTTTTGCATTTTATTGATATGAGGTGTTTGAACTAATTTGGTGTTTTCTTTATGTGTGTGTGTTGTTATGTCTTAGTGGCTTTGGTGGGGGTAGATGTGGTGACATAACTCGCGCAATTATATCGGCACATAATAAACAAACACAAACCAAATAAGTAATAATTAGTTACTCAATAACTCGCATAAAGGACGGACGGTTGTACAAGTTAAAATTTTAGATATTTTTTTTTTTTTTAATGCATGTATTTATTTATTGTATCTTCATATATGAACTAACAATAAGTATTCAAATCTTAAATCTATAAAAAAAAAAAAATTATTAGGCCCGACCAGTGTCGGGCATAAACTTAGTGGTAGTTATAAATAATACATTAGTAGTGATAATCAAAAAAAAGTGGGGGGGGGGGAAAGTATTTTCAAGTAGTCCCATCTGGAGTGTTAGGTATAAGAGCCCGTGTGTCCCTCTTTTTTAAGCGGACGTGTCCAGTAAAGTTCAAAATATTACGAACAAGCGGATTAGGATGTGATTCGAGTTTTGTTAAATATTTGCCTGCGTATTTTTCAATTTCTTCAGTCACTAGTGGCATATTTAAATCACGATGTATAATAGAATTTTGGATGTACCATGGAGCCGATGTTATCATGCGTAAAATTTTGTTTTGCCTTCGTTGGATTCTCTCTACATTGGAAGCTGAAGCAGTGCCCCATAACTGAATTCCGTACCACCATATTGGCTTCAAAAGCGACTTGTACAGTAAAAGTTTGCAGTCTAGGCTGAGTGTTGAGTTTCTGCCAATCAACCAATATATTTGAGTTAACTTAAGTTTCATCTGAGTTAACTTAGAGTCAATATGATGTTTCCATGTAAGTCTTCGATCAAGGTGTATACCAAGGTATTTCACTTAGGAATGTTGAGGAATATTTTGATTGTTGATTCGAATGGGGGAGCAAGTATCTCTTCTTAGGGTGAACGTTATATGGACACACTTTTGTTCATTGACTTTAATTCTCCATAAGTTCAACCATATTTCCAGCTGAGTGATATGTTCCTGGAGATTGCGGGATGCCTCATAAGGGTTTTCGTGCACACTCATACAGGCTGTATCATCGGCAAAAGTAGAAATATGGATATTATTGCTCACAGGCATATCACAAGTATATATTAAATACAAGACAGGACCCAGAATACTACCCTGGGGCACACCAGAAGATATAGTTTCGGGCACACTCGTAAACTCTCCTTCCACAACAGTGAACTTCCTATCAATAATATAACTTTCCAAAAGCTTTTGAATGTTTATTGGCAGATATGTCTTCAATTTTAAAACTAGGCCTTCGTGACATACTTTATCAAATGCCTGAGAAACATCAATAAAGAGAGCAGAACAATACTTCTTTTCTTCAAATGTTCTTCTTACAACTTGGACCAGTCTATGCGTTTGTTCAATCGTGCTGTGCTGACTTCTAAAGACAAATTGATGGTCCGGGATGCACCCATTATCAGTTAAAATTTTGGACAATTTAGTCATGAGCAGCTTTTCGAAAAGCTTTGAGATTGTAGATAGTAAGCTTATAGGCCTATATGACTCAGTCTTGGTAAGATCTTTGCCCGCCCTTGGAATCATTTTGATCTTGGCCAGTTTCCAGTTATGTGGAAAATACTGCATTCTTAAAATAGCATTAAAAGTAAATAGCAGGATTCTTATTGCAATATGAGGCAAGCTCATGAGCATTTTGTTACTAATGCCATCAATACCTGGAGCTTTCTTCGGGTTGATTTCAGCAATTACTTTTTGTACTTCACGCATCTTAAGACTTAAGGGACGAGGGGGTAGAGAAACTACACACGGTAAATCAGCAGCACCCGTACATGAATTGGGAGTGAATACAGATTTTAAATGCTCAGAAAATAAGTTACCTTTCTCACTATCACTTCTTGCCCAGCCTCCGGTCGCAGTACGCAATGGTGATTTAAGATCAACTGGTCGTTTAAGATTTCTAGTAGCGCGCCATAAAGAGTAATTAGATGCGGACGTTACATCAAGACCTTCTAAATACTTTTCCAGTAGTGCAGTTTTTTCCGACGATAGCAGCTCTTTGAGTCGTTTAGTACATTCTTTAAGTCTGATTTTATTTAGGGGTGATCTGTGTTGTTGCCATTCTCTTCTAGCTCTCCTTTTTTCACATATAAGACGTTCAATTTCCATAGAATAAATTCTGTTAAAGCCGGTCTGCGGATAGGAGGTAGTCGCGTGTTCAGCAGCCTGTTTAATATTTTCGTTAAGATTGGCAATGTTAAATTCAATATCATCGCATGATCTAAGCTGAATGTTTTCTACGCAGTGACTACTAAGATATTTTTTGAATGCCAGCCAGTTGATTCCATTAATCATCTTCACATATGAGTTAGTTAAATCACTCCTTAGTGGGTTGAAAATTGTAACTATTGTTGGAGAGTGATCGGAGGACAGATCCAAAGAGGCCTCTACATGAATTAAGTCCCTATGAATATTTTTCGTGACGGCAAAATCTATAACATCTGGAATTTTTCTTACGTCAGTAGGCCAGTAAGTAGGCTCCCCACTCGAAATGACATCTAAGGCCATTTTTGAAATTGTATTGAACAAGGCTCGACCTCTAGGTGTAGCAAGACGCGACCCCCAGTACGTATGTTTTGCATTGTAGTCATGTTTATGTATGTATGTAAATACTTGTTGTTTTTTGTAAAAATGATTTTATATAATCTATGTATGTATAATTTGTTTATAGATTCCTTGAAAATGGTTAACGAAGTTAACCGAAATATCGGAGATTATTAAAATATCTTTAAATAAAAATTAAATAGTTTTATGTAAATAAAATTAATTGTTTTTATTTTGAAAGCGAACTTAAGCCGAAAGAACAATTATCGTCATATTAAACTATACAGGTCAACTATACAAAAAACTCACACTTAACACGGAAGGCACACCGCAAACATCATCATCATGCTTTTATACCAAAATCTTAAAACGAAATACAACAAGAGAGCCAGAACTATCATTGGTAATTTTTCTAAATATAACAAAGCACTAGTTAATCTAAAGTGTCCAGGAGACGTACAAAAAACCCATCAATCCCATAGTTGTGTGCGTGCAGTCGTTTCTTTTCGGCTACACGTACACGTTGTCGGCACTGATTGATGAGAATCAAAAAATTTTGATATTTTTATTTGACGGCTGATTATTTGTACGTCTCCAAATGTGATTGACGAAATAAACGTCATTTGCTTTGTTCTATTTGTTCTGTGGCGACATGGCGAAGTGCGCGGATGAAAAAAATTAATTTGCACTTTATGAAAATGTACCATTGATCTTTGTAAAAAACCAAACAATCAAAAGTCTACAAACAGTTGTATGATTATTATAAATACTATATTATATTCTCTAATTTTTCTAATGTTAATGGGTTGTGTGAATAAAAAAAATTACTTAAAAATTATTTTTAATTTTTTTATTTTTGTGTTTAAAACAAATTTTTAACTAAAAAGCAAACATATACTAGTATGTACATAATTTTTTTTATTCACACACCCAATGTCTTGTTTTTATATTAAAAATCGTTCGTTTGTTCCGAATTTTTTTTAAGGAAAATATGTTTGTTTTTTTAGAGTGTTTTGAAGAACTAGAATTATTATTATTATAAATAATAATAATAATAATAATAATAATAATAATAATAATAATAATAATAATAATAATAATAGATGAAGAATTAGTGTGGAAGATAGAAAAATTATTATTTAGCTCTGTATATTTGTTTCATGTGCTTTTTTATACAAAAATTTCATAAAGTTTTAATGCCGCTAATAACAAAAAATCATCATCCGATGGAGACAGATATGCCATCGCACACAACGAACACAAAATTAAAATGCTGATTGACGATTTTATTTGTACGTCTCCGAAAAATCATCAATTAAACGACACTAACACATTCTTACCGATTGATGGCTTTTTTTGTACGTCTCCTGGACACATAAAGTCATCCACTTTTCTGATTAAGTGTAAAAACTTAGGTATAATACCAAAGTTCATATGTAATTCTACTAAAAATATTTTCCAAATATTTAAATGTAATAATACTATAGGTACGAATATTGACAAGGACTTGACAAAACATATTTACAAGTTTCATAATTTAATATTAAACTTGCTTATAACTACAATCTAAACACAAACAAATTACCAAATAAGAAAGAGACCTAACTAAAATAAAACAAAGTATAAGATACTTATTAGATGAAAGAGATCTCTCGACATTAATTAACAGTGAGAGCGTGATAGCGGAAAAATTAAAGAAAGAGAACAAACTTCGACACATTAAAAAACTCACAAACTTAAGAGAATCAATAAACAAGAAACTAAATATCAAAACCAATGAAGATTGGTTTATTAATAAAACAGATAAATGTATACCAACTAACATAAAATGGTTACTTTCCTTAGGACCAAAATACGCGCTACCTAACACTAAAACAACTTTTCCATTATTTAAATGCATTTCTGATAGTGAGGATATTATTCAAACGCTAGAAAACAGAGAACAACAAGATATTGCTAGAAGTAAATTAACCTCTCTTGTGGATGAGCATTTAAAGAAAATATACTTAAACCAAAGAGATAGATTGATACTTAACACAGTGGCACAGACGAAACACTTTCTTAACAAAAATAGAGACATAATAATATTAAACTCGGATAAAGGAAACCAAACAGTTGCCATGTACAATGAAGATTACAAGCTAAAAATTAAAAATATAATATCTGATATATGCACGTAACAAGACCCAACATCTACATTACAAACTAAAAATAATATGTTAGTAAATAAATTATACAATTTAAAAATCATTGACATAAAAAAGAAAACAAATTTAAGCACTACTACTTCAATAGCACCCAGAATTTATGGGTTACCTAAAATACATAAAGCAGGAACACCACTTAGACCAATTTGCTCATCCATAAACTCTCCCGCGCATGGTTTATTTAGATTTATAGCAGATATTTTAAAAAACGTGACAAAAGAGTCGAAATATAATGTCAAAGATGCGGTTGGTTTTAAATCAAAAATCAATAACACAAAGATTGGGAATAACGAAGTACTCGTATCTTTTGATGTAGTATCATTATTTCCAAGCATCCCGGTTAACTTAGCCCTTGGAATAATTGTACTGATTTTTTTTCTCTCATGTACTAATTTCTACGATTTCAAAACTGGCAACCCTATACATAGGCAGAACTAGCTCTTTGTCAATTAAATTTTTTTTTCTTTTTCAGAAGCTAAAAAAATTATATATGGTCCATATATTTTTAATATATGAATGTATATGTATATGTATGAATTCATGTATGGAAATGTATGGGATTATACATGGAAAAACTATTATATATGAACTAATATATGGACTAATATATGAATTGTATTATAATATATGAGCTAATAAATGGAACTTTAATTATGAAGCTCTTCATATGTGGATCCATATATAGAAATAGCATTTAATATATGGAGTCATATAAGAATGTATGCATGCATGATATCTCACATCGTTTTTGCAATCAAAAAAGCTTGGTATTTAATCACTGGTGAATTGGAAATCCATTAGAAAATACATACGGTATGCAAAGTTTACATGCGTACCCCGAACGTTTAAAAAGGAAAAGCTTTTGTTACAAAAAAAAAAAAAAATGCCATCCTTGTATGATTTTATACATTGTGGCCCCATTTAATATATCAAATAATCAAAAGGATAATCCAGTCATTAATTTTATAGAAAATAACAAGATTCTCTAGATAAGAAACAAAGTTCATATTACTGCAAAAAATTATATTGAAAACTATTGTTAGACGGATTATTTTTTTTTTATAATTAATTGCATTAGTTTTTAACCTGATATCTTAAATTAAATTTTATGTTCGAATATAAGTTTTGTGTTTTTGAAATAATTTATTCACCTTTTGACTTAGAATGAGGAATTAAACGACTATTAGTTAGTTTTTCATTATTTGTCCAAGCAAATGTTTCATTAAGTAAATACAACCTCCCTGTTCAAAATCTAAAAAAAGTAATTTTAGTAATTTAATTTATTGCACAGCAGTGCGCTTTTGTGAATCAAGAGAGTATGGCTGGGTTTCCATAGGTGTGCCATGTGCCACACAAGCGTAAAAAAAGCGTAACCACTAATTACTAATCAACAGTTTGATTCAGACGCATATTTATTAAGTTAAACAGTTTCATACACAACTAATAGAAAAAAACAAAGTTTTCCTAAAGACATATTTGGCTTTTGGGCAATAGTATATCAGTACGAAGATAATGGCGGAAATTACTTCTTTCGTGAAATTGCAGCTGCTGTGTTCAACCTGTTGATAGTGCCAATAAGTAATGCGTTTTTGGAGATTATATTTTCATGCATGAATACTACAATAATTTATTTTATATCTCGACACTAGAGCTGCAAAACTATCGATAGTCCCTCCACTCGATAGTTTCGATAGTTTTATGTAAAACTATCGATACTATCGATAGTATCGAATAGTTTTATAAAAGTTGCCACATAAAATACATTTGACTCGAAAAAAAAAATCCAGTCCTCAACATTTTCATTAGTATATAAAAATATATCAAGCTTTTTTCGATTTTATCGTAAGCGGGGCATATTATCGAAAATATACTTTTTATTGAACTTAAAATTTTATGGGCCTACCCATGGGTTAGAATTATCAAAAATTGTTGATAACTTTTAAGACACTAACTGTAAAGTTTAATCGCAAGAGACGATTGGCGGCCGTCGCGATATCAGTACCACCAAAATTTATCTTTGTGTCAACGATGTTGAATTTATTAAGATACTTGTGACTACTATTTGTCGAATAACACTTGGATTTATAAATAAATTCATATACATACATATGTATGTATTTAAGTACTTGTGTATACAGAAGCAGGAATGCGTGTTATATTTACAAATTGTATTAACTTTCAAAAAAAAATTTATTTTTTTCAGTACGATTGTACCTAATTCTTTATTTATATTTTTTTAATACTTGTACTTTTTAATTAACTAAAAATCAATTAACAAAACGCCAGAAGGTGCACAAATAATATTAGTTGCTGGGATCTGAATATAAAAGTAACATTTACGATATACTACGTTTATAACCTTTTTTTTATTCGATTGTTCACAGTCGATGCAAATAGTCGGTTTCTCTCTTGGTACGAAAATAAAATTTCCACATTTGCAGATGAATTTGGAATAAATAACATTCCTCCAGGATTCTTTAAGTATCGGAAACATCGTTTGATTTACATAATTTTCTAATACATTCGAGCTAAAGATTAACCCCCTTGTGCAAAAAAATAAGTGAACGTTAAAACCGGGTTTTCTATGGAAATTTTTTTTAATGTACACTTCAAGCACGCATTATTTTTTGCATAAAAGGGTTAATATATTTTAATGCAATTTTGGCATGTAATATAATATAAAGAGATTCCAGTAGTGCTAAATGGGTCATTGCGGTGCTACGGTACTTTTGGCATTCAAATAGCGCTAAAATTATACAATTGTACCAACTTTTCCATCGCTGTAAAAAAGCTTAAATCAAGTACGGATAATTTGCTTCAAAGCTACCGGCTACTGTTTACTGACTTCGATTATTTTTACTCTTTTAATTACTTGTTTTTTTGCCGATAGTATCGATAGTGGAAAAAACTATCGATATTTCATTTACAACAAAAACTATCGATACTATCGATAGTACTATCGATAGTTTTGCAGCTCTACTCGACACATGTTACTAATTATGCTATGCGTGAGCCTATGTTACGTGCTTTGTGTACTTTAAATAATATAAATAATGTTGTTAGTATAGATTTTTCGTTGTCTGAGAATAATTTTAGAATGTTATTAGAAAATAAGGAAATAAACATTTAGTCCATTGGCGAAAATAAATAAATAAACCAAATTAAGGAATAATCTGCAATATGAAATGTTAGAATCTTTAATGAGAATAAAATCACATTTAAATATTTATAAGATCTGCTGCCACAAATTTGAGCTTCCTGAAGAAAAAAAGTTAAAATCGGAAAATATGTGCAAGCGAGTTGTAGAGGACGGAGACGAACTTGATGTCTATGAAGTTTTGGATTGGGAAATTATTTTGATTATTTCGATTGGAAAAATGTATGTATGTAATATCTTCTTAAATTCGTATTCACCCCTATCGCGAATAAAATGTGAAATTTTTGTTCCCATGAAATTTTCATTCCCTTCATTCAAGCTTCAAAATTAATATAAAATCAAACAAATTAAGTTTAATAATAAAAAATACACATATTTTGGGTTTGAAATGAAATGCTATATAGTGTAAAGTTATGTTTTTAATTGTTTTAGGCGCCGTGCAAAAAATTTTTTAGTATACCACAGCCATAAAATTTACGGCATGTGAACCAAAAAGATTCATGTTCAATGAAAAAGTGTGTTTCAAGGTATTATTGTTATTATTCATGGACATTATTTATTGATCTTGCCCTAAAAATGATTATTTATAAGTTTAGCTGGATCCTATGCTGGATCCTAGCTGTTGTTGTTATCTACATTTATTTTCTTTTACATACTCTTACGACTACAATTTGAAGCTGAAAAAAAAGTCAGCCAATGTACAGTGAACCAAAAAGGTACATAAATTCAACGAAAAAAGTCATTGATTCAACGAATTTATTCCTTATTTTTCACCTAAGGAACATGTTCATTGAATTCAACGTATGCCAATCATTGGCTTGTTGAGTTCAACGTACCAGTTCGTTGAAGTTAAGAATCCATACGTTGAAATATTACGTAAATTCATTAAAACTATATATTTATACTTTGAATTTAATGAAATAGTTCCTTGAATTTAAGGAACCTATTCCTTGACCCAATGAATGAATTCATTGATTTTTATGAATATATTCCTTGAATCAACGTACACATACTTTGAATTTAATGAAATAGTTCCTTGAATTTAAGGAACCTATTCATTGACCCAATGAACACATTCATTGATTTTTATGAATTCATTCCTTGACCCAATGCACCTATACATTCAAAATTTTATTTTAATAAATATAATAATAAACAAGTTTATATTAAATTGAGTATTTTATTTAAAATTTCCTATAATAAGAAATAATTTACATTTGTATATGTATATATGTAAGTATGTATTGACATAAAAAAAATTTGCTTATGATAGTATCATAGTCTACTAAATTATTACTGCCTTATTTATAAAAATTATTAAAGGTTTATAAAGGGTTAATATCGAACCGTTATGGCCAGTTAAAGAAAACTCCTTCACGTTTCCCAAAAGCAACGCCAAAGTCCTTGTTATTCTGAAATATAGTTATAAATATTTATTTTGCAATAAATACTAAAGTATAAAACACTACAGATTTGTATACTCACATATCGCAATCTACTCGGTTTCTTATTACCCGAGCATCTTTTAAAAGCTTGGTTTAATTCTTTAATTCTGAAATTGCTGCATGCCTGCCAAATTCTATTGAATTCCTCTACACTCGAATTGTCATATCTGAGGCTTCTAATGCAAATCAATGCGTTGGTTCCGAATCTTCAAAATTAACATAAATAAATATGTATAGTATGTATATGTATAAAAGTATACTATCTAAATAGCATCCATAATAATTACTTATATAAAACTTGAGAACTGGAACCAATAATGTCAGAAGAATGTTTTCTTGATATTCGGGATATTATATAACTATATTTCTTTTTGCAATGAAAATTAATTATAATCACTTCTTAATTATTTACTTACTTTTTGGCACTTTTTTATTTCAAACTTTCTTCTTTAATTTGCACACAAACTTATTTGTTAAACGAAGAACAACAACTGATTGCTTTGTGTTTATTTTTTCTTTTTAGTACGTTTTGCCCCGTTATAAAACAAGGAACTTGTACGTTGAATTGAGCCAAGTATAAGAAAAATTCAAATGGTGGTTTCTTGAATCAAAGTACTCGTTCATTGAATAAAACATCTTCTTCTTGCTCTTGAAGTCAAATTCAACGTACATTACTTAAAGTCAATGAACGGGTTCCTTGAATCAAAGTACACTTTCTTGAAAATTATTAAACTTTTTTCTTTTATTTATATAAAAAAGAACGTGTTCCTTAAATTGAACGTATTATACGTTAAATTAATAAACTAGTTCGTTGTTAAATTCAACGAATAATATCAAGCAATGGTTTCAACGCTCAGTTCACATCTACATAAAATTTTACGTCGAATTTCAAGGAATATTTTTTTTGAAACAACGTATAGTGCGTTGAATTTTAATGAATTTAAATCAATGAATGCGAGTTCGTTGAATTTATGTAAAACAGTTTTTTCAGTGTAGCAATGGTAAAGTAAGAAAATAAAAAACATGTTTATTTTTGAGTTCTTGTTTCAACTTTGTTATTTGTTATTGAGCTTCTCATTTGTTTAAATGAAACTTAATAATATAATAACTCTAGTTGTTCTAAGAAGCTTTGGGTAAAGGTTCCCTGATGATCTGCATTAGCAACAGTGAAATGCGCATAGGATCCAGCTAAACCCCTCAATAATCAATTTCAATGTATTTTTAATAAAACAATATTTTACTTAATAAGTAAAATATTAATTTGGAATTATTAGTGCGTTTAAAAATTTTAAACTTAAGTTGTAACAATTCCCATAAACAACACTAATTATTAACTTGACTGCACCCGGTCAAAAAAATACTTGTGTGGCAACACTCTATTCTGAAATAGCTTTATTTTCTTTTACATACTCTTACGACTACAATTTGAAGCTGAAAAAAAAGTCAGCCAATGTAGCAATGGTAAAGTAAGAAAATAAAAAACATGTTGATTATTGAGTTCTTGTTTCAACTTTGTTATTTGTTATTGAGCTTTTCATTTGTTTAAATGAAAATTTATAATATAATAACTCTAGTTGCTCTAAGAAGCTTTGGGTAAAGGTTCCCTGATGATCTGCATTAGCAACAGTGAAATGCGCATAGGATCCAGCTAAGCCCCTCAATAATCAATTTCAATGTATTTTTAATAAAAAAAATATCTTACTTAATAAGTAAAATATTAATTTGGGATTATTAGTGCGTTTAAAAATTTTAAACTTAAATTGTAACAATTCCCATAAACCACACTAAAAATATAAATATTTTATATAATTATAATACGTTGTAATGTAAATATTTACATACAGGGGCCTAATTCCCGCATTCGATTGCGATTACTCGAATGCGCGAGTTTTTTAACTTTTGGGATTTTCGCATTCGGTTTCGAGTAACACATATCGAAATTTCTAATGACAGCATTCGGTAACGTGCATACATTCGAATGCACCCGTTCGTGTTTTTACTCGGAAGCAAAACGGCATTAGAAAAAGCGATGAAAAAGAAAACGTATGTTCAATATTAGACTTATTTATTTATAAATGAATGAATGCACAAATGTACTTATTAAAAAATACTTATTAAAGAATTTCTTGTTGACTTTAAATATAACAAAACACACCGACTTGGCAAATAATATTTTGCCTAAGAGTTGTCGGGGAAAATAAAAATAAATTCAGTAAAGTGCGACTCTGACTCGCGCGCGAAGGGTTCCGTACGAAGCCTAGATATGTAATTTAATACAAACTTCATCCTATATAATATATAGTTTTGGCATATTTTCGTTTTTGGGGTCTTTTCGGTTTTTTTGTTTTTGCGTTTTTTCAGTTTGACTATTTTTTTAAGTTTTGGCTATTTTTTTAGTTTTGACACATTATTTTCTCGTTTTGTTGATTTTTTTCGGTTATTGGCGTTTTTTCATTTTGGTGATTTTTTTTATTTTTGGCGATTTTTTTTTAATTTTTGCGATTTTTTTTTCATATAAACAATTATTTTGGTTTTGGCGCCTTTTTCGCGTTTTGGCGATTTTTTCGATTATTCGCGTTTTTTTTAATTTTGGCGTTTTTTTTTCATTTTGTCGATTTTTTCGAATTTGGCGATTTATTTTAGTGTTATAAATTGTTTTTTTTTTAATTTTGGCGATTTTTTTCGTTTTGGCGATTTTTTTTAATTTTTGTCGATTTTTTTTTGTTTTGGCGATTTTATAATTTTCGGTTTTTTTTAGTTTTACCGTTTTTGAAAATTTCAAGTGTTTGCCTCTTACGGTTTCCAAGATATAGCAAATTGTCAAAATTACATAGTCAAAATTGCATTTAATTAATGGACCACCCTTTAATTTAAATTTTTTTAAATTTTAGTGTTAATTGTTGTAGTCTGTATAAAAATACACTAATTTTACAAATTTCAAGTTTCAATATACATATGTTCATACATACATATGTTCATACAATTGTATGTATATTACATGGGATTTTAACATTTTTCGTTGCTCGTTTTGGAACACCCTTTAATTTTTAATTCTCATGTATTTATTGTTGTAGCGGCCAAGGTTCTTCATACTGTGTCCCAATTTCAGGTCCGTAGCTCTTCCGGTTCCTGAGAAAATACTATGTGACGAACAGCGTAGCGAAAACAATAGGGTTCCTTTTCACCTTTGGTGTACGGAACCCTAAAAATCAACCAACTCTGGGAGCATCTAAATAACAAATTAACTGCTTCTAGTCAACCAATAAGAGAATTGAAAATGTGGCTAGTACTCTATTCTCTAGCTTTACACTAATTTATGATTATTAAGTTATTAATTATATTTTTTTTTTTTTTTTTTTTTATAATGCATGTATTTATTTATTGTATCTTCATATGTGAACTAACAATAAGTATTCAAATCTTAAATCTATAAAAAAAAAAAAAAAATTATTAGGCCCGACCAGTGTCGGGCATAAACTTAGTGGTAGTTATAAATAATACATTAGTAGTGATAATCAAAAAAAAGTGGGGGGGGGGGGGAAAGTATTTTCAAGTAGTCCCATCTGGAGTGTTAGGTATAAGAGCCCGTGTGTCCCTCTTTTTTAAGCGGATGTGTCCAGTAAAGTTCAAAATATTACGAGCAAGCGGATTAGGATGTGATTCGAGTTTTGTTAAATATTTGCCTGCGTATTTTGCAATTTCTTCAGTCACTAGTGGCATATTTAAATCAAGATGTATAATAGAATTTTGGATGTACCATGGAGCCGATGTTATTAACCGTAAAATTTTGTTTTGCCTTCGTTGGATTCTCTCGACATTGGAAGCTGAAGCAGTGCCCCATAACTGAACTCCGTAGCACCATATTGGCTTCAAAAGCGACTTGTACAGTAAAAGTTTGCAGTCTAAGCTGAGTGTTGAGTTTCTGCCAATCAACCAATAGATTTGAGTTAACTTAAGTTTCATCTGAGTTAACTTAGAGTCAATATGATGTTTCCATGTAAGTCTTCGATCAAGGTGTATACCAAGGTATTTCACTTGGGAATGTTGAGGAATATTATGATTGTTGATTCGAATGGGGGAGCAAGTATCTCTTCTTAGGGTGAACGTTATATGGACACACTTTTGTTCATTGACTTTAATTCTCCATAAGTTCAACCATATTTCCAGCTGAGTGATATGTTCCTGGAGATTGCGGGATGCCTCATAAGGGTTTTCGTGCACACTCATACAGGCTGTATCATCGGCAAAAGTAGAAATATGGATATTATTGCTCACAGGCATATCACAAGTATATATTAAATACAAGACAGGACCCAGAATACTACCCTGGGGCACACCAGAAGATATAGTTTCGGGCACACTCGTAAACTCTCCTTCCACAACAGTGAACTTCCTATCAATAATATAACTTTCCAAAAGCTTTTGAATGTTTATTGGCAGATATGTCTTCAATTTTAAAACTAGGCCTTCGTGACATACTTTATCAAATGCCTGAGAAACATCAATAAAGAGAGCAGAACAATACTTCTTTTCTTCAAATGTTCTTCTTACAACTTGGACCAGTCTATGCGTTTGTTCAATCGTGCTGTGCTGACTTCTAAAGCCAAATTGATGGTCCAGGATGCACCCATTATCAGTTAAAATTTTTGACAATTTAGTCATGAGCAGCTTTTCAAAAAGCTTTGAGATTGTAGAAAGTAAGCTTATAGGCCTATATGAATCAGTCTTGGTAAGATCTTTGCCCGCCTTTGGAATCATTTTGATCTTGGCAAGTTTCCAGTTATGTGGAAAATACTGCATTCTTAAAATAGCATTAAAAATAAATAACAGGATTCTTATTGCAATATGAGGCAAGTTCATGAGCATTTTGTTACTAATGCCATCAATACCTGGAGCTTTCTTCGGGTTGAGTTCAGCAATTACTTTTTGTACTTCACGCATCTTAAACCTTAAGGGACGAGGGGGTAGAGAAACTACACTCGGTAAATCAGCAGCACCCGTACATGAATTGGGAGTGAATACAGATTTTAAATGCTCAGAAAATAAGTTACCTTTCTCACTATCACTTCTTGCCCAGCCTCCGGTCACAGTACGCAATGGTGATTTAAGATCAACGGGTCGTTTAAGATTTCTAGTAGCGCGCCATAAAGAGTAATTAGATGCGGACGTTACATCAAGACCTTCTAAATACTTTTCCAGTAGTGCAGTTTTTTCCGATGATAGCAGCTCTTTGAGTCGTTTAGTACATTCTTTAAGTCTGATTTTATTTAGGGGTGATCTGTGTTGTTGCCATTCTCTTCTAGCTCTCCTTTTTTCACATACAAGACGTTCAATTTCCGTAGAATAAATTCTGTTAAAGCCGGTCTGCGGATAGGAGGTAGTGGCGTGTTCAGCAGCCTGTTTAATATTTTCGTTAAGATTGGCAATATTAAATTCAATATCATCGCATGATCTAAGCTGAATGTTTTCTACGCAGTGACTACTAAGATATTTTTTGAATACCAGCCAGTTGATTCCATTAATCATCTTCACATATGAGTTAGTTAAATCACTCCTTAGTGGGTTGAAAATTGTAACTATTGTTGGAGAGTGATCGGAGGACAGATCCAGAGAGGCCTCTACATGAATTAAGTCCCTATGAATATTTTTCGTGACGGCAAAATCTATAACATCTGGAATTTTTCTTACGTCAGTAGGCCAGTAAGTAGGCTCCCCACTCGAAATGACATCTAAGCCCATTTTTGAAATTGTATTGAACAAGGCTCGACCTCTAGGTGTAACAAGACGCGATCCCCAGTACGTATGTTTTGCATTGTAGTCACCAGCTGCCACGAAACAAGATCCAAGCGATTTTTAGAACTTCTCATACTGATCTTCGCTAACTGAAAATCTGGGAGGTGAGTAAATTGATGATATCACGAAATTCGCACAAAAATTTTCTACGAAAATATTCGTTGCTTGCAAATATTCTTCACTAACGTTGTCAAGGACATAGTGCTTGAGTCTTGACTTAATCAGAATTGCTGATCCACCACATGCTCTCTCTCTCTCGGGTTCTTTGTATCATATAAAGTGTAACCATTTATTTTAAATAAGCTTCTTGAGGTCAAATGAGTCTCAGAAACCAACATTATATCAATATTTTTTTCCATGAGGAAGTGCTCAAGTTCATTTTTATGTTGGCGAATGCCGTTTGCGTTCCAGAAACATATTTTTAACGTGTTCATGGTTTATTAACTAATGCTTGAAGCAGTGTATTCTGCATTCGCAGCATTTCTTGCATCATACTTGTCATATTTGTAGTAAAGTTGTTTATAGTTAGCACCAGATTCTCAATAGTAGCTTCAAGGCGACTAAAGTTAAAGCTTGAGTTTGAATTCGTTGAATTATTTGGCGGTGGAACATTTTGCGTGGGAATTGAACTAGTCTTAGCAGCATCAGCATACGATACACGTGAAGTAACTGGTTGGCTGATTTGAGCAAAAGTGTCGGAGTTCGCGTTTACTTGTAGAGCTGGAGTTAGCTTGGGTTTTTGACCCATAGCCTGTTTAACGAAAGAAAATACAGGACACCCTCTATAGTTAGCTGTGTGATTACCTCCACAATTACTACATTTTTTTTCTGCTTGATCTTTTGGCTTAGTGCAGCTAGCAGTACCATGCAATTCACCGCAGATAACACAAACTGTAGGTAACTTGCAGTAAGTTTTCGTATGGCCATATTCTTGGCAATTATGGCACTGTACGGGACCTGAACGCTTACGTGGCTCTTCAACTGTGATTTTTCGATGTAAGAGATACTTTACGTTATAAACTGGATGGGATTCATTTTTTTTTCAATTGTATGTCATTCGGCTCCAGTTCAACCCGAAATAGGGGTTGGGGGACCTTTTCTCTATTAAATATGTTGGTAACATTTTTTACCATGAATCCTTGGTCGACAAGTGCACATTTTACTTCTTCGGGTTCAACATATGAATCTATGCCCTTTAATACTATCTGTAGGCCTTTAGCACTCTTAAGTTGGTATGTGTAAAAATTTGTTTTATTTTTTTCGAATTCACTAACAATTTTTCGGAAATCTTTTTCATTATATATTTGGATTTTAGTTTCATCAATATTACCTCGTTTAATTGGAATGATGTGAAAAGTATTTTCACCAATGGTCGACAGTAGTTTTTTATAAGCGCGTTAGAATTTTTTTCTCTCAGATAAATAGGTGGTGGCTTAAAAGACTTTTGCGATGATGTAGAGGGCTTGTCGTCGGTGTCTTGCAATAATGAAAAACGATTTTGACGATTGGTAGATGATGCGCTGTTATCCCTAGACATCTTTGGGGCAGATGAAATTTTTGAAGAATTTGGGCTTCGCCCACGCTTTACCACTGTTATATATCTGTCCATTCCCACTTGTACCTTGGGTTTTGAGCTACTGTTATCTGTAGTGATAACTTGGTTTAGTGATGAAGGCGAGCCCGATGCGGATGATATCGCAGACTTAAATGAAGAAGTACTAGGCAATGGTAATGTTAACGATTCACTAGTTGGCATTGGACAAAGCGAAGTTGATCGCTGACGAAAAATTGGCTTTGCCGTTAAAAAAAGATTTTCATCAGATTTATTATTTATATTTTTTACATTAAGAGTTTCAGAACTCACAGTAAAATAACCATTTCTGCCGTTAGAACTCACTTCAAAATTTTTTTCCTTTGAGGTACTCATGCAGAGTATTATTCCTCAAGGGAACTTTGTTTGTGTTTACGGTTTTTTTTTTGTTTTTGCTATTTATTGCTATGTAAAAAATATTAGTAAAGCCAATATGCTTATTTATCAAGGTGAATATGTATTACGAATATTTTCTGTATGATTTTTGATTTTGTTGTTTTTTATATGTGTTTCGTATGTATGTATGTAAAAAAAATCCGCTTTAATGTCTCTTCACTATGAAGGTTCAACGAGAACTGATTAATTAAATTAAAATGAAAATAACATTTATGTATATTCGTTTCTTTTTTCTGCATATACGTTTGTATGTACGTACATACATATGTTTTTGCATACATACATATATACAAACATATGCATTTGCTTACAATTTATTCAGTGTTGTGAAATGAATTTATATATAAATATATTTGCTTTTTCCAACACTAAAACAAAAACTCGATTCGCTTGGTAGCGAGTGACATCATCGGAAAATTTCTTGCTATCGAAATTAATTTCTAATCGAATGCAATTCCCATCACGAGTACAGGAATTAGGTATGAAGCTTAAATTGTAATTTCACTAAATGTCAAAGTCATTACAATGTTTGTAAGTATAAAATAATGATTTGATACAATTTAAATAATTTTGGTACTTTTTCCACACAATCAAAAATAATGTGAAGATGTTGAACTCTCATCAATGTTTCGAACAGCTATTTTCCATTTTATTTGATTTTTTTATACTGCTAAGCACCCAGCAAAGAAAAAGTACACATATGTGTATTTTTGTTTAAAAAAAAAAAATATACATATGTATATTGTTTGTAAATAAAACTAAATTATTATGAGTAGGTACGAACATTAATAAGAAAAGTATAAAACTAGAAAGTAATGATTTTATTGAGGTGATACTGCAAGCATACACATTCTTGGAAATTAAAGAGCTAAATACTTCCGATGAAGTTGCTCAAAATCTGTTCTGGTAATGTACAATTGCAAATATTACGGTTGAGCGCTACAGCTGCTAGTAAAATTATTATAATTGAGTTCATTTAAATAAAATAAAAATAATAATTTTCAAAACCTCTAGGCGCATTTTAGTTCTAAAAGGTGTTATTTCAAAAACTCAATTAGTTTTTTCCAACAGGCTAAATCTTGCCATAAAAAGAAAGTAAATTAAAATAATATTCAGTATTTATTTTTATTGACCCTTGGCTATATTTAGTTTAAGTGGTTTTTTTAAATGGGCTTTTAAGGTCAGCGAATTAAAATAAGCGATTATTTATTTTATTAATTATTTCATCCGACGTTTCGTTGGAAAATCCCAACTTCATCAGGGATGTTTTTATTTGTTAATCTGGTAACATTGCTGTAACAGAAAAAATATAAAAACAACAATTTTAGAAACTTATCATTACACAATTGTTTTTGTTTTATGATACATACAACATACATTGTAATCATAATTATGATTAAGAACAATCGTTACTTACATATGATTACTTACATATGATAATGATATATTTTGAAAATTATAATTGTTTTTCATAGTTTGTATTTTACATAATCAGCACTACATTTTTTTTAACAAAAATACACATATGTACATATACAGGACTTTTTGTTTGCTGGGTGTTTAGCAGTATAAAAAAATCAAATAACATGGAAAATAGCTGTTCGAAACATTGATGAGAGTTCAACATCTTCACATTATTTTTGATTGTGTGGAAAAAGTACCAAAATTATTTAAATTGTATCAAATCATTATTTTATACTTACAAACATTGTAATGACTTTGACATTTAGTGAAATTACAATTTAAGCTTCATACCTGGGGCCTAATTCCTGCACTCCTGATGGGAATTGCATTCGAATAGAAATTAATTTCGATGGCAAGAAATTTTCCGATGATGTCACTCGGTACCAAGCGAATCGAGTTTTTGTTTTAGTGTTGGAAAAAGCAAATATATTTATATATAAATTCATTTCACAACACTGAATAAATTGTAAGCAAAAGCATATGTTTGTATATATGTATGTATGCAAAAACATATGTATGTACGTACATACAAACGTATATGCAGAAAAAAGAAACGAATATACATAAATGTTATTTTCATTTTAATTTAATTAATAACTTAATAATCATAAATTAGTGTAAAGCTAGAGAATAGAGCACTAGCCACATTTTCAATTCTCTTATTGGTTGACTAGAAGCAGTTAATTTGTTATTTAGATGCTCCCAGAGTTGGTTGATTTTTAGGGTTCCGTACACCAAAGGTGAAAAGGAACCCTATTGTTTTCGCTACGCTGTCCGTCACATAGTATTTTCTCAGGAACCGTAAGAACTACGGACCTGAAATTTGGACACAGTATGTAGAACCTTGGCCGCTACAACAACAAAGACATGATAATTAAAAATTAAAGGGTGTTCCAAAACGAGCAACGAAAAATTTTAAAATCCCATGTAATATACATACAATTGTATGAACATATGTATATTGAAACTTGAAATTTGTAAAATTAGTTTATTTTTATACAGACTACAACAATTAACACTAAAATTTAAAAAAAATTAAATTAAAGGGTGGTCCATTAATTAAATGCAATTTTGACTATGTAATTTTGACAATTTGCTATATCTTGGAAACCGTAAGAGGCAAACACTTGAAATTTTCAAAAACGGTAAAACTAAAAAAACCGAAAATTATAAAATCGCCAAAACAAAAAAAAAAATCGACAAAAATTAAAAAAAATCGCCAAAACGAAAAAGATCGCCAAAATTAAAAAAAAACAATTTCTAACACTAAGATAAATCGCCAAATTCGAAAAAATCGACAAAATGAAAAAAAAACGCCAAAATTAAAAAAAACGCGAAAAATCGCCAAAACGCGAAAAAGGCGCCAAAACCAAAATAATTGTTTATATGAAAAAAAAAATCGCAAAAATTAAAAAAAAATCGCCAAAAATAAAAAAAATCACCAAAATGAAAAAACGCCAATAACCGAAAAAAATCAACAAAACGAGAAAATAATGTGTCAAAACTAAAAAAATAGCCAAAACTTAAAAAAATAGTCAAACTGAAAAAACGCAAAAACAAAAAAACCGAAAAGACCCCAAAAACGAAAAAATGCCAAAACTATATATTATATAGGATGAAGTTTGTATTAAATTACATATCTAGGCTTCGTACGGAACCCTTCGCGCGCGAGTCAGAGTCGCACTTTACTGAATTTATTTTTATTTTCCCCGACAACTCTTAGGCAAAATATTATTTGCCAAGTCGGCGTGTTTTGTTATATTTAAAGTCAACAAGAAATTCTTTAATAAGTATTTTTTAATAAGTACATTTGTGCATTCATTCATTTATAAATAAATAAGTCTAATATTGAACATACGTTTTCTTTTTCATCGCTTTTTCTAATGCCGTTTTGCTTCCGAGTAAAAACACGAACGGGTGCATTCGAATGTATGCACGTTACCGAATGCTGTCATTAGAAATTTCGATATGTGTTACTCGAAACCGAATGCGAAAATCCCAAAAGTTAAAAAACTCGCGCATTCGAGTAATCGCAATCGAATGCGGGAATTAGGCCCCTGTATGTAAATATTTACATTACAACGTATTATAATTATATAAAATATTTATATTTTTAGTGTGGTTTATGGGAATTGTTACAATTTAAGTTTAAAATTTTTAAACGCACTAATAATCCCAAATTAATATCTTACTTATTAAGTAAAATATTTTTTTTTATTAAAAATACATTGAAATTGATTATTGAGGGGTTTAGCTGGATCCTATGCGCATTTCACTGTTGCTAATGCAGATCATCAGGGAACCTTTACCCAAAGCTTCTTAGAACAACTAGAGTTATTATATTATAAATTTTCATTTAAACAAATGAGAAGCTCAATAACAAATAACAAAGTTGAAACAAGAACTCATTGGCTGACTTTTTTTTCAGCTTCAAATTGTAGTCGTAAGAGTATGTAAAAGAAAATAAATGTAGATAACAACAACAGCTAGGATCCAGCATAGGATCCAGCTAAACTTATAAATAATCATTTTTAGGGGAAGATCAATAAATAATATCCATGAATAATAACAATAATACCTTGAAACACACTTTTTCATTGAACATGAATCTTTTTGGTTCACATGCCGTAAATTTTATGGCTGTGGTATGCTAAAAAATTTTTTGCACGGCGCCTTAAACAATTAAAAACATAACTTTACACTATATAACATTTCATTTGAAACCCAAAATATGTGTATTTCTTATTATTAAACTTAACTTGTTTGATTTTATATTAATTTTGAAGCTTTACAAGTCTTCTTCCCGTTGTTTTTACATTCGCTACGCATTGATAGCGGGAACAAACGTTCCCATGAAATTCACGATTGCAAATTTCTCTTCATGGGGAATGAAAATTTCATGGGAACAAAAATTTCACATTTTATTCGCGATAGGGGTGAATACGAATTTAAGAAGATATTACATACATACATTTTTCCAATCGAAATAATCAAAATAATTTCCCAATCCAAAACTTCATAGACATCAAGTTCGTCTCCGTCCTCTACAACTCGCTTGCACATATTTTCCGATTTTAACTTTTTTTCTTCAGGAAGCTCAAATTTGTGGCAGCAGATCTTATAAATATTTAAATGTGATTTTATTCTCATTAAAGATTCTAACATTTCATATTGCAGATTATTCCTTAATTTGGTTTATTTATTTATTTATTTATTTTCGCCAATGGACTAAATGGACAGGCTAATCAATAAATTTTAAATTAAAAATACATTTAATATTTCCTTATTTTCTAATAACATTCTAAAATTATTCTCAGACAACGAAAAATCTATACTAACAACATTATTTATATTATTTAAAGTACACAAAGCACGTAACATAGGCTCACGCATAGCATAATTAGTAACATGTGTCGAGATATAAAATAAATTATTGTAGTATTCATGCATGAAAATATAATCTCCAAAAACGCATTACTTATTGGCACTATCAACAGGTTGAACACAGCAGCTGCAATTTCACGAAAGAAGTAATTTCCGGCATTATCTTCGTACTGATATACTATTGCCCAAAAGCCAAATATGTCTTTAGGAAAACTTTGTTTTTTTCTATTAGTGTGTATGAAACTGTTTAACTTAATAAATATGCGTCTGAATCAAACTGTTGATTAGTAATTAGTGGTTACGCTTTTTTTACGCTTGTGTGGCACATGGCACACCTATGGAAACCCAGCCATACTCTCTTGATTCACAAAAGCGCACTGCTGTGCAATAAATTAAATTACTAAAATTACTTTTTTTAGATTTTGAACAGGGAGGTTGTACTTAATGAAACATTTGTTTGCACAAATAATGAAAAACTAACTAATAGTCGTTTAATTCCTCATTCTAAGTCAAAAGGTGAATAAATTATTTCAAAAACACAAAACTTATATTCGAACATAAAATTTAATTAAAGATATCAGGTTAAAAACTAATGCAATTAATTATAAAAAAAAATAATCCGTCTAACAATAGTTTTCAATATAATTTTTTGCAGTAATATGAACTTTGTTTCTTATCTAGAGAATCTTGTTATTTTCTATAAAATTAATGACTGGATTATCCTTTTGATTATTTGATATATTAAATGGGGCCACAATGTATAAAATCATACAAGGATGGCATTTTTTTTTTTTTTGTAACAAAAGCTTTTCCTTTTTAAACGTTCGGGGTACGCATGTAAACTTTGCATACCGTATGTATTTTCTAATGGATTTCCAATTCACCAGTGATTAAATACCAAGCTTTTTTGATTGCAAAAACGATGTGAGATATCATGCATGCATACATTCTTATATGACTCCATATATTAAATGCTATTTCTATATATGGATCCACATATGAAGAGCTTCATAATTAAAGTTCCATTTATTAGCTCATATATTATAATACAATTCATATATTAGTCCATATATTAGTTCATATATAATAGTTTTTCCATGTATAATCCCATACATTTCCATACATGAATTCATACATATACATATACATTCATATATTAAAAATATATGGACCATATATAATTTTTTTAGCTTCTGAAAAGAAAAAAAAAATTAATTGACAAAGAGCTAGTTCTGCCTATGTATAGGGTTGCCAGTTTTGAAATCGTAGAAATTAGTACATGAGAAAAAAAAATCAGTACAATTATTCCAAGGGCTAAGTTAACCGGGATGCTTGGAAATAATGATACTACATCAAAAGATACGAGTACTTCGTTATTCCCAATCTTTGTGTTATTGATTTTTGATTTAAAATCAACCACATATTTGACATTATATTTCGACTCTTTTGTCACGTTTTTTAAAATATCTGCTATAAATCTAAATAAACCATGCGCGGGAGAGTTTATGGATGAGCAAATTGGTCTAAGTGGTGTTCCTGCTTTATGTATTTTAGGTAACCCATAAATTCTGGGTGCTATTGAAGTAGTAGTGCTTAAATTTGTTTTCTTTTTTATGTCAATGATTTTTAAATTGTATAATTTATTTACTAACATATTATTTTTAGTTTGTAATGTAGATGTTGGGTCTTGTTACGTGCATATATCAGATATTATATTTTTAATTTTTAGCTTGTAATCTTCATTGTACATGGCAACTGTTTGGTTTCCTTTATCCGAGTTTAATATTATTATGTCTCTATTTTTGTTAAGAAAGTGTTTCGTCTGTGCCACTGTGTTAAGTATCAATCTATCTCTTTGGTTTAAGTATATTTTCTTTAAATGCTCATCCACAAGAGAGGTTAATTTACTTCTAGCAATATCTTGTTGTTCTCTGTTTTCTAGCGTTTGAATAATATCCTCACTATCAGAAATGCATTTAAATAATGGAAAAGTTGTTTTAGTGTTAGGTAGCGCGTATTTTGGTCCTAAGGAAAGTAACCATTTTATGTTAGTTGGTATACATTTATCTGTTTTATTAATAAACCAATCTTCATTGGTTTTGATATTTAGTTTCTTGTTTATTGATTCTCTTAAGTTTGTGAGTTTTTTAATGTGTCGAAGTTTGTTCTCTTTCTTTAATTTTTCCGCTATCACGCTCTCACTGTTAATTAATGTCGAGAGATCTCTTTCATCTAATAAGTATCTTATACTTTGTTTTATTTTAGTTAGGTCTCTTTCTTATTTGGTAATTTGTTTGTGTTTAGATTGTAGTTATAAGCAAGTTTAATATTAAATTATGAAACTTGTAAATATGTTTTGTCAAGTCTTTGTCAATATTCGTACCTATAGTATTATTACATTTAAATATTTGGAAAATATTTTTAGTAGAATTACATATGAACTTTGGTATTATACCTAAGTTTTTACACTTAATCAGAAAAGTTGTGGATGACTTTATGTGTCCAGGAGACGTACAAAAAAAGCCATCAATCGGTAAGAATGTGTTAGTGTCGTTTAATTGATGATTTTTCGGAGACGTACAAATAAAATCGTCAATCAGCATTTTAATTTTGTGTTCGTTGTGTGCGATGGCATATCTGTCTCCATCGGATGATGATTTTTTGTTATTAGCGGCATTAAAACTTTATGAAATTTTTGTATAAAAAAGCACATGAAACAAATATACAGAGCTAAATAATAATTTTTCTATCTTCCACACTAATTCTTCATCTATTATTATTATTATTATTTATAATAATAATAATTCTAGTTCTTCAAAACACTCTAAAAAAACAAACATATTTTCCTTAAAAAAATTCGGAACAAACGAACGATTTTTAATATAATAACAAGACATTGGGTGTGTGAATAAAAAAATTATGTACATACTAGTATATGTTTGCTTTTTAGTTAAAAATTTGTTTTAAACACAAAAATAAAAAAATTAAAAATAATTTTTAAGTAATTTTTTTTATTCACACAACCCATTAACATTAGAAAAATTAGAGAATATAATATAGTATTTATAATAATCATACAACTGTTTGTAGACTTTTGATTGTTTGGTTTTTTACAAAGATCAATGGTACATTTTCATAAAGTGCAAATTAATTTTTTTCATCCGCGCACTTCGCCATGTCGCCACAGAATAAATAAAACAAGCAAATGACGTTTATTTCGTCAATCACATTTGGAGACGTACAAATAATCAGCCGTCAAATAAAAATATCAAAATTTTTTGATTCTCATCAATCAGTGCCGACAACGTGTACGTGTAGCCGAAAAGAAACGACTGCACGCACACAACTATGGGATTGATGGGTTTTTTGTACGTCTCCTGGACACTTTAGATTAACTAGTGCTTTGTTATATTTAGAAAAATTACCAATGATAGTTCTGGTTCTCTTGTTGTATTTCGTTTTAAGATTTTGGTATAAAAGCATGATGATGATGTTTGCGGTGTGCCTTCCGTGTTAAGTGTGAGTTTTTTGTATAGTTGACCTGTATAGTTTAATATGACGATAATTGTTCTTTCGGCTTAAGTTCGCTTTCAAAATAAAAACAATTAATTTTATTTACATAAAACTATTTAATTTTTATTTAAAGATATTTTAATAATCTCCGATATTTCGGTTAACTTCGTTAACCATTTTCAAGGAATCTATAAACAAATTATACATACATAGATTATATAAAATCATTTTTACAAAAAACAACAAGTATTTACATACATACATAAACATGACTACAATGCAAAACATACGTACTGGGGATCGCGTCTTGCTACACCTAGAGGTCGAGCCTTGTTCAATACAATTTCAAAAATGGCCTTAGATGTCATTTCGAGTGGGGAGCCTACTTACTGGCCTACTGACGTAAGAAAAATTCCAGATGTTATAGATTTTGCCGTCACGAAAAATATTCATAGGGACTTAATTCATGTAGAGGCCTCTCTAGATCTGTCCTCCGATCACTCTCCAACAATAGTTACAATTTTCAACCCACTAAGGAGTGATTTAACTAACTCATATGTGAAGATGATTAACGGAATCAACTGGCTGGCATTCAAAAAATATCTTAGTAGTCACTGCGTCGTAGAAAACATTCAGCTTAGATCATGCGATGATATTGAATTTAACATTGCCAATCTTAACGAAAATATTAAACAGGCTGCTGAACACGCCACTACCTCCTATCCGCAGACCGGCTTTAACAGAATTTATTCTACGGAAATTGAACGTCTTATATGTGAAAAAAGGAGAGCTAGAAGAGAATGGCAACAACACAGATCACCCCTAAATAAAATCAGACTTAAAGAATGTACTAAACGACTCAAAGAGCTGCTATCGTCGGAAAAAACTGCACTACTGGAAAAGTATTTAGAAGGTCTTGATGTAACGTCCGCATCTAATTACTCTTTATGGCGCGCTACTAGAAATCTTAAACGACCCGTTGATCTTAAATCACCATTGCGTACTGCGACCGGAGGCTGGGCAAGAAGTGATAGTGAGAAAGGTAACTTATTTTCTGAGCATTTAAAATCTGTATTCACTCCCAATTCATGTACGGGTGCTGCTGATTTACCGTGTGTAGTTTCTCTACCCCCTCGTCCCTTAAGTTTTCAGATGCGTGAAGTACAAAAAGTAATTGCTGAACTCAACCCGAAGAAAGCTCCAGGTATTGATGGCATTAGTAACAAAATGCTCATGAACTTGCCTCATATTGCAATAAGAATCCTGCTATTTACTTTTAATGCTATTTTAAGAATGCAGTATTTTCCACATAACTGGAAACTGGCCAAGATCAAAATGATTCCAAAGGCGGGCAAAGATCTTACCAAGACTGAGTCATATAGGCCTATAAGCTTACTATCTACAATCTCAAAGCTTTTCGAAAAGCTCCTCATGACTAAATTGTCCAAAATTGTAACTGATAATGGGTGCATCCCAGACCATCAATTTGGCTTTAGAAGTCAGCACAGCACGATTGAACAAACGCATAGACTGGTCCAAGTTGTAAGAAGAACATTTGAAGAAAAGAAGTATTGTTCTGCTCTCTTTATTGATGTTTCTCAGGCGTTTGATAAAGTATAGCACGAAGGCCTAGTCTTAAAATTGAAGACATATCTGCCAATAAACATTCAAAAGCTTTTGGAAAGTTATATTATTGATAGGAAGTTCACTGTTGTGGAAGGAGAGTTTACGAGTGTGCCCGAAACTATATCTTCTGGTGTGCCCCAGGGTAGTATTCTGGGTCCTGTCTTGTACTTAATATATACTTGTGATATGCCTGTGAGCAATAACATCCATATTTCTACTTTTGCCGATGATACAGCCTGTATGAGTGTGCACGAAAACCCTTATGAGGCATCCCGCAATCTCCAGGAACATATCACTCAGCTGGAAATATGGTTGAACTTATGGAGAATTAAAGTCAATGAACAAAAGTGTGTCCATATAACGTTCACCCTAAAAAGAGATACTTGCTCCCCCATTCGAATCAACAATCAAAATATTCCTCAACATTCCTAAGTGAAATACCTTGGTATACACCTTGATCGAAGACTTACATGGAAACATCATATTGACTCTAAGTTAACTCAGATGAAACTTAAGTTAACTCAAATATATTGGTTGATTGGCAGAAACTCAGCACTCAGATGAGACTGCAAACTTTTATTATAAAAGTCGCTTTTGAAGCCAATATGGCGCTACGGAATTCAGTTATGGGGCACTGCTTCAGCTTCCAATGTAGAGAGAATCCAACGAAGGCAAAACAAAATTTTACGCATGATAACATCGGCTCCATGGTACATCCAAAATTCTATTATACATCGTGATTTAAATATGCCACTAGTGACTGAAGAAATTGAAAAATACGCAGGAAAATATTTAACAAAACTCGAATCACATCCTAATCCGCTTGCTCGTAATATTTTGAACTTTACTGGACACGTCCGCTTAAAAAAGAGGGACACACGGGCTCTTATACCTAACACTCCAGATGGGACTACTTGAAAATACTTTCCCCCCCCCCCCTTTTTTTTTGATTATCACTACTAATGTATTATTTATAACTACCACTAGGTTTATGTCCGACACTGGTCGGGCCTAATAATTTTTTTTATAGATTTAAGATTTGAATACTTATTGTTAGTTCATTATGAAGATACAATAAATAAATACATGCATTAAAAAAAAAAAAATATCTAAAATTTTAACTTGTACAACCGTCCGTCCTTTATGCGAGTTATTGAGTAACTAATTATTATTTATTTGGTTTGTGTTTGTTTATTATGTGCCGATATAATTGCGCGAGTTATGTCACCACATCTACCCCCACCAAAGCCACTAAGACATAACAACACACACACATAAAGAAAACACCAAATTAGTTCAAACACCTCATATCAATAAAATGCAAAACAAGCTTATTTTGTAAAATATTGATTGGAAGTAATAAGTTGCGAAATATAAAAAATGCAGACTCTTTAAAATATCGTTTATTAACCTTTTTAATATTAATTGCGAAATACAAATAAATAAAATTGCTAATTATTAAAAATATTATTTTTAAAATTAAATCAATAGAATAAGCACGTTTATATTTTGTTAATAAGTTTCACTAAAAGAAAAGAAATAATAAAAATTCATTCTAAATCGTACAACAGAAAAACTCAGACGTGTTTTTTTTTCTACGATTAGTTTCTTTAAACTATAACTGGCGCAGTCGAAAAAAAAGTTGACGGTACATCAACTTTGGCTCCTAAATGTTAAAAGTGAACAAGTTAGTGAATATAACTTTATAATTATCCTGAGAAAAAGGATAAAGGAAAATATATATTTATAATAATCAAATATCCGTAAATTCTACGAAACCCACGGGTCCCTCTAGAACTATAATAAAAAAAAAATTTTTTTAAATTACAAAAAGTAACAAATCAAAATAATCCTTTAAAAAAAATTAAAAACATTTATTACAAAGACAAAAGACATAAGCATCGTTAACTTGCTTTTATAAAAAAGATACTATCATCCCATAACAAAAGAAGAAAATACCTGTTGCCGTGAAAAAAAGTGATATTTTATCAACCAACAAGAAGTTCCATTTGAGCAGCGTAAGACTAAATCAACAAGAAACAAACTCTGATCACAAAAAATTCCATAATACCACTGCAGTTTAAACCTAACCTAACTTCAGGAAAACATATAATTCAACCTTTTTCAACATTTGTGATCAAAATACCAGTTGATTCGCGAAACGACGATTTTTTCATACAAAAAACATTTTTAGAACCTGATTTATTTATTTCGGAAGGTATTCATACCGCAAAGGAATGGTAGTTTCGTTGAAATGGTAAATACATCCGACAAAGAAAAAAATTGTCTACATTGAACAACCTGTTAAAACCATTCCATATCAAAATTTCATTGAGGTTAATAACTTTACCATAGACTCAGGCACATTTCACCAAGAAGAAAATATAACAAAAATGCTGAGAACGGACCACTTGAACAAAGAAGAAAAGAAAGTATTAAGAAAAATTTGTTTAGAATTCGATGACATATTTTTTAAAGAAGGGAGTTCCCTTAGCTTCTCTAACCAAATAAAGCACAAAATTAAAACCACAGATGACATACCCATATTTGCAAAATCATATAGATACCCTTATGTTCATAAGGAGAAAGTACGGACACAAATAAATAAAATGCTACAACAGGGCATTATAAGACCAAGTTTTTCACCTTGGAGTGCTCCTGTGTGGATAGTTCCAAAGAAAACAGACGCTAGTAATGTACAAAAATGGAGACTTGTCATAGACTACAGGAAACTGAACGAAAAAACAATTTGTGATAAGTACCCCATACCCAACATTACAGATATACTTGACAAATTGGGTAGAAGCATATATTTCACCTTCCTAGATCTTGCAAGCGGATTTCACCAGATAGAAATGCATCCAGAACACATTGCAAAAACGGCATTTTCTGTAGATGGAGGTCATTTCGAATTTGTTAGAATGCCATTTGGCCTTAAAAATGCACCATCTACATTCCAAAGAATAATGGATAATGTACCGAAAGATCTAATAGGCACGGTCTGTCTTGTATACCTAGATGATATAATCGTATACTCCACATCATTACAGGAACATATATTAAATCTGAGAAAGGTTTTTGAAAAACTTAGAGAATCAAACCTAAAAATTCAGATGGACAAATCTGAATTTGCATACAAAGAGTGTGCGGTTTTAGGACACATTATCTCCACTGAAGGAATAAAACCAAACCCTGAAAAAATTCAAGCCATTAAAAATTTTCCTATCCCAAAAACACAAAAAGAAATAAAATCATTCTTAGGACTATTGGGTTATTACCGAAAATTTATACAAAATTTTTCGAAATTGACAAAACCTTTTACTGAATGTTTAAAAAAAGAAGGAAAATAATTCTTAATGACAAGTACCTACAAACATTCGAAATGTGCAAAAATCTTTTAACCAATGATCCTTTACTACAGTATCCGGATTTCTCAAAACTATTTGTCTTAACGACTGATGCAAGCGACTTTGCTTTGGGAGCAGTTCTTTCCCAAGGACCAATCGGGAGTGACAAACCGATATGATATGCTAGCAGGACGTTAACATATAGTGAAACAAATTACTCAACAATAGAAAAAGAATTACTTGCTATTGTTTGGGCCACAAAATACTTCAGGACTTACCTATTTGAACGTAAATTTAAAATTGTAACTGACCATAGACCACTAACATGGATTATGAGCCTTAAAGAGCCAAATTCCAAATTAGTAAGATGGAGGCTCAAACTTGAAGAATTCGACTACGAAATCGTTTACAAAAAAGGAAAACTTAACACAAATGCAGACGCCCTAAGCCGCATTAGAACTTACGATAACAACCCTTTCAAAAACGAAGAAATCAATATTAATATAGTCGACAATGACTCAATTCAGGGAACAGCAGGGACGACTATTCATTCCGCCGAAGAAAATTATGATGACGGTATTCCAATCTCGGAAAAGGCCTTAAACACATTTAACATTCAAATTATCTTACAAGAAAAAAACGAAGGCTCTCCTCTTACGCTTGAAACCGTGTTTAAAAATAAAATGCGAAAAACAATACACAGACCAGTATACAACGAGACTATAATGACCGACATATTTAAACGATACCTTGCCCCCAATAGACTCTCTGCAATAATGACAGACGACGACACTTTTAAAATTGTTCAAAACACTTACTCCAAATATTTTGCAAATGGCAAAACATTCAAACTTGTTCGATGTAAAATCTTATTATAGGATATTCGAAATACTGACGATCAAGATAAGCTTGTGAATGACTACCATATCAATCACAATCATAGAGGCATTCAGGAAACATTTGAACATTTAAAACGGGAATATTTCTTCCCTCATATGAAAGAAAAAATAACCAAATGCATAAATTATTGCGATATTTGCCAAACGCTCAAATATGACAAAAGGCCTCCGAAACCTACATTTAAAACACCTGAAATACCGAAAAAACCATTAGACATTGTCCACATTGACATATACTGCATAAATAAACGAAGGATTCTCACCCTTATCGATAAATTTTCAAAATTCGGATCAGCGTACCTTTTAGATTCCAGAAATAGCATATCAATTTAAAAAAAAATTAAACATTATATAAGCTTACACGGGCCCCCAAAAAAAAATCGTTTGTGACCAAGGTGCCGAATTCAGTGCGTCCATCATAAAAGATTTTTGCAAAATTAACAAAATTATTATACATTACACTTCGTTTCAACAAAGTACTAGTAACTCACCAGTCGAAAGACAACATTCAACAATGACAGAAATATATAGAATTATTATGCAAAAATATAAAGCATTACAACCGCCATTAGGTAATGACGAAATACTGTCCGAAGTAATCATGACATATAATAATTCCATACACACCGCGACAAAACTGACACCGTTTGAATTATACTATGGAAGAACACCCACATTTCAAAAAGATTTAAAATACAATACACACCATGAATACCTACAACAACTTAAAGAATTTCAGACCAAATTACAAGAATCAATTAGGGAAAAACTGACACATGACACAGACAGACGCATCGAACGATTAAATCAAAATAGAGAAAACCCCGAAACCTTTTTAGAGAATGACGACATATACAGAAAAGAATGTAGAAGAAACAAAATGACCCCTATGTTCTCAAAAAGAATTGTTAAACAAAACAACAGAATAACTCTCTTAACACTTGACAATCAGAAACTCCATAAGTCCAAAATAAAAAGACGACCAAAAACCTAAAACCCAAAACTCGATTTTCTTTTAGATTTGTACTGGCACAAGCCAATTTTAAAATTATAAAAGTTTCGCCAACCCAAGGAATCATCCCACTTAAACTAGGAATTGCTAGAACAATAGCTGACTATAAGCACCTTATACACATAATCAATATTCAATCTTATGAAAACAATATACAAGGAACAGAGAAAACCATAACTCATTTTGAAACCACACAATTTGCCAAAATTTCCTTAAAAACAACAAAACTTAAACTGAAAGAACTCACAACAAAACTAAACCTTCTAAAACCCAGAAACAGACAGAAGAGAGGACTAATTAACGCATTAGGATCAACAATAAAATTTATAACCGGAAATATGGACTATGAAGACGCGGAAAGATTAAACAGAGACATTGAACGCCTACTAACGGAAAATGGACGAATAAGTAACACAATAAACGAACAACTCATCCTCAGCACTAAAATGATAAAAAGATTTGAAAACATAACTAATCATATAAACAAAGAACAAGATATTATTTCAAAATCCATAAAAAATATACAAGAACAAACACTTAATTCGCTAAACCCTACAATTAACACATTAACACAAATTCAACAACTAAATCAGATAAACTATAATATCGATATACTCACACAGCATCTAAACAATATCGCAGAAGCAGTAGTATTATCCAAATTAAATATCATTCCAAAATTAATATTAGACCCGATTGAACTTAATCAAATCCATAATACACTAAGAAACGTAATTAACGTAATCTCATTTGAACACATATTCGAATTACTTGAGTTAACTGCATATTATAATAATACTAATATTATATTCAACATAAAAATCCCAATAATGTCAAAAGAAGAATTTACATTTTATCATATTATTCCAACTCCAATCAATAAAACTTTAGAAATTATAAGTGAAGAATATGCATTAATTATTGAAAATAATTTGATATTTTATAAAGAAAAATGTAAACATATAGAAAATATATTTTATTGTAAAACTAATTATGAAAAAGAATTTAATATGAACACAAACTGTATTAGAAATATAATAAATAGGAATGAAATCGCTTCTTGTCATTTAAGAGATATAGGACAAAAAACTGACATTATTCACCCAGAACCCATTATCTATATAATTAATAGGCGAACATGTTTTTTGTAATCCCTTTTACGCTGGTACCACTACACCGATTTAAAAATGATTTATATGGTTTTAAAGGATTTTCTGTACAGATGTGCAGAATCTATATTTTATTGAAATCGGTTTAGTATTTCGGGAGCTCTAAGCGTTTAAAGTTGCACACATATTACACACGCATTTATTAGATTACAAGTAAAAAAGAAACAAAACATGAGTGTATGTGTATGTTTGTAGTATTTCTCTTGATCTAAAAATTTTTTTCCTCTTATTTGTTGTTGTATGAAAGCCATACTACTTAAAGGAAGAGAATTGAATATAGTGAATTAGCTTGGTTGAATGGATTTTGTTTATGTTTTTTAATTTCATGTATTATTTAACTATGCTTGCATATGTATTTAATTTTTGTGTGTGGCTGTGTGTTAATGAATTTTTTATGACGTTTAGATAGGTACATTTTCTTTGAATCTTAAATTATTTACATTTTGATTCTAAAATACGGACGAGTGTGTCGTCCGTTTGGTATATCTAGTCATTATTAATCTTCCAATACAACAGATTATTACAATTTGCAACAATGTTACCAAACAACACACAATTAATAGCACAACTCTAATTCAGTTTATCAACTGCAAAATTGCCATAAATAACATATGGTACAATAACGAAAATAATACACATTGGGACAATGGAATATTCATTGAAACGCCACTTTATTTAAATAATAACATTACAACTCTTTCAAACAAAAACGAGATAACACTCCCAAAACTTAATAACTACAGATTATAGGGTTGCATTTGTATACTCGTTTGTATAGCCAAAACAAATATACCATGGTATGTACCATATAATTGTAGTGTGAGCGACAGAACTAGTATAAGAGTTATTGTATGTGCGTGCTTTTCCAAATTAAAATACAATTAAAACAAATAACAATTGCTTATTGTATTGCTGCTGAGCAACTGTTTGATCTGTTTTTGCCCAAAAATACATATTGTAATACAAACATATGAAAAAAAACCATTTTTGAAACAAATACATGATGGACAGATGTATGTGCAGACGTTCGTTTTGTTATTTTGTGGCGCAGCCAAGTATACAGAGAGAGAGACAGTTTTGCTCTGAGAGTAATTACACATGCATGTGTTTCATGTAGCGATGCCAACTTGGTGCTTTTGGCACTATTTTTAGTGCTTCTTGAAGACTCAAAACGCCAAATTTTGAGCGTTAGTCCCAAACTGAGAAATAGCACTAAGTAGTGCTTTTGAGAAATTTGTTTATTTCTTAAAATTACTTTAATAAAAACTTGATGTTTTTTATTTTTTCAGTGCAAAGCATAGCTTTTTCGTCTGATATATTTCATTAAGGATACTGATATCATTGCCGAAATAGATAATAGCTTAGAAAATAGTAAACATCAAGCTCGTTTTTCACGTTAGTGCTTTTAACGCTTTTTGGATCTCAAAATTACGCTTTTTGTGCTTTTTCCAAATTTTGATGTGCTTTTAGAGCCAAAAAAGTTGGCATCACTGGTTTCATGTACATGTATCATTTACTTAAATGTGTATGTGAAATTTTACTTTCATTCATTCATTCATCAACCATGGATTTTTTTCAACACACCATGTGGTACTTATGTTAAAACCAGTTTTATGTATCTTATTCGTTATAGAAAAACAAATACATACAAACGTGTTTTACTCATTTGGTCATTGCACAACCATACAATAACTGCTTTAAAAATCAACATTTACAACTAGTAAAACAAACGCTAAATAACATATTTTTTCATACAAGAACCAAAAAACACGCAAAACTGGTGCAAACAGATGCATCTGTGCAATGCTTTCATTACAAAAAAGCTTTCAGCAAATTGAAATAAGATGAATCAAAACAATTCACACATTCCATTTGCAATAATGCTAAGTATATAAAGCAGAAATCTACATCTACTGACACCACACACAGTGGACCAAACACAGAAGAACACTGATGATGAAGGTTTAGTGGCCTTCGAAAACAGCTGGCTGTTCCGTTCAACTATGTGTTGTTAGTCAAAATATTTACAACAGACTTTGTTGTTATTTGTTCATTAATAATTATCACATGTAATTTGGCTTAAAAAGCAATACGAACATTAGCCCGTTCAAATCACAAATATAGAAACAAATGGAGTTCGAATAATAATTAAAATTAACTAATAATTAATAGCCATGGGCCTGTGGCAAAAATTAAAAACAAAAAATATACTTAATAGTAACAAACCAAAAAAGTTTGTCTTAAGTAGAACACAAATAAGCAAATTAACTAACATGTGCATAATTAGTAAAGAACAAACGACAATGGTAAGACTGTTGTAAATATAGAGATGGTAAAATTGAGCTTTCATTACAAAAAAGCTTTCAGCAAATTGAAATAAGATGAATCAAAACAATTCATACATTCCATTTGCAATAATGCTAAGTATATAAAGCAGAAATCTACATCTACTGACACCACACACAGTGGACCAAACACAGAAGAACGCTGATGATGAAGGTTTAGTGGCTTCCGAAAACGGCTGGCTGTTCCGTTCAACTATGTGTTGTTAGTCAGAATATTTACAACAGACTTTGTTGTTATTTGTTCATTGTTGTGCTAACTATAAACAACTTTACTACAAATATGACAAGTATGATGCAAGAAATGCTGCGAATGCAGAATACACTGCTTCAAGCATTAGTTAATAAACCATGAACACGTTAAAAATATGTTTCTGGAACGCAAACGGCATTCGCCAACATAAAAATGAACTTGAGCACTTCCTCATGGAAAAAAATATTGATATAATGTTGGTTTCTGAGACTCATTTGACCTCAAGAAGCTTATTTAAAATAAATGGTTACACTTTATATGATACAAAGGACCCGACAGAGAGAGCATGTGGTGGATCAGCAATTCTGATTAAGTCAAGACTCAAGCACTATGTCCTTGACAACGTTAGTGAAGAATATTTGCAAGCAACGAATATTTTCGTAGAAAATATTTGTGCGAATTTCGTGATATCATCAATTTACTCACCTCCCAGATTTTCAGTTAGCGAAGATCAGTATGAGAAGTTCTACAAATCGCTTGGATCTTGTTTCGTGGCAGCTGGTGACTACAATGCAAAACATACGTACTGGGGATCGCGTCTTGTTACACCTAGAGGCCGAGCCTTGTTCAATACAATTTCAAAAATGGGCTTAGATGTCATTTATAGTGGGGAGCCTACTTACTGGCCTACTGACTTAATAAAAATTCCAGATGTTATAGATTTTGCCGTCACGAAAAATATTCATAGGGACTTAAATCACGTAGAGGCCTCTCTAGATCTGTCCTCCGATCACTCTCCAACAATAGTTACAATTTTCAACCCACTAAGGAGTGATTTAACTAACTCATATGTGAAGATGATTAATGGAATCAACTGGCTGGCATTCAAAAAATATCTTAATAGTCACTGCGTAGAAAACTTTCAGCTTAGATCATGTGATGATATTGAATTTAACATTGCCAATCTTAACGAAAATATTAAACAGGCTGCTGAGCACGCCACTACCTCCTATCCGCAGACCGGCTTTAACAGAATTTATTCTACGGAAATTGAACGTCTTGTATGTGAAAAAAGGAGAGCTAGAAGAGAATGGCAACAACACAAATCACCCTTAAATAAAATTAGATTTAAAGAATGTACTACACGACTCAAAGAGCTGCTATCGTCGGAAAAAACTGCACTACTGGAAAATTATTTAGAAGGTCTTGATGTAACGTCCGCATCTAATTACTCTTTATGGCGCGCTACTAGAAATCTTAAACGACCCGTTGATCTTAAATCACCACTGCGTACTGCGACCGGAGGCTGGGCAAGAAGCGATAGTGAGAAAGGTAACTTATTTTGTGAGCATTTCAAATCTGTATTCACTCCCAATTCTTGTACGGGTACTGCTGATTTACCGAGTGTAGTGTCTCTACCCCCTCGTCCCTTAAGGTTTAAGATGAGTGAAGTACAAAAAGTAATTGCTGAACTCAACCCGAAGAAAGCTCCAGGTATTGATGGCATTAGTAACAAAATGCTCATGAACTTGCCTCATATTGCAATAAGAATCCTGCTATTTATTTTTAATGCTATTTTAAGAATGCAGTATTTTACACATAACTGGAAACTTGGCAAGATCAAAATGATACCAAAGGCGGGCAAAGATCCTACCAAGACTGAGTCATATAGGCCTATAAGCTTACAATCTCAAAGCTTTTCGAAAAGCTGCTTATGACTAAATTGTCCAAAATTTTAACTGATAATGGGTGCATCCTGGACCATCAATTTTGTTTTAGAAGTCAGTACAGCACCATTGAACAAACGCATAGACTAGTCCAAGTTGTAAGAAGAACATTTGAAGAAAAGAAGTATTGTTCTGCTCTCTTTATTGATGTTTCTCAGGTGTTTCGTACGAAGGCCTAGTTTTAAAATTTAAGACATCTGCCAATAAATATTCAAAAGCTTTTGGAAAGTTATATTATTGATATTGTTGTAGAAGAAGAGTTCACGAGTGTGCCCGAATCTATATCTTCTGGTGTGCCACAGGGTAGTATTCTGGGTCCTGTCTTGTATTTAATATATACTTGTGATATGCCTGTAAGCAATAATATCCATATTTCTACATTTGCCGATGATACAGCCTGTATGAGTGTGCACGAAAACCCTTATGAGGCATCCCGCAATCTCCAGGAACATATTACCCAGCTGGAAATATGGTTGAACTTATGGAGAATTAAAGTCAATGAACAAAAGTGTGTCCATATAACGTTCACCCTAAAAAGAGATACTTGCTCCCCCATTCGAATCAACAATCAAAATATTCCTCAACATTCCCAAGTGAAATACCTTGGTATACACCTTGATCGAAGACTTACGTGGAAACATCATATTGACTCTAAGTTAACTCAGATGAAACTTAAGTTAACTCAAATATATTGGTTGATTGGCAGAAACTCAACACTCAGCCTAGACTGCAAACTTTTACTGTACAAGTCGCTTTTGAAGCCAATATGGTGCTACGGAATTCAGTTATGGGGCACTGCTTCAGCTTCCAATGTCGAGAGAATCCAACGAATGCAAAACAAAATTTTACAGTTAATAACATCGGCTCCATGGTACATCCAAAAGTCTATTATACATCGTGATTTAAATATGCCACTAGTGACTGAAGAAATTGCAAAATACGCAGGCAAATATTTAACAAAACTCGAATCACATCCTAATCCGCTTGCTCGTAATATTTTGAGCTTTACTGGACGCATCCGCCTAAGAAAGAGGGACGCACGGGCTCTTATACCTAACACTCCAGATGGGACTACTTGAAAATACTTTTTTCCCCTTTTTTGAATATCACTACTAATGTATTATTTATAACTACCACTAAGTTTATGTCCGACACTGGTCGGGCCTAATAATTTTTTTTTTATAGATTTAAGATTTGAATACTTATTGTTAGTTCACATATGAAGATACAATAAATAAATACATGCATTAAAAAAAATAAAAAATTTGTTCATTAATAATTATCACATGTAATTTGGCTTAAAAAGCAATACGAACCTCAGCCCGTTCAAATCACAAATATAGCAACAAATGGAGTTCGAATAATAATTAAAATTAACTAAAAAAACTTTATTTTGGTATCATCCACTGAAAGCAACCACTTTTTTATTTTTCCCAATTAAATATTTGTATTTTGTCTCTTTTCCTACCAGTAAACTCATGAATATCGCTATGAAAAGCAACATAATGTCTTTTAATGACATATTCGATTTTTTCTTAAAATTTTTGATAATATAAAATGCATTGTATGTTACCAAATGCGTTATTTATAATAAAATATTTTTCGCATATAATAAATTTAAAAGGCAATTCGTTTGTTTACTGGATAAATATTCGTGAAAAAAGTAAGCATCCGTCTCATGCGCATTTGTCGCTGTCTTATCGACGACTAAATTAAAGAGGGTAAACAGAAATATATACACATACATATATGTTTGTATATGAAATTAATGAGTGACACTTGTTTCGCCTGGAATTTACTACAACAATGACTAGTTAATATTGCTAGCGATTCAAATTTGTTTGTACCAAGTAATGAATGGTGCTCAAAACATTTTTTAAAAGTTTAAGTAGAAAATACTGCTGTCGAAAATACAATGCCTTTTCTTTTTCAAAAAATGAAATAGGTATATTTCCAAACACCGCTGGACTTTAGTTTAATTTTGATGCTTATGAGAACTTTTTTATAGAAAAGCTTTCTGATAAAGCTTTGAAGAATGCCTTACTTATAAGTCAGCTACGTCCAAGCCATGTGCACAATGTGCAAACTTTTATAAAGATTTTGTTGTGCTTTCACATCGACGAGATGACAACTTTCTTAAATAAAATTACTTGCCGCCTTAAAAATTGTTTGCAGTTCGTTCAAAATGCCAACTATGCACAGATATTGAGCAGTTGCAAAGCATGTGCAACAGTTGATCACAACAGTTGATCACGCATACGCAGAAAAAATTCGCAGAACTTCTGCATAAATTTGCTGAGTCTACGTACGTACCCTACATTTATCTTTTTCATGCTGGCTTAAAATAATTTTCGTGTTTTTGACGTTTGTTAATGGCAAACTTTTTTCGTAAAAGAAGTACAAAATTTTTTTGTCTTAAATATTCGCATACATTTTAGCAAATGCAAATAGCAAAAATAAGCGAAAAATTTGCAAACGCGAACATTCGCTACATTCCTAGCTTTAACCATTCTTAAAACAAAAAATTAATTCTATGTAAATACATATACTTTGTACCAAGGCTTATGTAATTAAAAAAATTATATTATTAAAAAACTTTCAAAAAAGAAACTTTAAATTCATTATTTGCATGTATCAGAAATCACTTATAGCAAATCTTTCCTGCAAATTTATATTAAAAAAATCTCAATAGAATTAACATTAATTTAAAATAAACTTTATATGATCTCTGACAGTTTTGGCAGAATTTGCTTGAGTATTATATGGATACCACTTTGAAAATAAATTCACCTTAAAGCGAACGTAAAGTAAAGATCACTGGTGATTCAAAGAAAATAAATAAACACTATGACAGGCTTTCTTATACATTGGTCATAATTAATATATAAAAACAGTACAAAAACAGTACATACATGAAAAAATCAGTACATTTGCGTACTGATTTGCTAGTTATGCATAAATCAGTACTTTAAACAAAAATCAGTACATGTACTGGCAAAATAGTACGACTGGCAACCCTATTATTGGTAGGTAAGTCTTCAATTTTAAAATTAGGCCTTCATGCCACACTTTATCAAATGCCTGAGAAACGTCAATAAACAGCGCAGAACAATACTTTTTTCTTCAAAAGTTCTTCTTATAAATTGAACCAATCTATGAGTTTGTTCAATGGTGCTATGCTGACTTCTAAAACCAAATTGATGGTCAGGTATACACCCACTACTAATTAGAATTGAGGACAATTTTGTCTTAAGCATTTTTGCGAAAAGCTTTGACATTGTTGATAGTAGACTTATTGGCCTAAATGCCTCAGCCCTGGTAAGATCTTTGCCCGGCTTTTTTTATCATTTTGCAAGCTTCCAGCTGTGTGGTTAATACTCCAGTCGTAAAATGGCATTAAAAATGAATAACAGGATTCTCATTGCAACACGACGCAACATCTGGTTACTAATTCCATCAATAACCGGAGCTTTCTTCAGGTTGAGTTCGGCAATTAATTTTTGTAAATCGCGCGTCTTAAACTTTATGGATTGAGGGGGTAGAGCGACTACACACCGCAAATCAGCAACACCAGTACATGTGTTTGGCGTAAGTACGGATTTTAAGTGCTCAGCAAATATGTTACCTTTTTCAGTATCGCTTCTTGCCCAACTTCCGGTAGATGTGCGCAGAGTAGGCTTAAGCTCAACGGGTATTTCAAGCTTTCTAGCAGCGCGCCACAAATAGTAATTAGATGCTGGTGTGACATCAAGACCTTCCAGATAATTTTTAAGAGATGCAGTTTTTTCAGATACAAGCAACTCTTGGAGTCGTTTAGTGCACTCTTTAAATCTGATTTTGTGTTGAGGTGATCTGTGCTGTTGCCATTCCCTTTTGGCTCTTCTTTTTTCACGTACGAGACGTTCAATGTCTGTAGAACAAATTCTATTAAACACAGTCTGCGGATGGGAGGTAGTGGCATGCTCAGCAAACTGTTTAATATTCTCGTTAAGATTGGTAATGTTGGATTCAATATCATCAGGTGTTCTAAGCGTAATGTTTTCCGTACAATGACTACTGAGATATTTTTTGAACACCAGCCAATTAACACGATTGATCGTCTTCACATATGGGTCAGGCAAGTAACTTCTTAATGGGCTACAAATTGTAATGATCGTGGGAGAGTGATCGGACGAGAGATCAAGAGAAGCTTGAACTTGAATTTAATTTCTAAAGATATTTTTTATGACGCCAAAATCTATAACATCCGGAATTTTTTTTTATGTCAGTAGGCCAATAAGTGAGCTCCCCACTCTAAATGACGTCGAAAAATGTGAGAATAGATTTAGTTTTAAAGAGGAATTTATAATTCGTCCTTTATGTCGAAAGTTTTTTAACAAAAAATATATTGATGATCTTCATATTGACAATACAGATCGAAATTCTAGCCATATTCTAACGTCACTGAAATTGAAGTATTAATAATCAAAAACTAATTTACACAGCATAAAGTTATAGAATTCAAAAATAGAATTAAGGACTATTATTTGAATTGCTTTCCAAAGTGTGCGCCGGAATATGTTCAAAGTTGAGACGCAAATAATACTCGTGACGTTCCGTTTGATTAAAAAAATGCTTCTAAACGAAATGAAATACGTGAAAAAATTAAAAGTGAATACAGATCCATATTAGGCTTTGAAGATTTAAAAAATTCAAAAGCTTAAGTGTGAGTGAGTTGTTGAAAGATATGGTGACGTAAACAATGAAAAATTTTTAAGTAATATTTATCGAATCGTTCAAGGTATTCTTTTTATTCTATAATCTTCATCAAGCGTGGAAAGTATATTTTTAATTCGAAATTTGATCAAAAGTAAAATGTTAAATGGACTGCAATTATAAACTTTAAAATCTTGAATACATGGTAAAGATTTTTGAAGTCTAACAATAAATCTTGTTATAATCGTAATACGTATAAAATTATGAACCAAAAAAGCAACACAAATTCTACTATACCGACAGAATCCTTGTTTGATTAAAATAAATAGCTAAAAATTATTATTATTTTTAACGTGCATGAATTTGTACAACTCGACAGTATAGTAATCAGAAAAAATCACAAACTATAATTGTCACTTAGTATATACATCAAATTAGAAAAAGTTATTTTTTCATTTAAATTAGTTTAGGGTTATTAAAGTGTTTAAGAATGTCCTTTAGAATCATTACTATAACGTAAAAAATGTTTTAATATTTGTATTTCTTTTAAATAAGTACAAATTGTTAATATATGATGCATACATTTCGAGCATTCACCCTTATTCCAGTTTGCGACATCGATGTCACTTTAACACAACACTTGTTTACCCGTTGTCGAAAATAGCTGCCTCCTGTTGGCAGGTTTATGCTATTTTCTAGACCCTATGTAAAGGAGTAGATTGTGAGTACCACAAAATTGTTCTCGAGAGTGAGTAAATGAGTCCCAATTTTTGGGTATTGTGTTAAAGTGACGTCGATGTCAACAACTGGATATTTCCGATTTAGGAGAAGGTTTTCTTATAACATTCAAATATGTTTTACGAGTACATACGTAAATTGTTGCTCACGATAAATTTTACAGCCTGTATTTTAAAAGTTATCAACAATTTTGATATTAAAAAAGTTAATTTCATTACTACACAGAAAAAAGTATTCACCAATTAATGTTTTCAATTAATTGGTTTTAATTTAATTGGTTCAATTAAATTTTTCATTGTATTCATTAATTTGACTGAAAAAACTTAATTGATATTATCAAATTGTTTATAGTTGAAAATTTAGTTAATTTTTTAATTGATATTACAAATATTTTGATTGATATTACAAAATCATTCATATTACTTTTTATGTGTACATGTCGCTCACGATTATATCGAAAATAGGGCTCGAAATGTTTAATGTGTATATACAACTAATTTTAGACCGTGTTTTCTTGTGGTATTCGTAAATTTTTCTGGTTATAAACACAATAAATTACACTGTGGAACAAAATTTTAACAAAGTCGTGACCAAATGAATTTCACACATGATCTTAATGTAGAATTTTTCACTAAGTCCGAATCTGAATTCAGAATGTTCAAATGTAGAAAAATTTCGAGATATTGCAAAATTACCGTTATTTGGGTTTTTAAAAAAGAAGATATCACTTTAATAAAAGAATCTTGGTAAGTATTAAATAATTTTTTTATTTATTTCTTGCACTTGAAAGAAAATAAAATTGTTGAAACAACCATGGGTTGCTTGTAAAAATTGATCAAGAAATGACTGAACTACAGTGGAACAAAGTTCAAATTTCACAAAAAATTTAATGATTTTTTGCAATTTTGGTTTTTTCAACTTAGTTTTTCTACACTAAATAACAAATTTTTGCTAAGTTTTGTCACTTATCACGTTAGATTATTTTAATAGAAACATTATGTACTCAATAGAATACAGATCGGTGCAAATATGATAAAGTTACAGAAGATTAATTGAATTATCCTACTTTTATCAAATAAAAAAAAATAAGTAAATATAGAAATATTTATATACATAGGTAACAATTAAATTAAAAATGGCTTAAAACTATTAAGTTGCTTTGTCTGTTGTAATTATTTTCTACCTCACGCATAAGGAACCAACAATAGTCGAATATCGCCTCATTATACGCCCCTTGATACCGACGTTCCATTTCTTGTATTTGTTGGTGAAAACGCTCACCGTGCTCGTCGCTTTCATCGCCAAGGTTATTTGGGAAGAAATTTAAATGTGAATGCAGAAGGTGTATTTTTGAAGATATATTAACTCCTTTTTTAAGAAAGACATAAAAATTAATGTTAAATAAATAAAAACAAAATCGTTTTAAGAACTTTACCAATTTTCTCATAATTTTTTAAGAAGTCTTGAATTATATCTTTATAGTTTGGGCTCCTGAAATTTCCCAGAAAACCTGATACAACTAAACCAAATGACGCCCATGCTTTTAATTCATCTTCTGACAAAATGGAATCAAATTTGGAATCTTTAAGTAGCTTAGTATTTGTGGTCCTATAGAAACACCTTCTTTAATTTTGGCAACGGTTTTGAGGTATTCAAATGCTTCACGGTTTCCTTTTTTTAGCAAAGCTTTGACGAAATTTTTGATTAATCAAAGTTTAATATGCAGCGGCGGCAAAATAATATTTTCCTTTTTTACCAGAGCTTTGTGTTTGACATTATCTTGACCAAGCGTAAAATTAATTCTATTCGTTCAATCTTTTCGAACATGGTGTTTGTGACGCGCTTGGCTGTCCCATTTGCACACAAAACAGCAATATTTTGTGTAGCCTTGTTGCAAACCAGTCACCATAGCAACCACTTTTAGATGGACACTGATTTTCCAGTTATGCTGTTTGTACTTTATCAGACCCAGTAATTTAGACATGGACTCATATGATTCTTTAACATTAACTGCATGCACCACTGGAATTGACGGCTTTTTATTACCTTTGTGCAACAAAACTCCTTTTAAGCTCAACTTGCTGCGGTTCCTTTCGGTTTTTGATTTAATAAAACCGAAAAGTGGGTTAATTGACTAAATCTTCTGTAGCTTTGTAATTTTTGCACCAATCTGGACCTTGTAGAGTGCAAAATGTTTGCATTAAAATTATTTAATGTTCTATGAAAAAAAATCTTAAAATTTTTAATTATTTGGTCAAAAAAAAGAAAACTTGAAAAAAAAATCATAAAAACTTTTAATGAAGTTTGAAATTTGGTGCATTGTTTCTCCATCATTTCTTGATGTCTGTTTATTTTAGTAATTTTACTATCTTTTAACGAAAAAAAAAGTTGATAAAACGATGAATATTTTTTAAGATATTTGCATTTAAGCCACATCATATTTTTTAAAAACCCAAAAACGGTAATTTGGCTATATCTCAAAAACTGTTCTACTTTCGACAATTTTGACTTCATATTCGCATTCAGCGAACCATTTTACATTAGGATTGGGTATCAGATACATTTGGTCAAAAAAATGTTCCACAGTGTTATCATTCAAGAACCATAGTTTAAATCAGTATCAAGTGCCAACATTAAAATTATATAATAAGTGGTTTGGCACTATTCCAGTGATTTTGGTACTATTTAAAAGCAGATTTTGCACGAAATCAAGATTTCCAATTCCCATCACTGGTTACCGATGCTATTGAGTATGCTGTTTATTTATTTTGCCTGGTGAAGTTTTGTTTAGCAGACTTTGCAGAGTTTGCAGCCGCCCAGTGGGCCTGAAGAAGAAAGATGCTGAAAGAAGTTAAATGAAAGTTAAGCTAAGTATTTGTATTCCTATAAGAATCTTAATATCTATTGTGATTTTAATAATATAGTAAAGTCATAATGTGAATTATAGAAATAAAGCAAGTTATAAGTTGTGAATAAGCAAGAGATTAATGTAAAGAAAAAATAAGAAAGAGATGGTTAAAAAATTAATAATTAAAATAATTTGAAGAATAAATTTAGAGGAGCTGAAAGTCGAGTTGGGGTTGAATTAAATTTTGATGAAATTTAATAAGAAGTCGATTATGAAAATACTATAATAATATCTCATTGCTTACTTACAATTTTCTTCGTAAAAAAAACATAGTTAAGAAGATTCAGATACATTCTACATTATTATTATTGTATCTAAACTGGAGATTGTCTAAGATAAAATATCATAGAAAAGAATATTTAGTGACAAATATTGTCCTTAACTTTACATAAAACAGAGCATTACAACAAATTGTTAAAGCATATTCTTTTTACTTGAAAATTGGAAATTGCGCTACATACAGTATTCAAATTAGAAATTTTATCCAATTTTGGAAATTTTAATAACGTATTAATATTCGATACTGAATTAATTTTTATACTTACCATAGTAAACTTACCACTGAATCTGGTAGAATTTTATGTTGTTTAATATAATTAATAATTAATTATTCAAATTTGTAAAGGGTATTATCGGACTATTGACCGATCAACATGGAATTACTAGAAATTTTAGGACTAACTGTCGAGGACCTTAGGGCCAAATGCGATGAGGTAGGATTGAACACAGATGGACCGAAGCTAGTTCTTCAGGAGCGAGTTATTAGGTATTTTGGTATAGGGCAACATAATGTAGACGGACGCTCAGAGTATGATGAGGCAGCTTCCAATGTAGAGCCACCGGCGGCAGCAGAACGCCCGGTACCCTCCACGTTCATCTTAAAGGACATTCAAGATACGGTGTCCAGATTTTCCGGAGAAGGCCAACCCTCAATAGGTTCTTGGCTAAGCGATTGAAGACTCTGCAGTAACAGTGGGGTGGAGTGAATTGCAAAAATACGTTTATGCTCGTCAACTTTTGTCAGGCGCAGCTAAAATATTTTGCAGAGGACATGCCCAAATTCGGGGTTAGTCGTTATTAAAAGTAGAGTTAAAAAAAAAGAGTTTGTTGTTAAGCACTCAGCCATCGAAGTTCACCGGACGCTACGGAACCGTAAAAAATGAAAGTCTTAGAGAATATTTGTACTGCCTAATAGAGGTCGGATCTCAAATAGGTCTAGACGATAGTAGCTTAATAGAGTATTTCATTGAAGGTATACCCGATAATAAGATAAACAAAACTAGCCTTTATCAGGCATCCGATATAGAAGATTTGAAAACGAAAATTAGAGTATATGAGCAAGTAACCAAACCGTCTCATCCAGCAAATTTTAGCAGATCACGTCCAAAGCAGGAACCTCCAGCTGTAAAAAAGAAAGGGGTACAGCCTCCAAGTTGCTATAATTGCGGGAAAAGTGGTCACGTGAGTCGTGAATGCACAGAAGCGCAGCCAACGTGCTTAAAGTGTAAGGAAGTCGGTCATAAATAATTCGATTGTAAAAAGAGTCAAATTAAGAAAGAGGAAAGAAGAGGAAAAAAGCTTAATAACACCATACATACGCTATCGCGAGAAAAAAAATTAGAACTACTTAATGAAATGCCCCAAACCAATAGAATCTTTAAGGACATAAACATACTTGGCTATGAAGTGTCGGCCCTAGTAGATACGGGCAGCGATATCAGTATTTTACGATACGATTCTCTTATGATGATAGATGAAGTGGCAGTGAGCGAGTTAATTTCCTATTTAAGGAAATGAGTAAAAAAAATATATTTTCTTTTTTTTCTGCACCGAAATGTGCGTTTCTTTATTAAATATATTCTTAAGACTAACTTACAAAGTGTTACTTAATATCTATTTATAATAATAATTATGTTTAATGTTTCTTTGTTCTAACTCAAAATATGTTTTTCTTTGTTCTAATATGTTTTTCTTTGTTTAGGTTACTAGTACCTTTCTTATCAGCAAAACATGTTTTGAGAAAAAATGTGTTTCTTATCGTTACAATAGTTGTATTTATGATGTTTGTCTTATCTCTAGCTTAGAATAGTTACATTTGAGTTTATGGATTTGTTATCATCTTTTATTACTATCTTAGTTATATTTGAATTTATGGATTTGTTATTACTATCTTAAAATAAGAGATGTTAACTCTCCTCCTTCTTAAAAAAAACGTCCTCGTTTTAAACTGTATATTGTCTATGTCGGAGTTTGAGAAGTTCTATTTCATATAATTTGTCGATTTTTTTCCTTTGTGTTTCTATTTTCTTTATCCTGTAGCATTCGCAGAATTTAATCATACCATAAGTTAGTAATGCTAATGTACATAGTCCCAATATGAAATAAAATGTGTATTTGACTGGATGTTCTTCGATGGGTATCAGGAAGGTTGATATTTCTTGGATATTGTTAAATTTGTAATTACCATTAGATTCTAAGATGCGCATTATTTGTAATTGTTCGTCGTGTTGGTTATGTATGGCATCTTTTAGTGCTTGTTGGTGGTTATAGTATTGTTTTCCATCTAGATTTATTGAGTAATTGAATTGTATTAGTTTAGGTCCATTTATTTTTACGTTATTCTAGGTGTGTTCGTAATCTGTAATGATGTTTCCACTTTCGAGTACTTGTAGTGGTGCGTTATTTTCATGTATCACTTCGCATTTGGCTGGCCTGTTTTCTAATACATTAATAGTACAGTTGTCCGGTTTCTTAATTCTGCATATAAAGTTTCCTAGATAATTTTTACATTTTTCGATACTTGTAAATTTATTATTGCATTTTGCTATTCTAGAGTCTAGTAATAGTTTTCCGTGCTTAAATGCAAGCGAATACAAATTAAATAGCTTACATTTCGTTTTTAATAATGGGTATTTATAGGTGTTTACAATTGTGTGATGAAAATAAAAACATTAATATCGGCATATTCTAATATATTTATTATAGTTAGATCTAACGCTTCATTAGACACTATTTGTTGAATATCTTTTAAATTTAAAGTTCCGGAATAAAAGTTTCCGTTTTTTGCGAAATTAATCATTGTAGCGATAGAATGTAGTTCGTTGTATACTTCGGTAAGTATTAAATGTTCTGAAATAGATTCGGGGCTAATTCTTTCTAATATTTTTTCAAATTCAGAGTTTATTTTCTTTTGTTTATTATTATTTTCTATTAGCATATTCAATCCTGTCTTGATTTCGATTAGGTCATCGTGGTCAGGTGTTCCTGTAATAAGTTTGAGGGCTGATCCTAGAAAATTAAGTGAACGTTTAGTTCTAGAGATTCTAGGAAGTAGTTGTGACTTCAGATTTTCTATTTTAGTTATCAACAAATATTCTGCAGAGTTTTGTTCTAAATTATATGCAAATCGTACTATATTTTCGTAGGGTGTCAAGATTCTAGAAAGGTTTGTCATATGGTATAAGAACGCTGTGTGCTGAAAAACGTATACAGGGTCACGCTGATCGAACTCACTAGAGTCCTAGCTCAAGAACACAATTCTTCACCAGGAGACGAAATCTTTAATGCCGTTCGACAATACAACAAAACAATACACTCAGTCATTGGAGAGAAACCCGAGGACGTGTTTTTTAACCGGGGAGCACATCCTGATATTAAAGAAAAAATTGAAATAAACCAACAGAAAATACTTCTATATCACAACAAAAATCGTAAGAACATCACATACCAAGCAGGGGACGTTATATACTCCAAAACGCACCGACGCAATAAAAACGTAAGGAAATACTCAAAACACATTGTAAAGGAAGATAAAGGTAACACAATAATTACAAACAAAAATATTGTTATACATAAGGATAATATACGAGTACAAACATGCAAAGAATAATAATATTATTATATATATCCGTCGCATTCGGTAACAGACTTCCTTTACAATGTGTTTTGAGTATTTCCTTACGTTTTTATTGCGTCGGTGCGTTTTGGAGTATATAACGTCCCCTGCTTGGTATGTGATGTTCTTACGATTTTTGTTGTGATATAGAAGTATTTTCTGTTGGTTTATTTCAATTTTTTCTTTAATATCAGGATGTGCTCCCCGAACGGGGATTAAAGATTTCGTCTCCTGGTGAAGAATTGTGTTCTTGAGCTAGGACTCTAGTGAGTTCGATCAGCGTGACCCTGTATACGTTTTTCAGGACACAGCGTTCTTATACCATATGACAAACCTTTCTAGAATCTTGACACCCTACGAAAATATAGTACGATTTGCATATAATTTAGAACAAAACTCTGCAGAATATTTGTTGATAACTAAAATAGAAAATCTGAAGTCACAACTACTTCCTAGAATCTCTAGAACTAAACGTTCACTTAATTTTCTAGGATCAGCCCTCAAACTTATTACAGGAACACCTGACCACGATGACCTAATCGAAATCAAGACAGGATTGAATATGCTAATAGAAAATAATAATAAACAAAAGAAAATAAACTCTGAATTTGAAAAAATATTAGAAAGAATTAGCCCCGAATCTATTTCAGAAAAAAATTATATATTTTTTGTCTTTTAAGTCTATTAGTCTGTTACCGAATGCGATGGATATATATAATAATATTATTATTCTTTGCATGTTTGTACTCGTATATTATCCTTATGTATAACAATATTTTTGTTTGTAATTATTGTGTTACCTTTATCTTCCTTTACAATGTGTTTTGAGTATTTCCTTACGTTTTTATTGCGTCGGTGCGTTTTGGAGTATATAACGTCCCCTGCTTGGTATGTGATGTTCTTACGATTTTTGTTGTGATATAGAAGTATTTTCTGTTGGTTTATTTCAATTTTTTCTTTAATATCAGGATGTGCTCCCCGGTTAAAAAACACGTCCTCGGGTTTATCTCCAATGACTGAGTGTATTGTTTTGTTGTATTGTCGAACGGCATTAAAGATTTCGTCTCCTGGTGAAGAATTGTGTTCTTGAGCTAGGACTCTAGTGAGTTCGATCAGCGTGCTATGAGTGCGTTCCACTTGACCGTTTGTTGTTGAATGGTATGTTGTCGTTAACGTATGCTCAATATGTAGATTTTCATAAACCTGTTTTACGCATATACTTGATAATGCTGCTTCGTTGTCAGTCATTATGAATCTAGCATTTGGATAGATTTGCGATAGTATTTCTTCGATGTATTTGTGTATGTTTTTCTTATTTGGAATTTCTCGTATATAGCAATATTTTGAGTACTTATCAATTGTGGTGATGTATGTGTTTCCGTTCATATAAAATAAATCTAAGTGTATGTGTTCTCCCAAGTGATTTGGAATCGGTGTCGCTCCAATTGGTTGTTTATTTGGTCTTCTTTTGTATTTGTTTGTAAGACAGATTTCACAGTCTTGTGCTTCTTTTTTACACATGGTGCGTATGGTTGGCCAAAAATACGTTGTCTGTATTTCTTGAGCGTTATTTTTGTAATTTCTGTGTGCTCGTCTATGTGCTAGTACTACGATTTCTTTTTGTCTATCTATGTTTTCTATATCTTCTGTCATTTTCTGAGCTACTACAATTTTTACATTTGGAAAAGAAGAAATGATATTATCTTCGACGTGGAATAGAGTTTCTTCCTCTATTTTTATAGCATTTGTTACTTTTGGGTTTATTATTTGTTTTAATCTGTCTAATAATTCGTCCTTGGTTGAATAGAAAAGTGTGTGTCGTGCATATGAGAAAATATTTTGTGAAGATATTTGCACTAAGTTATCTGTGTTATAGTGAATAATTATTTGATTCTTAAATGCATTTAATGGTTGTTTCACGTGTTTCAATTTTTCGATTGGCGAACTTTGTGCTGAATGTTGTGAACAACTCGAAGTATTATTAATCTGTTGACGTGACAATGCGTCAGCGACGACGTTTTGATTTCCTGGTTTATATACTAATTTAGCGTCATATTCTTCGATGAAATTTTTCCATCGTTTCAATTTTGTGTTGGGATTTTTATCAGATATAGAAAAAATAAGTGACTGGTGGTCCGTGTAAATGGTTAAGTCTGCTATACCGTAAAGGTAATTTCTTAATTTTTGAAGTGACCAAACGATCGCAAGAAGCTCTTTTTCGTTTGTGCTATAGTTTTGTTCGGTTTGGTTAAGGGTTGATGCAAAGTTGCTTGCATCAGTCGTTAGTTCGAAGGGCTTGTTGAAATCTGGTTGAAATAATTCGACTTGTGCTTGTAACATATCTTTAATTTTCTCTATCGCTTCGAGTGCTGGTTTATCTAGATTAATTAATACTTTTATGCTTTGCTTTTTGTTTACACCGCCATTGTCTCCGCGTAAGAATGTAGTAAGAGGTTTCACTATTGAAGCGAAGTTTTGTACAAATTTCCTATAATAACTAGCTAGTCCTAAAAATGACCTTAATTCTTTTAAATTTTTAGGTATTGGATAATCCTTTATTGTTTGGATCTTGCTAGGATCTACAGTTATTTTATTGTGTTTGATTACGTGACCAAGATATTCTACTGAGTCTTGGAAAAAATGTGATTTCTCGTCAGAAATTTTCATATTTGCATTGTGTAATGCGTTTATTATTATTCGAATGTGCTCCATGTGTTCTTCAGGCGAAGAAGAATATATAAGCACGTCGTCGATATAAACGTAAGCGAACTTACCAATATATGGACGCAGAATATCATCTATACATCGCTGAAATATAGAAGGTGCGTTCTTTAGGCCGAATGGCATTCTAAGAAATTCGTATTTTGCTCCATTCACACTGAATGCAGTCTTTTCTCTGTCTGATTTTTTTTTATCGAGATTTGGTGAAATCCTGACTCTAAGTCTAGTGTTGTAAAGACGTTTGCTTTACCTAAATTTTGAATACTCATTGCTACATCTGGGATAGGGTACCTGTCAGTTATAGTCTGAGCATTAAGCTTTTGAAAATCTATTACCATACGTTTTTTTGGTTTCCCTTCCTCATCTGTGCCTTTTTTCGCAACGGTCCATACTGGAGAGTTGTATGGGCTTTTGCTAGGTTGTATTATTTGGTTGTCTAATAATGTTTGAATTTCTTTATTTATAAATTCATTGTCTGCTATTGGATACGGGTACTGTTTCACCCAAATAGGATCTTCTGATTTTGTCCTAATTGTAGCTTGTACAGTGGTTGTAAAGGGCAGAATTTTGTTGGTTTTGTCATTTATTCTCATTATATTTTCAATTTCATTTTTATATTTGTCATTATTGACTGTGTAATTCACTTTTTGTTCGCTAATTTCTTCTTTTCTTTTAAATTTATACGTGATTTTATACTCAAATAAGTTAATTTCTGCTTTTATGGCTCTGAGACCATGTTCCCCGAGAAGCATATCGAACTCTTCTAAGGCTTCAGTTTCGAAAAATACTAAATTATGGCCTAATAGTGTAATAATTTTTTTTTGCTTTCGTTAAAGAGTATCCGTGAAGCGTTTTTACCTTAACTGGTTTTATTGGAATAGATTTTCCTATGTTGCACTTAGAACTAATATAATTGTTTGTCGCACCTGTGTCAATTAATATATTAACGGTTTTACCTGTTGTTTGGCAGTGCCTCTGCAGACATGGCAATCCGTTTATTCGCCTAAAAAAGCGCTGCCGGTTTCATAAGTATCTTCGGTGTGTGGTACAAGTGATTGTATATCTTCATCTCTCGTCTGGTTTACTCGTTGAACTTTGTTCGGATTATAATTTTTTGATGAAGGCATTCTATCCCTTTTTGTTGGTTGTTGCTCCCTTCTGAATGGGTTGTATTGCTGCTGTGGGGAATATTGTGTTGAACGTCTAAATTGTTGCGAACTATGCACTTCCATGGGTTCCTGCCGTGGTTGATGATTAAATTGAGCTTGTACATTGGGATTGTACCTCCTTCTATCTTCGTATCGTTCTGGTCCAAAGTTTGGTTTTTGGTTGTATTGTTGTGTTGTAGCCAGTGTGTCGAACTGCATATTTGCCTTGTCAAGGTATATAGTGCTTGCGATTGCAAATGCAGTTTCTAGGTCCTTTGGATGATGGCTATATAATGTACCGCTTGTATATTTGCTGTTGAGTCCTGTGATGAATGTACGGACTGCTTCCTGATTTGCATATTCCGCCATGGATGCAGATCCCTGATCACCTGACATCTCTATCTTCGAAAGTGCGAGGTTCAGTGCTTTGCTGATTTTGCTGTGGAATTCTGAGAGTGTTTGTCTTCCCTGTTTATGTTTCTTCATTTCCTCGAGTAGTACATATAATGGTCGTTGGTCTGCGTAGGTGTAGTCAAGCCTGTTAATTATAGAATAAAAGTTTATCTTGGTATTGTGGTTGATGAGGATGTCTGCTGCTTCTCCAACAATTTTTGAATGCAGTATCGTGAATGCTGTGTAGTAATTTGGGTGGTTGGAAAATTGTTTGATATTTTCCATGAATATCCATGCCCTTTTCCGCCAGGATCTATATTGGTTTTTATCCCCACTGAAGCACGGTATGGCTTCGAATGTTTTTAAATTTATCTGAGTTGCATCAGTTATATTTGGTGTGAAGTCACTATGTTGTTCCTGCGTAATGATTGTGTGGGGAGATCGTTCCGCCTCCAGTGTATTTACCTTCAATTGAGTATTCTGTAGAGTTTGTGTGAGTACCTGTATTTGTGCTCGTAAAGCTGCGATATCTTGATTCATTGTGTCGTTGTCTTTTCCCATAGATCGTAAGGAATTGAATATTTTCTGCCGTTTCTGACGTTGGTCCAGCGTGGTAATTTCTCACTTTTTCGGAGATTGGTTTGCTTTTCTTCAAAGCCGTGGAATTTTATTTAAATATCTTGAATGTCAAGAATATTAGGCTGTGGTCAAGAGTTTAGACCGGCTTGAGCCCTCAGTTAATTTCCTATTTAAGGAAATGAGTAAAAAAAATATATTTTCTTTTTTTTCTGCACTGAAATGTGCGTTTCTTTATTAAATATATTCTTAAGACTAACTTACAAAGTGTTACTTAATATCTATTTATAATAATAATTATGTTTAATGTTTCTTTGTCCTAACTCAAAATATGTTTTTCTTTGTTCTAATATGTTTTTTTTTGTTTAGGTTACTAGTACCTTTCTTATCAGCAAAACATGTTTTGAGAAAAAATGTGTTTCTTATCGTTACAATAGTTGTATTTATGATGTTTCTCTTATCTCTAGCTTAGAATAGTTACATTTGAGTTTATGGATTTGTTATCATCTTTTATTACTATCTTAGTTATATTTGAATTTATGGATTTGTTATTACTATCCTAAAATAAGAGATGTTAACTAGCGCGGGAAGAAGGCGAATGGTAGGCATAGGTAGAAAAGAAATTGAAATAATAGGATCTTTTGAAGCTAAATGACTTCAGCTGATGAAGTAGAGGTGCCCATAAAGTTCCACGTAGCGCGGGAGAGATATTTTGTACTCTGCAGTGTTGAGGAGCGATGTCCTGGAACACGTAGATATATTAATAAATGCGGAAGGAGCGAAGTTCTCAAAGCCCTCGCCACCGGAAGCTAGATCGAATACTAAAGACGCAGTCGAGGATGAGTATGGGGAGGTCCTGCAGCAATTTGGCAAGATATTCGTCGCATCAGATACTTTTGATTTTGACTTAAGTTATTTGAAGAATGATTTGCGTGAAGAAATTATAACCTTAATAAAAACCTATAATCCAATTAGACCAAAATCATTCCCAGTTAGAATGAAGATAATGCTCAACGATAATACGCCCGTGCGCCACCACCCACGTTGAATGTCTTACGCTCACCAACAGACTGTCGACAAACAAGTCAGAATGGTTGGGAGAGGGGATAGTGCGTAAAAGTTATTCCGAATATTCATCGCCAGTTGTTTTAGTAGCCAAGAAGGATGGAAGTAAAAGGTTATGCTGCGACTATAGACGTTTAAACGAAAAGATCGTTCGCGATAATTTCCCGATGGCAATAATAGACGATGTTTTACAGCGCATACAAAAGGCGAAGGTCTATACGACGCTAGATTTAAAAAATGGCTTCTTTCCTGTTCCGATTGAAGCAACTAGTCGACGGTTCACCTCCTTCGTTACTCATAGAGGACAACTCGATTTTCAATATATGCCTTTTGGTATAACTAATTCACCAGCAGTATTTTGCCGTTACATAAACGCGGTATTCCACGAACTGATAATGGACGGAACAGTCGTGATCTACATGGACGACATCGTGATAGCATCCCTAGATGAGAGAGAGGGTCTAACTAAATTAAAAAGATTTCTAAAAGTCGCGTCATCAAACGGGCAACAAATCAGGTGGAGTAAGTGCCAATTTTTAATGTGAAAATAACATTTTTGGGGTATGTTCTGGAGGATTCAACCATACTGCCATCAAAAGAGAAAACGGCAGCTGTAGAAAGATTTCCATTACCAAAATACCGGAAAGCAGTTGAACGATTTTTAGGCCTCACTTCATATTTTAGACGTTTTATTAAGAATTACGCCCTAGTGGTCAAACCCTTATCAAACTTACTGAAAAAGAATGTAAGTTTCAGATTGGGCGATGCAGAAGTTTTGGCCTTCCAGCAGTTGAAGTTGGCTGTAACGGGAGCAAGCGTGTTAAGACTTTTTCACCCTATGGTGGAGACCGAGATACATACGGACGCCAGTAAACACAGGTATGGGGCTGTACTATTGCAAAAGGATTCCGAAGATTCCCAGTTCCATCCTGTCGAGTATATGAGCCGGAAAACCACACCGGCAGAAGAGAACTACCACTCTTATAAGCTGGAGGTGCTCGCCATCATAGAAGCCCTGAAAAAATGGTGTTTATTTGTAATGGGAATAAAGGTAAGAATCGTCACCGACTGCAATGCATTCGCAATGACGATGAGAAAGAAGAATGTACCGTTGAGAGTGTGGAGGTGGGCATTGTTTATGCAGGACTTCGATCACGTGATTGAACACAGATCTGGTATTAAGATGCGTCACGTCGATGCTTTAAGTAGAACATCGTGTCTCATGATGGATGATTCACTGCGTCACCGAATAAAAGAATAACAATTGAAGGACGATTGGATTAGAGCTGTTAGTAAGATTCTAGAGACGCAAAGTTATGAGGGTTATTACGTAAAACATGGTATCGTTCATAAGGATCCAGCCGAGGACCTTATTGTCATATCAACCATGATGGAGCGTGAAACAATCGAGATGGCATACAGGCAAGGGCATTTTGCCACAAAGAGGACTGCTGAAATTGTAGAAAAGACGTTTTATATACCGAAATTGAATTCGAAGGCAGAAAAGGTGGTGAAAAGTTGCGTCGAGTGCATTATGGCGGACTCCAAAGCCGGCAGAAAAGAAGGTTTGTTGAAGGCCATCGATAAGACAGATAAGACTTTGATGACTTACCATTGGGACCATGTTGGGCCCATGGAGATGACAAAAAAACAATATAACTACATTCTAGTCGTAGTGGACGCGTTTTCAAAATTTGTATGGCTTTATCCTACAAAAATCGTCGAAAGTGCAGAGGTGGTCGAACGATTAAATAAACAATCAGCGATATTCGGAAATCTAGTGAGAGTTATAACAGACAGGGGAACGGCGTTCACGTCCAAAGAGTTCGGAGATTATTGCACGAGTGAAGGAATTCAATACCTGACGATTGCAACAGGCGTACCCAGAGGAAATGGGAAGTCGAAAGGATAATTCCCATGTTAACCAAACTAGACTTAGAGAATCCCAAAAACTGGTATCGACATGTGGATAGAGTGCAGAAAACGATCAACAATACACCAGCAAGAAGCACAGGTAGTACACCATTTGAGATAATAACTGGAGTGAAGATGAGAGTCAAAGAGGACGCCAATATCAGAAGCCTATTAGAAGAATTAGCGGTAAACGAACTCCATCAAGAGCGTGACGCCAACCGAGAAAAGGCTAAGGCAAACATATTCAAAATCCAACAATAGAACAAAAGATGCTTCGATAAAAACTGCATCCCCGAAAAAAATATATAACGAACGATTTAGTAGCAATCAAGCGCACGCAATTCGGGTCCGGCCTAAAACTAAAACCTAAATTCTTGGGTCCATATAAGGTCATTCGTAAGCTGAACCACGGACGATATGAAATGGAGAAGGTAGGTGAAGGTGAATATATGAATATATGAAGCCCTGGTGACTTGCATTCGGGGCGAATGTCCTGTCAGGAGGGCCGAATGTAAAGATACCAACCGTGAAATGTTGACATGTTACGCAGAATGACTTATATGAAAAGGGGTACCAACATAAAATGTATGAATAAGAACGAACAAAACAGAGAAGAGTTAGTTAAGAAGTAACAGGCAAACCATACAGACGGCACCGCGGACTCACAGAAGAAAGACCTAAATAAAATGTGTATCAAATAAGATGTAAAATATAAAACTATTAACATAAGAACATTTAATAATACTTACCTGAATAAAATAATAAACTATGAATTGTAATTAACCAAAATAACATTTATTTGTCATTTAAAAGAATTGGTGAGTGTTATTTGAAATAAATAAAACCACATACATATGTAAATATATGCATGTACCATTGAATTTTATGTACATTTTAAGTTAATAAAAACATTAAAAAAAATAAAAATAAAGAATTTGGTCAATCGTACTGAAAAAAGTACAATTTTTCTTGTAACTTTGTGAAAATCTTATTTCGCATCCCTGCGCATAGGACTTAATAATCGTTTTTTATGAATTATATATTTTTGGGGACAAAAGTTAGGATTTTTCTGTTGAAATGGGGATTTTTGGGGACATGACGTTTTAAATTGGGGACAAGGGTCAAAATTTTTCTGGCAGCACTGGCCATGAGAACAGCTAAAAAACGCTTGCTGCTTTTGTTTAGGGATGGCTGTTACTGTCGCTCTAAATTCCTTTGGTAAACTCTCACGCACTTCTACATGTAGTTATGACAAACAATAAACATAGCTGAGAAAGTTTTGTTACTTTATGACCTTTCCGTTTGAGCCACAACAAAATTTTTTTTAAACTATGTTAAAATGTTAATACATTATTACACTTAAGACACTGCACAGTGGTTCAAGTTTCTAAGGAAGGCGGTCATACGTAGTTAACTTAGCTATAGTTATCAAAAATAATATGAATATTTATGTTTACGGTATTTATGGGCCAATTAGGGTAAAATATCTTTAAATATAATATTCAGGGCTGTCATAAATAAAATTCCGCGTGAAATTTCTCCCTTTTCCAATTAGAATTTGTTGTTTTCCCTATTACTTGCTATTAGTTGGAATTGTTCCCAGTGAAAATTTTCACGTGGAATTTTATTCATGATTATAATAATTTATTTACCAAAAATGTTAGTTATTAATTAAAGAAAAAATAATAAATTTTATAACGGCAATTTAATACAACATTTGCACATTATTTTCAAAAACTTAACATACGTAAAGCCTCAGGTGATAGCATAGACTTCTTCTTTTGTGGTAATTTACGTAAAGAAGAAATCAACGGGTAGGAATTTAGAAGAAGTCTAAGTCTCGTCTGAATTGCTTAAATAATTTAAATGATTTATTACAAGATTCAGCGGTTTATTCAGAGAGCTCGCCTATGGAAATAAGACAGTGATCAACTACTTCTGATCCATGAATTAACACTTTTTGAACTGAAGCAGTCAAATTATATCATGAATACGTACTAATAAGCATTCGCGCGGTTCCTAACGAGTAATCTCTAAATTCTACACTATTAATTTTGTATCCCGACGAAAGATATTGCAAAAAATTATGACACCGATCAGTAACTGCTTGATCTAAGCCAGTTATTTCAGCTGATATAGCTGAATTCAAAAAACTTGTCGTAGAGACGAATACCCTCTGTACCATGCACATTCGGAAACAAACGCAGATAAATTCTTTTTAAATTAAAAGTACAGATATAGAGTAACATTTTGATATGTAACTCGAAAGCGGCATAAGACGGCAACATAGTTAATACCTTAAGGGGAAAAAAACATCGTAAAAAATATAAGTGAAAATTGATTTATCGTGAAACCGCTTTCCGCAAAATACGTTTTGCTTAAAAAATTTTAAATACATAATAATAACGGTAAACACCTTCAACTTAAATATCCATTGTAAAACAATAAGTCAAAAATGTTTTTTTCTTTGAAAAACACGCACTAGAAATTAACTTTATTAGCACTGCTGAAAAAGATAAGGAAAGTTGTTTTGATTTGTTCACTTCCCATGCACAAAAGTAAATGTAAAAAACAACTGATTGCAAATATTTTTGCATATTTTAGTAGTACCACTAATAGTGAATATTAGAGCGAACTAACGATGAAAAAATCGAACATCGTCATTTGACCACTATGTCCTTCTACTGAACCACTGTGCACTGGTATGAATACCCCAATAAAATATTGAACTTTATTATTTTTTGCTTGTTGTAGCTATGCTACTTATGGGACGATACAGTGGTTAGAAAATAATTTTCGTAACATAAATAATCGACACTTTTCAGTTATAAACTTATTTTTGTTTTGATTTCTCTCTACTTAAACCAGAGAACGACAATAAACGAAACAAATTTGTTTGATTTTGTTTTGTTTAATTCTTTGAAGTGAGAGAAACAGAAACCATGAGAACGATTGCTTCATTGTTTTTGTTGTTTTGATTACTTTGTACTTTTGTTTTCTTTATTTTTTAGATATTCTATAGATTATCTCAAGGGTGTCCAAAAGTTCCTTATGGAAGAGTAAACACCAATGCATTTAAAGAAAAACCAATTTATATTCAATACTTATTTCTTGTTGTAAAAAACAATATGTACATACATACATACATACAAAGAAAAAATATTGTTGCTTTGCGCTTCCGTATATACAGTGAATAACGACAAAAAAAACTAATAAGACAAAGTTGATTGAGTATTTCGTATTGCTAGTGCCGACTGCTACATGTGTGCATGTGTATTTCGTTTAGCTAGTGCTGAGTGCAGTGATGCAAAATGTGGCACAATTGGGCCATTTGTGGCACTTTTGGATGTTTGATTGCCCTGTGGTACTCTCTAGGCTATTTTGGCCCTTTCAGCTCAAAATTAAACTATGTATGTAATTCCTTCAAACATTTGAGTACACTTTTTAATGGAGTTTTCTCCGTTTTAAAAACGGAAGATTTTTTATTTAAACAGGTGTCCGAAATCTGCGCCAGATCTTGTTTTAAGTGGGGAAGCCAATAGTATTGTACCACTTGATATTAAACTTTTCCAAAGGAAACATAATTAATAAATAATGAATAAAGGGCAGTATCGCAAGTTCCACAATTTAAAAATCTCAATGATTTAAGTAGAAGTATATTTTGGAGAAAGATTTCTACAATTAAAAATCGTTTGCGTAAACAAACCTTTGCATAGAAATTTATACGGAATTGTTCAAGGAACTCTTTCGATTCCACAGCATGTGGAATCCACAGAGTGGTTGTCCTGTTTCACGATAAAGATATAAATGAATTTATATTGAAAACAACAATAAAATATGAAAATTTGTTTTTGTTTTCAATATAAATTTTCAGTCGAAAGTTTTCTTGCGATATTGTGAAACAGGGCATAATACAAGAAATCGTCTTCATGTAAAAAACATTGTGTCATTTTTAATACAATTGAAAGATTTAATGAAATCTAGTTCTAATAATTGTTCTGATAAATATATTTTAAGAGTTAGCACACAAAAGTGTTGCAAACAAGAATAAATGGAGGAACTGTTGGACTAAGAATTTAGAGATTATGTACACCAAAATTATAATTACATATGGAATATTTGTAACTAAAATTTTATTTTATTTAAGCAACATCTTTTGTTTATTTTTGCTCTATTTGTTGTGTGTATTATATTACTAATACATACTTTTGTTTTTATTTAAATAAAAATATTGTAGTCAAATACACCAATACCCCGGTTTGCGTCGCTTCGGTTTGCGTTGTTTCGAAGTTGCGTCTTTTTAAGATTTCTGTGATTTCGAAGTTGCGTCGTTTTTGTTTCAGTTTGCGTCGCATGGCTTCAAAGTTGCATCATTAGTGGCTTCGATTTGCGTCGTTAACATGAAAATGTTTGTACGAAGCCAAAACAGAAAAAGGGGAATCCCGTTTAAGTCTAATGCAAATATGTATGTGAAGGTTGTCTGCTGTTTGCAAGTTGAAGATCTTTAGCAGTTTCAAATTCCATTTGGTGAAGTGAAGTTTAATGTAAGAGACGCTGATAAAATTAAAAAACTTGCTGAAACCGCAACATCGTTACAACATAAGCAGGTCAGAAAAATGAGAAGTCCTTTAATGGAAAAAATAGAGTCACTTCTTAGCATTTGGATAGAAGACCAAAATCGGCGAAGAATGCCATTAAGTCAAATGGTAATTCAAAAGAAAGCTTTAATTTTATTTGAAGATTTGAAAGAAAGTTATCCGTTAACAAGTGCCGAAAGTGCGGAAGAATTTGAAGCAAGCAGAGGCTGGTTTGACCGTTTTAAAACCCGTGGAAATTTGCACAGCATTGCATTAAAAGGGGAATCTGCTAGTGCAGATACTTCAGCTGCAGAAAAATTCAAACTTGAATTAAAATCAATTATTGAAGAAGGCGGGTATTCTGCACAACAAGTTTTAAACGCTGATGAAACGGGACTTTTTGGAAGCGTTTGCCAGGAAGAACGTACATTTCTAAGTCCGAAAAATCTTCGCCTGGTTATAAATCTAGTAAAGATAGGCTTACACTTCTTTTGGGAGGAAATGCAGCGGGAGATTTTAAATTTAAGTCATTTTTAATTTACCACTCTGAAAACCCGAGAGCTTTTAAAAATGTTAAAAAGAGCGACCTCTCTGTTCACTGGCGAGCAAATAAAAAAGCATGGATGACTGCATCCTTATTTAGAGATTGGACGAACTAAAAGCTTATTGTTCTTCAAAAAATATTGAGTTAAAAGTGCTATTGTTACTTGACAATGCACCAGGTCATCCTGTTTTTTCTGACGATTATCCGGAAAATATTAAAGTTATTTTTATGCCTCCAAATACCACATCTGTGATACAACTAATGGATCAAGGTGTTATATCCAACTTCAAGTCATACTATCTGCGACGAACTTTTAGTCAACTTGTAAAAGCAACTGACGGAGATAATTTGCCTTCCATGAAAGATTTTTGGAAGAATTACAATATCATGATGGCTATTGATAATATAAACCTATCCTGGAAAGAAGTAAAAGAATCGTGCATGAACGGAACTTGGCGTCAATTATGGCCCGAATGCATTATCAAAGATATGGTAGATATTAATGATGTTGCACACATATGTAAAGAACTTGCAGAGTCAGCTGGAAATGCAAATTTTGATGGAATGAAAGAAAAAGATATTAATGAGCTCCTATTATACGACGAAGAGCTAAACAATGAAAGTTTGATTGCAATTCAGAGTAACAATGCGTGATTGATGAAGCACTTCCGCTTGAGGTCGAAACAGAAGATAAAAAAACTTACTGCTGCTAAAATTTCTGAAGCCATGCAGTTGATATCGCAAGCAATGGACATTTTTGAAAACAATGACCCGGATGAAGATCGCAGTTTAAAAGAGTCTAGAAATGTGGCCGACGCTATTAATTGTTATAAGGAAATTTATTTGGAAAAAAAAGCTGTTACAATCCAACAAACTTTGGATAACTTCATACAAAAATCAGCAAGATTGATAAATCCAACCATATAAATGGTAATCGATTTAGATGACACAAACTCAGAATAAAAAAATCAACACATCGATGTAGACTTGTGCTTTTTACTTTGAATTTCTTATTTTTAACAGGGCGTCTTGACGAACAAATTTTTTGTTACAACATTTGTCTAACTTCATTTATAAAAAACTCTGAAAAATGTTAGTACTACTTCTTCATATAAATTTTGATTTTGTCAAGACAAATAATTTGGTCATCATACCAACTATAATTTAAATTATAATATGTTTGTCGTGTTTTTTTACATTTTTCTAATGAATTGTTATATTTTTATTTTAATAAAAACTGTTAAAAAATAAAAAACAAATGGTATTTTTTATTAAAAAATATATTTTTGCAGCTAAAATTATGAATCTCGAAACCAATCAAATGAAAATCAATACAAATGTATGGGTATGGAAAGTCGTGCTTCGGTTTGCGTCGTTTCGGTTTGCGTCGCGTTTCTCCGGTCCCAATTAGCGATGCAAACCGGGGTATTGGTGTACATTAAAAACTTGTTTGGCCCTATCCAATTTATTTTGGCCCTTTCAAATCTTTAATTTGGCCCCATTGTTGCCATTTTAACATTTAACATACCAGATCTGGCATTTTCATTAGTTAAAGAGCATTCAACTTTTAAAAAATTCTGCTAAATGCTTTCTGGCAGATTTTGTTGAAAATATAAAATTATAATTTATTAAACAAATTCTTCTGTATAGAGGATTCTACTCATAAATGTACATGCATTGCAGTGTAAAGGTTCCCTGATGATCTGGACTAGCAACAGTGATATGCGCAGCAAACACCTTATTAATCAATTTTAGTGTATTTTTAATGAAGAAATATTTTACTGAATAAGTACAATAATAATTTGGGATTATTGCTGCGTTAAAAAGTTTTTAAATGTAATTGTAACAATTCCAAAAAATACAATTATTTACTATTTTATGTTTGTGTGTGCTACAAAAATATCTGTAAACCCTAATAAGTTTGTATAAACATGAAGTTTAAAGCTATTTCAATAATTTGTTTTAAATTTTAATCTAGCATTATACTTTTCTTCTGTAGAAAATTTTAGCAGAATTTTTTTTACCGATTAGCATTCTCTCATTGTTATTTTCTGGCAACACTGTTTGGCCCTAAAGCAAAAAACTCAAAATGCATCACTGGCTGAGTGTGTGCTGTGCAGTGTTGCCAGAAAATGATGATGGGAGAATGCTAAATCCGTAAAAAAATTTGCTGAAATGTTCTACGGAACAAATGTATAATTTTTTTTTTAAAGAGAAGTAACACTCAGGCAATTAATGCCTACTACTATTGCTAGGTGTTACCTTATTTCGGAAAGGGAAAGTGATAGCAGACAGGTGGTGAAAGAAGCGATAGAAGAAAGCTTCATTCTTTTTACAACTCTGCTTTTTGCACGCATTTTTTTGTAATAATGCAGTGTTGTAGCGCCTTCTGGTCGCAAATTAGGCGTATTAAATTTTGAAGCTGTGTTTAGTAGCCATTTTATTGGTTATTTTATTTCGCCGATGATTCTGCTACACAATACCGACGAAGGAGGGCGCTCTGATTTTACGTTAGGATTAGCATCTGTTAAAGTCGGTATAGTTCAGTGACCAGTGACTATGCCTTCATCACTTGAACTTTCCTACAACAACTGATACAAAGAGACACTAATGCACATCAGAAAAATGCGTGCTGTTATTATTTAATGACTGTCGGATACAGGTCGGTTTTGTAGTCAACGTGCTAACTACTTCAGCCAACGCCACCCCCAAATGCCAGATTTAAATTTAAAAATTTTTATTGAAAAAGCTTTGAATTTCATGTTTATACAAAGTTATTAGTATTAACAGGTGTTTTTATAGCACATACATATGTATGTATGTACATACATTCTTAGTATATATGTACATACATACATATGTATGTGTTTGATATTATCCATAGATATGACTATTTATGTATTTTAATACTGAGGCCAAGTGTCTTCATGTCAACACTAAAAATCTGGTCACAAGTTTATTAGTTACATTGTCTACAGTTTTTCTTCTATTCATCAGTGTAAAGGAAAGAGAGCAAACAGATGTATTTCTGGTGAGTTTTTGAACAACTTGTCAATATACACAAATTTGTATGTACGTAAAGTACAGAAATGTATCAGTAAAGTCTAGTTGGTATGTCTCCATGTTGCTATAAGAACTACGCAGTCAGTACCTGGTTAATTGTTTTAGTTACTAGTAGATTTCCAATGACAAGCACATGCTAAATGTCTATACCACAAAGTATTGTATGGGAAATAATTAGAGAGTAGTAGTGGTGACAAAGTCAAAAGCGACTCATTACATTTTACCATCGACATTTCCTCCAGGGTATATACCTACATATAATATATGTATGTAGGTATATCGAGACCTATTTTCGGTTTAATTGTCAGCAAGATGTTGTAAAAAATAAGCTCTTTAATTGAAATTAAAACTATGGCCAACCCATAGTTGAGAATTATCAAAATGTCGAAATGTTTGATATTTTTTAAAATACAGGCTGTACAATTTTATCTTAGGCGATAATTCATGTATGGTAAAGTATATTTGGATATTATAAAAACCCGTCCTCTGAAAACTTTAATTTTTGCTCCTTACGGATAATTGAAAATAGGGCTCCATATACATACAATATGTATACAATACATAACATATAATACATAGGTATTCGTTGTATCTACATTACGTAGGAAACAAATAATTGTAAACAAATTTATATTTATGAATAGAATTACTCTCTACACTAAAAATATCTAACAAATTAAAATTTTTTATTTTAAGCAAATTCTGCCAAAAAGCATTTGGAAGAATTTTTGTTCGATGGGAGAATGCTAAATCTAAAAAAAATTCTGCTAAAATGTTCTACAGAAGAAAAGTATAATGCCAGATTTAAATTTTAAAAAATTTATTGAAATAGTTTTCAATTCATTGGTTTTATACAAACTTATTAGTATTTACAGGTATTTCAATGGCACATACATATTATATATTTGTTATAATACATAACATATATATCGAAACCTGTTTTCGATTGAAATTAAAGTTTTGAATTGAATTGAAATTAAAGTTTTGTTGTCCTACATCCTGAAATTTTATCGTAAGCGGCAATTTATCTAGCCTTATTTTTTATTTAATCGGAAGCGACATAAATTAAATTTTTCAGGAGAAGGTTTTTTATGATATTCAAATTTGTTTTACATACGTAAATTGTCGCTTACGATAAAATTTTACAGCCCGTATCGTAAAAGTCAGCAACAATTTCGGCATTTTTATAATTCTAAACTATGGGTAGACCCATAAAATTTTAATTTCAATAAAAAAGTCTTTTCGATAACATGTGTCTTACGATAAAATCGGAAATAAGGCTCGTTATGTATGTTGTAAACCATATTTGAATATTAAAAAACCGTCTTCTGAAAACTTAAATTTTTTTCGCTTATGGAAATTAAAAATGGGGTTCCGTACACATATGTATGTGATACGTAGGTATTCATTGTATTTACATTACCTAGGAAACACATAATTGTAAAAAAATTACGTTGATGAAAAGAATTATTCTAAAAACTGAAAAAAAATTACCAAATTAATATTTTTTTATTTTAAGCAAATTCTGCCAAAAAGCATTTGGCAGAATTTTTTAAAAGTTGAATGCTTTTCAACAAATGAAAATTCCAAATCTGGCAGTGAAAATGCCAAAATGGCAACAATGATTGAAATACACAGCCACGCTCCCAGACGTAACGATTTATCGTCAATTAGACGATTTTTTCCTTCAATTTTACGATTTTTCAATAGTTCAAATATGGCAGGTTTTTATGAAAAACTTACTGTTAAAATTTATATATGCATAACCAATATATTTAACACATTATTTTTGTTTTATATAGCTTAGCAGCATAGCTACAATCGGGTGTCCTAAGACACCTCTCTTCTTTTTATTTAATATTGTTTATATCAATTGTGATATCTTTAAATAATTTAAATTACTTTTTTTTTTATTTGAATGATAATTGTATATACAATATAAATTTCTTACAATTTAGACCTCAGCGCCAAGGAGGCATTTTTGAAAATAAAAAAAATTGACAAAATTAATGTGTTTCGTTTAAAAACTTCAATTTTTTTAAATATTAAGTCGTATGTAGAGTTTTGCGGTTAAAGCCTGGTACTCTGTTCGAAGTTGTGGACAAACTTCAGTAACATTGATTATTTCGCGTGAAAAATTTGACATGTACTAAATGTGGCGGATTTTTATACATTTTTCGCTTTTATTGCCAGAAAGTATGCAACATTGCTAAAATTCCGTGTGAAAAAAGTACTACTCATGTTGTTGCGCAGCTGAAACTAAAATGATGCCAGAGTCATTTTGTATGGAAAAACGTGCTGCCAGATATATTTTACATGTTTTTCGCAATAAGAACCGAGTACTACTTTTGCGAATTTGTTTCGCAAATATTACATTTAGTTTGACAGCATTTCACACGAAATTCTGAACAGAGTATTAGGATTAAGTGTAAATAATAACACTTGTAGTATGTTTTCTATGTAAATAATAATAAGTAAATATCGTGAAACTGTAAAAAAATTTTATCTGCCAAATTAAAAGATTCTTGAGATAGATTGATATCCCGTATTCAAAATGCAGGAAAGTATTTACCAATTATAATACTCGTTGTTATGTAGTGCATTTTACTAATAAAAACCGCGTGTTTAAAAATAATTTGTGTTTGCTCTCACTCATGATTAAACATATTTTATTAAAAATTAAAGATCTTGTGTTCAAAAATTGACATAAAGTTTAAAAAATATAGTAGTGTAATTTTAGGTCGAAAGTAGTCTGTAAAGTGTTTGGCTACTATTATCGACCTAATTTTTAATGTATGATTTTTGCTTGTTTAGTATGTAGTATATGAAGGTTCGACTTTGTAAATGTAGTTGAAAAAAAATAAGTGAATGTGCAGTTTTTGTAGTTAATTTTGAGTTTTAGTATATTTTTTAATGTACTTGTGTTCATGTGAATTATTTTACACTAACTTTATTTATTATTTGTATAATTTATAGACAGGGTTAAATGACTACAAAAACGCTATTGCATTGCATAATTGGAGCACTTATCACTGGACTGGGATGTTACTACTATAATTTTATAATATTACTTAAGTGTAATAAAATTTTAATTAAATAATGCCCTTTTTTTCAGTTGGTAATCAAACTGTAATTATTGCTAAGTTCTAACTAAATACGAAATTTTGTTTTTGAATACATATTTAAATAATAAGTAAATCCACAACCTTGTGTAATTAAATACTACTTAAGTCTTATGAGCGTACCATATGTTTTTATGCGTGTGTGTGTTTATTGAAAAAACATATACATGAACATTATGTGGTCGTATTGAAAACACCATGTGGTCGTACTAGAAAGAATTTAAGAATTTCGTTTAATTTTCATAAATATATATATATATATACATATATATATATATATATATATATATATATATATATATATACATATGTATATATATATATATATATATATCTTAAATCTATAAAAACAATTATTAGGCCCAATCTATAAAAAAATTATTAGGCCCGACCAGTGTCGGACTTAAACTTACGGCCTGGCCCATGATGTCGACAAGAAACTATCTATCGCTTACTTATATTGAAAACAAAAACAAATTTTCTTATTTTGTTTTTGTTTTCAATATAACTAAGCGACAGATAATTTCTTGTCGACGTCGTGGGCCAGGCCGTTAGTGATAGTTATAAATAATACATAAGTAGTGATAATAAAAAAAGGGAAAAAAGTATTTTCAAGTAGTCCCATCTCGAGTGTTGAGTGTAAGAGCCCGTGTGTCGCTCGTTTTAGGCGGATGTGTCCAGTAAAGTTCAAAATATTACGAGCAAGCGGATTAGGATGTGACTCGAGTTTTGTTAGATATTTGCCTGCGTATTTTGCAATTTCTTCAGTCACTAGTGGCGTATTTAAATCACGATGTATATTAGAATTTTTGATGTACCATGGAGCCGATGTTATTAAGCGTAAAATTTTGTTTTGCCTTCGTTGGATTCTCTCAACATTGGAACCTGCAGCAGTGCCCCATAGCTGAATTCCGTAGCACCATATTGGCTTTAAAACCGACTTGTATATCAAAAGTTTACAGTCTAGGCTGAGTGTTGAATTTCTGCCAATTAAACAATATATTTGAGTTAATTTACTAATATGATGTTTCCACGTAAGCCGTTGATAAAGGTGTATACCAAGGTATTTGACTTGAGAATGTTGAGGAATATTTTGAGTGTTGATTTGAATGGGGAAACAAGTAGCTTTTCTTAGGGTAAACGGTATATGGGCACAATTATGTTCATTTAATTTAATTTTCCATAGGTTCAATTATGCTTCCAGCTGGGTAATATATTCCTGGAAATTGTGGGATGCCTCATCAGGGTTTTCGTGAATACTCATACAGGCTGTATCATCGCCAAATGTAGAAATGTGGATATTATTGCTCACAGGTATATCAGAAGTATATATTAAATACAAGACTGGCCCCAGATCCGGGATTCTTATTGCAATGTGAGGCAAGTTAATGAGCATTTTGTTACTAATGCCATCAATACCTGGAGCTTTCTTCGGGTTGAGTTCAGAAATTATTTTTTGTACTTCACGCATCTTAAACCTTAAGGGACGAGGGGGTAGAGAAACTACACTCGGTAAATCGGCAGCACCCGTTTATGAATTGGGAGTGAATACAGATTTTAAATGCCCAGCAAATAAGTTACCTTTCTCACTATCGATTTTTGCCCAGCCTCCGGTCGAAGTGCGCAGTGATGATTTAAGATCAACGGATCTTTTAAGATTTCTAGTAGCGCGCCATAAAGAGTAATTAGATGCTGACGTGACATCAAGGCCTTCTAAATATTTTTCTAGTGGTGCAGTTTTTTCCGACGATAGTATCTCTTTGAGTCGTTTAGTACACTCTTTAAGTCTGATTTTATTTAGGGGTGATCTGTGTTGCTGCCATTCTATTCTAGCTCTTCTTTTTTCACATACAAGACGTTTAATTTCCGTAGAATAAATTTTATTAAACTCAATATCATCATATGATCTTAGCTGAATGTTTTCCGTGCAATGACTAGGATATTTTTGGAATCCCAGCCAATTAACACGATTGATCATCTTCATATATGGATGAGGCAAGTCACTTCTTAGTGGGTTACAGATTGAAAAGATAGTGGGGGGAGTGATCGGAGGAGAGATCTAGAAAAGCTTCAACATGAATTAAATCCCTAGAAATATTTTTCATGACGCCAAAATCTATAACATCCGGAATTTTTCGTACGTCAGTAGGCCAGTAAGTGGGCTTCCTACTTGAACTGACGTCCAAGCCCATTTTTGAAATTGTATTAAACAAAGCTGGACCTCTAGTTGTTTCATGACGCGAACCCCAGTACGTATGCTTTGCATTGTAGTCGCCAGCTGCCACGAAACCAGATCCAAGCGATTTGTATAGATGTTCTCATGCTGATCTTTGGTAACTGAAAATCAAGGAGGCGAGTAAATTGATGATATCACGAAATTTGAACAAAAATTTTCTACAAAAATACTCGTTGCTTGCATATATTCTTCACTAACGTTGTCCAGGATATAATGCTTGAGTATTGACTTAATTGGAATTGCAGATTCACCACATGATCTCCCTCTAGGGTCCTTTGTATCATACATAGTGTAGACATAAATTTTAAAAAGGCTTCTCGAAGTCAAATGAGTATCAGACCAACATTATATCAATATTTTTTTCCATGAGGAAGTGCTCAAGTTCATTTTTATGTTGGCGAATGCCGTTTGCGTTCCAGAAACATATTTTTAACATGTTCATGGTTTGTTAACTAATGCTTGAAACAGTGTATTCTGCATTCGAAGCATTTCCTGCATCATGTTAGTCATATTTGTTGTGAAGTTGTTTATAGTTTGCACCAGATTATCAATAGTGGTTTCAAGGCGACTGAAATTAAGGCTTGAGTTTGCATTTGTTGAATTATTTGGTGGTGAAACATTTTGTGATGGAATAGAATTTGTCTTAGCAGCATCGGCATACGGACCACGGGAAGTGACTGGTTGGCTCATTTGCGCAAAAGTGGCGGAGTAAGCGTTTGCTGATTGACCTGGAGCTAATTTAGGTTTTTGCATCATAGCCTGCTTAACGAAAGAATATACAGAGACCCTCTATAGTTAGCAGTGTGATTACCTCCACAGTTACTACATTTTTTTCAGCTTGGTCTTTTGGTTTAGTACAACTAGCAGTACCGTGTAATTCACCGCAGATAATAGACACTGTAGATAACTTGCAGTAAGTTTTCGTATGGCCATATTCTTGGCAATTATGGCACTGCACGGGAACTGAACGCTTATGTGGCTCTTCAATTGTGATTTTTCGGTATAAAAAGTATTTTAAGCTATAAATTGGATGTGTCTGGTTTTTTCTCAACTGTATATCATTCGGCTCTAGTTCAACACGGAATACAGGCTGGGGGATCTTCTCCCTATTGATTATATTAGTAGCATTTTTACCTTAAATCCTTGTATGATGAGTGCATCTTTTACTTCTTCAGGATTTACATAAGAATCAATGCCCTTCAATACGATTTGCATCCCTTTAGCACTCTTAAGCTGGTAAGTATAAAAACTTGTTTTATTTTTTCGAATTCTGTCACTATTTTGCGGAAATCTATTTCTTCGTATATTTGAATTTTAGTTTCGTCTATGTTACCGCGTTTTAATGGAATAACATGAAATGCGTTTTCACCAATAGCCGAGACTAATTTTTTAATAAGGGCGCTAGAATTTTTTTCTCTCAGGTATATTGGTGGTGGTTTGGAGATTATTTTCGATGATAGAGCTGGTTGATCATTGTTAGCTTGTAATATTGAAAGTCGATTTTGACGGTTAACTGGTGCGGCGTCGTTATCCCTGGATATTTTGGGAACCGATGAGATTTTTGATGAATTTGGGCTTCGCCCGCGCTTTACAACTGCGATATACCTGTCCATGCCGGCTTGAACTTTAGATTTTTGACTTCGGCTATCTATAGTGATAACTTGGTTAAGTGATGAACACGAGCCCGAAGCTGATGACGCCGCTGACTTAAATGACGAAGTACTAGGCAACTGTAATGTTAACGAATCAGTAGTTGGCATTCGACAAAGCGAAGTTGATCGCTGACAAAAAATTTAATTTGCCGTTAGAAAAAGTCTATCATCAGATTTTTTATTTTTATCGTTATCATTAAGAGCTTCAGAACTCACATTAAGTCTATCATCAGATTTTTTTTATTTTTATCGTTATCATTAAGAGCTTCAGAACTCACAGTAAAATAGGCATTTCTGCCGTTATAACTCACTTCACAATTGTTTGTTTTTGAGGTACTCATATAGAGTATTCCTCAAGGGCAATTTGTGTTTTTTTTACGTTTTTGTTGTTTTTGTTATTTATGACTATGTAAAAAATATTAGCAAAGCAATTAAAGCTTATTGACAAGGTTAAATATGTATTCCGAATATTTTTTTATTACATTGTTTGTTTGTGTATGTATGTAAGAAAAAACTCCGCTAATACGTGTGTTCACTATGAAGGTACAACGAGAACTGAATCAGTTTGGTAACGCAGAGAATTCACGGTGACGGCGTTTCCTTGCCCGTTTTCAAAAAATACTGGTCGATGATGCCTGCTGATCACAAACCCACTTTCTTTGGATTTAGTGGTTTTTCGAAGCCTGTTTGTGGATTTTGTGAGCCACATATGCAACAATTTAGTTTTTTTGGTTACATAACCGCCTAATTTAAAATGGGCCTTATCACTAAGATGATTTTGTTGAAAAATGCGTTGTAAAATTTTAAAAATGTTTAAAGTAAATTTTGACAACTAAAATTCTTTGTTGAAGAGTGTAGAGTTCCATGGTTAAAATTTTAGTAAATAAATGTCAAAGGATGACAGCTTAATTCTTCGCATTTCATCATTTCGTCGTATGGGAGTTTTAGTGTTCTATATGCCCAAAATGCATTTTGAGTAAATCAATGTTCAAGTTTAACACAATTTTTCTAAAAAAAAACTACTTGATAGGATTTTGTGATTTTTATTCCATGTATTTATTTTAGAAATATGATTCTAAGGAAAAATTTTTATCTCCGGATCGCATCTTTAACGGGGTACATATTGCTCTATACGACACCTTAAGCATATATCCTTGCATTAACAAAGCAATAAAACCACCTAAAAATTTTAATTCAAAACAAATTTACTGCCTGTTCAACGATATCGCAAGAATCAATTTGGATTCAACGATGTCGATAGTTGACGTTCGCATGCACTTACGTTTGTCAGTTTATGTTGTCTAACAAATAGTTAGACAACAGGTGATTTGTTGTAAACTTTATTAGTATTTTTTTATTGTGAAAATTTTTATACACATTTCACACATACGTTATCATATGTTATCAAGTATCTTCTTTGTATTTAACTGCAACAAATTTCTTTTATTTTATTTTCTATTATATTTTGTTTTTTCCGAACCAATTTTAGCACTAATTCAATATCTTGCACGTTAAAGTTAGAAGAGCGTGCACACGAGCGTGTTTTATCCATTTTTAAGAAATAATATAGCAAATGAAAACAAAAACCATATGCTATAACAGAGCCGCCAATAGTGAAATTTAATTGTTTGATAGGGTTACCATTCTTTCCGCATATTAAGAATTTTAGTTTAAACAATGTACTGTGAATATGAAGTATTTGTTAAACAATAGTTGTCACTTTAGTTTACTAATAATTAACTAATGACTGTAAATTTGGCCCTTAGTCGCAAAACTCTACATACGATTTTAGGTATTTCATGTTTTATTCATAATTTTTATTTAATGTTTAATGCTTGAAAATATTGTATCTTGAGTATTATATTGTACCCACTTTATAATAAAATAAAATTATCTAAAAAAAACTGCTACTTTTTTGGTAAAATAAAAACTAATGAAAAATGACACTTAACCAACGTCGCAAAAGTGTACATACGGGTTTGAATTGTATTGAGTACAGATATAGTACCACCTTTTGTTTTGTAATTTTGTGTTCATTTAGTCTTATTTTAACAATATGTGTTAGATTTTGCTTAAATTTTGCTTTGACTATTAGCAATAGTTGAATCAAATGGAAAAAAAGTAAGGAAATATCAACCGACGTTCGAAAATTATTCATCAAGCTTTCAAATGAAGGAAATTCAATGACAAAAGCCGAAGAAATCTTTAGTTTGTTTAAATTTACATTCCATACTATCATAAACAAAACTAAGTGATATAATTATGCTCTGGAATACAAAGACGTCCATCTTAATAAATATAAATTTTGGGAAAGATTTGTCTTTACGGACGAGCGTAAGTTAAAACTATTTTGAAACGACGGACAGCCAAAAACATGCATAAAATTTAATATTGACTTAGAAAATGGACATAATTACTAGTGTCGTATTCGACTACCACGTTTTCGTACTAGACTAAAGAAATTTGTAAACTTTTTTCTTTAATCTAGTACAAAATCGTCGTAGTCGTAGTCGAAATACGACACACGTAATTAGGCCCAATAAAACGTATGCAGTACTGTGAAATATGATGGGGGCTTCGTAATGGTGTGGGAGTGCATAAGTGCTGATGGGGTTGGAGAATTAAAATTTTTTGATGGAGTTATGGATCGTCGTGGTGATTTAAGTATTTTAAAAAAATTATTTTTTGCAGGGTGTGGACATATTGTACCTTAAAGATAAATATATATTTATACATATATTCGTATTATTCGTAATACATATTGACTTTGATAAATAAGGTTTTTTTTGCTTTGCTAAAATTTTTTTACTCATTCAGAAATAACAACAACAAACAAAAAATCGTAAATAAAAACAAACAACAAACAAAGTGAAATTGAGAAAAACTCAAAAACAAAAATTGTGAAGTAAGCTCTAACGGCAGAAATGTCTATTTTACTAAGAGTTCTGAAGATATTAATGAAAACAATAAAAAAAAATCTGATATTATTTTTCTAACGGCAAAACCACTTTTTCGTTAGCGATCAACTTCGCTTTGTCCAATTCCAACTATTGATTCGTTAACATTACCGTTGCCTAGTACTTCTACACTTAACTGAGCGATATCGTCCGCTTCGAGCTCGTGGTCATCACTTAACCAAGTTGTCATTATAGATAAGAGTAGCGCAAAATCCAAAGTCCAAGTCGGAATGGACAGATATATAACTGTGGTAAAGCGCGGGCGAAGTCCAAATTCTACTAACATTTCATATGCTCCAAAGATATCTAGGGATAACAGCACGTTCTTATTTTTCAAACGTTCTTATTTAAAAATTAATTTCGGTCATTGGTAGAATAAATTTCACATTGTTTATTTATGAAGAAAAAGATTTCCGAAAAATGGTTTGTGAATTTGAAAAAAGTAAAACATGTTTCTACAAATACCAGCTTAAGAGTGATAAAGGTCTGCAGATCGTATTGAAGGGCATATATTCCTAAGTTGCTCCCGAAGAAATAAAAGATGCCAGGGATTTAAGGTAAAAAATGTTTCGAACATAATGTTGAGCCAAATGATGTAAATTTGAGCAAAAATAAGACCCATCCAATATATAATTTAAAATATCTCTTATACCAAAAAATAACAGTTGAAGAACCGCACAAGCGTTCTGAACCCGTGCAGTGCCATAATTTACAAGAATATAGCCACACAAAAACTTACTGCAATTTACCTACAGTTTGTGTTATCTGCGGTGAATTGCACGGTACTGTTGGTTGTACTGATAAGGGATTTACACTATGACTTTTTCCCCTGCATTTTTCTTCAATTCTCTTTTGTGTTGCTACCCCTTTGATTGCCTTTGTATCCCGTTTGTCAATAAACTCTAGAAGAGTCACAGTAAAAAGTCATAGTGTAAATCCCGTATAAACCTAACATAGCGTCTACAACTGCGATTAACTCTGACATAATATTTGAGAGAACGTCGGCAGAATAACAAAAATAAAATGCCGATATTACTCGTCATCTTAAAACATTTCACTTAATGCAAATTCTCATCGGGTTAACGTTTTATTTTTGTAGAATTAGTTATTTTATTTTCACTTTTTCACACAAAATTTAATTTATGAATCAATTAAACATATGTAAACTTATAAAATCCCAGAAATGTTGTCCAAAACATTGTTTTTCATACCAATAACTTTCAAATACGTGTGTTTTTGACACTTCATCTCATAGGATTGTTGTTTAGGATTTCTTATAACAACGCTCTCATAAAAAATCTTATAAGATTAAGATAACACACATGATTCGCTCTGCGACTGAATTTGACGCTCTTATCTTATATATTATGTTATGTGTAGACCCTATGTAAAGATCTAACAAAAAAAATTTAGTAATTGTGTAAGTAATCACACCGCTAACTAAAGAGGATGTCCTGTATATTCTTTCGTTAAACAGACTATGGGATAAAAACCTAAATTAGCTCCAGTACAAACAGCAAACGCTTACTCCGCCACTTTCGCTCAAATGAGCCAACTAGTCACTTCACGTGTATCGTATGCCGATGCAGCTAAGACTAGTTCTATTCCCACATAAAAAGTTCCAACTCCAAATAATTCAACGCATGCAAGCTCAAGCTTTAATTTCAGTTGCCTTGAAGCTACAATTGACAATTTGGTGCAAACTATAAATAATTTTACAACAAATGTGACTAGCATGATGCAAGAAATGTTGCGAATGCAGAATATTCTGCTTCAAGCATTACTTAACAAGCCATGAACACACTAAAATGTGTTTCTGGAACGCAAACGGCATTCCCAACATAGAAATGAAATTGAGCACTTCCTCACGGGAAAAAATATTAATATAATGTTGGTTTCTGAAACTCATTTAATTCGAGAATCCTTTTTAAAATTTATGGCTACACCTCATATTATTGAAAAGACCCGAGAGGAAGAGCATGCGATGTATCAGCAATTCTAATAAAGTCAAGACTCAAGCAGTATATTCTTGACAGCATTTTTGAAGAACATCTACAAGTAACAAATATTGGCATTGGACGTTATTGTACAAATTTCGTGATATCATCATTTTACTCCCCTCCCAGATTTTCAATCACTAAGGACTAAAACCAGAATTTCTACAAATCTCTTGGATTTGGTTGTTAGCAGCTGGCGACTACAATGCAAAACATACGTTCTGGGGTTCGAGTCTTATTACACCCAGAGGTCAAGCGTTATTCAACCCAATTTCAAAAAATTACTTGCCTACTGAAATACAAAATATTCCAGGTGTTATAGATTTTGGCGTCATGAAAAATATTTCTAGGGAATTAATTCTCGTTGAAGCTTCTCTAGATCTCTCGTCCGAACACTCTCCTACGATCGTTTCAATTTGTAGCCCGCTGAGAAGTGCTTCACCTCACTCACATGTGAAGATTATCAATCGTGCTAATTGGCTGCGATTCAAAAAATATCTTAGTAGTCAGCACAGAAAACATTACGCTAACAATACCCGAAGATATTGAAGCTAACATTGCCAACCTCAACGAAATGATTACACTAGCTGCTGAACATGCTATTACCTCCCATCCGCAGACTGGGTTTAACAGAGTATATTCTAGGGATATTGAACGTCTTGTGTGTCAAAAAAGAAGAGTTGGAGGGAATGGCAATAGCACAGATCACCTCAATATTAAACTAGATTTAAAGAGTGCACTAAACGACTCCAAGAGTTGCTTGCATTTGAAAAAACTGCATCTCTTAAAAATTTTCTGGAAGGTCTTGATGTCACACCAGCATCTAATTACTCTTTTTGTCGCGCTGCTAAAAAGCTTAAAACACCCGTTGATTTTAAACCACCTCTTCGCACATCTAACGGAGGTTTTGCAAGAAGCGATACTGAAAAAGTAAAATATTTTAATATCCGTATTTGCTCTACCGACGCTACCCATTAAGTTTAAGACGCCTAATGTACAAAACTAATTGCTGAACTTAATCCGAAGAAAGCTCCAGGTATTGATGGAATTAGTAACAAGATGCTGATGAACTTGCTTCATGTTGCAATAAGAATCCTGCTATTTATTTTCAATGCCATTTTAAGAATGCAGTATTTCCACATACCTGGTGACTAGCCAAGATGAAAATGATTCCGAAGAGGGGCAAAGATCTTACTAAGGCTAAGTCATATAGGCCTATAAGCTTACTATCTACAATCTCAAAGCTTTTCAAAAAGCTGTTCGTGACTAAATTGTCCAAAATTTTAGCTGGTAATGGGTGTATGTCGGACCATCAATTTGGCTTTAGAAGCCAGCATAGCACTATTGAGCAAACTCATAGATTCGTTCAAGTTATAAGGAGGACATTTGAAGAAAAGAAGTATTGTTCTGCCCTTTTTATTGATGTTTCTCAGGCAATGATAAAGTAAGGCACGAAAGCCTTGTCTTAAAATTGAAGACATTTCTGGCAATAAACATACAAAAGCTTTTGCAAAGTGATATTATTGATAGAAAGTTCACTGTTCTGGAAGGAAACTTCATGAGTGCGCTTGAATCTATAACTTCCGGTGAACCTCAGGGTAGTATTGTGGGGCCAGTCTTGCATTTAATATATACTCGTGATATGCATGTGAGCAATAATATCCACATTCCTACATTTGCCGATGATACAGCCTGTGTGAGTATTCACGAAAACCCTGATGAGGCATCCCACACTATCCAGGAATATATTACCCAGCTGGAATCATGGGTGAACCTATGGAGAATTAAAGTAAATGAACAGAAGTGTGTCCATATAACGTTTACCCTAAGAAAAGGTACTTGTTCCCCTATTCGAATCTACAATCAAAATATTGCTCAAAATTCTCAACTGAAATACCTTGGTATACACCTTGATTGGAAGGCTTACGTCGAAACATCATGTTGACTCTAAGCTAACTCAAATGAAACTTAAATTAACTCAAATATATTGGTTAATTGGCAGAAATTCAACACTCAGCCTAGACTGTAAACTTTTGATATACAAGTCGCTTTTGAAGCCAATATGGTGCTATGGAATTCAGCTATGGGGCACTGCTTCAACTTCATGGTACATCAAAAATTCAAATATACTTCGTGATTTAAATATGCCACTAGTGGCATTGCAAGAAGCACTGAAGAAATTGCAAAATATGCAGGCAAATATTTAACAAAACTCGAGTCATATGCTAATTTGCTTGCTCGTAATATCTTGAACTTTACTGGACACATCCGCTTAAAAAAGGGGACACTAAGGCTCTAAATCGCAATACCGCAGATGAAAATTTTTCATATTATTTTTGTACATCATTCTTGTACTAATAATTACTATCACTAAATTTGTGTTCGGCATTGGTCGGGCCCATTAATTATATTTATACCTAAAATTTGATTACTTATTGTTAGTTCATTTATTTTTGAAGATACAATAAATAAATATATAGTAAAAAAATATTAATGACCCCAAGAATAACTTAATTCTGGTTAAGGAATGGCTTCTCTATAAAGTAAAACCGAAGCTTCCACAGTCCCTAGATTTAAATTTAATTCTTTATATATGTGCACCCTTGAAGCAGAAGCGTCAAAAATAGACGGCCATCGTCTCTATCTAAAATAATTACAATTTTAAAGAAATTATAGAAAAATGTGCCAGCGGAATCAACTAAACATCTGTTTTTTTATGCGTAAAGGCTTAGAAAAGTTTTTGACCAAAAAGCAGACACAAAAAGCTATTAAAATTTTAAAAAATTATATACAATATATTCAACAATACATCGTATGTACACTTTTGCAATCAGATTTGGGGTGTTCAAATGGTACTCATAAATTAACACATTTGAAAGTAATAACATGAAAAAAATGACTGCTCTGACCAACCTCTCATAATTTACAATTATAAATATTGACTTATTTGTATTTTGATTTTAGCACTTTTGTACATTGCTTACAGCCATCCCTAAAAAAGGATGGAAAACGGAACGTTTTTTTCCGCCGAGCTTTAACGCTGAAATACCATACCTAAACAAAAGCGGCAACGTTATGTCAAAACGATAAAAGCAGGGCTATCAAATAAATAAAACAACCCTGGTTATTTTAACAGCTGGACGGACGACATTGTTGTTTGCGATTTTGTTATTAAATTTTTTTTACATAATTTTTGTTACTTAAATTAAAATAACATAATTAAAAATTGAAAAAATTAGTTATTTAGAAGACTTGGAAAACTTTCTTGTGTTAAGGATGATGGCCAGTGTTGCCATATTTTTTTTCTCAAAAGCCTAAGTCGAACAAAAAATTATTTTTTTTTTATTCAACATCTTCTTAGTGATTTTACTCAAAAAGCCTATATTAATATGCATTGATTTTACTGAATTCAAATTCAGGAAGTCATGCAGGATATATTCATCATTGCGTAGAACAAAGTTTCTATCACATTATTAGGGGCAAAATATTGTTACGAAAATAGCCGTCGACAGGTTTAAGCAGCATTACACAAAAATATTCCAACAAGGTTAATGTAAATGCTACGCGAAAATATTCCTACAGGGTCAAAGCAAAGAATAGTCTAGAATAGTAGCCAACAACTAAATAAGCATGCCTAGCTTGATTAAACAAGCAAAAGCAACAACAACAAAAAAAAGCGTCTGCTATTAAGAAGATTCGCATATTTACGCACATACATACATGGCAATTCAAACGAAAAGCAAAAGATAAACAACCACCGTGTGTTGCTTAGTTAATGATGTACACATGTACGCATATACACATGTATGTAATTACATAGTTACCACATGAACTTAATTAGGCAGCATATAAGATGATAATGATCGTCTAGACATTGCTTGAAACTTCTAGTGGAATTTGTGTGAAATTAAAAAGAGGTGACGCATCCAATGAGTTAGTTAGTTGCAGGTGTAAGTCAGTCGCGAACAGTTATAGTTAGTGCTAATCAGAAAGTAGTGAAGTTAAGAACTCGTTAGTCAGTTGATAATTAAGTTGTGAATTAATAATAGTCTGTCGTGGAATTGAAATTATTGTTGAGTCTATCGTGTCGACTGGAGTAAAGGGAACAGCGCAGCGAATAGACGTGTATAAGGGTGTAAGTAAAGCCAGTGAGTCTTTATTGGTGTATCAACTGTGAGTGTCGGTAGAGTGAGTGCCGTGTGTGACAAGCAGCAGACAAAGAGGTATTGGTGTATCAACTGTGAGTGACGGCAGAGAGAGTCTCGTAAGTGACGGCAGCAGACAGAGAGGTGTCACGTGAATACTTGCGCAGCCAGATAACAGACGCGTGTAAACTACAGCGAGGAAGGCGTAGTGGTAACCAGTTGTGAATATCTGTGTGTAATTTATTAGTTTAAGTCCGTGGTCGGCAACACATACAATTGCATTTTACAATTGTGTGAGTTAAACTCTCACCACGATCCGGTGTTGCCAGTGTCTCATTTCACTTATTTGAAATCTCCAAAGGCAAACTTGATATTATTACGGTCAGAAGAAACACAAAATTTTTTTATATAAAGAAATGCATCTTTTGTTGTAATGTAATGGTGGATAAAAAGATGGGTTTCGTAGGACGGTTTCTTCAAATAATTTATATGTATTTGATTTTTCGATAAGTTTGAATGCCCAGCATATCAGTGCATTCATCTTTTTAAATATCAAGAAATAATAAGAAAGAAATAAACGAAGGCACTGATGTAAACGACATAACTCGGTTAATTATTTGTATAAGAACTGTCAATAAAATTTTGACGTACACAAAGAATTTTTTCCCTATATGGCTTATACAACAATGCAAAATGAAAGCATATTTTCGATAAAAAATAGGGTTTCGTAGGAAGTTTGCTAAAAATAATTTAAATATATTTGTTTTTCATTGCAATATTCAACAACAGGCGTTATTTGAAAAAAAAACTTTGAACGAGTACAATGAAAATAGTGGTTAAAATTTTGAAGAAAATAAATCACAGAGAGTTAAAAGATTTTTTTCATCTCGACTTTGCGGAATGTGGTGTATGAATTTGTTAATGAACTTAACATCTGGTTGCGAAGAAAAACGAAAAAAATTTGCGATTTTCTGCAATAAAACAATTTGTTCGAATCTATTTACATCTTCAATATTAATTTCATACGGACAACATTTTATGCGTATTAAATTTTCTAAATGTTTATCTGTTAAACGGTTTCGGCTTTTAGTTTGAATGTGCTTTAGTATGGAAAATGTTGACTCACAAAAATATAGGTAGCTCCAAACATTGAATATAATTTTAAAATTTAATTTTTTGCCTTGGGGTATACATCTGCAGAAATACTCTCCAGAACTCTATCCCGCTAGTTAATGGTAAAGCTAGATCTTCTCTCATTTTAATTAACTCTGCTTTAATATCCTGATTTTGGTGTTCTATATTACATAACAAAGGGTTGTTATGCATTTCAATCAAATTTTCAATATTTTTAAAGTCATGAAAACGATTGTTGTAATTAATTAGTAGAGCCTGAAGCACATTTAGATATTCCTGTAGTTTGCTATTGCTATTTGGAATTTTGCTATGAATTTCAAATGTCCTTTTTAAGCTTATTACATTTTTATCTTTAAGGTTTTGTATCAAAATTTCAATTTTTCTAATAAATTGTTTTATTGCAGAAAATAGCTCAAAAATTGTTTTTGTGTTTCCTTGTAGCTGTATGTTTAGTTGATTAACAAACTCAGTTATGTCTGTCAAAAACGCAAAATCTAATAAAAAAAAAAACATTATCGTTCAAATGCTCCGACAATACTTTGGTATCAGGTGTTTTATTTTGATCCAAAAACGATACAACTTACTCACGAATACTGAAAAGTCTTTGAAGACAACGACCTTTGCTTAACCACCTTACTTCTGTATACAGAAGCAAATCACCATATTCGGCATGCACGAGATCAAGAAATTCTTTGAATTTTCTGTGATTCAAGGCATTATGGCCAGCTCGCATTTTGTTAACAATTTTAATCACGATTTTCATTGTATTCATTACATTCAAACTTTTTGCAAATAATGCTTGTTGGTGAATAATGCAATGAAAAACATATATATTTAAACCACTTTTAAGCAAATGTCCTACGAAACCCTATTTTTTACCCACCATTACATTGGCACCATCAGTACATACAGAGCAAAACTTATTCTTATCAGTAAAGGAAAGAACATTTTCGTTTATGATGTCGAAAATAAGTTTTCCTTTTACACTGTTATGTAAGCTATGTAGAGAGAACATTTCTTCATGTACGTCAAAATTTTTATTGACAGTTCTTACACAAATAATTAACTGAGATATATCGTTTAGATCAGTGCATTCATCAAGGCATATGGAAAAAAATTGGCAATTAAGCATTCTTTTCTTAATATTTGAAAAGATAAATGCGCTGATTTGCTCAGTACGTCAAACAATTGTACGAGGAGAGAGGGGAATGTCATTTATAAGCATGCGAATTTCTTCCGATTTGTCACCAAAGCATTTTAATATATCATTGCTCAGCTCTTTAAAAAACTCGCCATCTTCAAAAGGACGGCAACGTTTACCAAGAGATGCAGCAACAACAAAAGAGGCCTTTCTTTTCTTAGAAAACTCGACTGCTTCTGCGTCTGAATTTATAGAATCAGCAATCATTTTTTCATAAAAAGCTTTCTTAAGCTGAACAATAAGGGCTTCTCTTGCATCACCAGTAATATTTTCATATTCCTTGTGATATGCTTGAAAATATCTTTGCATGTCATGTTTTTTCATGCTTGACAATACCTGTTCACAAACCAGACATTCTGGTTTGCCAAAATAATTTTCTGAAAATAAAAATTTTAGTAAATTTTCATCACACATAATTTATTATTGTTGGGAAGAGTTAGTCTCTGGCAACACTGATTTTTAACAGTATGCGATGTACACCACCTGCCTGCTTGAATGTTTTAGCTAGACTGATTAATGTTGTTTCTTTCTCAACCATGCGTGTGTACACATACGTAATAAAAGAGAATAGGAAAAGGCGCGGCGCCCTTATTTTGCCTACCACCGGTTTAAGTTGTCTTAGTGTATTTAAGCTCTTGAGTAATTTAGTATAAGTGTATTTGTAAATAAAACTTGTATCATTCTTAACCCTAATTACTACACTCGGCTCTTGTATTCATTTGCAAATCTTCGGATCTACGGAAAAGCGTTTTTATAGAGAGAAAAACGTAACATTTGGTGTCAGAAGTGGGATTTGCAAATACAAGCGATACGTTTAAAAAGGGTTAAGTGAAAAGCAAGAGTAATAAGAGAAGGAGAACCTCACACGTTTGAAAAGGTTAAACGTGAACAAAACCACATACGTATGAAAAGGTTAAACGTAGTAATTGGTTTTTGAGCAGAGATGAAATTTCAAGAGCTTAACGTGGAGCAACTCAGGCAAGAGTTGAGTAAGAGGAAATTAACGACAACTGGTGACAAGGTAATACTACAGGAGAGATTACTGCAAGAGTTAGAGCAGCGCAATATCGACATTGAAACTTATGAGTTCGAAGAGAAAGAAGTATGTACTCATGCAGCAACAACCAGTACAGACATCAGTATAATGTTCGCTGCCATGATGTGCAAAATAAAAGCGGTCAATGAGAAAATGAAGGCAAACCATCAGAAACTTCTAGGCCAAATGGATGAGAGACTTCAGGAGTCTTCTAGAGCTATAAAGGCCACAAATGAGAAACTTCAAGAAATTTCTGAGGCCATAAAAAGACGGGCATGTGATGTAGAGTTGCAAGTCAGTAAATCTGACGAAAAGAATACTGGCTTGGATGACATTTCTGGCAAAGAGGAAAACGTTGACCAAAGACTGAAGGCAGAAGATGAAATTAGCAGTGGGCAGTGTCAACAAGTTGGGCGTGAGCCAGAAGTTTTCAACAAAGAAAATGAAGCTAGTGACGTAGAAGATGTACATGTGGTCTGTGAAACAGAGAAACAAGCTATGCAAGCTATGGGTGAAATGGTATCGCTTGCTCAGGGTAAAGAAAATGCTACCGTATACGAAGCGCGTAGCATAAAAGCAGTCAGAAAGAAGAAGACAACTTCTATAAAGAACCTCAAGCGTGTGGTAAGGCAAACTCTAGTCGAGGGACAAAGTAGAGTCAGAGCCAAGGGCCATAAATGTGGAATGGTAAGGCAAGCTCTAGTCAAGGCCCAAGGTAGAGTCAGAGCCAAAGGCCATAAATGTGGAAGGAGTTGTCATCTACAGCGTACGGCAAGGCAAGCTGTAGTGGAAATACCAGGCAGATTCGGTACCATGGGCTGCAAATGTGGAAGAACTTGTCATCTTCAGCGGAAAGCAAGGCAAGCTGTATTGGAAACAGGAAGCAGAGTCAGTACCAGGGGCCACAAATGTCAACGAAGTAGTCACCTCCAGCGTATAGCAATACAAGTTCCAGTTGAGAAACGAGACAGAGCCAGAACTAAAGCCAACAAATATGGAAGAGGTAGTCGTCTCCAGCGTAACTACAAGGCGTTTAGAAAACGCAGAAAAAGAAAGGCGATGATGTGCCTATTCGGGACGAATAGGCTTAAGTGGGCGGCAGTGTTACGAAAAAAGCCGTCGACAGGTTTAAGCAGCATTACACAAAAAATTCCAACAAGGTTAATGTAAATGCTACGCGCAAATATTCCTACAGGGTCAAAGCAAAGAATAGTCTAGAATAGTAGCCAACAACTAAATAAGCATGTCTAGCTTGATTAAACAAGCAAAAGCAACAACAAAAAAAGCGTCTGCTATTAAGAAGATTCACATATTTACACACATACATACATGCCAATTCAAACGAAAAGCAAAAGATAAACAGCCACCGTGTGTTGCTTAGTTAATGATGTACACACGTACGCATATACACATGTATGTACATAGTTACCACATGAACTTAATTAGGCAGCATATAAGATGATAATGATCGTCTAGACATTGCTTGAAACTTCTAGTGGAATTTGTGTGAAATTAAAAAGAGGTGACGCATCCAATGAGTTAGTTAGTTGCAGGTGTAAGTCAGTCGCGAACAGTTATAGTTAGTGCTAATCAGAAAGTAGTGAAGTTAAGAACTCGTTAGTCAGTTGATAATTAAGTTTTGAATTAATAATAGTCTGTCGTGGAAGTGAAATTATTGTGGAGTCTATCGTGTCGACTGGAGTAAAGGGAACAGCGCAGCGAATAGACGTGTATAAGGGTGTAAGTAAAGCCAGTGAGTCTTTATTGGTGTATCAACTGTGAGTGTCGGCAGAGTGAGTGCCATGTGTGACAAGCAGCAGACAAAGAGGTATTGGTGTATCAACTGTGAGTGACGGCAGAGAGAGTCTCGTAAGTGACGGCAGCAGACAGAGGGGTGTCACGTGAATACTTGCGCAGCCAGATAACAGACGTGTGTAAACTACAGCGAGGAAGGCGTAGTGGTAACCAGTTGTGAATATCTGTGTGTAATTTATTAGTTTAAGTTGTATTAGTGTATTTAAGCTCTTGAGTAATTTAGTATAAGTGTATTTGTAAATAAAACTTGTATCATTCTTAACCCTAATTACTACACTCGGTTCTTGTATTCATTTGCAAATCTTCGGATGTACGGAAAAGCGTTTTTATAGAGAGAAAAACGTAACAATATAAAATGTGATAGAAACTTTTGTGTACGTGTGAGCATCCCTCTCTCTCTAACTACGCAATATAACATATAGTCGAACTGCTAACTCCAGTGCTTTTTACTAATCAATGATAGCATAAAGATAAATCAAGTTTGACTGATCATAATTGACTAATATATCCCCCACATATATAATTTTTATTATTTTAGTTGATTTTTTTTTTCTTTATAAAGGTCTATTCAAAATATACAAGTAAATAAAATTTTTAAAATTAAAGATAGAAATAAGCAAAAACAAAATAACCTAGGCGGTATCTAGACGTATTCACACCTTTTCACAGCCATCGCATCTTGATTTTTAAAAATATCTAATATTTTGAAAAGAAATATTAAATTAAATTTTAAAAATTTCTTTTGTTCGCTATTGTTTATCTTTTTTAACACATAAAATTTAATTTTCACAGACAGAAGAATTATATATTTTTTTTAAATAAAACTCGAGTTTTAAAAGTTTTGGCATATGTATATTAGATGCCCCATTATAACATATATGCTAGAGTGGAGCAACTATAATTAATATATAAATCCATCATCACATCCGATCAAAGGACTAGTCAATTGACTGTCACTATTGAATTCAATGTAAAATTGTTGCAAATGTGTTACTGAAAAAATTTTGTTTGTGTTAGTTTCAGTCATTCATTTCTTGTAGAGAACAAACGTAAAGGTAAATAACACAAAATATTTACTGAATAGAACGTGTATAAGATAAATATTTGTATGCACATAATTCATACTTTTGATGAATGAGAGAAGAAAATATGTCAGTACTTTAGACAAACGGACATTAAATAATATACTAAAAGTACCAAATATCATATTCTTAAAAATCATATTTTTAACAAAGAAATTTTTTAATCTTTTGAACATCCCGAAAAAACTTCGAAAATACGATAAATCTTCACATCTGGTAACGCTGATGGTGGCAAACGAAAGGCAACTGTTTACAATTATTTTCTTTTCAACTAACTTCATTGTGAAACGCGTTGTCAAAATCGGATTTTCAAATAGCAAAGCGTTGCCGTTTCGTTACCGCCGCGTTATTTCAGTATGCTCCATACAAAATGTATGGGCATGAGCAGTGCCACCAGATTATGGGATTTGTCCCCAAAATAGAGATTTCGCCTCTAATTTGGGGACAGAATTTCGTGGGGAGGGATTTGGGATCTGAGCTCTAACAATTTGCATGTGTCAGGAAAATAATCGTGGATGTTGACATACAATTTTAGTAATGGTAACAGTTCAGTTTTTAGAGACGCTTGACGCTCTAATTTAGGTTGGACTCTTAAAAATTTTTAGAGTAGTGTGGTAATCATACTCTATAATGAACATGACATTACCATCATGGTAATACCGCGAACATATCGTCGTCTTTCTTCTCAAACCACGTAAGCGCCATTTTTTCAAAATTGACTTTTTTGGTTTTTACGATAGAAAATAACATTTTCCACCCGAAAGCATTCTCATCTTGACAAAACCTCGTAAGCGCCATACAAAATGACATTTGCACGAAAAACTAATGACTTTCATATATAAAGTTGGAAATAAAAAATAAAAAAAAATTTTCCCAAAAAGGTTCCACACATGCTCGCAAAGACATGTTTTGTAAAAAAAATTTTTTTTAGACACATATTTACAAAGATATTAATTTTTTTTCGTGAGTCTTTGGCGCTTACGTGGTTTAAGAAGAAAGGCTATATGTGTGATTCCCAGAAGATATGAAAAACTTTGAACTTTTTAAAAATTTGCACTTTAAGCACATTACAAAACATAGATTTGATTCGGTGTATGGAATTTTTTTGCAAAAATGTATGTATGTATGTAATATCATCATAAATTCGTATTCACCCCTGTCGTGAATAAAATGTGAAATTTTTTTTCCCATGAAATTTTCATTCCCCATGAAGAGAAATTTGCAATCGTGAATTTCATGGAAACGTTTGTTCTCGCTATCAATGCGTGGTGAATGTAAAAAAACGGGAAGGCGACTTGTAAAGCTTCAAAATTAATAGTACGTTTCCATTATGAGAAAATTAAGTTGATTTGAGAAAATCATGTCGAAGTGTTTCCATTATGTGTTGTAAGTGTTTCTATGTTCGAATTTTCGAAATAAATTTGACGTTTGAATTGTTTATTTATTTTTATAACCTAAAAGAAGCACAAAAATTTGTTTAATAATAATTTGGAACAGCCAAATAAATAAAACATGTACATAAGAATGGAAAACAACATTGACAATAACTTTCTTTATTTAAATTACTTTTTCCTTTTTATAAGCAAATAGAGTCTGCCATCTTAATTCGTACTTAAATGTCACTTTTTCGGATTTGTAAGTCATAAATAATGGATGACCCAGAGTTGCATTTGTAATAATAGCAGTAGCGCAGTGTTGCATTGAGAAATTCGACTTAATTTGTAGCAAATTAAGCCATTTGAGATAATTTGCTCATATGAAAAATGTATGGCAAATCACTTCGCAAATTACTTAATTTGGGCAAATCAAATGTTTTGAACTAAATCACGTATATGGAAACGTACTATAAAAGAAAATCAAACAAATTAAGTTTAATAATAAGAAATACACATATTTTGGGTTTCAAATGACATGTTATATACTGTAAAGTTATGTTTTTAATTGTTTTAGGCGCCGTGCAAAATTTTTTTGAGCATACCACAGCCATAAAATTTACTGCATGTCAACCTAAGAGATTCATGTTCAATGAAAAAAGGTGTTCCAAAAAATTATTGTTATTAATCGTAGACATTATTTACTGATCTTGCCCTAAAAATAATTATTTATAAGTTTTAATATATAATTGCAAGTATAGTATTGAAATTACGCAGTGTATTAATTCAATTCGCCTGCAAAAATAAAGTGAACAAAACGAAGGGAGACGTGAAAAAATCCATGCGAAAAATATTATTCACGAGAAGAGGAATCAAGAAAGGGAACACATTTCAGGGGTAAAATTATTCACGATTGCAATTTGGGGAAAAGGGAAAATATTTCGACGGAAAAACTGTTCAAGATAAATTATTGTTTTGCTATTATCTTCTTCAGATTGTTTACTTCGACTGAATAGAAACAAACTTCAAAAATCCTTATTTTACAAAACAAAGAGAGAATGGAAGTACCTTGTAAATATATTTATATCATGCTTGAAAGTGCCTTTTTGTTAATTTTTAAGTTTTTACAGGCAAACATATATAAATTTATGCATGTACAATTGATTTTATGTACGTTTTAAGTTAATAAAAACATTGAAAAAAATAAAAATAAAGAATTTGGTCAATCGTACTGAAAAAAGTACAATTTTTCTTGTAACTTTGTGAAAATCTTATTTCGCATCCCTGCGCAAAGGACTTAATAATCGTTTTTTATGAATTATACATTTTTGGGGACAAAAGTTAGGATTTTTCTGTTGAAATGGGGATTTTTTGGGGACATGACGTTTTAAATTGGGGACAAGAGTCAACATTTTTCTGGCAGCACTGTTTGTGTTAATAGTATGAAACGAAACGTTTTCACTCACAATATGATAAAAGCAACAGTTTGTTGAGTACTAACAAGAATGATAAACCACAAAGTACACAGAGATGTCACGAGACGGAAGATAATTGCGAATTCTGGACGTCTCGCTCACACAGTACCCGTGTCTTCTTTAAGCTTCTTTCGTAAATGTGTTGATTTAATGTTTTTGCAATTTATACTTTGAGTCCTTATTCACTATGAGATTTTTGCAATTAAAAGGTTCAAATTAATATTTATGAATGAAAAAGCTTAAAGTTAAGTCAGAAATTATCTGAAAACAAATCTTAATCACTTTTTTAACCCTAGACACATAACCTTCGTCGAAACGACGAACAACGGACGAAAAAATAGCTATTTCTTTTTAACACGTGCACCGATCGCCGCTTAATTTCTTGCCAACTTAGTTTTCGCTGAGCTTTTGCAGGAGACAACCAAACTCGGCGCGTAAGCACGTAATTATTGAGATATGATAAACTTGTTCGTCGCTTCGACGAGTGTTGGCGAGCATAAAGTTGATTTCTGCACACAATGCGCTTCAAAAAATTAATTTTATATACATATTTTTTTGAATGACAATAGTGTTATAGTTAAGTTTTGCCAAAGAGAAAACGGCTTTTTTGTTTTGTTTGTTTATATAAATTTTATAAGAATGTGATCTCAAAAAAAAGTGCTTTTTTTAAAAATAGATTATAATAAATATGCTTGTAACAGAATAGAAATATATAGTTGTATTTACTAACAAAGTACTTGCTAAAGGTATGTATGTGTTGCAAGTACAAAAATATATATGTTTAGAACCGATATTATACGCCCCAAAACGTGCTCGTCGAAACGACGAATGCTTAGGTTTAGAGGGATACGTTCGAGGGTTATGTGTGCAGGGTTAATACTAATAATCATTTTCACACTCTGTTTTTTAATTAAACACAACAAATTCCTTGATTTAATTTTGTACAAATGTTCACTTGTTCAAATGTATTTTCATTTTATTCCTTGTGGTCTCATTCGCTATGTACTTTTTGGAATTAAATGATAAAAATTAATATTTATTAATGAAAATGCTTAAAATTAAGTCTGTAATTATTTGGAAACTAATTTTAATAACTTTTTTACCACTAATAACATTTTACACATTGTGTTTTTTAGTTCAACACTTCAAAATCTTTCATTTAAATTTGTAAAAATGTTTTTTTGTTCATTTCACAGAGTACACATTTTCTCTTGTTTGTTTTGATTATATTGTTAACAACTTAACGACAAATATACTACAGTTGTCCTTTTCTCGCCGAACCCGTGTCGTAGCTGATTTTAGCTTTTTTCATCACTCACTTTCTTCACCTCTGTATACTTTGTGTGATAAACTGCAAGATTACGCCAATCAGAAAGTTTACCGTTAGACGTGACGTCACACGTCTATTGTAAGAGTTGCCATAAAGGCTGAGAAAAACCGAATGAAAGACTTAAAGCATAAGTATGGGAAACTATGAAATTTAAACAAAGAAATCCCAAGAATCAAATTCTATTCTTTTATTTTATTTTCTCTAAAAACATTTTTCTTATTTGTTATTGCGAGCTTCTTTCAATTTTTGAAATTAAACTTGTTTTATTAATTTTAACAAAGCGCTTAATTTTGAATCTTATTAGTTATATTAATATTTTCTGTGTTAATACATAGCACCAAATCGAAACATACCAAAACTAAAGACTCTAACTATAATATATTTTTAAATAGCTATTTTCTAATATAGTTCACACTGAATTTGTTATTTGTTTATTTAGTAATATTTTTTAAATAATATTTTTTTTTTAATTTTAAAACATCAAAAATGGTACACCATTTTACCAAGTAAACAAATAACAAATTCAGTGTGAACGGCACTAATAGTTTTTTGACATAACAAATTGATATACATTCATATTATGAAGTCGTTGCAGTTTTGTTTGTTATACCTATTCCCTGCTATAAAAACGCTTAAAAATCTTAATTTTTATGTAATAACGCATTGATGATGTTATGAATGGTAAGGTTTAATGGACCATTGGATGCTGCTTGAAAAACTCTTTCAGATGATCTTTTTTGTTAAATGTTGTCTTGGGAGAAAATATGAAAAAAAACTACAAAAATAAACATTTTAAGATACGGTCCAGCTCACGAACGGTCATCTCTAGACCACTCAAATGGTTTGGGAAGCCTCATTTTTTATGTGAGCGGCTCTAATGTACATACTTGTGTACATATGTATATGTATACATACATACATATTTATTTCAATATTTAAAACTTACACTTTTTTGTTGTGGTAATAAGTACCCAATGTACCTGCCTTGCATTTCATACATACTTACATATACATATGTATGTACTCTGAAGGAAATGTTACTAGTGAATCAGTACTGATTCACTATTGACTTTGTCGCCAGTACTGCTGACTAATTATACCCCACACAATGCTTTTTGCTATAGACATTTAACATGTGCGTGTCATTGAAAAGCAACTACTGACATAGGAACTACTGATTACATATTTCCTTAGGGACCATATGAAGACATTGGATGCAGATAGTCACTAGCACATTGTAATAATTCTAGTATAATTTTGATAATGAAATTGCGTATTTTGTTCCCATTTTGGTGTTTTATTAAACAAATATTTAAAAAATGGAAATTATGATCAAAAAACATACAATAACCGGATTTATTCGTTCAGCATATCACCAGCAAGTATGGCTGTTCCGTTCAATTATGTGTTGTCAGAATATTTACAACTAGCTTTGGTGTTATTTGTTCATTAATAATTATCACATGTAATTTGGCTTAAATACGAACTTTAGCCTGTTCAAATCATATATATAGAAACAAATGAAGTTCGAAAAATAATAATTAAATTAAGTATGGATTTTGTTTGTCTTTTCTATTAAATACATATACTTATGTAAATCAAAAATTTTATGTTTCTCTGAATTAGTAAAGTTAAACACTTACGAATGAATCTGCAAGTGTGACAAATCTTTGACTGATAGCACAAAATTTTCCACAGGGTAAAAAATATTCGTAGTTAACACTTTCACTTACAATATTTTAATTTTCACATTTTATATTTTTATACAATATGGATTGTGATTTTATTTCTTTTTTGCAAATTCTTTTTGGGGATGTTTTTTTAATTATTTTTCAATACACTTATATTCACGTTTTTGATTTTGATTTCTTAAACTAATTTTTATAAAGACTTCAATTTTGCTTCACGTTACTTTTATTTTCAAAAAACCAATAAAACAAAAAGAATCATAGTTGTGGGTATCCGCATAATAGACGTTCCGTTGACAATGTCACCAAAATAGTCGACAAAACTGGTGATTAGTATGTATGTATATCCATACAAACATAACATCTACCCACATACACAGGCATAGCGGTCAGTTAATTATTAAAAAAATATTTTAAAATTTTTCATGGAAAAAAGTTGTTACAAATACTTTTGGTCACCTTCTTTACAACACACACAACTGTAAGTACCTGTAAAATTAAAAAAATGTAGGATTATTATGTGTCCACTTTTCTTCACCGAACTTAGCAGTACTTGTATAGCGGTTGGCAATCCTGCAATCAAAATAACTTTAAAGAGTTGTATAAAAAAAATAAACCACGTCACCAGTGATGGGAATTGGGAATCTTGATTTCGTGCCAAATCTGCTTTTAAATAGTGCCAAAATCACTTGAATAGTGCCAAACCACTTTTTTATATAATTTTAATGTTGGCACTTGATGTTCATTTAAACTATGGTTCTTGAATGATAATTTATTGTGTTCATAACTAGAAAAATTTACGAATATCACAAAAACACTGTCCAAAATTAGTTGTATATAGACATTAATACATTTCTAGCTCTATTTTCGATTTAATCGTGAATGACACGTAATAAAAAATTAACTTTTTTGTTATTAAAATTGAAAAATTGTTGATAACTTTTAAAATAAAGGCTGTAAAATCTATCGTAAGCGACAATTTACGTATGTACTCTTAAAACATATTTGAATATTATAAGAAACCCTTCTCGTTAATCGAAAGTAATGCTCGATATGTATGCATCATATATTAATAATTTGAACTTATTCACAAGAAATACAAATATAAAAACTTTATTTGCGCAATAGTAATGATTCTAAAGGACATACTTTAAGATTATAATAACCCTAAACTAATTTAAATGATAAAATAACTTTCTTTAATTTAATTTAATTTTTTTATTAGATGTGTATACTTAGTGACAATTATATAATTATAGTTTGTGCTTTTTTATGGTTAATATACTGTCGAGTTCTACAAATTCGTACACGTTAAAAATAATAATAATTTCTAGCTATTTATTTTAATCAAACAAAGATTCTGTAGGTATAGTAGAATTTGTATGTATTGCTTTTTTGGTTCATCATTTTATATAAACATATATATTACGATTATATAAAAGATATGTTGTTAGACTTTAAAAATCTTTACCATATATTAAAGATGCTAAAGTTTATAGTTTTACTTTTGATCAAATTTCGAACTAAAAATATACTTTCCACGCTTGATGAAGAGTAGAGAATAAAAAGGATTAAAAACATTTTTTTTAACAAAAGAAATAGTATTATTTGTGTCTACATGTAGAGCACATGTATTCTGGCGCACACTTTGGAAAGCAATTCAAATAATAGTCCTTGAAGTTATATTTAGTTTTTATATATGACACAAAAGAAATACAATAAGACTTTAATTGTATTTTTGAACTATACAGCTTTATCGTTTAGATTTTGATTATTAATAGTTAAATTTCAGCGCCGCAATAACCTTCTTCCATTGGACCGGAATTCTCAACAATTTCGATCTATATTGTCAACATGAAGATCATCAATATATTTTTTGTTCAAAAAGTTTTGACGTAATTAACGAAATAAAAAAGCCAATTTTAAATTAAATGTAGTCTCACATTTTTAGATCGCGTTTCGACAATTTACTATTTCAAGGACATAAGATAAAAATAAAAATACATCTTGGTTATATAATCCGTTAAACTATTTAATATGAATAGTTTTATCATTGCATTATGACTGAAAATTTTATAATGTGAAGAAATATTTCAAGGCTCGCAGTGTTCAAAGACTCTATCTGCAACAATCTTGCCGAGACAACCAATGGTTTGGGAAATACTTGAGAATTTCATAAATTTCAGAGTTGAAATACTTTTAAAAATTTATAAAATCGTTTTTACGACATGAGCTGTTACAAACAAATTTATATACTCAGTTTAATAGATCGTCAATGTCTCTCTGCAAACTGTTACTTTTAACTATCAGAACCGAACAGTTGTCAGCCTCAAATCCTACTAAATTTTCATTACTTAAAAACGTAAAAAGTACGAGAAGAGTACTACTTATTGCAATAAGAAAAGTTTCCATATTTAATGGACAAAAAGTGCCAGAAAGGGAGCGAGAGTGCCACAGTGCCAAGCAACATCCAATAGTGCCAAAAATGGCACAATTGTGCCACATTTCCCATCACTAGTACATACAGTCTTAGGCACCACTACATATAAACGTTCATTCATATAAAATTAATCCATAAAAATATTTTTCATATACCCAATTAAACGTTTACAAGAGCGATTTTTTTCAGTGGAATGTATTACTTCTGTTCTGCTTTAAGAATTTTCTCTTGGTGACCATTGAGGTAGTTAGACGAGAACAATTTTTAAGCCGCACAATTTTTGTTCTTTTCCAAATTACACGAGACTAATTCATCTGGCACAAAATGTATTCGTATCAGTGTTCGAAAATAAACATTATTTAATGTACTTTAATGTTCTGTAAGGTACAACCTCACATACACAAGCACTAATAATGTAGGCTACCGAATACATTAAAATTATAAGTACTTATAATTTTAGTTAACTTGTGCACAGCAAGAATAATTATGTTAACCTACTCAAAATGATGATGATCAACACTTCGTTTCGTAAGGTTAAATATGTACATTATTATTAAAGTATATTTAATGCATATACATACGTACACTCAAAAAAGTTTTACAATAACTGAATGTACGAGAAATTTCTCTTAACTAATATTAAAGTATATTTTATAGTTACATAGGTATAGTTTTACCAAGGTATTTGTATGTGAAGTCTTTGTGTTTATTGTTTAACAAACTGAAACAATTTCATCTGAAATTATTTTTCGTACAATTTTTACTTAAGCGATTAGTACACGACATGTAAAATGACACATACGAATGTGGCTTGGCCATGACGACAATTTTCAGATTGTTGGTTTAATTTTTTTAAATAAGTAGTAGTGGCTACATGACGTTAAATTTTTATAGTATTTTTGTTCCAAAATCTAAATGTAAAAGATTTAGACTAGTCGGGCACATTTTCAGCAGCAGTACGTGTGTAAAGACGTGAATTTCTACATTAAAATGTGCTACTAGTACACGACATGTAGCCAATTTAGCTTCATGGTGACGTCAAAATTATATCGGAACCATGAGCGAATGTGAAATTCTCATGCCGTATACTATTTGCTTTATATTATTTTCTTTCATTGTAAAATTCAAAAATATTTTAATAACAACTAATCAATATGTTAAAAAATTAAATTTAAACTTAAGTGTATACGAGTAGTTTAAAAAATTAAAATAATTTTGCGTAAATTTAAACATACATAGATATGTACATATGAGCAAACATATTTACATACATATGTATATGAATGGAAAAAATTCATTACTGTCGAATATAAAAGTATTAAAGTGGTAAGCTACATATGTACATGAAATTGGTATGTATCATGTTGTGGCATATGCATGTAAGTATGTATGTATTTAAGTATGAACATACATGTATACATATGCGTGTGCATATGTACGTAAGTTTCGTAGAAAACGAGTAATGGGAAATACGCATTTTTTCGATTAAATCGTAAACGACAAAAACGAAAGTTGTTAGGAGAATTTTTTTTAATCGGGCCTTATTTTCGGTTTTATCGTAAGCGACAAAAATTAAAGTTTTCAGGAGAAGGTTTTTGTAATATTCAAATATGTTTTTTTTTTGCGTAAAAAAATGTTCGCTTACGATAAAATTGAACAATCTATATCTTAAAAGTTATCAACAATTTTGGCATTTTAATAATTCTAAACTATGGATAGACACATTTTCGATAACATGTCGCTTGCGGTAGAATCGCATATATGGCTCGATAGTCAAATATGTTTCACATGCCTGAATTGTCCCTTACAATACAATTTTACAGCATGAATGTTAAAAGTTATCAAGAATTTTGGCATTTTGATAACTCTAAACAATGGATTGGACCCTAAAATCTCAATTTCAATAAAAATGTTAATTTTTTACTACATGTCGTTTATTATTAAATCGAAAATAGAGCTCGATATGTACGTGCATAAAAAACTTAAAACGTTAAATTTGATAAGGCAAAAAACGTGGAAATAGATGGTTGAAGTTTTGTTACATGATATTTAACATCTAAGGGCTCTGTTTTGACGAAGATGAGGAAAGAGCATATGTTTTCCTATTATTTTGTACGACTATAAAAAAATTATGTTATTAGATTACTTACAGATATTTTTTCCCATATTACCTAATTATCTCAGCAATATGTACTTCACATATTTATAAACAATAAAAATGATTTATAAAAAACATTCTTTAAAATTATATTTATTTAATTTACAAGCCTTGTTGTGTTGTATTTGAAAAGAAAATTTAATTAAAATACTTCTAAATGAAAACAAGTTATTTCTATTTTATTTGAAGTCGTTTTTTCAAATTCGAATCAAGCAATTGTAATTGTACTAACTTGTGTTAAAATTGGTCAGGTAGGTAATTTGTTGTCCGTCAAAATAAATGTAACACAATTTTTATAGTTTTATATACGGTATGTGATAGCTTCTGAGTCGTTTCACGTGTTGTCTTAATGTGAATTCTGCTGTTAAAAGATATGCCACACCTGCTTAAGTTGAAATTTTGAATACACAAATTAATAGTATGTGTTCCAGATTAGAAGAAAAATATTTTGAAACAAACGATTTAAAATCAGTAGTCTTAAATATGTGTGTGTTGGTGTTGAAAATAAAATAACTAATATTCAAAAATAACTAAAAAATCATTCGCTTCACATGAAAAATAAGGCCTGTGCGCATGTGGCTTGGGCGTAATGTTGACGTCACTATGAAGCTAGTTAAAGACTCTTGTCTTTTGTTAAATAAAAAAATTTATTTTATGGCACTCAACTAGTGCCTTTAAACTTTTTATTATTAATAGAACTTAATTCTAGAGTTGTTCTTAAACTATGTTAATACTAGACTGACTGTCAAAATTGTTTGTCAGTCATATTTATAATTATTCTTAATCTTAGGTACACAAATTGGTTATTAGTGTTTATCTCATCAAAAAGAACACATCCTTTGTTATTGATACAAATATTACTACAATTGTTTTTGTTTTAGCTTATCTCTTGTTACAATTTTGTTTTCTTATTTTCTATTTCGAAAGATATGTTTATCTTTTATTACAAGGTTGTTTCTTACTTTCTATTTAGAGAAAATATGTTTATCTTTTATTACAAGGTTGTTTCTTACTTTCTATTTAGAGAAAATATGTTTATCTTTTATTACAAGGTTGTTTCTTACTTTCTATTTAGAGAAAATATGTTTATTCATATGTATTTCTTATTATTCTTACAATATGTTTATCTCTAGTAGACATGTTTTGGTTAGTTCATGCTTAAGATTTACTTAACTATTTTTTATTTATTATTTAATGATAGCATTCCTTAACTCCCCCCTTCCTAAATTAAATCGTCCCGATTTTGTTTCTTTCAAGTTTTTCTAATTCTCTGTTATACAAAACTCTAAAGTTCTCGTTAACTCTATTCTGTCTATAAATCATACAATATTTAAATATCTTTAATGACAAGGATATAATGCTGATGATTCCTAATATAGTTAATGTTAAGTAAATAAATGATTTTACTGGGTGTTTTTCCACAGGAATAAAAAATTTTTTTAACGAGTCTAAATTGTTAAAAGCGTATTCGCTTCCTGAATACATAATTTTTTCTATTTCAAAATCTTCTGTATGTTTATTGTGGATTGCTTCCAGTAGTTGGTCGTGTATATTTCTATATGTAATGTTGTCTATCTTTACCTCGTTTGTATATTCTACTAAAACGGTTCCTGATGTATTTTGATTGTTTATTGTATGTATGCCGTCTAATAGTATGAATCCATCATCTATCTGTTGAAAAGGTTTGTTATATTTTTGTATAATTGTACATTTTGAATCCCTGTTTTCTAGTAATGGTATGATACAGTCGTTTGTAGCATTGTTACGTTCACAAATGTTTTTTCCTAAATAGTTCTTACAATTTTTTACTCGTATATACTCATGATGGCACCTAGCTATGACTTTGTCTGTTACTATTTGTCCGTATTTGAAACTGATAGGCGTAATTTTAAAGAGATTGCAATAGTTATTCAATATAGGGTATTTATAAATGGTTATAAATGAGTCTGATGTTCTGGCAATGTATACATCCGAATACTCCATTATATTTACAATTGGAATATTTGTTAGTTCATGTGCTACTATTTTTTTCAAATCTTCCAAATCCAGAGCCTCTGATAAATATTCATTATTTTTGGCTGCATTTATTGTTCGCACTAGTACCAGCAATTTGTCATGTATTTGTTCCAATAGGATATGATTTTTTATGCGTTGTTTCTCTAAGGATTCTAAAATTTTATCAAATCTAGAGTTGATTATTTTCTGTTTTTCATTATTTTCAATAAGGGTATTAATTGCTGTTTCTATTTGTATAACGTCGTCATGATCTGGCACTCCTGTGATAAATTTTAATGCTGATCCCAAAAAATTTAATCCTCTCTTATGTATAACGTGTTCACTTAATTGTTCTTCTTTGATCTTTCGTATCCAGATAAGTTCTTCCGTAGTTGTAGAATATTTCCCTTCCAGTATTTGATTATAAGGTGCAAGGATTTTTGTCAAATTTGTTATATGAAATAGATGAGAAAATTCATCGAACAATAATACGTCGTCGCTTCTAGTCAAAATATACTTCCTGTCAGTTATGGTTGTTACCTTGGTATCTCCCTTTGCCTGGATTGCGATTATGATAACCATGGCTAGTAATTTCAGGTAATTCATTATCGTTTTCTGTAAGTGTGTAATTTTTTATGCTATCTTTGTGAATAACTTTCCCTTCCTTAGTCAAAATCGTGTCCTCGCGATCTTCCTGCACTATGTGTTTTTTATAACGGCTGTCGCTTTTACTTCTGATATTCGTTCTTAACACCAATACCTGGTCTCCTTGCTTGAATGTTCTGTGTCTACTTCCCTGGTTTAGACGTTGTAACGTTTTCTCTGATGCGTCTTTTAGTTTTTTCACTATGTCTTCCTTATTGTATGTTATTAGGTTAAAGTGTATATCCTTGGGTTTTTTTTCTGTGACAGTGTGAGTTGAGTTATTTAATTCTTTTACAGCTGTGAACAATTCTTCGGTTGCTGATGTAGAGTTCTTTATTTTTAAAATTCTTGCTAACTCAGATATAGAGTTGTGTGTTCGTTCTACTTGACCGTTTGCCTTTGATCTAAATACTGGTGTCTGTATTTTGTTGATTTTATATTTTATACACATTTGCTTCATCATAGCTGTATTTAAACAACTTTCGTTGTCTGTCATGAGTCGCTTGCAGTTCGGAAAATTGTTGATAATAATTTCTTCTACTCTTTTGTCCATATTTGTTTTTGAGTCTAGTTCTCTGATAGTTATATATTTTGAAAATTTGTCTACTGCTACTAAATATATTTTGTGTTCATTAAAATAAATATCTAAATGTATGTACTCCCCTGGTTGTGTTGGTATATCTGATTCTTTTAATGGTTCTTTCATGGGGTTCCGTTCATATTTGCCGTATAGACAAGCTGTGCACTTTTTGTTGTATGCCTTACATTGTTGTTTTATGTTCGGCCAATAGTATTGTTCTAGTAGTTCTTTTATATTGTTTTTGTATCCCCTATGTGCTCGTTCGTGTGTTTGTTTGACTAATTCTAGTTGTTTATCTGGTTGTGTTACGTCTTCAAGTTTCTTTGGTGTGTACACGAATTTTATGCCTGCAAATGTGTTCTTTATAACTTGACCGTACCTAAATAAATTTTCAGCTGTTGTATGTATTGCTGCGATTTTTTGTGGCTGCAAAAATTTCTTTAATTCGGATATCAGATAATTTTCATCGATGAAGTTTATAGTATGACGTACTTTACTTTGAAACATAATACATGTACGTGTCTCGTTCTTCTGTGTGTTTGGTACTAATTCTATTTGGGTGCCGTAGGCATTTAGCGGTTGAGTCACTGCTTTCATTATGTCGTTGAATGAACTATCGGATGAATGTACAGTATCTATAGATGATGTGTTAATTATTTGTCGTGACAAGGCGTCGGCTACGACATTCTGTGCACCGGGTTTATACATAATTTTTGCTCCGTAATCCTCGATAATATTTTTCCATCTCTTTAATTTATGATTCGGATTCTTGTCTGATATAGCATACGTCAACGATTGATGATCAGTATATATGGTTAAGTCGGCTATGCCGTATATGTAATTTCGTAATTTTTGTAGTGACCATATAATAGCGAGTAACTCCTTCTCGTTCGTACTGTAATTCTGTTCAGTGGCACTAAGTGTGCGTGATAAGAAATAAATTGGGTTCCTGTTTTGACTCAGTACAGCTCCAATGGCTATATTGGAAGCGTCCGTAGTGAGTTCAAAAGCTTTCTCATAATTTGGTTGGTATAATTCTACTTGTTCCTTTAAGCAGTTTTTTAATTTATTTACAGCTTCTATGGCCGTTTGGTCTAAACTAATTTTTGTGTTTTTACTTTTATTTTTTCCGATATGAGAATTATCTCCTTTAAGGTATAGAGTCAAGGGTTTTGCTATCATTGCGTAGTTTTTTACAAATTTCTTATAGTAGCCGGTGAGCCCTAAAAATCCTCTAAGATCTTTCAGGGTTTCTGGTATTGGGTAATTTTCTATGGTTTTTACTTTGTTAGGATCAGTTGCAATCCTATTGTGCTTAACAATATGCCCTAGATATTCTACTTCTTCCATAAAAAATTTAGATTTTTCATTGGATACTTTTAAAGTAGCTTTATTTAATGCATTTAAAATAATTCGTATGTGTTCCATGTGCTCTTCAACAGATGAGGAGTAAATGATTATATCGTCAATGTAAACATATGCGAACTTGCCTATGAAGTCGCGCAAGATATCATCCACGCATCTTTGGAAAATAGATGGGGCATTTTTTAACCCAAAGGGCATTCGAACAAACTCATATTTGCCTCCATTTACACAAAAGGCTGTCTTCTGCCTGTCGCTTTCTTTTATTCTAATCTGGTGAAAACCGGATTCTAAATCAAGTGTAGTAAAGAACTTAGCTTTCCCTAGGTTTTGCAGTGTGATATTTATGTCTGGTATCACATATCTGTCTGTGATTGTGTGTTCGTTTAATTTCCTAAAATCTATGACCATGCGTCTCTTAGGTTTTCCGTTTACGTCCAAGCCTTTCTTATGTACCGTTAACATCGGGGAGTTGTATGGGCTGTAACTTTTTTGTATTATTCCGTCCTTTAATAATTTATCGATTTCTTTATTTACAAATTCTACGTCATTTATGTTGCTTGTATATTGTTTGGTCCATATAGGATCCTTGGTGTCTGTCCGTATGCTAGCTTCAATCCTTGTAGTGAAGGGTAATGGTCCTATGCCATTATTGTCCTTCATTAACCTATCGATTTCTGCTTTATAAGTATTTATCCCTATAATGTGATTTACATAATTTTCTTCCCTACTTTCTGGATTCCTCAATGCCTCAAATGTCATTTTATTCAAATCTATTACTGCGTTTAATTCTTTCATTCCGTTCCATCCCAAGATTAAATCGAATCCGTTTATTTTATCTACTTCAAAGAAATCTAGTTCCTTATTCATAAACCAAATAGTTTGCTTTGTGTTTATCATTGAATTACCATGCATTGATATTACTTGTATTGGCTTTACCTTTTTTGTCAAACTGAATTTCAAATTTTTCTTAACATAATTATGGGTTGCACCTGTATCTACTAAAACATTATAGTTTATTTTCCCATCATTCATTACTATACTGGGCAACCCGTTTATTAGTTTAAATACTTAATAGTTAAATGATTTTGTCTACCTGTTTCTACAATCGTGCTAGAGTTGTCTGCTTCGGATGTTAAGTTGTTGTTCCGCATGTTTTTTGGTTGTTGATGTTGATTGGTGAACTGCCCACTATGTGGTCTTTTCCAATACCTATTCCCGTTGTAGTAGTTGTTTTGGTGCTGTGTTGGTTGCCGGAATGCCGTATTCCCCGATGATGTATCCATGGGTTCTGGTTTTGGTAATTGTGCTGACTGTTGGTTATCGTTGTATTTCTGCTGATACATGGGACGTCTTTGGTGATGTTGTTTCTCATGATGGTGTTTATTGTTGGTTGGATGGTTATTCGGCTGAGCGTAGCTTAGTCGTAACTTTCGATGTTCGTCATCGTGCTCAATGGTGCGGGCTACTGCAAAAGCATGCTCTAGATCCCTTATAGGATTTCCATATAGAGTGGAGCGAATATATGAATTATTTATTCCGTCTTTAAACACTCTCACCGCCTCTTGTGTTGCTTCATCAGTCATTACCTTGATTACTTCTAGGCTGTGACCGGACATAGATATTTTTGACGTGATTAGTGTCAGGGCTCTGTTTACATTGTCATGGAATTCGCTCAAGTTGTGTTTCCCTTGTGTGAGTCTCTTCATCTCGTCCTGTAACACATACAGTGGTCTTTGATCAGCATAGGTATAATCTAACCTATTCCTGATTGCGTCGAAGTTAAATATCGTGTTATGGTTAGTTAACACGTCGGCTGCTGCACCTTGTATTTTGGTTTTTATGATTGATAAGGCCTCTACATATCTATTAGAGTTTCTGTGATTACTAATTCCGTCCATTAGTCTAGAAACATCTTCCCTCCATACGCGGTATTTTGAAATGTTGCCATCGAATACAGGTAGTGCTTTAAAAACATCTAGGTTGATTTCATTAGGGTTGGTATAGGATATGTCGACTGGTTCCAGTCGTTCCGTTACTTGTTGATTCATAGCGGGGTGAACTTGCATTTGATCTACCCTGGCTCTTAACGTTTCATTTTCTGTTTGAATTCTCTGGATCATCATTTGTAAGTTAGCCATCTGTTGGATCATGGTGTTCATGTTAGTTTGTTCCATTTCGTTAGTGGTGTCCAAGTTTCTTCGTTCGTTGAATTTATTTAAAGATTTCCTCATTTATTCCTTTTTAGTTCACTTATTTATAGTCACTTCTTTCTTTTACAGTTTTTGTTTTTTTCATTTATATTAATAGGTCCGCCCGTAGAAGGATAAAAGTATATTATCCTCCTGGCAGGATCGCCAGTTAAAGACTCTTGTCTTTTGTTAAATAAAAAAATTTATTTTATGGCACTCAACTAGTGCCTTTAAATTTTTTATTATTAATAGAACTTAATTCTAGAGTTGTTCTTAAACTATGTTAATACTAGACTGACTGTCAAAATTGTTTGTCAGTCATATTTATAATTATTCTTAATCTTAGGTACACAAATTGGTTATTAGTGTTTATCTCATCAAAAAGAACACATCCTTTGTTATTGATACAAATATTACTACAATTGTTTTTGTTTTAGCTTATCTCTTGTTACAATTTTGTTTTCTTATTTTCTATTTCGAAAGACATGTTTATCTTTTATTACAAGGTTGTTTCTTACTTTCTATTTAGAGAAAATATGTTTATCTTTTATTACAAGGTTGTTTCTTACTTTCTATTTAGAGAAAATATGTTTATCTTTTATTACAAGGTTGTTTCTTACTTTCTATTTAGAGAAAATATGTTTATTCATATGTATTTCTTATTATTTTTACAATATGTTTATCTCTAGTAGACATGTTTTGGTTAGTTCATGCTTAAGATTTACTTAACTATTTTTTATTTATTGTTTAATGATAGCATTCCTTAACTAGCTTCATATGGTACATACCACGTAGTAGGGCCGATTTCTGCCCTTAAAATTTAACCAATTTACATAAGGCTGTTAATTTGTAAGTGCAAAGTAAATCAAAATGTTCACATCGACAACAAAACGTAGGTAAATTTGTATTCAACTCACAAGGGTAGTTAAATTTTAAGGGCCTATGTATATATACATTTTAAGTGCTGCTTATAAAAATATGTGTTACATTTGTAGCTGCTACTGCTTACTTAACAAAATGCAAGCAACATCCTGGAAATTCTCCTAACGTCATTATGTGTCTTTCTACATGTCATGTACCATATTGTTTGAAATGATGTTTCATTTGAATTTACTAACAGCGTATTTTCAGTGTAACATGTATCAAGAACTGTTGTGGCCACACAATGGCACACATACACTGTGCTTCGTGAGTGTGAACACAGCGTACGTGTGTTGTTGTTAAAAAGTAACAGATTATACTCGCCTTGCAATGCTGTCACCACTTGAAATTTTAAACGCGGAAAAATATGAAGATAGTACTTTTTAAATAAATTTTTTTTTTCGTGGAAGTGCACTAAACTAAAAATTTCAAATCTATTTTATTCCGAGCAATCCTGTCATTTAAAAACTTAAATTGGACATTTCAAGATATTTGTTTGTATTATTATAAGACTGATTCAAGGAATACGCGCTCTATCAAACTCTAACTTAAATATTTAATTTAATTAATGTAAAAAATTGTTTTGTCTAACAAGGGGGAATCATTATGTCATCAGCATTCCAAATAGAATCGAATAGCGAAATTTGTATTATAGAAAATATATGGAAAATGATTCACTCAAATCAATTGAGAAATATTTGAGTTCATTTTAGAGTTTTAGGAAGAATTAAAATCTTATATAGATTGAGTTGATATAAGCCTGTTTTACAAACCAGCAAAAACTTGTGTCACATCCATATTTAAAGGCAGAAATAGAAAGATATTTGGCTTTTATGTATTTCTTTAAGTTTAAAACATATGCCACAATATTCTTACGCGCGTTTAACGCTGAAGCAATAAAATTTGTTGTGTGAAAGCAATGAAATACCAAAGGATGGTGATTTTCATATAAATAGCAATGACGTGTAAATAACTTTTCATACATACATATGTATATACAATTGTTTTTTATGTTCTCTTACATTTTGTATGGGTTTGAATGATACATGAATAGTTGAAAAAATACTTTTAAAAATATAATAGAAAAATACTAAATAATAGGTGTAAAACTACTTACTGCCAGTTTATAGAAGCCATGTGAAAATTCTCGTCTGCCTATTTATATTGAAAACAAAAACAAAGCACTCAAATTTGTTTTTAGTTAATTTGAATTATAATTCGAACTCCATTTGTTTCTATATTTGTGATTTGAACGGGCTAAAGTTCGTATCGCTTTTTAAGCCAAATTACATGTGATAATTATTAATGAACAAATAACACCAAAGTCTGTTCTAAATATTCTGACTAAGAACACATAGTTGAACGGAACAGCCAGCCGTTTTCGAAGGCCACTAAACCTTCATCATCAGCGTTCTTTTGTGTTTGGTCCACTGTGTGTGGTGTCAGTTGATGTAGATTTCTGCTTTATATACTTAGCATTTTATTGCAAATGGATAATGTGAATTGTTTTGATTCATCGTATTTCAATTTGCTGAAAGCTTTTTTGTATTGTAAGCTCAATTTTACCATCACTATATTTACAACAGTCTTACCATTGTCGTTTTGTTCTTTTTACTAATTATACACATGTTACTTAATTTGCTTATTTTGTGTTCTACTTAAGACAAACTTTTTTGGTTTGTTACTATTAAGTATATTTTTATTTAATTTTTGCCACAGGCCCATGGCTATTAATTTTTAGTTAATTTTTTTAATTATTATTCAAACTCCATTTGTTTCTATATTTGTGATTTGAACGGGCTAAAGTTCGTATCGCTTTTTAAGCCAAATTACATGTGATAATTATTAATGAACAAATAACACCAAAGTCTGTTGTAAATATTCGGACTAACAACACATAGTTGAACGGAACAGCCAGCCGTTTTCGAAGGCCACTAAATCTTCATCATCAGCGTTCTTTTGTGTTTGGTCCACTGTGTGTGGTGTCAGTTGATGTAGATTTCTGCTTTATATACTTAGCATTTTATTGCAAATGGAATATGTGAATTGTTTTGATTCATCGTATTTCAATTTGCTGAAAGCTTTCTTTTATTTTAAGCTCAATTTAACCATCAGTATATTTACAACAGTCTTACCATTGTCGTTTTGTTCTTTTTACTAATTATACACATGTTACTTAATTTGCCTATTTTTTGTTCTACTTAAGACAAACTCTTTTGGTTTGTTACTATTAAGTATATTTTTATTTCATTTTTGCCACAGGCCCATGGCTATTAATTTTTAGTTAATTTTAATTATTATTCGAACTCCATTTGTTTCTATATTTGTGATTTGAACGGGCTAAAGTTCGTATCGCTTTTTAAGCCAAATTACATGTGATAATTATTAATGAACAAATTGTAAATATTCTGACTAAGAACACATAGTTGTTTTTGTTTTCAATATAAATACACAGACGAGAATTTTTACATGGCTTCTATAAACAGGCAGTTAAATTGTGTTCAAATTACATATATGTTTTTGCCTTGTGGAATATCACTTTTACATGGTACATGTAGTCTGAAAACCTTTATATACTAGCATGTGATATTTTTCAGTGCAAACATCAATTTTTATATAGAGCGTCTGACATCTGCCGGTTTTAAACAAATCAAGTCCTTGTTTCAATAAAAACTTACTTATTGTTTAGGTTTTATTATGGATTTTTAAAACAAATTTTCATACAAAATTCTTTTCGTTAATCCTTAATAATTTTTATAAATAATACTCTTTATTAATTTGTGTATTAAATGAATTTTGTTTTCGTATAGGAACTGCAATATTTTTATGAAATGAAAATTTGATATGTTCGTTCTTTTTAAAGTTTGTTTTTTAATATACATATGTGCTTTAATAATATGTTCTTTAGTATAGATTTTCTTTTTTTATATACATATAAGATTAGTTTTAATAAAAGTAAAACATATTCTGCCGTATTCATAAAACACATTTAAAGTTTATTAAAGATTTATTTGACATATTCCTATGGGAAATTTGTCAAATAAACCTTAAATATTTCTTATGAATACGACATATTATATTTAGTACCTTTTTATTTAACTCAATCAAGTGTTTTTCCTGGTTGCATTGCTTTTTGAAATCTAAATGTTGACAACATTGTCCCCCATTATAGAAAATGGAGAGTGTGGCAACCGCCAGTGCTGCCAGGTGTAGATATTTGTTACTAAGGACTTCGTTTTTAACGATGAAAATTTTGAAGTATTTTCTGGTAATTTGCTTCGCAATATTTTAATTCCTTGGCGATATTTTTAGCTATATCCATATATGCAATTTCAATAAAATGGGTTAGTGTTTAAAATATAGCAAATTTTGCGAGGGAATTTTTCTACAACATAAAATAATTAATGCAAAAGAGAGTTATTTTCTATACCGTATGCTTACCAGTGAGGATGTAAATAGCTGAATATAATGACTAGTACAACAATTTGTACTTAAATTTATTCTTAAGTAAATGTTAATTGTATGTTATCACGAGACTTCAATATTTATTTTGATACCGATGTTCAAGTTTAATTTTTCTTATTAAGATTCATCTTTTGGTATAAGTAATTTTTATTACATTTTATACGACAGTATTTTTATGTTATGGTAAGCTAATGTATGTCTTATAACTTAACTTTTGTTAGTGTAAAAACTTATTTTATTTAAATTTAACAATATTTGTTAAATAAAAACATGTAAATTTTTTTTAGCTCATATATAATATTATATTGGCGATATTCGACAACTAATTTAGCGAGGAGGCTACAAATAAATCTGACATCACTGGCTAGCATTGATCAGGAATGATATGCATATGTGTGTATTTATGTATGCACTACCGCGTGCCGTAATGTTTTGCTATTGGCTGATAATTTTAAGCCACAAAAAAGCAAAAAAAATTTGTAAACATTACAGTGGAACATATTATAACTTTTCTCTCTAAATTTTGGAAGCGAACCATTTTAATATTTGTCTAAATTTATATATGCTAATGAGATCATTGATAAAATTTTAAACCATAAGCGGATGCTAGGCACATCAATATTACACTTCAATATGTGGTTGTGTGCGTTTTTTTATAAAAAAATATTCACACCAATAGTATATGTGTGGCTATTTCTGGAAAACAAACGCACGCAACCACACATATTGAAGCTGAATATTGATGTCTCTGGCACTCGCTATACATGAAGAAAAATATAAAACTTTTAACTTTAAAGAATTTTATGGTTTACTTAATCCACCAGCCAAGAAGTGGTGTAACCCACATCTAGTTTTTTAAACAATTGCTCTTTTTGATTATTTAATTGCTTAATACCTTGCAAAATTATGATCTGTACAAAAACTATTTTCCAGTTCCATTTTTTTAAGAATACCAAAATGCGGTTTACTCTAACTTCGTTTGATACTTGGTAACATATATTGTGTATTTATCAGCAACCAAAAATCTAATGTGCGGTGCGCTGATAGCCTCATACATATACACTTAATATATATCATAGGCAAAATAAATGAAAAAATGTGGTTCATTTTACGAATATATTCGTCATTTTTACATTACAAAATCCTTCTCAGATAGGAGAAATGGTATTTGTTTATTTATAAGTAAGAACATTTTGTATTTTTTAAAATATTTTATTATTAGATTTACGAAAAATTATGTTTATATAACAAAAGAAATTCATGATTAATGAGAAACAATTTCGTGTTATATACGAAATTTTGTATAAAAAGGTTAAAATATTAAAATCTACAAGGAAATTATTTTGTCTTGCATTTGAAAAATAAGTTTGTAGAATAATCTGTAATTCTTGGAACTGAAGTTTGTAATAATCATAAGAAAAATATAATTTTAGTGGAATTGTTACAGCCTCTGTATATCCCATACATTACATTACATATTTTGCACTGAAACTCAGGAATCAAACTGGCTATTAAAAGTTGCACAATGACAAGAAAAGAAATGGAGGAAAAATTAAAAAATTTAACAAAACAGCAATTTTTATTTTATATTTCAATATTTTGTTTATTTTTGGAAATTTCCAAGTTTATAAATGTGTTTTATTTTCTTCTAAATTCAATAAAATAAACGAAAAATATGGTACTACATATAATTTTTGTAACACAACGAAACTCGTATAATTACGAAATATGTTTCCTTGTACCAGCTAAACTTTTCGTAAAATTTACAAAACATTCGTTTATTGCACAAATATTAAAAAACTAAACTTTTTTCATATTTTCAAGCATGAAATATTTTGTATGTAGCATATATTACCAAGATAACCACAAAGATATTAAAAATTGTGTTTGCTTATACATATGTGCCGGGTATACATATTATGAACATCTCAATAGGGGGTATTATCAATTATGACTTTTGAACTAGAACTTAAAATGCAAACAAAAAATAAATAAAATAAAATTAGTTTTAAATTTATAACTTGAAATTTCTTTATGCATGTTGAAAATTTTTAAAACAAATTATGTAATTTTTAATAAAATACTGCATTACTTTGATTGCAATACGAGTATGCTCTTTGCTCCTTATTCTTTGGAAAACAATAGAAGTAAAAAAAAATTTTGGTGTTATTTTGCTTGCAACTGCCCACTGCACACTTCATATTTAAGTATGTATTTTTTTTAACTACAGGACTGCCAACTTTTACGCAAGTAATGTTTTCCCATTCTTTTGTTGCCGGAATCCCAATTCTGTTTTACAGGGATAAAACTTCAAACTAATCCAAATTTTAAATATTACGTAAACAAAATTTTTTGTAATTATATTTACGGTGCTCTATTCCTATATACATATGTACATAAGTATGTACATTACTTGTATGTAAATCACGATAGCAGTGACTTTTGACAAATAACACCGTGCAGCTTTAGTATCTGAAGTAAAAAACAAGCAAATCGCTCAATGATTACTGAAAATTACATTAAAAATTGGATTGAGTTCCAAAACTATTTCTTTGCATTGTCTAGTGAGAAAAAAACTTCTTGCTTGAATGGAACAGAACAAAACTCGTCCTTTGCAGTCATAACCACCCTAATGTGCACCTTTTATTACTTTGTGTAGTTGTAGTACTTTCCGTTGCCGATAAATTCAAAAAATTCTAAAAAAAATAATTGCTGGGTGGAGCACTATTGCTTAAGAGTAGCTACCAAAGGTATTAGAAAAATATTATAAATTATTGAAACCCGAAAAAAACATAGTGTTAATTTTGGTGTAGATTTGCGAGTAATAGAAAATTTAAATTTTTCATCTTATGTTTTAGAAAGCATCATAGTAATAATAAAAATAATATTGATCTATTCTGCTCTTTAACGCCCCTAGACCGAGAAGTAGAACAAACTAAAACAATTTGCGAGGAACACAACTTGCTACTTGAAGAAAATTTAATTCCAAAACGTGCGTAGTTTAAAAACTCGCTCCTGCTACACATGTTTTAAGGTGCTGTACATATGTTTTAAGTAAAATATTTTTTCTTCTGCAAAAATTTACTATGTTTCTATCCAACAAAATAACAAAAGGACATAAACTGTATATGGCACACTTACTTTATTAAACGTTTTTAACGTTGCATGTAGCGAGTTTTGAAATTCAATTCTACGTACTGATATGTATAAGATAAACAATTATTCAAATACATAATAAACATGTACATATAATAACTTTATTTGGACGTCATTCTCCCAATGATCTAACTTACATTCAATATTATTTAAAGAATCAAAAGAAAATGAAAAAAGTTATGACCCTAATGTACATGCACATGTATAGACGTTTAATTGTTATTAAATTAATTAATTGTGTATGTTCTCACACATCCATATAGATTTATACATACATATATAAGAAATATTCATAATGAATTTTTAACATGTGTACTTTTCGAATCTTAACCAAGAAAGAAGCGTCGGGTTAAGTGTCCCAGAATCGCTTATTTTGTCCATTACTTTGGTGACTTTTTGGCGAGATTGTCAAAGTAGCGTCTACATTTTAAGTTTGTTTTTGATACGAAGAAAACATTTTGCCAGCTACACATAACTACATATGTAGCCATCTTCTTAATGTTTCATTAGTTTTTAAATAAAAGTGGCGTAAAGTAACATATAAGTTTTTATAGAAATTAGTTTAAGAAATCCCTGTAAAAGGTTAATATAAATGTATTAAACAATATTTCAAAATATTAAAAAAATGCAAAATTGTATAAAAATAAAAAATTTTAAAACTTAACAATTCTACTTATGTGGAAGTGTAATTTATGAAATTTTGATGAGCCTGTGGAAGATTTTATGCCATCAGTTAAAGGTTTGCCACACGTTTAGTTCCATACTTAAGTGTTTGACTTTACTAATTCAGCGAAACATTACTTTTTGATTTACATGTATTTAATATAAATGACAAACAAAATACCTTTTATATAATATTTCAATTTAACACGAAATGTGAACAAAATATGTATGCAACTTGATTATCAAAAGTGTAAACTGGAAAATTCTTTCCACTGAATAATTCGAGCATACAATAATGTTGGAGCGAAATTATATTAAAATTACATAAGATATTTATATATAATTCAAATATAGTTGAGGAAAAATTGGTTTGTTCCATTTATAGATAACATCGCAGAAGTCGGCAACAATGATGTTTTAATGTGTGCTGCTTTATACTCTCAATAATTTTCTCACCTAGTTACTTCCCTCCCAACGAAAACAAAATTTTTTTTTAAATTGCACATCTTTATATGCAGTGATGGTATTTTGGTGCGTTTCGGGTATTTTTTGGTGCTTTTGACTCTTCATAAACGCGAAATTTTGTTAAATACCCGTTTTTAAAAAACTGGTATTTACAGTGCTTTTCGAAATTTCTCGCAGTGCTTTTCGTGCTTTTTTGTACAACTAATAACTTTTTTCAATTACAAATAACTGTCTCTTTTAAACACTAATAATACTTTTTAAGCAACCATGTATACCATTCATATTGTCTTTTGACTGACCAAGGCGAATTCGTTTTGATTTCAAATGTAACTCTACAGAAGAAACATGTTTATTTGTTATTGTAATTTACAAACGTTTTGATTGACTTGACAAGAGATAAACTAGCAGCCGATCATCATATGAGATCACCTGGTATTAATCCGCTTTGACTGAAGCCTTTTTAATTTTTTTAATGACAATACTAGCAACAAAAGACGCGTACATAGTTCGCATAGTTAAGATTAAAAAAAAGATTTGTCTGGAAAGCAAAACTTCTTAAAATAATTATTTGTATCATAAGCAAGTATGAAATAAACATATGCATGTACATATACATGTGAAAGTTTACATAAAATATTTTCATTCATTCTAGATGGAGAAACAAAAATACAGAAAAGTTTGGGAGGCTAATCCATTGTTTAAAAAATGGTTAAGACCTGCAAAAAATGCTTCAAAAGCATTTTGCGTTTGTGGCCATTGTTAAATCGTAGCACGGCACAGCGAATTATTGCGCCACAGACAAACCAAAAAACATGAAAATTCAATGAAACCAAACAACAGCTTTGTGTTGCAGCCTGAGCTTTCATTTAAACCAAGGGAGCCTACAGAAAATCAAAAAGTACAAGCCTTTTTAAGCATATATGCGGCAGTACATACATCTTTTTCGGCTATTGACCATTTGTCTAATATTTGTACCAACGTATTTTCCGATAGTAAAGGTACACAGTTCAAGTTACATTGAAGGAAGTGCTCAGGTATAATATCAAATATTATAGCTCCATATTTTATAAAAAGTATTGTTGATGACATCAAAGGCGTTCCACTTAGCCTTATATTAGATGAAGGAACTGATATTTCAGTGGAAAAATTACTGGGTGTCGTTGTTAGATATTACAGCGCTAAAAAGAATACGTTTGTAACAACCTTCCTAGTTTTAATAGATTTACAAGGTGGTACTGCTGGAGATATCCTGTATGGCTTAGAGCGGCTTCTAAATATTTTGCAGTTAGACTTCAAACAATTAATAGCCATAGGAACCGACAATGCTGCAGTAATGACTGGAGCACATAATTTTTTGTACCGAAAAATTCAAGACAAATACGATCTTCCAAATTTGATTTTGGTTCGATGTGTCTGTCACTCCCTGCAACTAGCTGTATGTGCTGCAACAGAAAAAAGTTTTCCAAATAATTTGGAGTTTCTCGCTAAAGAAACTCACAAATGGTTTTCCCACTCCCCTATTAGACAAAAGGCTTATAATAAAATTTTTAAATTGATAAATAACGACGATTTGAATCCAAAAAAGATTCCAATGGTATCTAATATAAGGTGGCTATCCATTGAGAGGGCAGTAAAGGCAATTTTAAAAATGTGGCTGGAGTTAAAAGCGCATTTTAATTTGCTAAAAGATAATTGTTTTGTTTCCAACTTGCTGAAAAATATGTATAATGACCATACAAATTTAATTTATTTGACTTATTTGGGTTCAGTATTAGAAGAAGTTCAAAAGGTGAACTTGGCTTTCGAAGCTGAAAGCGCTGACCATGTTAAATTGTATAATGATTTATTTTGCCTATTGAAAAGTCTTATAAACAGAATTATAGTACCGAATGAAGACTTTGATTATATCAAAGGTAATTTAAATGAGAATATTAATGATTTCTGTCACCTTGGTTACTTATTTGAAAAGTCTTGCAAGGAATACAATATAAGTAAAAATGACAAAAAAATTATAAAAACTAATTTAGTAGAATTTATAAAAAATCTTGTAATAGAATTGAGACGAAAGTTGCCGAAAAATTTTAATTTATTAAAAAACTTGTCGTTATTTAGTGTAGATAATATTTTTAAAAATAATAGAAATGATATTATAGATTTTATAAAAAAGTTTATAAATGATTCAAGCGTCATTAATACAATAGATGTTTGTCTAGCAAATATTAGGCTACATATGTAAATGGATAAACACAGAAAAAACTGATGACTTCTGGATAGAAGTTCACAGTTTCAAAGATTCATTGGGAGAAAACCCATTTATTACCCTAAGTAGTTTTGTTTTACGACTACTTTCGCTACCTTATTCAAATGCTGAGGTTAAAAGGACGTTTAGTTTGATGAATTTGTTTAAATCAAAAATTAGAAACCGGCTGTCTTTAAATTCAGCAAATGCATTACTGCATATTAAGTACGGTTTAAAATTTGAAAATGCTTGTTGTAGCAGTTTTCAACCGCCTTTAAATGTCTGCAACAAAATAAATTCAAACGAAGTATACCAAAAGTCTCAATACTTTATCCCAACTGTTTTGTGGCCTCATTGCGAAGACGAACTTGATATTTTTGAAAACATAATAAGTGAAAATGAAATAACAATTGATTGAAATGATGTAATGAATTTCGTTTGACTTTGAATATCTTTATTTTTAATAAATTCATTGTTATTTAGAATTAACAGGATTGCTATTATTATTAAAGAGTTATTGCCTTATTCATACAAACTTATTTTGTTTTATAAAAGATTTATAAAACAATTGTAAGAAAAACTGTTTTATAGACCTCTTATAAATCATAAATATTTCTTATGAATAATTTAAAAATAATTCTAAGATACATACAAAGTGAAAGTAATGAGTTAATGTTTCAGTTTTAGCTTATTTTGTTTTCGAAATTAGTCTCCATTCTATGTTTGTAAATTATACATTTTAAGATTTTATTAAATTTATTGTTATTTTTTTATGTACATATCGCTCTTTAATGCAACGTAGTCATATAAAAAAAACCAATGCATTTAAGTCACCTAGGGAAAAGTGTTGTTTCTTTAAACATATATACATATGTACATATGTAAACAGTTTTTCAGTAACATGCATAGATATCATAACCTAAATCTAAGTAATACCCAAACTATTTTATATACATTCATATGCATATATGTACGAGTATGTATGTATGTAGGAGCATGTAGCTCCTTATTCCTATTTTTGTTTTGTTATTTTTTTTATTAAATGAATTGTTATTTTATTTGAACTAATATGTCAATAAATTCTGTAACTTGATCTCAAATCCTTTATTTATTTTAAACTAAAAACAAATATGGTATATTTTGACAGCTTTATTTATAAAACTTAAATAGTCTTTATAAAGTTTTTTTAAAACAAATTTTCATACAAAGTTTTTCTTAAAAAGCCTTTTTAAGTTTTATAAATAAAGCTGTTTAATGTACTAAAACTAAAAAAAAAACATTTGGTGCTATTTTAACCCTTTCTTTTTTTTTGCGCTTTTTACCCTTTTTGGAATAGCTAAATGTGCTTTTGCTCTTCTTAGAGATACCATCACTGTTTATATGAACATCCATTCATGCATGCATGCATGAATGGATGTACATATATTTACAGTCTTTGCTTATGAAGCACTAACGCTTTGACAAAGAACACTAAAATATAGTGTATTTACACATACATAGTTTTACACAAAAATTTTAAATTCAATGCTATAGGCTGTCAGGCAGAGTGCTTTATAAGGTATATTACTTGAGTTGAAAAATCATTGTGATTCTTATCGTGTAGTGTATATGTAAACATACACAAAGTAGATAGATGTCATATCTAACCCCGTGTAAATTACATTAAATAATGTACAGTTTATTTTCGTACACTGATTCGTATACACAGCTGTGTGTGTGTTAGTGTTTTTAGTATTCACTTAACATTTGCTGTTTTTTAAATTGTGTGTATTGGTTTTATGCTGCTAGTGCGGGGTTGAAGCTGGTTGAAAAGTTATGCCAACCCCAAAACCACTCTCTTTGCCTCTCTCACCGACAAACTGGCATGTTATGCCAGCACAATTATGCCCGTGTATATACTTACCAAAGTCGATAACTCTACTAACTTTGAATAGTTTATTGATGGCTTATTAATATTAATAATACAATTTTGATCGTTGTGAAAATTATATTTATTAATGTTAACAATTCAATTAAAAAATGTTTATATACATATTTAATTTTTTTTTAAAGATTAAATAGAAAATCTTTCAAATATGTTATTATTCCTTGCAGTCATATCATTGTGGTACATCATTTTTCAAAAGAGAATATTTGTGGACACTGGGGTTGAGTTTACGATAATCCGCTATAATTTGCATTATCAATTCTTTTTCTTCTTCATTTTTGGGTAACACTAAATTGAAATCTTCCATTAGCTTAACTGCTCGTTCAGCGGAGTCATTTATAACACTCATATTTCGAAAGATATTTAGACCAACGTTAAAGCTAGGTTCATTTACCCACTCCTTTGGATCTTTTGTTAAAAAATCAGTTGGAATAATAAATCTTTTAAAAAAATTACGTGATTTTTTGGGATATAAAATATTCTGTGTTCTTATTGGCTTATGGTGAGAGGAAACGCAATAATTTTTTTTTAATTCGCAATCATCCTGATTCATCTATGAATTCATTCGAAACATCAAAGTCAAACTGGTCAGTTATTTCATCTTCACTATTGGTTACATTGAAGTCACTTCAAAATTCTTTTCTGCAAAAATATTTTTAATGATTTATTAACTCCGTCAGAAAAAATTTACAATATTTAACTAAAGCTCAGACACTGCCTTTCTCAAACAATTATTTGGTTTAATCTACCATTTACATTTACTATTACAGTTTGCATTTTTATTTTTATATACTAATACATACATACCATACAATTTAGCTTCGTAAATTTCACGCCTACATTTCTCTTCCTCTTTCCGAAAAACTTTTTTTTGTTCACTTTTAAGCACCTCCCATTGATCAGGGTCGTCCTTTCATTCTTTGATTGAGAAGAAACAACTTATCTTCCTCAATTTTCATTTTATCTAAAGCATTTAATATGGCAATATCAAATAAATGATCTAGTTTGTCTATAAACTCCTTTTCCCGTTTTTCTTGCAATGTCGATTGGCGTTTGCTTGATTTAAGCAATTTTTTCCATTTGTTGTATAACGAGTCAACTTTTATAATGCTTTCATCTTTTCCTCTTATTGGAATTCGAGCCTTATTCCAATTTATTCCTGCTTCCTTCACTACAAGGTCAGCACTTGATCTTAAATTCAATTTGACTTTGTGCAGATTGTAAAATAAAACTCGCAAAACTTGACCGTTTGATGGTAACTTTGCACCAATAATTTGACTTTCATCATGGTCAATTAAATATAACTTCATTCTGAGATTTGTTGTCATTTGTAACACTTTTTACACAAGCTCTTATTCTAGGCACTATTGCTTTAAAGTAATAATATTCTGATTGACAAAATTAAACAATAATAAAGTAATGGGGGAAGTCCCTCCTTGCTTTTCTTAAACGCTGTGCCACAGTGATGACAACTTGCTTTTATCAGAATATGAAAATAATAAAGTTACTTTTAAAAAGATAAAAAGCTTTTATCAAATTCTTGTTACAAATCGTACAAATTTAAGTTCATTACAATAAAGTAACATATCAATGTATGTTAAGAAATATAATACCAGTAACATAAAAAAAGTTATATTTTTGTTAATTTTAGCAGCAGAGGTCATCTTGGGGGGCAATGCGCCACGCCTACCCTTCATCCGGTATCCATAATTTTTTGCATATAGTATTTTTACGCAAAATCACGTATTTCTATAGGGAGTTACGGTCAAAAACTAAAAAAAAATTTTCTTTCATACATCATACGACCACACTAATATATACATATGTGCCTTATTTAATGAATTTTACTATTTGTTTGTTTGTTTAATGACTGTTTTGTTTAATAAATTTTATTGTTCTTATTGAAATGTTTTTTTTTGCTTTAAACTTGGCTGCTTGAATTTAGGGAGCAGGCCATATTATCCCGTATAGTAACTGCTGAATTATCGTTTTTATCCTGCTCATCCGTTTCTAAATCATCTTCAGCCTAGCTCACAATAATTTCTTCGTCAAGTGTTATATTATATTGTATACATACTCATATTATGCAGTGCACAGCATACGTTGATTATAGAAACAACTTTAGATGGAACATAGGGAAAAGCGCTTTGGAGATATCTAAAACGGCTTTTCAAAATACCTATGGTTCTTTCAACGATGTTTCTGGCAGAGGCACGTCTTTGATTAAATAAATGCAGGATTCTTGTAGGGGGTCCCCCAAGAGCCAAAAATTTCGCACACCTTCGGAATGCACCGTGGAAAAATATATTTTGGCATCACTCATGTTCCAAATAAAAGAATCATGACATGAGCCATGTCTGCAAACATCTACGGCTACAATACCCATTTCATGATCACAAATCTGAAACTAAAAATATGTTAAACAATGCGTATAAGTGTATATGAGTCCCTGAGATACTAACCATCATTGCATTAAGACTAAAGTATCCCTTTCTGCTAAAATATGCTGGGTGATCTGACGGTGGTTTCATTATTCGGATGAGTGTGCCATCAACACATCCAATAACGCCGGCTATACCAAACTTTTCATAAAAATATGATTTTGATGCATCGTGTGTCTGTTGGCTTACAGGAATTTGTATCCAAACTGTACACAACATTTCTTCTAATTACTGCATCACGATCCACATAATCTTGCAAAAGGGTGAACGTCCCATGCTTAATTTAACATCGTTCGCTATAACGCTTTGGAACGATCCTACTGGATACTTTCCGGAATGGAGAATTTTGAAAGCCGTGGTGATATAGAGTCCAATATCATCAATGCTCTTTTATTCAACCGGTAAAATGATATGAAACTGAAAGCTCCGAACTTTGATTTGATAAGTCTCGCAAATACCTTTTCTTAACTTGTTCATCTCTAAATTGTTTTCTTTTTAAATCTATTAGTGATAAAAATAAGGCTCCAGGAATTTCAAATTGTTTTTTATTTTTATACAAACGATAATTTTATTTTATTTTCACTTTATATTTTGGCCAAAACACAAATTAATTTTCAATAAATAAAAAAATTTATCAAAACAAAACAAAGTATCAGCTGTTTTCTTGTGTTTTCGAAGGGATGAAATCACACCGAAAAGTTAAAGCTTTTGTGATTTACGGAACACTATCAAATCACAATTGTGATTTCCAGAACATACCTGAGAGTAAAAAATCACTCGATACATATGTATGATTATATAAGAAGCATTACCTTTTATCAAACACAAAATTTGTTTTGTGTAATTTATAATACTTTGGATAATTTTGAAGGTTCGTCTGTGTAAAATTGAATTTCGATCCGGAACCACTGGATCACAGTCACAGTTTGAAAAAACAGCGATTTAGAAATCACGTTCACAAGGAGCACATTATTAAAAAAATCACGTTATCGCTTATCACTAATACACACATATACTAGACTTGCCATCTTTTGAAATTTCCAAAACGGGACACTAATAACAGAACATAGAAAAATTTTGTAATTCAAACAAATTCGTTTATAATTTTTATTTACCAAAACCAACAATAACACATTAATTCAAATAGTGGAAAAATCAAGACTCATAAAACTTTAAACAAACAGAAAAGTAAGTACATATAAAAATAGTTAATCAGCCCAATTAAGAATATTCCCGGGGAGTTTTTCTCTTCCCTTCAGTCTTGCCCGTAGATTTCTCAAAAAAATACCTACACATGCTGAAAAAAACAGATTGTTCCCTACACGTTGAACAAATTTTCTATACAAAAATCCCTAAGCATTTTTGTCATTAAAATCAATGGTTTTATTAGTTATAAAAAAATATATATGTTTATTAAAGCCTTGGTAAAAAATAAGTAAAAACTAAAAAAATAATATATATGTATGTACATACATATGTTATTTTAATGAAATTCAATTATAACAACAAAATTTTTTAAAAAATAATGTGAATAGTTCTTTTCAAATAAAATTTTAAGAGATGAATTCAAGTCATCTTTCAACATTGAATGATATCGTAGAAAAGGCATATACCAAGGCGAATTCATGTACCAGGTGGTGCCAAGTTAACAGCTGCGAGTTTTGGGAGGTTTGGCTTGTCAAATTTCATTGCAGTAAAAATTCGTAGGAAGTTTGATATGTTAATTTTAATTGCAATAAAGTTCTACTTAGTTTTTGTTGTCGCAGGGTAGATACCACCTGGTATATGAATTCGCCTTGGCATATACAAACATATCGCGCCATAACCGCCAAAATAGCTTAAGCGAAATAATTTTAAAAGTTCAGTTTTTGACCAAAATTGATTATTTGCGATCGTAAGTAGTCGATTTGCGTCAAAATAACGAAGTCCAAAAAATGTGTCGCTTAAGCTATTTTAGCGGTTATGGCTCGATATGTACATATTAGACTAGCCAACTTTTTAAACCACAAATAGCTCTGAAAATATATCTTTAAGCGATTTTAACGAAAATAACCTGTTTGAACCATTTTGAAAAAGAAAATATTGCTAAAGAACGTATTGCTTGCATTTATTTCATAAATAATGCGACATGACGAAAAAATCCCTACATTTTGGAGAATATAAAAAATCTGTCCAATTTTCCCTACGCTTCTATGTAGGGATTTTCCCCTACTTCTGGCAACACTGCTTCCCTATCTTTTATTCCCCGGGAATAATCCTCCTATTCTAAATAGTCGGGAAACAAGCAAATATGGGAGAGTGTAAAATCTGGATCAGCTGTTTAATGTTTACATATTTTTCTGCATTAACGCAAGATTTCAGCCATAGAAATTGAATAAAAATTGTTTTCATTGCCAATAAGATTGTGTGTTATATAAATATGTATATTTAATGCTTAACCATATACAAGCATGCGGGATAACTTTATGCTGAAAAAGTAGAGCTAAAACTGCCCAGGTGCAGATGCCAATGGATTAAATTTCCAATGAAATTGGAAATTGGAAATTTAAATTTTTGCATTAGTTACCTTCAAAACATTTGGGAGGAAAACTCTAAAAAAATTCTCGCTCTCCCTCTCCTTCCCGGGAAACTTTTGATTCATAATAGCATCAGTGTGACCAAATTTTAAAATAACATTAAGCTAAATCAAGTTTGAAAAAGCTAAAATAAGCTAAAAAGTTATATTTTAAGGCAGAAAATAAAGCTAAAGTTTTTTCTACTTGTTTGATCACTTTTAAATAGTTTCTTATTACTAAAATAACGCTAAATATATACATACATACATACTACAGTGCTGCATGAACAATTCCATCCATGAAACTACTGAAATGTTTGTTTACTAAAGCCCAACTTCGAATAAATATGTTAGTACTCAAGAATGATAAACTACAAGATTACGCCAGTGCAAAAAAATAGTAGACGTGTGACAAGAATGAAGGCTCCGTTACCCGACTGTAGAAATCGCAGATGTAAGGTAAATGTAAATGTAATGTAAATGTAAACGTTTGAGCGCTTATAGAATACTTAAAAACGTGTCATGTGTTTTCGACACAAAAAAAACTTCTTTGTGCACACACACATACATACTAATTGCATTGTGCCCAGAAAACACGCATTTTTGATTTTAAATTGCGAGTTATTTGAAGTCAAACGCGAAAGTTCATATACTTATGTATAATATTTAAATTCATGAAATTCATTTTGATTGAAATTTACATACCTACAATGTATACGGACATACACACGATTATGTATGTATGTATGTATTAGAACTTATAAGTACATAATATATAAAATAGTAATGTTTTAATTAATACAAGATTTTTAATAATTTCGCTGAAACTATTTTAATTTACTTTCTTTTGATGGCAAGATTTAGCCTGTTCGAAAAAACTAATTGAGTCTTTGAAATAACACCTTTTAGAAAGAAAATGCGCCTAGAGGTTTTGAAAATTACTATTATTTTATTTAAATGAACTCAATTATAACAATTTTAATAGCAGCTGTAACGCTCAACCGTAATATTTGTCATTGTACATTACCAGAACAGATTTTGAGCAACTTCATCGGAAAGACGAAGTATTTAGCTCTTGAATTTCCAAGAATGTGTATGCTTGCAGTAGCAACTTAATAAAATCTTTACTATCTCGTTTTAACCTTTTCTTATTAATGTTCGTACCTACTCATGATAATTTAGTTTTATTTACAAACAATATACATACATATGTATATTTTTTAACAAAAATACATATGTACATATGAAGGGCTTATTGCAAAAACTCGATAAGCCACAAAATGAAAATACTGAGAAAATCGCCTTTGAAGTTTAAAATAAATGCATAAAATAGGGATTTGATGACATCATGATACAGATACTTTTATTTATTGCTTAAGGAAGACTACTATCACATACCCGTCGCTGTACACCAAGAAATCTGCGGAAATCGCTAAAATCGCAAAAAGTTGTGGCTTATCCAGTTATTGCATTAAATTTATTCATATTTTTTTTTTTTTAATATCAAAAGTTTTGTTATTTTGGTTGAAATAAAGTGGCATATCGTGTTTTCTCAGTTTAAAATTTATTATTTTTTCTATTTATTAATAATACTGCCTTTGTAATTGCTGTGGCTTATCGAGTTTTTGGGACAAATAATTCTGAATAAAATCAAAATGTAAAAAGTGACACTTGCGACTAAGCCGGAAATTAAATGAAATATAGGTACAATATTTTAAGAGGACGTTCCGATGCTGTAAAGTAATTGAATGAACTGATAAAACCACTTTCTGAAATAGTGTGGCTTATCGAGTTTTTACAATAAGCCCTTCAGATGTATGTACATATACAGGACTTTTTGTTTGCTGGGTGTTTATCAGTATAAAAAATCATATAAAATGGAAAACAGCTGTTCGAAACATTGAAGAGAGTTCAACATCGTCACATTATTTTATATTACATGGAAAAAGTACCAAAATTATTTAAATGGTATAAAATCATTATTTTATACTTACAAACATTGTAATGACTTTGACATTTAGTGAAATTGCAATTTAAGCTTCATACCCGTATAATTATACAAAATATTTATATTTTTATTATCATTATAATTATTTTGATTATACGTCCCTATTTTTAACCCCCGACTAAAAAAAGGGATGTTATAAGTTTGTAGTGTGTGTCTGTGTATTTGTGTGTCTGTCTGTGTCCACGTACAGGCCAAACGGCTGGACCGATTTTCATTTAGTTTTTTCTGTTTAAAAGATGACTTGATCGAGAGGGTTCTTAGCTATGTTTGAAAAAAATCGGTCCAGCCATTTAGAAGATATAACATCTTTTCTGAAAAAAGTCGGGTTTTTTTAAAATTTTTAATTTTTGTTATTATTTTTATTGTTATTATTTTTAAATAAAAACAGTTTTTGTACGCTTGAATGTATGTTTGTACGCACATATGTATGTATATTTTACAAATTCATTCATATGTACATATACATATGTGTATGTATTATAGCATTGCACAGATACATCTGTTTGCACCAGTTTTGCGTGTTTTTTGGTTCTGGTATGAACAAATATGCTATTTAGCGTTTTCTGTTACTAGTTGTAAATGTTGATTTTTAAAGCAATTATTGTATGGTTGGGCAATGAGCAAATGAAAACAACACATTTATTTTCTTTGTTTTTCTATAACAAATAAGATACATAAAACTGCTTTTACCGTAAGTGCCTTATGATGTGTTGAGAAAAAATATACAAGGCTGATGAATAAATGAATAAAAGCAAAATTTCACATACATATGTAAGTAGATGATACATGTACATGAAACACATGAGCTGCAAATACAAAAAAATGACACGATAGCCATTACTCTCAGAGCAAAATTGTCTCTCTCTCTCTCTATACTTGGCTGCACCACAAAATAACATAGCGAACGTCTGCATATACATCTGCCCATCATGTATTTGTTTCAACAATGGTTTTTTTCATATGTTTGTATAACAATATGTATTTTTGAGCAAAAACAGATGCTCAGCAGCAATACAATAAGCAATTGTTATTTGTTTTTAATTGTATTGTAATTTGGAAAAGCACGCAGCACAATAACTCTTATACTAGTTCTGTCGCTCACGCTTCAATTATATGGTACATACCATGGTATATTTGTTTTGGCTATACAAACGAGTATACAAATGAAACCCTTTAGTATGTATGTATATTAACAAAAAATAAACACATACGATTGGCAAACTCTGGTTAGATTTTATAAAAAAACTTTTTTAGAAAACTGAATTTATTAAATACGCCATGTACGTATACAAATTAACCACTCAAAAGCTTAAATTATTAAAAGAAACAAAAGTACTAAATCAGGGCTGTTGTGCCACACTCTCATTCAATATATTTACATACATCCCATTACTGTCTACAAATGTCACGTAACGTCGTCATGAAATTCTATTTTCTGCAGGTTCAGACGTTAGATTTACGTGCCATTTCAGTCAGGTAAGCGTTTGCATAGCTTTTCATGCAACAGATTCGATCAGCTGACACATTTACATTCTACATTTACAGTCGGGTAATTCTGCCTTGATAAACTACAAGATTACGCCAATCAGAGAGTTTACCGTTAGACGTGATGTCACACGTCTATTGTAAGAGTTGTCATAAAGGCTGGGAAAAATCAAATGAAAGACTTAAAGCATAAGTATGGGAAACTAAGAAATTTAAACAAAGAAATCGCAACAATCAAATTACAGTATTTATCGGATATAAGAACATCTCATATAAGAACAAAACGCTTATAAGAAACATTTTCAAAAACACCATGTCTTTTTAGTTATTTTTCTAATAAAAAAGGTTTCATATAAGAAAACCGCTTATAAGAAAAAAACTGATAAAAGAACATTTTTCTTACACCTAATTCACACGAAGACTTTTATGAAGTCTATTTTTCGACGTCACTTTTTGTTTGTGATCGAACGGTGTAGAGAAGAAAGAGGGGTAGAAAAAATGACTTGATTTCTGTTTTTCATGGTTTTTTTCATATTTCTCTTTACATTGCTCTTGTTGTTATTGTTGTTACGTTTTAATGTTACTCTTCTATCTCATTGTATTTTTTTATTTTTGCTCTTCTAACTTATTGGCTATATGGGTGAAGAGAAGCAAAATTAGACATCCAAAAAAAAAGACATCGTATGAATGCAAGGAATTTTTGGTAGCAACTTCAAAAGAGAATTAAGAAAAATAGACGTCCTAAATTTCACCGTGTGAATTAGCACTTAAACACCAAAACCACAAAATATATAGAAAAAGAATTTGTATAAGAAACTTCCAACGGAAACACATAATTTATGTAGTTTGCATGGACAACTCTGTTTGTTGTTGAAGTTGTTCATTTTTTTATATTTATTTACTAAAGGGGTTAATAAAATAAAAATTAACTACCAATCATGATTTGTTTTATTTTTCTATTTACATACATACATTTACGTATATGTATACATAAAAAGATAAAACAGCTCGTATATTGATGTAAGAAACAAATGTCTTATGCCCATAGCTACTTATATAAGAAATAAGTTTCTTATATAAAATAATTGTATATAAGAAAGAAACGCTTATAAGAAACTTTTTTCGTGGATTTTTTAAGTTTCTTATATCCGATAAATACTATATATTCTATTTTATTTTCTCTACAAAAATTTTTCTTATTTTTTGTTGAGAGTTTCTTTTAATTTTAGAAATTAAACTCGTTTTATTAATCTTAACAAAGCGCCTAATTTTGAATTTTATTACTTATTTAATATTTTCTGTGTTAATACATATGTAGCATCAAATCGAAACATACCAAAACTAAAGACTCTAACTATGATATATTTTTAAATAGCTATTTTCTAATATAGTTCACACTGAATTTCTGGGAGGGATATCAAGAATTTTTTTTATGTGAGCGGCTCTAATGTACAAACTTATGTACATTTGTATATGTATACATACATACATAGACATATGTATGTATATTTCAATATATAAAACTTAAGGCCCAACTATAATATGAATAAGCTGGCTTAAGCTAATGTCAGAATTGAACGATAAGTCTGTCAAATGCTTAAACAATTCAGATGTGACTTTTAGGTGGCCATAATGTACTTACATGCACTTAAGTATTCTTTAGCCACTGCTGCACATCTAGGTATTGTCAATAATTTTGTTTCTTCTCATAACTCCTAACTGGATGCAATTCAATCAAACTAACTTGAAAGAATGTCCTAATCTATTAAAAATTCACATATAAATATATCCATCACCTTATTACTTGTTTTATTTGTTTTGCCTACTAAAAAGTACAACAGTGAATATAAATAAGTAAATACATGTGTGTGTGTATATGTGTATTGCAAAACAAACAATGAAAATAAAAGTTTTGCTTTATTTTCCGAGTTTAAAATAAGAAACAATAAAAAAATATTTAAAATCAATGAATATTTTCTGCTGCTGCTTGTTTGAGTTTAAAAAATGCACAAACAGTTGTTTCCTTACGGAATGTGAGTTCAGTTTGGCACTTTACTTAAGCAAATGACATTTGACGAAACTTGACGAAAAGTTTGTTAAGTACATTATAGTTTGCCACATGCGTTTTATATGTAACCGCACAGTTGCTTAAGCTAGCTTATTCATATTATAGTTGGGCCTTTAAACTAGTTTTTTGTGGTTATAAATACCTAATGTACCAGCTTTGCATTACATACATACTTACATATATGTATATGTACCTATGAATATGTACATACAAACATAACATCTATATATGTACATACGCGTAGCGGTCCGTTAATTATTAAACAAACATTTTAAAATTTTTGATGGAAAAATTTTTTACAAATGCTTTTGGTTACCTGCTAACAACATACACCAACTGAACTGCTTAAAAGTTCACGGGTCTTAATTTGTATATCGGTTAAAAATCAATTATCTAATTACGGATAATATTAAAAAAGGGTAAATACCTACAATAAAAACAATATTGTTTTGTCTTCTTGTTCGTAAGTAATTGCAAAAGTAAAAAAAGTGGGATTATTATATGTCCACTTTTCTTCACCGAACTTAGCAAAACCAGTAATTGTATAGCGGTTGGCAATCCTGCAGTCAAAATAGCTCTAAAGAGTTTTATAAAAAAAAATAAACCAAATTATCAGCCAATAGAAACGCAGTGTGCGTGACGTCACACGTCTACTATTTTTTTGCACTGGCGTAATCTTTTAGTTTATCATTCTTGGACGTGTGACATCCAGTGATGGGAAACGTGGCACAATTGTGCCGTTTTTGGCACTATTGAATGTTGCCTGGCACTGTGGCACTCTCGCTCCTTTTCTGGCACTTTTTGTCCATTAAATATGGAAACTTTTCTTATTGAAGTAATAAGTACTATTCTTGTTTTTTTACGTTTCTAAGTATCTCCCAAATCACACTGTGCAAGTCTTTTTGCTAAGCTGATTAGTTTCAGGGAGAGAGAGACGAGGGGAACAGCAACGTTTCTTTTCCCCCCGTCTCTCTCTCCTAATAAACTATGCAATAAGACTTGCATAGTGTAAATAGGGATTAATGAAAACTTAAGGGTCAGTTAGCCGGCTGTTTCCTACATTGCAGTTACATTACGTTGCAGTCGGCTAAAGGCTCAGTTAGCCGACTGTAATGTAAAGTAACTGTAACGTAGAAAACACATGATCGATATTTTTATATGAAAAGTAGGTTACGTTACATTACATCTCTATAACCATTTTCATTACTTTTCACATAACAAAATCGATCAGCTGTTTCTTAGTGTTGCAGTTACTTTGCATTACATTAAAGGCAGAATTACCCGACTGTAAATGTAGAACTGTAAATGTAAATGTGTCAGCTGATCGAATCTGTTGCATGAAAAGCTATGCAAACGCTTACCTGACTGAAATGGCACGCAAGTGTAACGTCTGAGCCTGCAGAAAATAGAATTTCATGACGACGTTACGTGACATTTGTAGACAGTGATGGGATGTATGTATATTGAACAAGAGTTTGGCACAATAGCCCTGATTTGGTACTTTTGTTTCTTTTAATAATTTAAGCTTTTGAGTGGTTAATTTGTATACGTACATGTCATATTTAATAAATTTAGTTTCCTAAAAAAGTTTTTTTATAAAATCTAACAAGAGTTTGCCAATCGTATGTGTTTATTTTTTGTTAATACACATACATACACATATGTATATGTACATACATATGTATGAATTTGTAAAATATACATACATATGTGCATACAAACATACATTCCAGCGTACAAAAAACTATTTTTATTTAAAAATAATATCAATAAAAATAAAAATAGGTACGTATAATCATAATAATTATAATGATAATAAATATATAAATATTTTTTATAATTATAATACGTTGCAATGTAAATGTGTATATACGGGTATGAAGCTTAAATTATAATTTTACTAAATGTCAAAGTCATTACAATGTTTGTAAGTATAAAATAATGATTTGATACCATTTAAATAATTTTGGTACTTTTACATGCAATCAAAAATAATGTGAAGATTTTGAGATCTCATCAATGTTTCGAACAGCTGTTTTCCATTTTATATGATTTTTTATACTGATAAACACCCAGCAAACAAAAAGTCATGTATATGTACATATGTATGTATTTTTGTTAAAAAGTATACATATGTATATTTTTTGTAAATAAAACTAAATTATTATTAGTAGGTACGAACATTAATAAGAAAAGGATAAAACGAGAAAGTAAAGATTTTATTAAGGTGCTACTGCACGCATACTCATTCTTGGAAATTAAAGAGCTAAATACTTCGTCTTTCCGATGAAGTTGCTCAAAATCTGTTCTGGTAATGTACAATGAAAAATATTACGGTTGAGCGTTACAGCTGCTATTAAAATTATTATAATTAAGTTCATTTAAATAAAATAATAATAATTTTCAAAACCTCTAGGCGCATTTTCGTTCTAAAAGGTGTTATTTCAAAGACTCAATTAGTTTTTTCGAACAGGCTAAATCTTGCCATCAAAAGAAAGTAAATTAAAATAGTTTCAGCGAAATTATTAAAAAATTTTGGATTAATTAAAACATTACTATTTTATATATTATTTACTTATAAGTTCTAATACATACATACATACTCGTGTGTATGTCCGTATACATATGTATGTAAATTTCAATCAAAATGAATTTTATGAATTTAAATATTATACATCAAATATTATTCAAATAACTCGCAATTTAAAATCAAAAATGCGTGTTTGCTGGGCAAAATGCAATTAGTATGAATGTGTGTGTGCACAAAGAAGTTTTTTTTGTGTCGAAAACACATGATACGTTTTTAAGTATTTATAAGCGCTCAAACGTTTACATTTACATTACATTTACCTTACATCTGCGATTTCTACAGTCGGGTAAAGACTCAGTTAGCCGACTGTAATGTAAAGTAATTGCAACAGTAAGAAACAGCTGATCGATTTTGTTATGTGAAAAGTAATGAAAATGGTTATAGAGATGTAATGTAACCTAACCTAATTTTCATATAAAAATGTCGATCAGCTGTTTTCTACGTTACAGTTACATTACATTACAGTCGGTTAACTGAGCCTTTACTGAGCCTTAAAAACAGCTGGAAACAGCTGATTGGTATTTTTGTATGAAAAGTAGGTTACGTTACATTACATCTCTATAACCATTTTCATTACTTTTCACATAACAATATCGAAGAGCTGATTCCTACTGTTGCAGTTACATTACATTACAGTCGGCTAACTGAGCCCTAACTGAGCCTTTAGTGGGATTTGAGGCTGATAACTGTTCTATTCTGATAGTTAAAAGTAAAGGTTTGTCCAGAGACATTGACGAATTATTAAAATGAATATATAAATTTGTTTGTAACAGCTCATGTCGTAGAGATGATTTTATAAATTTTTAGAAATATTTCAACTCTGAAATTTATGAAATTCTTAATTATTCCCCAAACCGTAGGTTGTTTGGTCAAGTTGTTGCAGACAGAGTATGTTAACAGTGGGACCCCTTGAAATATTTCTTCACATTATAAAATTTTCAGTCATAATGCAATGATAAAACTTAGTTCATATTAAATAGTTTAACGGATAATATAAGCAAAATGTATTTTTATCTTATGTCCTTAAAAATTGTAAATTATCGAAATGTAATTTAAAAATGTGAGACTACATTTAATTTTAAAATGGCTTTTTTATTTCGCCAGAAATTTTTTGACAATAAAGATAAATCAAAATTATGACTGGAATTCAACTATAAATAATCAAAGAATAATTTTCCCATCATAAAGTTGTAGAATTCAAGAGTGAGTTTTTGGAAAACATGGAGACGTAAACAATAGTTTCAATGAACGATTTTCAAGTAATATTTATCGAATCGTCAATCAAGGTATTCTTTTTATTCTCTACTCTTCATCAAGCGTGGAAAGTATATTTTTAGTTCAAAATTTGATGAAAAGTAAAATGTTAAATGGACTGCAATTATAAACTTTAACATATTTAGCACATGGTAAAGATTCTTGAAGTCTAACAATATATCTTGGTATAATCGTAATGCATATAAAATGATGAACCAAAAAAGCAATACAAATTCCACTATACCGACAGAATCTTTGTTTGATTAAAATAAATAGCTAACAATTATTAATATTTTTAACGTGCACGAATTCCTCTAACTCGAGAGTATATTAACCATAAAAAAATCACAAACCCTAATTATATAACTGTCACTACTTATATATGTACATCTAACAAGGAAAAGTTATTTTATCATCTAAATTAGTTTAGCCTTTATATCAACGGCAACATACCTGGGCATGTTTTTAGTTTTGAAAACGCTGTAGCTCTAAACTGGATAGCCGGATCCACTTGAAATTTCTTGATATCCTAGTCAAAACTGTTTTACGCAATAGTTCCAAGTTTGGTTAGGATTAGATCATCCGTTCGGAAGATAAAGTTTATTTACAAAGTTGCACCCTTATGTCAACAGAATACATACCTGGGTATGTATAGTAAAACGCATGCAAATATGATAATATAATATAAAAGTATAGTTTATTTTGAGCTAAGTTTTGTAATTATTTTTTTATTATTATTATATAATGTCAGTTTTAATTATTTTTGCTTAAAATTATTGAAATTCAAATACATCTATCGCATTGAGGTAAGTCTTTGGAATGCTCTGCGCACACGGGTTTGTTGCATAATGTGCATGCTTTACGAGTAGGGCGTCGTTTCGAGCAGATGTAGCAATTCCCCTTTACTTTTAGCCGGCCCGTACTATCACGTTCCTCCGATGCATGTGCCTCAGCATCCACAACTCCGATGGGCCCGCCTTTCATGGCTTCGATGGCGTTGCGCGTTGAAAAATCTCTGGATATTCTGCTGTTATTCGCCCTTCTTTCCATTTCTGGGTTGCACAATTGCTCGCTAAGCTGATGGAGAAACATCCTACGGCGGCTTGTAGATGTCTTCAGGTGAGTGTTGTTGTCAATGTATATTACGTATGCAGCAAACGCAGCAACGTCCACAATATTATAAAAGAAAGCCAGAGGCCATCTATTTGTGCGCCGCTTCGTACTAAATTCGGACAAGCACTTGTCCATGTTATCAACGCCACCTTTGGTTTTGTTGTAGTCCAATATAGGCAATGGCTTCTTCTTAGGACCGGTCGTTTCTGTTGTATAATGAGTAGTGGACAACATTACAACTGCCTTGTTTTTCTTGGGAACGTACGAGCACATCGTAACGTGATTTTGGGTTGGCAAATGCTGCTGGCACGAATGTACGCCTTTTGTTGCAAGTACCCAATATAGATAAATTGTTGTCTAACATCAAAGTTTTTGCCAAGTTTTAGCTAGTGAAAAAGTTGTCACATACAATATTTCTTCCACTTCCAGCAAAAAGGTTGACACATAAATCCTTTACTACTCTTTCGCCAACGTTTCTTTCACGTTCACCAGACGGTTAGTTATTTAGATTTTCAACAATTTTCAATAATATTCATTGTACCTGCAATGGATAGGAAGAAATGGAGTCGCACACCCACCACACTTTTATTCCATATTTGGCAGGTTTTGATGGTATGTATTGCGTGAAGCCAGTTCCACCACGATAAGCATACAATTGTTCATCTACGGTGACGTTGGCTCCAGCCACGTAATATCTACGAAGACAGCTGTTAAGCATAAAAAAAACGTCTGATATTGCTGCTGCTTTGTCAGTTTGTTTTCGTTGCTGGCGTGTGTTTCCATTATCAAAACGTATGAAGCGGCTTATTTCCCAAGATCGTCGTACACTCATTGCGGCACGATATAGTGGATGTGAAGTAGTTTTCCACAAATCTTTCGTATGCACGTAACCAGAATGTGTAACGCCACTTAGCAAAAGTAGGCCCAAATATGCATCAAATTCACTTTTTGTTATGGGAATCCATGATCTCGGTTCTCTTGTTGGATGTTTTGCGTTGTCAATATCATAAAATTGCCTTGCCTTTTGATTTGATTCACGAATAATTATGTCGCATATTTCGTTTGACATTATCAATTGGAACGTTTCTGCAATGATCAAACCCTGCGTTGTCCGTACTGGTCCAGATTCTGCACTTCTTAGAATGTTGTGCGTACGGAATCTTACAGGTTGTGGTTGTATCGAGGACCAAACATTACCATCTCTGGCAGTAAAAACTTCGCCAGTTTCAATTGGTGCATCTTCAAGATCTTCATCAGAATCACTGTCGCCCTCTGGGTCATATTCTGGTAACATGGGTTCTTCAACGTCTGAGTCATCTCCACCAATATCACCTAAAGCCTCGTCACCAACTATTGAATCGTGGTCACTTGTTTCTTCTTGGCTCTCTTCAAGCGCTTGCCGAATATATGCTTGTTGTTCTTCGTACGAAAGTGCGCTTAGTTGTCGCGGAGTAAGCCATTCACCATCAGCCATTTCACTTTTAATATTTTTTTATTTACACAAAATAAACAGAAACGTCTTTTCACTTCGAATCACAAATGTAAACTAAATTTTCTGACGATACTACAAAGAATGAAATTTCCGCAACAATAAATGTTTCTACCTGCCTATATTATATATTTATTATTACGTATGTCGTCTACCTATACAACCACTTTTTTCAACAAACAATGACTGTGAGGATAAAATTGGTTATCATAAAATTTTTTAGCCTTTTGTCCATTTCTAACAAACTAAAAAAATAATTCGGAAATTCCAACAAACCAGGTAGATACGTAATTAGCATTTTTATGCTAACGACGTACCATTCCCCATACAAAACGTATGTACATACCCAGGTATGCTGCTGTGGACGTGCGTAAAGCATTTCTGCTGTTGACATAAAGGTTAGGGTTATTATAGTATTTAAGTATGTCCTTAAAAATCATTACTATAACGTAAAAAATGTTTTTATATTTGTATTTCTTGTAAACAAGTACAAATTATTAATATATGATGCATATCGAGCATTATTATTTTCGATTTAGGAGAAGGTTCTTACGAGTACATATGTACGTTAATTTTCGCTTACGATAAATTTTACAGCCTGTTTTCTAAAAGTTATCAACAATTTTACAATTTCGATAAAAACAGTTAATTTTTTACTACATGTCGCTCACGATTAAACCCAAAATAGGGCTCGATATGTATTAATGTGTATATAAAACTAATTTTAGACTGTGTTTTTTGTGATATTCGTAAGCTCTTTTTTAGCTATAAACACAATGAATTATCATTCAAGAATAGACTTGTGCCATTTAGTTCATTTCAGTGACCGGTCATTTTAGTTCATTATTTATAAATGAACTAGTTCGTTCATTTAGTTCAATCGCTCTTTTTAGTTCAATGAACTAGTTAGGTCTTTTTAGTTCAATAATTTTACATCTACATGCATATGCATGTATGTATGTTGTGGTTTTTGACAATATTAAAAACACAGATCTGTGATTAAAAAACTTTACGAAAACTAAAATTAATTAATAAATAAATTTGCTTTATAAAGGGTTTATAAAACAAATTTAATGTGAAAATGTTTTTTAAAAATTTCATACCAAATCCAAAATATTTTTGCGATGAACAAGAACTAAATATACATACATACCTGCATACATATGGATGAGTATAGAAGCAAAGCACACAAACAGAAAGAAGTAAAGCAAAACGTTTTGAAAACATTTAGTTGATAGATAGCCTCTGTCTTAGTTCATTTTGTGTATTAGTTCTTAGTTCAAAAAATGAACTAGTTCAAAAATTGAACTAGTGATTGTAAAACAATTGAACTAGTTCACTTAGTTCAAAGTACTGAATCGTTCATTTGAACTAGTTCGTTCATGAACTACACAAGACTATTCAAGAACCATAGTTTTAATGAACATCAAGTTCCAACATTAAAATTATATGCAAAGTGGTTTGGCACTATTCAAGTGATTTTGGCACTATTTAAAAGCAGATTTGGCACGAAATCAAGATTTCCAATTCCCATCACTGGTACGTATGCAAAGCAGAATGCTAGCAGAGCCCTCAGGGCAATGGGATGGTGGACTATGGTTCATATACATATTAATGGTGTGTACAGGTAGATTGGTAATTATGTTTATACTAAATAATAATAATAACATATTCAAGAGATCATAAAGTTTTAAGTATCAAATACTAAGGACTATATGGTTGTTCTATGCCGAGTTTTAATCGTTCCAGCTCCAAAAATTTAAATTTCAGTTCGTTTTTGGTCTGAGCACTTTTTCCATGGTATAGTTATGCCTGGTCAACTCTTTCAATTCTTTTTCTTTAATCCTTTTAATTTCTCTTATATTTCTAGAAATTTCTCTTAAGTAATTCCTATTTTTTTTAATCTCACTTTTTATACTGTCCAAGTTTTTTGTAATTTTTGAAAAATACTCGGGAATAGAAACAGACGGCCTGGAATAACCTGGATTTTCCAGTTTTTTGAAGCCTTGTCCAGTTACCAGTTAAAATGAAATTTGTCCAGTTAAAAATTAATATCTTTAATTTTGAAAAATATTTCTTTTGTCTATTGTATATTTTCAGTTATAGTCTTCTACAGAAAAAAAATTTAAGGCCCTATTCATACGAGGATTTGAAAATCCTGTTTTATTTTCAACTCTCTTTAAAGGTTGGTTCCAAAAACATTTTACATTCGTACGAATACCAAAAATCGTGTTTCAAAAACATTGAAAAAATCAACGTGTGAACTATCTGGAAAACAATGTTTCTTGCAAATGTATAATAAAATCCTGCATGAGACCACTTACAAGAATTTTAGGACATAAAGAATTTTTCAAATGCTTTACTACTAAGAAAACTTCAAAAATAAACGCTAAACAACACTGTTGGCAAGATATTTGTTTCAGTTATTGCATGTATAGAAGTAAAGAAGAAAATACTTGGTGATGGAAAAACTTGTGATGCTTGATTCTTCATATGCATGGGCGCGTATACAAACGTCATGCATGTACATACGCACACACGTTGTGTGTATGATACATACATACACACATAACTTATGTGTATGGGGCTGTCCATATATTACGTAACGCTTTAGGGGGGAGGGGGGTTCGAGGGGGGTCTTTGAAAATGTTACGTAACAGAAAAAATTACTAATTTTGTACAAAAATACGTATGTTTTTCTCATTTATTTATTTAATTGACCATACGTGTTGCTTGCATATATTATGTACGAGTATGGATACTACATACTAGCGATGTGCAAATGTCGTGATTTTATCGTGTCAGGCGTGAGTCACGCGTGATTCACGTTATTCACGTTATTCGTGATCAAATATTATAACTAACCAAGTGTGAGAGCGTGAGCGTGACTGAAAAATATTTACTCGTGCGTGATCGTGCGTGAGCTTTTTTTAATAATCACGCACGAAATATCACGCTCTCACGAGATAACGTTCCTGCATTTATTATTATTTTATAATAATAAATGCATATATCGATGGTCTCAAGTAGAAAGGCCCTAACTCAAATAATTGTAACTTTACAGGAGAAGGTAAAAACATAATAATGCGCAGTACAACTGCATGTAGAACTGCTTTGTTCAACTGCTTGTAAAAACGTTAATTTTTACACTATTGCAATAAATTTTTGAGAGGAGGTGTATTTGTGTGACATATATTGGAATCAGTGAAAACTTCAATTTCGTAAAAAATACGAGTTAGGGCCTTTCTACTTGAGACCATCGATATGTATAGTAATATGTATGGTAGTATGAGCTTACAAACATAATGAATACCCCCCAAATAAAATGTTTCGAATTTTTCTGAAGTCAGACTTGTCGTACCGAATTCGTTAAGACATTTCGGTAATTTCTCTGAACAATTTGTTTTAAAGATTAAAACTTTGATTTTTGATTACATAACTAAAAGTCTGTGAAATTTTTTTTTAAATAAATACATATGTATATGTTAATAAAAAAAAGCATTGTAACAAATATTAAAAAACGTGAGTAAGAGCAAATTATTTCAACAATAGCAGCAACATAACGGTGAAGCGGTACTCTGCTATAAAAGCAAAAAAATAAATAAAAATCGTGCCTACATGTCGTTACGAATTCGAACCGACATATCGCTACGAAGTCGTGTCACCCATTTCATACAAAAATTGTTACGATTTCGGTGCCGAAATCGGAAGATTTTGTCGATCAATCGTTACGAATTCGGAGCATTTTGTTTGATGGATACATACAGCTTTGCAAGTGTGTATGTTTATTAGATACCCTATAGGAAGTATCAATTGAGAAACACTACTGATTCAACAATACTACTCACTTACTCATTGTACCGCAGAAAATGTTTTTTGCTTTAGGGGCCGTCTATATATTACGTACGGCTGTAGGGGGAGGGGTGGGGTTCGAGTTTTGTTATGGTGCGGGTGGGGGGAGTCTTTGAAAATGTTACGTAACAGAAAATTTTAGAAATTTTTATGTTTTCTCATATAATATGCTTTTCTCATTAATTTGATTATCATTTATTTAATTCATATATATAATTTATATATCATGCGTCTTATCTTCACATTTATATTATGTATGTATACATACATACATGTGCGGAATGTCGATTTTTGATATACGAGAATTCGAATTAGAATATTTAAAATGATATCCGCAAATACGAATACTTAAAACGATATTAAATTAACTTTGCTTTATATTAATTTACATTGTAAATTTTACAAAAACAAGAGCATACATATATACATAGATATGTACATATGTATATGTAGGAACCTATTTGTCAACCCAAAAAACATGCAAATTATATTATAAATATACTTTTTCGTGAGCATGCGTGATCGTGATAAGTTGTTAATCACTCGTGCGTGATTAAAAATATTTTATTCGTGTGCGTGCATGATCGTGAAAATGTTCAAAATCATTCGTGCGTGAATAAAATATTTTTCTGCGTGAGCGTGCGTGTCGTGAGTCAGAAAACACTCACGTGCACCTCTCTACTACATACATCTGCCGAATGTCAACTTTTGATATTCGCGAATTCGAATATTTAAAACGTATCTTAAAGTTTATGAAAACTATCCAAAAATTTAATAGTTGTTAAATAACATTTGAAAATTGTACAAAGTTTTTATAATAAATTAAATAAATTGTAGTCAAACTGAATTGAACTGGTTCTGAATTCCTCATATTTCTTTATCCATTTACATTCTTAAATATTCTTAATACATATATGTATGTACATAAAACTTCTTTTTATATTAAACTGCAACATATATTAACATTAAATCCACCAAATACATAGAAGGAAATGGTATTTGCAGAAGTTTAGGAAAAGGTTTCTTTCAATTCTCATCGACAAAAAAGTGTCATTTCAAAAAATATATTCTTCCATATATGTACATGACAATATCAGATTGTTAAGTTTTAACATTTTTGTTGGTCGGTCAACTTGAGGCTATAATGTTTAAGTTTTGAGAGATGTGTTAATGGAAACTTGCATACATAGACGTATTTTCATAAGGATATTATTTTAATTTTTTATGTAACAGAACTTAAAAAAATATGAAAACAACAGTGAAATGCGTCTAGGAACTAGATTGTGTGTTCCTCTAATTTTAAGGTATTTTTAAGGTATATTTTTTTAATGAGCAAATATCTATTGAAAATGTAATGTTGTAAAATGTAATTCACCATGGCAATCTTTATTGATCCTAGATATAATTTTTTGTTTGTTTCACGCACATTTTATATTGATTTGAAGATGGCCAAACGGAGTCATCTCTAAGCTCTCTGAAATACCCGACGACTTCACTTATAGAAACTAGTGAAAGCGACCGCAAGGCTAATGCCAATCCTCGTCTTGATGTTTGAAATACTGCTCAGTCATCAATACGGAAAACTATAGCAGATTATTTGGCAAAAACCGCAAAGCAAAATAAATAAAAAATAATTTTTTTTAATTATTACAAACTAATATTTGTGTGCCAGTTATTTAAATTTCGTTTTGGATTTATGAATTTCTTTATATATTTTTTTTAAACGATTATGAATATCTAGAAACGGCCGAATGTTTTGGAATTCCAATACACATCACTAATGCATACATACAGTTTAGGAATAAGCTCTCTATAAAACCATAATTTTTAGTGTTTGAGGACACTTGGGAACAAATTTAAAAAATAGTTTCGCCAATATATGGAGTACGTTCATATGTAAGCTTATTTAATTTTTGTCTACGCACTGCGCTAGTCTAAAGCTGCGGTCACTCTTATGAAACATTTGCTCGAAAATATCAAATATTTCTTTGCTGTAATGTGACCATCAAATATTTTTAGGGTGAAAACAAGATTTTGAGAAAACAAATTTATTTGGTAGCAAATAAAAGTTTCTCTAATGTGACCATAATGTGACCACCCTGTGTCAAATATTTTCCACTTTTTTGGGCAAATAATTGTTTGATCTTACAAAGTTTTTGTAAGAACAAACAGTGGCAAATAACAGCTGCTGCAAGAGTGTTGAAACATTTAAAAATAAATTATAAATGAAAATTGCCAAAAACAAATATATGTATATAAGCAACAATATAATGCAAAATACAAAACAATTTGCCGATTTATCTGTGGTAAAAGCAATAGTAATAATATTTTAAAGAATTTTTTTTGTTTCAAATACGTTTACTTGTGTATATATATATATATATATATATATATATAATATTATATAATTTATTGCTACAAGAATATTGTTTTATATAAAAATGTCTTCTTAAAATTTTGTTGGTAGCCGGCGGCTTGTAGTCAGGCGAAGCAAAACCGCTGCCGCAGCAATTGTTTCACCAGCTTCTTTCTATGCTCAAGAGAATTTGTCAAAATTTTACATTGTCAAAAAAGATATCATTTGGCACAGCAGAAAAATTAAATTTTTCCCCACAGGCAAATATTTTTTACCACAGCACTTTTCTACCGTTTGACACACGCCCTAACATCTATAATTGAAAAATAAATTCAGTAAAGTGCGACTTTGACACGCACACGAAGGGTTCCGTACGGACATTATATACGAACTTTACCCTATATAAAATATAGTTTTGGATTTTTTTTTCGTTTTTGGGATTTTTTCGGTTTTTGGCGTTTTTCTTTAGCTCTGGAAGTTTTTTTTTTGTTTTGGCGATTTTTTCGGTTTGGTGATTTATTTTAGTTTTAGAGATTTTTTTTTAATTTGGTGCTTTTTTATTATAACACAAACTTATTTTTTTTTTTGACAGAAATTTGTAGTTTTTAATGTTTTTTTTTTAAGAAAACAAAATTATATATATTGACTGTTTGCTCAAACAAATTATTACAGAAAATATTTGTTCAAGTGTGACCGCAAGGAAAACATGTTTGCTCCTATTTTGTTTAAAACTGTTTCATAGCTGTTTGAGAAAACAAATTTTTTGAAATATTTTGTGCTAATGTGACCATTAAACAAACATAGAAAAATTTTAAGGCAAATATGAGCAAACATGTTTCAGGAAAATATTTTATATATGTGACCGTAGCTTAACAAATGAACTTAAAACAAATATTTTAAATATTTAATTTATTTTTTATCTCATTGTTACGTTATTCATGGGGGAGGAGGGGTTCACAGTTTTGTTACGATCTGTTACTAGGGGGGAGGGGGTGGGTAAAAAATCGGGGAAAACAGCGTTACGTAATATATTGACAGCCTCTATGATCTTTAATTTTTCTGCGCACATACAAACGCAAACATGCATTTACATTAGTTGTGTGCGCTTGCTTTAAAAAACCACCGTTAAACACATAATAGTTTACCATCTATATCTTACACACATACTCAAACATACAATATGCAAAATAATAAGCATTAGTCTCCTGCATAAGACATCTTATAAGAACTTTCAAGACATGAGGGATTTTTCAAATGCTTTACTACAGCGAAATCTTATAAAACAAACGTTAACAACACTGTTTGCAAGAAATTTGTAATTTGTTTGAGTATTGTAGGTATAAGAGTAAAGAAGAAAACACGTACACCAATACATCCATCGTGTTTCGCTTATAGTACGACAGCATTTATTATTGGTTTAGTATAACACATGCGACGTGAATACATTTAAAAATCATGACGTATTTACATTTAAAAACCTTTTATGCAGGTCTCTAATAAGCATACATGCATCAACACTACTTCTTTTGAGTGTTTGTTATAGACAAGAAGTCTTCGCGACATCGCTTGAAAACACTGATATACACGTACACCAATACATCCATAATGCTGGGCTTACTAAACGACCGCATTTATGATTGGTTTAGTATAATGCATGCCACGAGAATACATTTAAAAAACAAGACGAATTTATATTTCAAGACTATTTACGCAGGCCTCTAATGTACAATCTGATTAGTACATCTATTTTGCACCGCACTAACAACTTACAATCAAAAAATATTTTGAAAAAGCATCAACAGTCAATGCTTTTTGAACTGTAAGTGCATTTGTAAACTGTCCAGTTATTTTTTTAAAATCCAGGTGAATTGTTGCCAAAGCACAGTTAATCGGCTTTTGGTATCTGGCAACCCTAACTGGAGATGGTGAAGGGGAGACCGAAGCTTGCACGTTTCGGAAGTGTGCAAAGATTTATTATTTTTAGGCTGACCATGGTGTAATCTTTTTATTTGTGGTGGGCTTTTCTTTACATGGTACACCAAAACTTTTCGCATCTCTTATTCCTTCCACTGAAGCGTACAGACCACATATACATCACTGCTACCTGCTCATCAGTTGGGGCTAATATGTATTTATTGAAACGTCTCCCCCCCTCCACCAGTTTTACCACATTCTGCTTTATTGTGAGCCATCCGATGCTTTACACTCAGCTTCATATCAACCCATACCTAAAAAATGTATTTATACAGAAATGATTGCTACCATTTTAATTTTAAATTAAATACCATTTTCCGGGCTGGTACATCCTTATATGGTGGTCCCGAAGCATTCAATTGCATAGCAATTCAGTCCACAACTGCTCGCAATACACCCTATCACGCTTTACAAAACCTCTTGCCAAGTCTTGGTGCTGCTCCATAAATTTTATAAAAATACCCACCCTAATGAAAAATATTTTTTATTGAACTTTTTTTATATCCCATTAAAGATACTTACATGATGAAAACCTTTTAATTTTTAAATTTCGAGCGCAAACAATTTAAATTTTACAAAACGAAGAAGCAGCTGCAAAAGTTCTAACCGAAGCTGCCACTGTTAATTATTACTTATTGTTGCCATTTGCTATTGCTTTATGCGTAATTATTTTTTAAATTAGGCAAACAATTGATAGTTAATAAGTATTTCTTAACAAAAATAGTAAAGTTTTATTAGAAATATCTCGTTTATTTAAACAAATCAAACATATCTCTCGTTGATAGAAATATTTAGCTGGCAAGCATCAATGTATTTTCGAAGAACTAAAACAGCTGACAAGTAAAAAGTAAATGCAAAATCACAAAGCAAATAAAAATATTTCTTGCAAAAGAAAGTGTCTTTAATTTTTTCATAATTTTATAAATCCTTTAGTAGAAAATTGCTAAATTTTGTATAAAAATCATTAAAAAAAGATACTAAGTTATTCATTTAATTAATTTATTGTGAATTTCAAAATAAAGTGATCGAAAAAATAACAAAGTGATTTAAAATCGGCAGACATTTAGCTTACCGGTTTAAAATCACAAAAATTCAAAAAGTTTTTTGTACAGAACACCTTTCTTGTGATTTCAAATCACTTTCACAAAAAGTGATTTTCAGAAGATGCGTGTATTTGATTTTTCAGTGTGAATTTTTTCAGTGCAAAGAAAAAGATTCGTAACTTAAGGTACATAACATAGTGTCCACACCTGAAGAATTTATATCATGATTAATGTCATAATGAAAATTCATAACCTATAGACTCAATTTACTAATATTATGGTAGCGTTATGATATAATCATCAGAGCTTACGGCCTGATGAATTTATCTTGATATCAAATGTCTTTTTATGTGTTATTGTGCATTTAACGTTTATTTATTAAAAAATTTTCGTTTAAAAAATGCGACACAACAATTATTTGTGACCAAAAATTAAACAACAAGCAAATTATTTATTTTTCGGCAAGAATTTTTCAAATGTTTTTTTGATTCATCATCATATAAAATCATCAACGTTCTGTTGATATTAATGAAAAAATTACAGTTGCTCTACAGGCGTCATATTACGAGGTATGATAGAAAATCATCAGGTGTGAACACTATGTAACACGCGATAGTGCGCGTGCGCGAGTTAACATCTCTTATTTTAAGATAGTAATAACAAATCCATAAATTCAAATATAACTAAGATAGTAATAAAAGATGATAACAAATCCATAAACTCAAATGTAACTATTCTAAGCTAGAGATAAGACAAACATCATAAATACAACTATTGTAACGATAAGAAACACATTTTTTCAAAACATGTTTTGCTGATAAGAAAGGTACTAGTAACCTAAACAAAGAAAAACATATTAGAACAAAGAAAAACATATTTTGAGTTAGAACAAAGAAATATTAAACATAATTATTATTATAAATAGATATTAAGTAACACTTTGTAAGTTAGTCTTAAGAATATATTTAATAAAGAAACGAACATTTAGGTGCAGGAAAAAAAAGAAAATATATTTTTTTACTCATTTCCTTAAATAGCAAATTAACTCGCGCTGTAGGCAGCTGTCAAAAAAGTTTAAATAGTATTTTTGCATACAACAAGTTACACACGAAACTCTTTGACGCGTTTGCCGCAGAAAATTGGCAAACTTTCAACTTTTCAACGCGTTGTATTGTTTTGACAACTAACGAGCCGACAATAAATAAAAATAAAAATAAAAGAAATTAGGGTCATGAAGTTTTTACAACTTATTGAAGACTTTGAAAAACATACAGTATTGGATAAAAAAGGATTTGAAAATGTTCCAAGACCAATGTTAAAAAAAGTAAAAAAGCTGATAAAAAAGGCGTTTATAACGCGTGTTGTGTTACTTGTCATTTTCATGCGTAAAGTTTTTAAACGCGCGAAACTTGTAGACGAACTGACGCGTCGTCATAATCGATTAACCTTTAAACCTGTTGTGACTAGATTTCGCACTGAGGAGAATATCGCTGTTATATCGGCTAGTGTCAATAAAGATAGCGATATGTCAACAACGAAACTTTTTATTTTCTTTAATTGCAACGCTATAAAAGAGTGTGATTTGTAAAAAAATAGCGTAATTGAATCTCTGAAGAATATTTCGACCCCCTGTTAACAAATGAAAAAAATGTCCATGCAACTAATTTTGTGAAAAAAATGCTTAATGTAAATTAGGAAAAAGTGTATGCGATATATTGCAATTTTTAATCCCAATATTTCATTCTCAACATATTTTTGGTTGATTTAAAATGGTCTGCTCAATGTTTTCCTATACCTTCCTACGCAAAAATATTGACACGATGGTACCAGACAAAAACTTATTCCACAAAGTATACAGATGTGAAGATGGTGAGTGATGATAAAAGCTAAGATCAGCTGTGACACGGGTTCGAAGAGAAAGGGACAACTGTATAATATTTGTTATTAAGTTGTTAACAGTATAATCAAAACAAACAAGAGAAAATGTGTACTTTATGAAATGAACAAACGAACATTTTTACATTTTTAAATGAAAGATTTTGAAGTGTTGAACTAAAAATTAAAATGTGTAAAAGGTTATTAGTGGTGAAAAAGTGATTAAAATTAGTTTCCAAATAATTACAGACTTCATTTCAAGCATTTTCATTAAAAATATTACTTTTTACCATTTACTTCCAAAAAGTAAATAGCGAATGAGACCACAAAGAATAAAATGAAAATACATTTGAACAAGTGATCATTTGTACAAAATTAAATCAAGGAATTTGTAGTGTTGAATTAAAAAACAGATTGTGAAAATTATTATTAGTATTCAAAATGTTAAAAAAAAGTTAATTGTGTATGTGTATAATTAGTAAAGAACAAACGACAATGGTAAGACTGTTGTAAATTTAGAGATGGTAAAGTGAGCTTTCATTACAAAAAATCTTTCAGCAAATATAAATACGATGAATCAAAACAATTCACATATTCCATTTGCAAAAAAGTTTCGTATATAAAGCAGAAATCTACATCAACTGACACCACACACAGTGGACCAAACACAGAAGAACGCTGATGATGAAGGTTTAGTGGCCTTCGAAAACGGCTAGCTGTTCCGTTCAACTATGTGTTGTCAGAATATTTACAACTAACTTTCGTGCTATTTGTTAAAATATAGATTATTTTTTTACCAAAAAATGTACTGTTTTAATAAAAAAATAGAATCAATCTAGTTTTATATACTTAAATTTCTTCAATTTCTTATTTTTAATTTAAAGAAATTAATTGATTTATATTCATGGCAACTTAAGATGCCATTGGGCACTCGTGAGATTTTTTTGTGTGACAATGTTTTTCTATTTTTTGTTAAAAATTGCTCTGGAGTGTGAATTAAAACTAAAAATTTATATTTCACTTATTTCACATTGCAAGCATTCAACTGGATAATTTATTCACAAGTGTAAACTTGCTTGAAGAGCTGCAAAAACAAGGTATAGGAGCAACTGAAACGTTGCGCGAAACTCGTGTTTCCAAAGAAATTAAGTTTTGTTTGAAGCCCCAGTCTGCAAAGGAACCTCGAGTCACATATGACAAAAAATCTTCACGCGATTAGATGGGTGGATAATGCTGTAGAAACTGTTCTTACAAATTCTACACCTTTGGAATCCATTGGAACAGTATCCAGATATTCGCGACAAATGAATCGGATAAACGTCAAAGTTTCTATTTTCACCCAATATAACAAACTAAATTTCGCTTTCAGTAACCAAATTCAATGAATCAGTAAATTTTTTGTGTAAATGCGGACCTACAAAGAAATTTGTAGATTCTGATAACAATTTTGTCAAAATTTAACTGAAAATAAAATTTTTAGTTAACTTATTATGGCATTAGAGAAAAAAGTTAACTGAAACTCAAAATATTTTCAGTCAACTTTATTAATAGGAACAGAAAAACATTTTTGCAGATTTTTTTTGTATTATTCAGCAAATTTTTTTTATAATTTACAAACACATTTACTAAAATTTTTCGTATTATCAGAAAATAAATTAACTGAATCAATAACAATTCTAAAAAAAATTTTTTTTTTTAAATTTTGGTTTATAAGTGAAATCTAAATGTTTAATTAAGAACACGAGACAAAAAGACGAACTTTTCTATAAGACGTTTATTAAGCGAATGAATGTAACGACTAAAGTTAATTTATAACTAAGTATGTATATTTAACAGTGACGTGAACATGTGTTGAAGTAAATAGTAAAGTATGTGGATTGTGAAACAGAATTACAGGGTGATACTAATATACTCCTCCTCAATCCAAATACCTTTGAAATATAAATTTTTAATTACATATACATAAATACAAATATTGTAATATTAACAACTTCTTTAGAATATAATATTCATCATATTACAAACTTTTAAATGTTTTCCTTTTCCTAAACATTTAGTAAACAAATCTGCGATATTTTCTTCAGTGCTTACATATTTAAAATCAATTTCGTTTGATTCAAATTTATCACGTATGTAATGATAGCGTATATCTTACTGCTTACTTCTTTTGTGTACTCCGGGGTTTTGTATAAGAAACATTGCACTCTGGTTGTCCCACATAAGATCTGTTGGATTATTGGTGTAATCTTCAAGGCCGATTTCGCTCAAAATGTTTCGATGAAATACTACATCTTTTACTGCTTGACATGGAGCTACGTATTCAGCTTCCATGGAGCTAAGGGATACGATACACTGCTTTTTGGACTCCCATGATATTGGTCCGCCAGCCAAAAACAGAACGAACCCACTATACGATTTGCGGTCATTTTTATCTGACCCCCAGTCAGCATCTGCATAAGAAACTAAACCATTAGTAGAATAATAACTTAACGTACCTTCTGGATACTGCTTAAGGTATCTTAATATGTGTTTGGCTGCTAAAAAATTTTCCTTTTCGGGATGCATGTTGAACTGTGACAGTTTTGAGACAGCATGAGCGATATCCGGACGTGATATAACAGCCAGGTACATCAACGAGCCGATGAGTGACTGATAAGTCTTGGCTTCGTAACCACTGCAACCTTCCTTTGTAAACTTTTCTAAAATAGCACCATTTGGAAAAGGGGTGTGTGATGGTTTACAATTTATCATGTTCCATTGGAGAAGAAGTTCTTTGGTGTATTTCTTCTGATTTACTTTTATTGGACCTCTAAGCCCATCACGTTCTATCTCCATGCCTAAATAGTATTTGACTGGTCGTCTATCTATTGCATCAACATGTTTATTTAGCATTGACATAACGTGTGCAATCATTTGTTGAGATGAGCATGATAACAAAATATCATCAACGTAAATAGCTTTTATTACTAGCTCACAATTTGTGTTCATTTTATATAAACAATTGTCAGTTTTACAACGAACAAAATTATTATCAATAAGTATTTGATTTATTTTACGATACCAATCTCTACCGGCTTGTTTAAGGCCGTAAAGTGACTTTTTTAACTTACAAACATGATCTGGATGATCCTTATCAACAAACATTTGTGGCTGGTGCATATACACATCTTCTTGTGGTTTAAAAACATTTTTTTCTGTGCGGCTATAGAAAATAACATTCGAATTGCAGAATATCTTGCAACAGGGGAATAGGTGTCTGTATAATCAACGTTGTACTTTTGGGAAAATCCTTGCGCCACTAGGCGTGCCTCATATTTTTCGATATTTCCTGATGAGTTAGTCTTAGTAACGAAAACCCACTTACAACCGATAATATTTTTATTACTGGGTCTTTCCACTAGTTCCCACGTGTTGTTATTTTTCAAAACATTAAACTCTTCATGCATCGCATCTTTCCAATTTTCTGCGTTTTCACTGAACTGTTGAACTGTTTGTGGATCTTTACTTACTAAAGTTAGCTCGTTAAGACATTCTGGATTTTGAACTGCTCGAATCTTTCTAGGGCGTCCTTTATTTCCAGTTCTTTCAAGTTTCGGCCTTCCTCTTTTGCGTTTAACTACTGCTTCGTTGACATTTTCTTCTTCAGAAGACGAGACATCATCAATTTCTTCTACATTGCCATCGGGTTCCAATGTTTGTAAAAGCTGTTGCTCTTTTTCAACATTGGGCATAATATTAATATTGAACCAATCATCACTTTTTTGACCTACAGTATCTTGTGGTTGATTTTCGCTCACATCAGATGTTTTACTATTATTTTCTTCAAAGAAAATAACACTGCGCGCAACAATAATTGTTTTGCTCTCATTATCATACAAACGATATCCCTTGGTCTTATGCGAGTAACTAACAAACGTATACTTTTTACCTTTTGGATTAAGTTTGGACTGACCTGGTTTTTTGTTTAAAGCCACAGCTAAACAACCAAACGTACGTAAATGAAAAACAGAAGGCTTGCGTCCAAACCAATATTCGTATGGAGTGCTATTATTCAACACCTTCGCTGGGCAACGATTTCTAAGATATGTTGCAGTACTTAAGGCTTCAGACCATAGCGTGTGTGGTAATTCTGATTCCATCAGCAAACATGGGGTCATTTCTATAAGCCTTCGGTTTGCTCTTTCAGCTATACCATTTTGTTGCGGGGTGTAACACACGGTTGTTTGATGTTTTATACCTGCCGACACTAAATAATTTTGAAAACTATTATTTGTATACAGTAGGGTATTGAAGAGAGTTCTGGAAATAGGAGCAGGGAGCAAAAATAGTGTGATACTTATATACGTGGAAGTTTTTGAAATTGTGTGTGAGTAATGAGATTCGCACAGGGCTGGCACGACTTGGGTTGGCTTGGGTGAGTTTGGTCGGGGTTTGGTCGGGGTTTGGGTGGGGTTGGTTAGGATTTGTATACTAATTTTGTATGAGAAAACTAACAACGATGATATAAGTGCCACCCTATTGTATTGTTGTTCTGTTGTCAAAAGTTCTGTTGTGGTTTTTTCTTTTTCGTTGATATGTATGAATGTGTGTTTGAAACAGTTGATTTAATTAAGTTGTTTGAATACAAAAGCTTGATCCTAACCATACACAACAAAGTTGATAAGAAATAAAAAACCCAAAAATAAATATACTATTTATGTATTTATATATTTTATTTATTAATGTTCTTGAAATTTTTATAATATAATAAACAATAGTAAAAAATAAATCTCATATTGAAGTATGTATGTGTGTGTATATATATATATATATGTGATAAATAAATATGTATAAATAAGTATTGTATTTGTAAAAGAAAAAACCTTTTTTTATGATTTAGACTTTATTAAAATTTCAATTTTTGTTTATTTTGAAATGTCCCCAAGCATAGGTATTAATACCATCTTCTCTTATATAACGTTTATTATCATCATAACTTAATACAACTTTTGATATTTGTTGTGTATAAATTTCATGTAGGATAGATTTAAATATATACATTTTATCGTGATATATGGTTTTATCTATCAAACAGTTACGGTAATCATTTATAGTTAGTTCTTTTAAAGCAGAGTTTTTTACACCTTTAGTTTTTTTGATTTCTTCTTTATCGTCAACAGCTATTGAACATACTTTTGATCGAAGCCCAATAAATTCTAACATTACATGTCCATTATTCTCATCTTTCATCATTCCCAAGACTTTTTTGTTTTGCAAGGGGAAATTGAAAACATTATTAATTGAATAGTCTGATGTATCAAGGTTTAGATGAAGATCATTGTAAATATCTTTATAAAAATCGTTTGTTCTTATTGTGTAAATTAAAGAATCAGTATCCATATAATTTAATTTTAAATTTTCATTAAACTTTGTCTGCATATACTGATAGTGAAAGTCATACATTTTATATTTAGATAGTTCTAGAACTGAAATCCCTAAATATATAGGTTTATTAAATGTTACGCTATCCATACTCATTTGAATTGCAATCATATTATCGGTAAAATGTGTTGAACTATGAAAATTAGGTTTTGCTATAAGAGCTCGTGCGCCCAAACGGTTGTGTTCACTCTCCCAAGCATTAACGATTTTTACATTTTTACGTTTTTCAACATTTTCCATAGTTTTACCGTATACCGCATTATTTAAAAGTTTAAAAAAATTTTTTTCAAACTCATTTTTGGCATTGGTTCGATGAAAGGTATTTAAATCGATATATTGTTTCAACCAAGTTGATTGTTTAAATCTTAATATTCTATGAATTTTAACTAATTTTAAACCATTTCTAATACACTGTTGAAGATTTCGATAGTGAACTATATATGATTTTTTGTTAGTTAAATCGGGAATTAGTTTCTTTATATTATGATGTTGTATTGGTGGACTTTTAAGTTCAGCACAAAACGGTAAATCATTATGACTATCATGTAGTTCTTCAGGATAGTCTAAATCAACTTCTAAAATGTAGCCAAAATCAGAGTTTTCAGATACTTTCGAAATATCAAAGCTATCTATATCTTCAATCCATTCAAATTTACCTTCTGGTAAAGATTCAGACATTGCCCAACCATACAAGTTGTTCGCATCTAAATACATAAGATATTGTGAGGGTTTAGAGCAATCATATATTTTGATATATTTATGATTTGCAACTGTTCGACGTGTTGTGCATTGAACAATACCACCTCTTATTCCTTTTTTAATGAAATTATACATATTTATATCGGTGAATAATTCCAATTTAATTTTCGTTATTTTTAACATGGCATCCCACGATAAACCAGGTGTTGTATAGTAATGACATGGATCAAGATGATATATTGATTTACAAACAGAACGAAAATTTTCAAATACATCAGTTAAAAGAAGTACATCAGTTTTTAGATATAAAAGCATATACTCATTTAGAGATTGACAGTTAAATGTAGACCAAACACTTAACGCGTGCTCATAATCAACAATAGTACATTCTTTATTATTTAATGTAGAGAAAAACTGTTCACGAGAAGGTAAGACATTTTCATTTAATTTTTCAACTGAATCGATATAATCATAAGGAAATATACCTTTTCTTTTCAAAAGATTAAACTCTAAATGATTTGGATATATTGATTGCAGTGTTTTAAAGTTATCGTCATGCAAATAATTAGATAATTTATCTAAACTAGACGACATAAATTTAAAAGAATCGAGAAAACGTAATTCTAAATTATATTTGTCAGTTATTTGAATTCTTTTTCTAACAGATATATACAATTCTTTATTAAGTGGTATAACATCTATATCGCCCGGATAATCTGCTAGAGCCTTTATAAACAAATGAAAATCATAGCCTGAAAAGTTATGAAAAATTATTGGAATAAAGTTAGGTAATTGATAATTAATATTACATTTCCAATGAGCTGGACCGCGATATTGACCAGTTAAATGACAATTATCAGCACATCTATCATCATCATCTAGAATTTGTTTACATATATGACACTTATTAGTATTATAATGTTTTTCAGCTTCATGGGCTAATAGAGAATTCATTGGCACTACTTTCATTAGAAAGTTTGTACACAAAAAACGTGCATCCTCAATCAAATTTTGAACAAAATCTTTAACAACATCGTCACCCGTATACGTTCTAAGCTTATTCAGTTTAGAATCAAAAGATGATTTTATGTAGTAGCTGTAAGCTATAGGTTTATGTTTTTGAATGCTTGTGATATTATTAGAATTTTTGTTGTTCATTTTACTTAATATACATTCAAAATCCGCATAGATAACAAATGGTACATCTAATTGATTTTTAAAATTTTTGAACTGCAATATATTATCATCCTTAAGACCCGAAGGCATTTTGGTGACAATTTTATTGCATTCTTGTTTATGTTTTAATAACAAGAGTTCACTGCTTGAATAGTGTAAGCAAAAATTACAAAAATATTTAGCACCTAGATGTTTTGAAACTTGTGTACTCAATAAACGACTTATGTTTCTTATCCAAACATAATGTGATTCATCGTTTTCATCATCTTGAATGTATAGTAAATTGATATGATTAATTTTTTCATCAGCTGTTTTATAATATGGTCCAACGATTTCTTTTTTTATCACATCACATCCAAAAACATTCACGCTTATATTTAAATTGTATTTCTCAAATATCTTAATATCAGCAATAGATAGAGGAAATGTTAAGTTGGTGAAATCAATTGTTGTTCCATTTGTTAGTGTTATTAAGCTTTGTGTGATAACATTACTATAATGTGAATATTTTGGATTTAAATGCTTGTTTTCTAATGCAGCTATAAGAGCCCATTTGAAACAATAATTATCATTATTTTTAATGTTGATGCACGCTTTTTTATTTCTGATAAATATTGGTAGTTCTAAATATTTAGATCCTTTTATAGGACAATACTTGTTAACGTTTATTTCAATTTTATTGATACAAACTAGAGACCAACCACTGTCTCTCTCTTGAAATTCATCCATTTTGGTTGCTATTTCTATACTATGATTATCGTACATGTTTGATAGATCTTGTTCTAATTGTACTATTACCATTTTCGTTTGAAAAGATTTCATACTAATTAGTGCGCTATCATCAATTTCAATTTCATTAGTTTTTGAGAATTTTATATATTCTGCAAAAAGTTCTATATTAAATTTTATATTTTGATGTTCTAATAACATATTTTTTTAAATATTTATAATACTTTCTTTTGCATTCGAAAATAAAATGTTTATTGAAAGCTCATCTACCTTTTTATTTTCATAGACAAAAGTTTGAATACGCTTAGTAAATAAATTTTTACTTATATATATATCGTTGTTTATAAACAAACGATTATTATTTTTTTATGATCATTAGTTCGCAAATGATGAGACCAAGAACCTTTTCTTATATTTAATTTACAAGTTTCACATCGTATAAAGCTACATGATGGAGTTTCTTCAATATTTTCATTTTTTAAATTTAGTTTTGTTTTGTTTGATTTTGACACAATATGTTTATTATTAAAATGTCTCTTAAAATTAAATTTGGATGTGAAAGACATTCCACATACTTCACAGATGTACATGATATAACACCAGAAATGGAAGTACTGTACTGAAAGTATTTGAAATTAAAATAAACACAAATTATAGATTTGCTCTTAATATCTACAACACACACCTGGACTTAGTGAAGATGTTTATATAAATATTTAAATATTTCACAATTTCGCTTTAAAGGATTACTTTTACGTAGTTTTTTAACTTTTTTATATAAATATGATTTTAAACAGTTTTTAAATTATATATAAATTATAATTTTCTGTTTTAAGAATGCTTGTTTAATATAGTTTTCAATCACTGATGACGGTTTTTGAATATGTTTTTTCTTTTTTTGCGTGTGACACGTTTTCTTAGAATAATGAAAATCAATTGTTTAATTAAAACTCATTAGCAAATGTTCTTATATACTTTTTATTCTTACTAAAATTCAAGTTTGATAAAAAGTTGTGGTCAAGAGTATAAAAACAAACAAAATTGAAAAAATGAGCAAACAAATACTTAAATTAACCACATTTATTATTAACATAATAACAGCACATTTATTATTAACATAATAATTCAGGACAAATAATTTCGGCTTCTGTTTGTGGTTGACTTCAATAACATTCAGTTTACTTCTTTGGTGTATCTCGAACTAAAACGATAATAATTAATTATTAGATTTAATAATAAATAAATAAATAAAAACTTTTTTTACCAGAAATTACCTGTTGTTTTTGCATTAATAGTTAATTCATAATTAACATTACTGCTTCCTTTCCTATCTTTGGAAAGGTAGTAGGCATTGCGGTAAAATTCCGCAATAGTATCATCATCGATGGTATCGTTGAATATACTGGGCAGGTATATATATTTATTTCTCTCCACCAAGCAACGAATTTTCATCCCATAGCATGTCTGTACACGCTCCATCTTTGTAATTTCATAATTGTGGTTAAAAACCATCTCCTTTATAGGGAGAATGGTTTTATTTTGGGATTTTTTAAATATGGTTTTTAAATGTGCTTCCATCTTTAGCGGTTTACTTAACTTGAATAATACTTAAAATAAAACTAGAGGCGGTTTTTATACAAAATTTAGAAATGTAATTTTGTTACTAAACATGAAAAATGTGCTAGAAATTTTAATGTTGTGGTTTTTCATTTTGATAAAGTTCTTAATTTATTAAATACGCGAGAGTTTCTGTTTCGTGGTTTATTTCTAAACATGAAAAATGTGGTAGAAATTTTAATTTTGCAGGTTTTAATTTTTAAAAGCTTCCGTTGCGGTTTTTCATTTTTATAAAGTTCCTAATTTATTAAATACGTGAGAAATTTTAGATTTTGGAGGCTTTTATTGTTACATATGTTTTCATAATTTTAAAAAAGTTTCTGTTTCGAGGTTTATTTAAAATATGTTTTTTATTTCATCATCATGATCATCATCATCATCATCATCATCTTCTTCAGTACTGTCATACAAGTTGTTGTTGTAGAATACATATTGCTTCTTCTTTTTAATGATTAGAGTATATAATCCCTTCACTTCCTTAACTTTCTTTAAAATGTGTGGAGTTGTGTTTAGATAATCCATCTGATTTTTAGTAATAATCAGAAATCGTTTAGGTAAATATATGTAATATTCTTCATTTAGAAGACATCTTATACTTTCACCATATTTTGTATCTACTCGATCTATCTTGTTGATTTCATATATAGTATTTTTTTCCATATCCTTTAAAGGTAAGTATGTAATATTAGGATTTTGAAACAATTTTCTTAAGCTTGCCCTCATTTTTTTTTTGCTTTCAACTTTTCACCGTAAAACGAACTTTCAAACTGATTCTTTATATCCAGTAATTGATAGTATAAGACGTTTTAAGTTATTTCAATAACTTCTTATCAATTGCGGTTAAGTATATATATATATATATATATATATATATATATATATAAAGAGATTCAGTTAAATTAAAAACTTTGATAAATATGTATTGGGGTCAATTTTTAAAAACTGGTGATAAATATTGTACATGTCATGCACAGTGGAAAACTTTTTAAATAATAAATGCAATAGTTTTGGATATTATAATGCAGGTGTTTCTAACCGCAGAAGGAGGGACTAGAACGCAAATTTTTTCTCTTAATAGAGGACAACAAATGCCAACAAATATTCCAATATTTCAATTTAGTCACAATCAACATATAAAAATTGAGGTTATTGGTGGTATGATATCACTAGTCGGAACAGTCTATGAGGGTGGTTTTAAAGATATAAATGTATACACATACAAACCATCATGTGTTTATAGTGAAATAGATGAATATGCAACTAAATCTTATAATGGTAAGACTGGTATCCATTCATTGAATAAAAATCAACAAAAACCTCCCCTCCCCCAGAAAATGGTTAATAATAGTATAGTTAAGAAAGCAGCTGGTGGTGCTAGCGGTGGTGATGACTCATTTCAATATGAAGATTATTAAAGTAGTATATAAATATTAGAAACAATTCTTATCATCTCATTCAAAAATATATCGCTAACCTAAGAACATATATATTAAAAAGAAAAACTAAAATGAAAAATATTTTTATCATATTGTTTTCATATATCTATATCATACAAGTGTTTTCAGCTTCATTACCTATTGATTTGAGTGAAAATGAACTTAAAAATACAGAATTTGCAATTAAATTACCAAATAATGATACTGTGAGCATACAACTAAATTTCAAACTTTTAAAGTTTACTAATGATTTAAATAAAAACATCGAGTCAACAACAACAACAACAACAACAAAAACAGAATATAAATCAAACGAAGAACAAGAAGACTCCTCACCACCACCTATAAATCAATCTTTTACTGTCGAACAAGCTATTGAAGCATTTAGGCAAGATTTAGTAAAAAAAGAAATAAATATTGCAGGAATAATTCAAAGTTCGACTCCATTTTATAGACATTTTCAACTTCAATACAAAGATAATATAAAATTGAGAATCCGTTGTACATATGACAGCAATTACTTGAAACGTCGATTAAATATTTCATGTTTCGAATACCGTCAAGTTGAATACGAGAGAATTTTAAGTAATGGTGAAATTGAGACGGTTTCTGAGGATGATACTACATACCGATCCGATATGACATTAATCAACATTCAAGATTATACCCATGATTTGGATATGGAAATATTATAACTTAACTAATATGATGAAATACATTTACTACTACTTAATATAAACTTTGTTGTTGATGTGTTAAGAACATTTATTTAACATAAATAAAAAAATTAAAATAAGAAAAATAATGAACAATCAGTTTTATTCGAAAATTTTACATGACTTCTTGAACGAAGAAAGGTTTTTGTGGTATGAACATGAGATTATTTTGAAGAAATTAAAAACTCAATTCGATGAATATGCATTTTATAAGAAAAGTAAATCAAAATTTGGATATCATTACACCAATTGTGTGTGGTTCAACAATGAAACAACTTGTGGACCTGATACCTGTAAATGTTCCCTTATCCATAAAAGTTGGGAACAAGCATTATGTATAATGAATTTTTATAATAATTTAAAAACATAGACTTTATCATTTAGAACAACTAATTTCGGCTTCTGTTCACTAATTTTTTTATACTCTTGACCACAACTTTTTATCAAACTTGTATTTTAGTAAGAAGAAAAAGTATATAAGAACATTTGTTAATGAATTTTTATAATAATTTAAAAACAGTTTTACAGTCGTCGTCGACGTTGTGACTTGATTAGTATTGCACAATGTCTGAGGAGAGAATATTAGTTGTAGATGTACAAGGTTTCTATCTCAACAATAAATTCATCGGAAAAGAACTGAGTATTTCAATTAACGATATACAAGTGCAAACATTTATTATTAAACCACCTTTTCCATATTCATTGTTGACAACAAAAGAAAAATATTCAATCAATTGGCTTTATAATCATCATCATGGATTAAAATGGAAAGATGGCGATTCAACCTTAGCAAATATTGTGGAATACTATATTGAGCATGTTAAAGATAAAAATTTTATTTGTTATGCTAAAGGATTAGAAAAAATTAAGTGGATTCAAAATATTTTTGAGGATAAAATTTATTTTTATAACCTAGACGATCTAAATTGCCCAAATTTAAAAACATTATATCAAAATGATAAATCTGTGAATGTTTGTTGTTATCATAGAAAATATTGTATATGTGCTCAAAAAAATGTAATACTCTTAAGAAAGTTTATTAAATCAAATATTAATAAAGAAAACATAAAATTATAAAAGACATTTTTTTTTTGATTTATTATTTAACACTTAAATCAGGTAAAATAATCATCAAACATCAGTTCATTCTGAATACTTGAAATGTCAATAACAATATCTTTAAACGGAAACACTTCAACTCTGGTTGGAGAATATTTTCCTCCAATTGAACTCCCTACAAAATATGTTTGTGGACTTATTGATTTTGTAACATTCAATTCCATACCCAATGTAGATGTTCACAACAATTTGTTTCATATAGGAAATCATATTATTACTATTCCGGTTGGTTCATATGAATTTGAGGATATTGCTTTTTTCTTAAACTCAAGCTTAAAAGATATTGATGAACCAATTTATCTAATAATTGAAGCTAACAATAACACACTTAAAACTGAAATAACCTCATCAATGGATATAGATTTTTCACAACCAAACAGTATAGGAAAGTTGCTCGGATTTAGCAAAAGAAAATTAGAAGTAAATTCAACTGAATATTATAACACTGATCAAAATCTTCAAAATGATAAATCTTTGGAAGTGATGATTGTAGATATTAATCAATTGAATACTACAAGGTTATTTGAATCTGACTTACCTACACATATTACGGATGTTAATACAATACGCATTGAAAACAACTTAACAACCGGATCATTTATTAATAATACTTCGAATCATGTTATTCATGAATTTCCCCTTGATGTTCCTCCAGGATATAAAATAAGCGAAAAACCTCGAAATGTTATTTATTTACCCGTCAACTGTCAGCAAATAAACAACATAACGATTAGAAATTTAAATCAAGACGGTGAACTTATAAATTTTAGAGGAGAAAAAATCACTCTTAGACTCCCTTTCAAACCAGAATAATGATCATTTACAATAAAAACGTAATGCAAAGAGGATTTCCATTCAATCCTTCATCAACTCACATTCGAGAAAGTATAAAAAATAAAAAACCGTTAACATTATATAATACAGAATACTTAAAATCATTAGGATTTAATCTTCAACCATGAATGAAATACTAAATGTCCTTCAAAAACCTATATATGATGAGAGTATTGTAAAAAGAGAATATCATAGTTACTCTCCATATCTAAAATCATTCAACAACAATGATGAAATTCGTATACAAATTCAAAATCAGGATCTCTTTGTCTTACCAAGTGAGAGTATGATTTACATTCATGGTTTTATAGTAAAGACGGAAGCAAACAAAGAGGTTCCAGCTATAGATGTGAAATTTAAAAACAACTTTGTTTCATATTTGTTTGATGAAATTCGTTATGAAATTAATGGTTTTGAAGTTGATCGTACACGCAAACTTGGAATTTCATCCACCATGAAAAATTTTGTATCATTGAATAAGGCTGAAAGTGCTACACTAAAAACGCTGGTTGGTGTCTTAACGAAACTTTCGTTTTAGAAAAAAGTCATTTTAGCTGTTGTATACCTCTGAAAATGTTGATGGGGTTTGCTGAAGATTATAAGAAAATACTATTAAATTCGAAACATGAGCTCATTCTTCAACGTTCTACATCCGATGAGAGATCATATTATCCTACAAATACAACTGATTATTTGAAATTAACAATTCTGGATATAACATGGAAAATGCCGCATATTCAACTATCGGACTTTGCAAAATTAGAAATGTTTAAGATAATCAACAGCAAAAATTCTATACCAATTGCATTTCGTAGTTGGGATTGTCATGTAAATCCTGCACTACCAACGAATACAAAGGTTTTATGGAATGTGAAGCTTTCTCCACAAAACGAAAGACCACGATTTCTTATAATTGGTTTACAAAAAGAGAAAAGTAAAGAACAAGGAAATATATTTGACCATTGTAATATCTCTAATTTAAAAGTATATCTAAACTCAGAGTCATATCCATATGACGATTCAAATAATCGTTTTGAAAATGGTCAGTATTCTGTACTATATAATATGTATGCAAAATTTCAACAAAGCTTTTACATGCGAGAACCTGAACCATTGCTGGATGTTAATGATTACAAGTCTTACGCACCGCTTATTGTTGTTGATGTTTCGCATCAAAATGAGACTGTTAAAATTGGACCTATTGATGTACGAATTGAATTTGATACTGAAGCAAACAAACCAATTCCAGAAAAAACATCAGCATACTGTTTAGTTATTCATGATCGCTTAATCGAATACTCACCTCTAACAAGCGAAATTAGAAAAATTATTTAATTATATTTATTTTGAAATTTTTTTAATAAATGAAATAATATGTTTATTTATAAATAAAACAAATTCTTAATCAATGTATTTTATTAAAACATTTATAGTTTCTTTTTAGTTTAGCTTCGAAAACAAAAATTTTAAACATAAATGACCACAATTTATTGTATTAAAATTTTGATATCTATCATAATTATAACTAATGTTTTTTCCTAAATATTTTATTAATTGTTTTGGTGGCTGCAAATTGCCAAAGCTATCAAAATATTCAATTTGATTGTTGTTTTTCCAGTATGCTACCCAATGTGTGCCAGGTCCCTTTGAAGTATCCAGATTGATTATTCCACATTCTTTTTTAAATGGTTTGCTTGGAAGAGTGTTACACATAAACACACCTCTAAAATTTGGAATATGTTTTGCATATTTTCTCAAGTCTACATCAGAAAGAGCTCTTTTAGGTAGCTTCATTAAAAATTTTGTTGATAAGGTTTTAAATATAATCCAAATCCTTTTTTATATGGTTTTAAGAACATGTCTTTTCCCATCGCAATGGCTTCCATTGTATTATTGTGTCGTTTTGCTTCAGTCAATTGTTCCTTTCCATTTTTAACTGCATTGATTGCTTTTGTAATACCAGATACACCACCAGCTAAACCACCAAGTGCACCCAGTGCAGCAAATATAGGGGCAAGTGGAAGAAAACCTCCAGATTTTGGTAGCGGTATTATTCGAGGTGTTTTTATTAACGATTTTTTCTTCCCCTTGAAAATATTGTTTACAACTTTTCGTGAAATCTTTATAGCATCTTTCAAGTTTTCAGTTTTTTTTATATTCTTTCTTGCACTTTTCAATGCATGTCTAAATAGTTGATGTTTATTTACTGAAGACAATCTTTTAGTTTTACTAATAACGTTACCCATTCCGAATTTTGTTTTTGTTTTCATTGCAGTAGTAACAAACCAAGCGTTTGATTTTTCACCGAAACTACTATCGCTAGCATTAACCCTTTGCCAAGCCTTTTCAGTTAAGATTCTATCAGCAACATGTCTTTTCTCTAAATCTTTATTGTTTGAGTATGCTATATCGTGCTCTCTGCAAGCAGTATCCAATGGATTGATTCCTTGATCACCTCTAGCTAAACGTTTCTTTAATTTTGTACCAGGTCCGCAAAATTGATAACCGGGTAGATGAAGTTCAATGGGAAGTTTATTAATTATTTTATTTAGAAAACCTTTACCGATGAAGGATGGATGACGATTGAATATCTTTTTATAAATGATTGTCATATCTATTGATACTTTGTCGATTAAAGATTAAAATCAAATTGATTGAAAACAAATAAAAGAGACTGGTTTATATATTATGTTATCATTAGATTTCAGAATGCGCTTTTTTAAACAACATAAAAGGATTAATGTAAAGAATATCGAATCAAAGTTCGATTCATCAATTAAAATTCGTCATAGCTCATTACTACCGAATTCTATTCGAGCTCTTATTGTAGGTCCATCAAATTGTGGAAAAACAAATGTGATGATCAGTCTTATTGAAAGTCCTCATGGATTGAAATTTAAAAATATTTACTTATATTCAAAGTCAACACAACAACCGAAATATAAGTACTTAGAAAGTCTAATTAAACCTATCAAGGAGATAAATTTTTCATCATTTTCCAATAATGATGATGTTCTATCCCCAGACGAAGTTAAACCAAATTCAGTATTTATATTCGACGATATAGCTTGTGAGAAACAAAATCATGTACGTTCTTACTTCTTTATGGGTCGTCATAAAGATATTGATAGTTTTTATTTATGTCAAACTTATACACGTATACCAAAACACTTGATTCGCGATAATGCAAATATGATTATAATTTTTAAACAGGATGTAATGAATATTAAGCATATTTACAATGATCATGTTGGTTCTGATATGACTTTAAAAACATTTCATAAGTTATGTGCCGAGTGTTGGAAAGAAAAATATGGTTTTCTAGTTATTAACAAAGATGATCCTATGAATAATGGTCGATATAGAAAAGGTTTCGATATATTTATAAATCTATAAAAGAAACATTACAGATATTTTATAATCAGTACAAGAGTAATTATTAAACTAATAGCTTCTCAACTATTAAACCGCTAACTGCTAAACTGATCTGTTTTGAATCTGTTTCTAATTCAATCTATAAATATGAATACAAATCTAGTTAATAATCTTATTAAAACTCGAAATATTTTAAAAAAGAAATATAAGAATATTTTGCTTGGAGAAATTGCAACTGATGAATTGTTGGAAAAGACATTGAAACCAATATCAAAACCATTAAAAGAATTAGTTCAATCAACTAATAATAATAATAATAATAACACCATTATAAAACATGAAAAATATCCGGATAACTCTTTTAAACATGATCTTGAGAATAATAAAGTTGCCTTCAGTACACCATATAAAAAGAGTAAGCTTGATTATAACACGTTTTCTCCAAACTTTAATACCAAGAAAATCGAGAAAAGTTCAAACACGTTTCAATCATTTGATGATGAAAATGATCATGATGACCATGATGATGATGATGATGATAATAATGATAATGTTGATAATGAGGATGATAACAATGATGATGATGATAACACCATTGCAATACATCCCAATCAAAGTATTCAATATAATTTATCAAAAGTTAACTTAAATATATATGATAAAACCTATGGTCCTCATAAGGATAAAAATTAAATATGGAGACTGGGTAATGAACCCATCACTTTCAATTCAACCAATATTACTGTAGGTAATTTAAAATGGCCCTTCACATCAGGCTTATATGAATTGTTAGTTTATAAGAAACCAATCAGTTATAATAAAACAGATTTAAATAATTATAAACAAATATTGGAGATGACTAATGTCCATAAACGAAATAACAGTATTAATGGTCAAATTAAAGGAAATCGTTCAATTAAATATACAACGATTATTAAAAACCTATTTAAACAACAACAGTAAATTCATAAGGGAAAAGGTTTAATGAAATTGAATAGAAAAAAGCATAATTATGTTTATTGGGATGATCCTAATGAATTGGTTGATAGATTGCGTCTTTTGATTTCATCAACAATAGCTGGTCACTCAAATCATAATAATGAAATTGTATCAATTATTGAGGAATTGAGAGAAGCAAAAATTATTATATAAATAGACTTAAAAATGTTTAACAATTCATATTCATAAAATGCCTATCGATAAGTTTGGACATTATATTGAAAAATCTGCAAGATACCAAAATCAACATTTCAAGATTCATTTGGATAGTGATCGTAATTTCAACTTTAACTTGCGGAGAATAAAAAATATTGCTAGTCATGTATTGGAAAACGATGCTGTAAACAAAATTTACATGAAAAGTTATTTAAGTGAAATAAAGAAACAACTGGATACAATGTATATGGAGAGAAATAAGGAAATGGAGGATCGTTTTAACGAAATAATACATCAACAAAACGTGTTGACTACAGAAAAATTTGATAATGTAGAAACACGTTTAAGTAAATTAATACATGATCAAAGTATAATACCAAATAATCTCAATCAATCACTAAAAGAAATGAGATCATTATTTAATTACAAAATTGATTCAGTTGAAGAACGTCTAAATGAAAAACAAAGCTCATTACAAACCATTTAAACATAGATATATAAATCGTTTTGATTTAAATTCAATATCAGCAGCATTTAAATTGATGTAATCTAAGATAGACGTTAGAAATGGAGCGACAAGAAGTGGTTCAGGAGCTTCATAAGCAAGCACGTAGGAATTTCATTCGACGTCGAGTGGTGATCAAGGGAATTGATGATCTTTGGCAAGCAGATCTTGTTGAAATGGGTGTTTACTCAAAATATAACAAAGGCTATAGATTTATTTTAACAGTTATAGATACATTTTCAAAGTTTGCTTGGGCTGTACCCGTAAAATCTAAAAGTAGTGAAGATATAACCAATGCTATGCAATCTATTTTTTCGCTAAAGAGAATTCCAAAAAACTTGCAAACAGATAATGGTAAAGAGTGCTATAATAAAATATTTCAAAACTTAATGATAAAACATAATATCAACCACTATTCTACATATAGTATCATGAAAGCGTCTATTGTAGAACGATTTAATAGAACACTAAAAGGAATGATGTGGAAAAATTTTAGTCTGCAAGGAAATTATCAATGGATACATATATGCAAGGATTTAATTAATCAATATAATAATAAAAAGCATAGAACAATTGGAATGACGCCAAAGTCTGTTAACACAGAAAATGAAAGTTCTATACTAAAACAAGTCTATAATCATCCCAAAATATATAAATTTGGTAAACTAAAAGTTGGAGATCACGTTCGAATTAGCAAATATAAACATATTTTTTCAAAAGGATATACTCCAAACTGGACAACTGAAATTTTTAAAATTCGTACCTTACAGAACACAAACCCCATTACTTATTTATTGGAAGACTGTCAAAGGAATCCGATTGTTGGTGGATTCTATGAACATGAACTATTAAAGACACATTTTCCAAATACATACTTGATTCAAAATGTTATTAAAACTAAGGGACACCAGGCGTACGTAAAATGGTTGGGATCTTCCAATCAACATAATTCTTGGATCAATAAAGATGAACTTCAATAATATTATATATATACTTCAATATGAGATTTATTTTTTTACTATATTTTTAATATATTATAAAATTTTCAAACAAATTAATAAATAAAATATATATATGTACATAAATAGTATTGTTTTGATTTTTATTTCTAATCAACTTTGTTGTGTATGGTTAGGGTCAAGCTTTTGTATTCAAAAAATGTAATTAAATCAACTGTTTCAAACACATTCATACATATCAATGAAAAAAACACAACAGAAACCGAATCTGATTACACACAATTTTAAAAACTTGTAGGTACATACCAAACACATTCATACATATCAACGAAAAAGAAAAAACCACAACAGAACTTTTGACAACAGAACAACAATACAATAGGGTGGCACTTATATCATCGTTGTTAGTTTTCTCATACAAAATTAGTATACAAATCCTAACCAACCCCACCCAAACCCCGACCAAACCCCGACCAAACTCACCCAAGCCAACCCAAGTCGTGCCAGCCCTGTGCGAATCTCATTACTCACACACAATTTCAAAAACTTCCACGTATATAAGTACCACACTATTTTTGCTCCCTGCTCCTATTTCCAGAACTCTCTTCAATACCCTACTGTATACTCACAGCCGTTGTCACTACGTAAAATTTTCAGCTTGCAACCAGTTTGTCTTTCTGCGTTAGCGTGAAAATCTTTAAATACTGTCAAAGCCTCGGATTTCTTCTTAATGAAATATGTGGTTGTAAAGCGGTAGAAATCATCAATGAATGATGAAAAATACCGCGAACCACCTTCACTGGTTATCCTTATGAGACCGCATATATCCGTGTACACTAACTCTAATGGTTTCTTTGTAAAACGCTCGCCATAACTTGCCAATGGTTGTACATTAATTTTACAAAAAGCACAAGTAAAGCGGCCCATACACTACAACAGCATGCACGCACAATCAAGCGATTGAGCATTCATTGTCGAACCACACAACATACCAGCAAGCTGGTACAATATTCATTTCTTACAAAATTTCGGGAAGGGTGGTTATGAATAGTGACACATATTTTGTTGCAATTATTATTGGTATGTTGTTAAAATTAGCAGCTATGTATGTATAACTAAAGTTCTAAAATTCTGTTTACCATTGAAACAAATTATATTTCAACAAATTATATTACTTAAATGCATGTTTGTCCATGACAACTTTGCTCAACTGAGCTAATTTCACCATATACCACACCAGCGAGCTGGTACCATCAGCAAAATATCAAACTCTACTTGACACCAAACCGTACAATCGCACAAAATGCCCATACACGACCAAACCGCTGGCACAAACACTTGATTGCGCATGCATGCTGTTGTAGTGTATGGGCCCCTTAACACATGAAAAATTTTCAACATCATTCATTTGCAATCCACGGACTATGTTATGCTTTGACATTTTTGTTAAATCACAAATATTTACATGCCATACTTCAGAATTTATTTCTTTACTCTTTGCTATCATCACACTTTCTTTTTGATTCTTCTTCAAAAACTTTGTTATAAAAATGCCTCTCTTTAATTGAGCTTCAAAAATTGTGTTACCAAATTTAGTTTAGAAAAATTAACTTTGTTTCCATGCTTAATTATTTTATTCACAGATAAAAAATTAGCATTTAACTTTGGTACAAAGAGAACATTGGATAAAGTAATGTCGGTAAACTCCGATTTCAATGTAACATTACCTATCCCTTCCGCAAATACACACTCACCAGAAGCAATTGTAATCTTTTGATTATGTTCATTAATTGAAGAGAACAAGCTTTTATTTCCACTCATGTGTGATGAAGCTCCGCTGTCAACAATCCACTCATTATCATTTGGGTTTAATTTGTATTCTCTTCAGGGATGATAAATGAGAATACCTATTTCGTACGAATTAGCTTTTAAAAATGTACTTTTTCGAACCCAATAGTACTAAAATCGGTATTTTTTTGTATTTTTAACGTCATAACTCAAAAAAACTATTTTGCTAGATCACAAATTTCAAGTTTTCAATTTACACACGTCTTAATGAAAAATTAAAATTTTGTGTATGTTTCAAAAAAAAAAAGAACTATATGAGGATTAATCTACATCATTAACTGAAATTTTATTAAAATTAGAGACAGTGGAACAGGCAGTAAATACATATCGTTGGTCTTAAGTAAAAAGGCCCTAACTCAAATAATTGCTATTTTACAGGAGAAGGTAAAAACACAATAAAAACTGTAATATTTTTTCTGTAATATTTTTTTACAACTGATTGTAAAAGCGTTACTTTTAAAACTATTTTAAATATATTGGAATCACTAAAAAACTGAATTTCGTAAAAAAAATATGAGTTACAGACTCTCAATAAGTCCTTTGTTTGTATTCGACTTTCAAGTCTTCGTTTTGATTATGGAAATTCTCTTTCCACATTCGCTGATGAGTGAAGAATTGACAATATTCTCCTGATAACTTTTGAAAGCTAATTAAATCATCCAATTAATTTTTTAAAGCTCGAAACTCGTTATTTATAGTATTATAATTTCCATTTGCTTTTAGGAATATTTTTTAATAAGAGAGATACTATACTACTAACATATTCGGGAGTGAATTTTGCTAGCCATGTTAAAATTTCGTTATGAAAAGTAAATTTATTTAGTTTCGCAAAAGTTTCTATAAAATTTCTTTTAAAATCCGGTTGTTTAACATTTATTTTAAAATCCGTAACTATACAACTTTTAATTTTATTTCAAGATATATAGTTTTTAATATCAAAGTAAATTTTAATCGCTTACATATGTATGTAGCATACCAAGCTTCATTTAATTTCATCACTTAAACGATTGATATGATAATAATATAGCAAGTTTTTTATTTCTTACAAATTTTATATTAATACAATAGATGAAATAAATGAAGACGGCGCTATCATATTGAAAACGAAACACCGGTGAAGTTAGATGTAGTTCTTTATAATAAACCAATCAAGTCTAATGCACATCTAGCAAGGTATTCGCTCTCAACAACAAAACAAATTCGCCACTTTTCTCTCAAATTGATTATACTTTAAATGATCGCGATTAATTATTTTTGTGAAAATAAAACAAGGGATAGTCTCTCGCAAGTTTTTCAAATAGTACCAAATGAGTCACGGGGGTACCAACGTACTCTTAAGGTTTGAATAGTACCAAAAAAAGTACAATTGTACCAACTTTATCCTCCCTGATTCTCTTACCCCCAGTTTTTAACTTAAAAATTAAGTACGTAATTAGCTAATTTTTATTTAAAATTAAGTTGTAATTAAATACGATTTAATTTTTTCAGTGGTTATTTAAAGTTCTTATTAAATTACGTTGAAAGTACGGTAGCACTGCAAAATTTCCCAGTATTATTGAAGGCTTTTCAAACAGCAGCTGTTTAACGTAAACAAAAAAGATAGGTTATCAACATGTAGAAAATTAAATTGCATAAAAACTCATTTTATGAGACCAAAAGAACATCATAATGCTTTTTTTATATTACTTTATTCCATGATATGAAACTTTGTACTGTATATGTTATATATTTATGAAATTTAAAAGAAATTCTTTTTAATCGACCGCATGATGCTTATGTGCACACACGCATAAAACATATGGTACAATCATAAAACTTAAGTAGTGTTTAATTTCGCAAGGTTGGGCATTTAATTATTATTTAAATAAGCACTCAAAAACACAATTTCGTATTTAATTAGAACTTAAAAATAATTACGGTTTGATTACCAACTGAAAAAATGGGCATTACACGCATCATAATTTCTTTTATGTTATTGCATTGTGATTTTATGTGTCCCCTCTTGCCGCATGAATAGCATTTAATATTGGAATATTTTTTGGTTGGCTGAGTTTTATTTTTATACCTCTCTTTGTTTTGAGCCTGTTTTGAATTCACCGAAAATACGTGCTCTTCTCTCATATTTTTTTTTTTTTTAATGCATGTTTTTTTTTATTTATTGTATCTTCAAATATGAACTAACAATAAGTATTCAAATCTTAAATCTATAAAAAAATTATTAGGCCCGACCAATGTCGGGCATAAGCTTAGTGATAGTTCTTCTTCTCTCATATGACCTTTTTCGTAACGACGTTGATATTCTTCCAATATCTTGACCTTCAATTGATCTATTGTTGGTAATTTGTCTTTACTTTCAATTGCTACGATAAAACTTTCAAAGTCATCGGGGAGACTCAAAGCAATAAAATACTAATAAAGTCTTCAGGCACTGTGATATTAATTTCTTTGAACGATTCTACCAAACTGCTAAATTCGTTTATTTGCTGACCATAACCAATAGAATCTTGAATTTTAAAACGTACCAGTTTTTTAAATAAATTAACTTTCCGAGCAGGACGTTTTGCTATATAAATTGATTTTAATTCTTGCCTTGCTTCTCTCGCAGTTACACATTTTTTTATATGTATTAACTCAGACGGTTTTACACTTAGGGCCATTTTCACAACTTCTTTTTAGCTAAAGGTAGAATTTTTTCTGCTCGATAAATAGCTTTGCATTACGATACCTGCACTTATTATTATTTTATCCATTAAATATCATTATTATTGATAATAGTACTATTTAAAAATTTAAGTTGTAACAATGCAAAAATATTTATTGGGCAGACAAAATCCTACCTTTGGCTAAAGGTAAGTTGTGAAAATGGCTCTTATGGTAATAGTAGCCAATGCTTTTTGGTCTATCAGGTTCCATTGCGCTTTTTCTTGTGACGTCGCTGTTGAAGGACAAACACCTTCAGTTACTGACCAGTAGTCCAGTGTGATTAAAAGACTCCTCATATGGACTGACCAACTAGGATAGTTGCTTTCATTCAATTTTTTGATCTGCATCGAACTCGACATTTTATTGTTTTTTCTTTCTTTTAATTACAAATTTGTTTACAAAAAAATTTTACACAAAAACACTCGACCGACTTAACTTACACAATTTACTGGCACACTGGGCCCATAACCTTTGTTGGTGTATAAGTGAAATGTAAATATTTAATTAAGTACACGAGACAAAAAGATGAACTTTTCTATAAGACGTTTATTAAGCGAATGAATGTAACGACTAAAGTTAGTTTATAACTAAAGGCCCAACTATAATATGAATAAGCTAGCTTAAGCAACTGTGCGGTTACATATAAAACGCATGTGGCAAACTATAATGTACTTAACAAACTTTTCGTCAAGTTTCGTCAAATGTCATTTGCTTAAGTAAAGTGCCAAACTGAACGCACATTCCGTAAGGAAACAACTGTTTGTGCATTTTTTAACTCAAATAAGCAGCAGCAGAAAATATTCATTGATTTTAAATATTTTTTTATTGTTTCTTATTTTAAAGTCGGAAAATAAAGCAAAACTTTTATTTTCATTGTTTGTTTTACAATACACATATACACACATGCACATGTATTTCCTTATGTATATTCACTGTTGTACTTTTTAGTAGGCGAAACAAATAAAACAAGTAATAAGGTGACGGATATATTTTTATGTGAATTTTTAATAGATTAGGACATTCTTTCAAGTTAGTTTGATTGAATTGCATTCATTTAGGAGTTATGAGAAGAAACAAAATTATTGACAATACCTAGATGTGCAGCTGTGGCTAAAGAATACTTAAGTGCATGTAAGTACATTATGGCCACCTAAAAGTCACATCTGAATTGTTTAAGCATTTGTCAGACTTATCGTTCAATTCTGACATTAGCTTAAGCCAGCTTATTCATATTATAGTTGAGTCTTTATTCATATTATAGTTGGGCCTTAAATATGTATATTTAACAATGACGTGGACATATGTTGAAGTAAATAGTAAAGTATTTGGATTGTGATACAGAATTACAGGGTGATACTAACAAAAAATTAGTAAAAGTTTTATTTGAAAAAAATTACTGAATCAAATGAAAGGTTCAACTATTTTTTTACTTTCAAAAATTGGCTTGTTTTTATGGTTAAGCATTTCGTTACCGCTTTTGGAACTCGTCAGTAGACTTCAACCCAAAAAATTTTTAATTTAGCTAACAAACTCAGTATGTTTATAGTAAAGCTATGTACAGACGATTGTCAGATCTTACAATATTGTCAGATCTGGCAATGTGCTAACAATGTGCTGGCAATCGAAAATTGCCAGCACAATATTCCTCGTCAGTTCACACGGTTGTCAGAAAATCTTAGAATTTATTGCCAGACGGTTGTATGACAATAAATTCATCTGACAAAATCGTCAGTTCACACGGTTGTTATATGCAAAAATTGTTAGATCTGTTATGCGTTGCCAGACTTAAATCATTTGTTAGAAATTCTAAAATATTTATCGTTTGTGTTTGTTTTAAACGCAAAAAGTGCAAGTATAAATTATTATGGACCATAAAGAAGCAATTGCAATGATTTTTTCTGCATATATTTTATCATAAATTTTTTCTTTAAAATCAAGCATGTGCAGTGTTGCCCATAGAAAGAATTCTCTTACAATGACGCCATTGTCAGATGCAAAAACTTTGCACATCTGACAATATGAAAATGTGTGACAAATATCTTTTTTTTTTAATGCATGTTTTTTATTTATTGTATCTTCAAATATGAACTAACAATAAGTTTTCAAATCTTAAATCTATAAAAAAATTATTTGGACCGACCAATGTTGGACATAAGCTTAGTGATAGTTATTAATAATACATAAGTAGTGATAAGCAACAAAAAGAAAAAAGTGTTTTCAAGCAGCTTCATCATCTAGAGTGTTGAATATTAGAACCCGTGTATCTCTCTTTTTTAAGCGGATGTGTCCAGTAAAGTTCAAAATATTACGAGCAAGCGGATTAGGATGTGACTCGAGTTTTGTTAGATATTTGCCTGCGTATTTTACAATTTCTTCAGTCACTAGTGGCATATTCAAATCGCGATGTATATTTGAATTTTTGATGTACCATGGAGCCGATGTTATCATGCGTAAAATTTTATTTTGCCTTCGTTGAATTTTCTCTACATTTGAAGCTGAAGCAGTGCCCCATAGTTGAATTCCGTAACACCATATTGGCTTTAAAAGCGACTTGTATATCAAAAGTTTGCAGTCTAGACTGAGAGTTGAATTTCTGAGCTAATTTTAGTTTCATTTGAGTTAACTTAGAGTCAATGTGGTGTTTCCATGTAAGTCGTCGATCAAGGTGTATACCAAGATATTTCACATGTGAATGTTGAGGAACAACTTGATTGTTAATCCGACTGGGGGAGCAAGTATCTCTTCTTAGGGTGAACGTTATATGGATACACTTTTGTTCATTGACTTTAATTCTCCATAAGTTTAACCAAAGCTCCATCTCGCTAATGTGTTCCTGGAGTTTGCGGGATGCCTCATCAGGGTTTTCGTGCACACTAAGGCAGGCTGTATCGTCGGCAAATGTGGAAGTATGGATACTACTGCTCACAGGCATATCACAAGTATAAATCAAATATAAAACTGGTCCCAGTATACTCCCCTGTGGCACACCGGATGAAATAGTTTTAGACCTACTCGTAAAGTCTCCTTCCACAACAGTGAACTTACGGGAAATAATGTAACCTTCCAAAAGATTTAAAATGTTTATTGGTAAGTAAGATCCAATTTTAAAATTAGGCCTTCATGCCACACTTTATCAAATGCCTGGGAAACGTCAATAAAGAGCGCAGAACAGTACTTTTTTTCCTCAAAAGTTCTTCTTATAAATTGAACCAATCTGTGAGTTTGTTCAATGGTGCTATGCTGACTTCTAAAACTGCACCCACTACTAATTGGAATTAGGGACAATTTAGTTTTGAGCAGTTTTTCGAAAAGCTTTGACATAGTTGATAGTAGACTTATTGGCCTATATGACTCAGCCTTGGTTATATCTTTGCCCGGCTTTGGAATCATTTTAACCTTGGCAAGCTTCTAGCTGTGTGGATAATACTCCAGTCGTAAAATGGCATTAAATATGAATAATAGGATTCTCATTGCAATACGAGGCAAGTTCATCAGCATCTGGTTACTAATTCCGTCAATACCCGGAGCTTTCTTCGGGTTGAGTTCGGCAATTAATTTTTGTAAATCACTCGTCTTAAACTTTATGTGTTGAGGGGGTAGAGCGACTACATTCGGCAAATCAGCAACACCAGTACATATGCTTGGCGTAAAAACGGATTTTAAGTGCTCAGCAAATATTTTACCTTTTTCAGTATCGCTTCTTGTCCAACTTCCGGTAGATGTGCGTAGAGGTGGCTTATACTCAATGGGTGTTTTAAGCTTTCTAGCAGCGCACCACAAAGAGTAATTAGACGCTGGTGTGACATCAAGACCTTCCAGATAATTTTTAAGAGATGCAGTTTTTTCAGACGCAAGCAACTCTTGGAGTCGTTTAGTGCACTCTTTAAATCTGATTTTATTTTGTGGTGATTTGTGCTGTTGAAGTGCCCTTCTAGCTTTTCTTTTTTCACGTATGAGACGTTCAATGTCTGTAGAATAAATTTCATTAAACCCAGTCTGCGGATGGGAGATAGTGGCATGTTCAGCAGCCTGTTTAATATTCTCGCTGAGATTGGCAATGTTAGATTCAATATCATCGGATGTTCTAAGCGTAATGTTTTCCGTACAATGACTACTGAGATATTTTTTGACCCCAGCCAATTAACACGATTGATCATCTTCACATATGGGTCAGGTAAGTTACTTCTTAATGGACCACAAATTGTAATGATCGTCGGAGAGTGATCGGACGAGAGATCAAGAGAAGCTTGAACTTGAATTAAATCCCTAGAGATATTTTTTATGACGCCAAAATCTATAACATCCGGAATTTTTTGTATGTTAGTAGGCCAATAAGTGGGTTCCCCACTCGAAATGACATCCAAGCCCATTTTTGAAATGGTTTTGAACAATCCTCGACCTCTGGGTGTAATAAGACGCGAACCCCAGAACGTATGCTTAGCATTGTAGTCGCCAGCTGCTAAAAACAAGGTCCAAGAGATTTGTAGAAATCCTCATATTGATTCTCAGTGATTGAAAATCTGGGAGGGGAGTAAATTGATGATATAACAAAATTTGTACAAAAACTTTCAATGCCAATATTTGTTGCTTGTAGGTGTTCTTCACAAATGTTATCAAGAACATAGTGCTTGAGTCTTGACTTTATTAGAATTGCTGATCCACCGCAAGCCCTTCCTCTAGGGTCCTTTGTATCATATATAGTGTAGCGAAAAATTTTAAAACGACTTCTCGAAGTCAAATGTGTTTCAGATACTAACATTATATCAATATTTTTTCCGTGAGGAAGTGCTCAAGTTCATTTTTATGAAGGCGAATGCCATTTGCGTTCCAGAAACATATTGTTAACGTGTTCATGGCTTATTAATTAATGCTTGAAGCAGAGTATTCTGCATTCGCAGCATTTCTTGCATCATGTTAGTCATATTTGTTGTAAAATTGTTTATAGTTTGCATCAGATTTTCAATAGTAGCTTCAAGGCGATTAAAATTAAAGCTTGCGTCAGTATTTTTTGAATTATTTGGCGGGGAAACGTTTTGTGTGGGAATTGAATTTGTCTTAGCAGCATCTGCATACGATACACGGGAAGTAACTGGTTGGCTCATTTGCGCAAAAGTGGCAGAGTAAGCGTTTGCTGATTGAGCTGGAGCTAATTTAGGTTTTTGCACCATAGTCTTCTTTACGAAAGAGTACACAGGACAAACTCTGTAGTTAGCGGTGTGATTACCTCCACAATTACTGCATTTTTTATCACTTTGATCTTTTGGCTTATTGCAACTAGCAGTGCCGTGTAATTCGCCGCACACAACACAAACAGAGGGTAAATTGCAGTATGTTTTTGTATGGCCATATTTTTGGCAATTATGGCACTGCACGGGACCTGAACGCTCCAGTTCAACACGAAATAAGGGTTGGGGCACCTTTTCTCTGCTTATTATGTTAGATACATTTTTTACCTTAAATCCCTGGAGGACGAGTGCATCTTTTATTTCTTCAGGAACAACATAGGAATCTTTGCCCTTCAATACGATCTGCAGGCCTTTAGCGCTCTTAAGCTGGTATGTGTAGAAGCTTGTTTTATTTTTTCAAATTCAGAAACCGTTTTGCGGAAATCTTTTTCGTCATAAATTTGAATTTTCGTTTCATCGATGTTGCCACGTTTAATTGGGACAATGTGAAATTTATTATCACCAATGACCGAAATTAATTTTTTAATAAGGGCATTTGAATTTTTCTCTCTCAAATAGATTGGTGGCGGCTTGGATGTTTTATTCGAGGATACATCGGGTTTGTCGTTCTCATCTTGGAAAATTTCGAAGCGGTTTTGGCGATTAGTTGAGGCTGCGCTGTTATCCCTAGACATTTTTGGAGCAGATGAAATTTTTGAAGAATTCGGGCTTCGCCCACGCTTTACTACGGTTATATATCTGTCCATTCCGACTTGTACCTTGAGTTTCGATCCGCTGTTAACTGTAGTGATAACTTTGTTAAGTGATGAACAGGAGCCTGAAGGGGGTGATATTACTGGCTGGTATGAAGAAGTACTAGGCAACTGTAATGTTAATGCATCATTATTATTTGGCATTGGACAAAGCGAAGTTGATCGCTGACGAAAAGAATTCCTCAAGAATTCCTCAAGGTTTATTAGTTTGTGTTTTTTTTCTGTTTGCGGTCTTTTTTTGTTTTTGTTATTTATGATTGTTTATTTGTTTAGAGGTACACATATATGGTATTCCTCAATATTACTTTGTTTAAGTTTTTTTTTTGTTTGCGGTTTTTTTGTTTTTGTTATTTTTACTATGTAAATATATTAGCAAAGCATAAAGCTTATTTATTAAAGACAGTATGTACCTATTACGAATAATATGTACTAAGAATATTTGTTTTGTTTGTTTAATTTTTTGTAAGTAAGAAAAATTCCGATAATCGACTGTTCGCTATGAAGGTACCACGAGAACTGAACAATAATTTTACAATGTATTCACACGATTGAAAGATGTCTGACAATTTGTTGTCAGGTGCTAGTCTTGCAATGGATTGACAATGCTTTTTCTAGCAACGACGTCTAACAAAAATTGTCAGTTCACACGGTTGTAAGAAATTTTGAGCACATTTTACTGGCAATATTGTAAGATCTGACAACCGTCTGTACATAGCTTAATACCCTTTTCACACTCACTCACATCTTTGAGGAATGCGTGGAATATGTTGAAAATTGAAAAAACCTGTTCACATTACATTATCTTTCATCTTTCAACTGTTATGTATTATAATACTATTTTTACGAATGTGAGCTACTAAAAATTAAATAATAAAATGCAATTTAAAAATTCAGTAGAAATTGATTTAATTGCTGGCTCCTGAGGAGCAGAAACAAATAATGCTACAATGTGCAGAATTAGTTGAAATTATGCCAGCGGACAATGATAATGAAAAAATATTACAAACTTTATCCGCAAAGATTTCGCGTAGACATTTGCAACTACTTTTATGTAATTTATTTCGATTTGGAAAACATATAACATATTTTATTATATGCATACATATACATACATATGTATGTATATAATAAAATCTTAGAGTAATTACGGATCTTTTTTTGGGAAGGATATTCCAAAATGTAGCCTTGAATGTATGTAAATATGTCCATGCATATGGAAATATACATACAAACATACATGCATATGTATATATTTTTATAGTATGTATGCATGTATGTATATAGTTGCATACATTTGTTCTAGTGATGACACTAAAATAATCGAAAGATGTTGAACGGAACAAAGTGAGATAGGAACATCTTTTAAAGATGTTGAAAGATGTTGAACATTCAGCCCTGTATAATTCTTATCGGAAAATGTTATCATCTTGCCAAATTGATGAAAGATGAAAGATGTGAGTAAGTGTGAAAAGGCTATAAGACTCTTAATACTATATTGAGAATCACAATTTTAAGTTTGAAAACTGCAAACAAAAATCTTTAAAAAAACGTTTTTTATATCTATAAAATAATTTGTAGAAAAAATAAAAAAAAATCAGACAAATTTTTTTTTCAGTATATAAAAATAAATTTAACTGAAAAAATTAAAAAAAATCAGACAAATTTTTTTACACTATACAAAAATAAATTAAACTGAAAATAACAAATTTAAATATAAAAAAAAATCTAAATTTTTTTTACAAATTTTACTTTATATAGATAATTTTCATTCTATAGTTTTTTTTACATAAAATAAAATTGGAACAAATAATTTACTGGAACAGTAAAAAATATTTACTGAAACTAAATTATATTTCAAAACCCACGTTTGTTTCAAAATTTTTGGGAATAATTTTTTCTGTGTATGTTGCTACTTTAAATAAATATTTTTTAAATTCTATTGCAAGTTTTTCAAAAACATAAATAATAAAACAACTGAATAGTGTTGTCATTCGAACAAAAATTATTCGAATAACTATTTATCATTTTTGTTCGAACGAACAAAAACTTTCAATTTAGAATAAAAAATTATTTGAACCATTTTTGTCGAATATTCGAATATTCGAACAATTTTCTTAACTGCTTTGTATAAAAAGTATTTTACATATCATATTTTTTTAATGTGTCAACAAAATGATGTTAAACAAATTACTCCAAATTATAAATGCATGTGTAAGCTTGTTTATATGTATATGTTCGCTAAACTTATATTTTTTCTTGCTGGGAAGAGATAATGCCTTTTTAATAGAATTAGAAGGTGGCTTACAATTTCTGATAAAAAGTTTAGAAAAAATAACAGATTTTCTCTAATCAAAAGCCTTAAGAATCGAATTATTAAACGACGTAAACAAGATTTTAATGCCTTGATATTATTCCTCAGTTTCCTGACCAATACTAACTTTTTAAAATATGCCACAAAAAGTGAAACAAAGAGTAATCAAGTACTTTATTTTCATGATTATTTTGTTAATCATAAAAAATTTAATTACGACGAAGTATTAGATGACATTTCTTAAGAAACTGATAATGTTTTATTTACTGATCTAAAAAACTGTATGAATAAAGTATGAAATTGATTTAAATTATTTGGAAACATCAAAGAAAGGATTGCTTTTCAATGTCATTTTAACTATATCAACAACATTAACAATTTGCGAAAGAAACTTTTCTTCTTGTTCTTTTATGAAAAGCAAAAAAGAGGATCGTTTGCAATCTGCGAGTAAAAACTGCGATTATCTGGGGTTTTTAAATGATCTTTCGAAAGAAATCAATGGTATATTAAAAAAATGCTTGCAAATGTGTATAAATACCTATACTTTTTAAATAATTTCGTTTCGGGTTTCAATTCCCGTTAAAAAAAGGGTAGTTACAAGTTTGAAGTGTGTGCCTGTACACGTACAGACCAAACGGCTGGATCAATTTTGATTTAGTTTCTGTTTTCTGTTTGAAAGGTGACTTGATCGAGATTGTTCTTAGATATGTTTGAAGGAAATCGGTCCAGCCATTTAAATGATATTATATCTGTTTTAGATACATATATTCTGTCCCCTTGACGCCGCAGCTTCCAAACGGCTTGCCCGATTTGTTTTTTTTTTTTTTTTGGAAGGTGACGTAATTGTATATCTTCTAGCTTATACTTGAAGAAAATTGGTGTAGTCGATTGGAAGTTATCATAAATTTTTTATATACATATTAATTTATTCTTTTCTTTTTTTGCGATTCTGTTATTTCAGTAATATTAGTGGAACATTGAGTTCTTAGCTTATGTTACAGCTTTTTAAAATTTTTAATTTTTGCTATTAATATTTTGATTTATTAATAATTCTGAGTTCGTTATTATTATTTTTCATTGGTTAATAAAAAAAAATTAAACTAGTATAAATGCCTGTCGTTTTTTGCAAATGTTTTTTAGTTATTCGAATAAATTTTTTTATTCTTTGTTCGTTCGAATATTCGAACAAAAGCTCAAAACTATTCGTCTGTTCGAATAAGAAAAAAATCATGAAATTTCATTCGAACAAATATAAAAGACGAATAATTAACAACACTTCTACTGAAACATGAAGTGATGCCAATTTTTTATCCAACTGCCCACTGGCATCTTAATTTTAAATTAGACGTGACATAACCATAACCAAACCAAAATTCAATTGGTTTCTATGGTGAGAGTTATGGCGTTATGGCGAGTCACCTATAATCAAATACAGTGTTGCCCATTAGTTTGGTTCGAACGGCTGTTTTCTATGGCTATGGTTATGGCACGTCTGATTGAGCCCTTAAGTTGCCGGCTTAAAACACACCCTTATGTCCCAAATCACACTGTGCAAATCTTATTGCTAAGCTGATTAGTTTCAGGGAGAGAGAGACGAGGGGAACAGCAAAGTTTCTTTTACCCCCGTCTCTCTCACCTAATAAACTAATCAGCTTAGCAATAAGACTTGCATAGTGTAAATAGGGACTAACATAATTTTCCCGCAAAGTCGCTGAACAAAGTATGCTTGTATGCCTGCTAGGATTACATGATCCAAATTTCATTCCTAAACTCAAAAAAAAGTTGTGGGCATTAATGGGTTAAAAAATAATATTGTGACAGCACTATCATAAATGTCAAAAACCAGCTGCTTCTCAACAGGCTATCTATTATATTTGTGTTTTGCAAAACCGAAAACAGAAAAGGCGGCACACATTAAAAATTAAAAATTGATACAAAATGTATTATATGTACATATTTATATTGTGGTAAAAATGTTTATAAAAAATTTTAATAATATATCGCCAAATTCCACTGAAGCTGAAATAAATTTTATGCTTTGTCAGATCGAAAAATATTAAACCATAATATAGTGCTGAAGAAAGAGACGCCAAGCTTGGCCAAACTTTTCGTAGTCGCTTGGTCCTTAAAACCAAATATGAGTATATAAATAAACGGCGAAATCAAGATTTACTTTGTTTGTTTGTTTGCTTATTTATGTCTATGCTATGGATTGAAATCCTTATAGACTACATACATATATAACAAAGAAAAAGTACACGAAATAATATAAAACTAAACTAGTTGTTTAAGTACAAAATTAAATTTCGTTTAATTACATTTATAAGCAAAGACATATCAATAACGTTATACAGTTCATTAAAGTTATGACAAATTCTGCGTTAGCATAGTTTTGACGAAAGTATTGCAGTGCCAGTGGATGAAACTGACGTAGGGGGCGTTGCGGTATATTAAATATCAGCTCGTTGACTAGAAATTCTGAGCAGATATTAGCGTTTATAAGTTTAATAATAAATATTACATTTAAAACTTTTCTTCGGGTCTTAAATGTAGGTAATTTTATTTGTTGTAATCTTAATTCATAGGATGGTAAGTTTGACACACCGTTAGGATATGTATTACGCAATAGAAAGAGTAGAAACTGCTTTTGTACAGACTCCAAGCGATCACTGTGGATATTATAATAAGGGTCGCAGATGACGGAACAATATTCCAGAATCGGTCTAACCAAGGAAGTATAGAGTTGTCTCGTTACTGATGAATCGTTATATTATCGGTAATTTAAATATATATATATATATATTAAATATATATATATTATATATATATATATATAAATATATATTAAATATATATATATTATATATATATATATATATATATATATATATATATATATATATATATATATATATATATATATATATATATGCATTGAAGATAGTAAGGCGCCTTTTTGTTTACAAGTTACATAGTTTGACGGCTTTTGCATGCTTTGGGGGCGGACTCTATACTAAGTACAAATATACTGGATACTTTGGGGTAGTCTTACTTTAAGGTCCTTTTTTAAAATTTTTTTTTATTTTTCAAAATGATATTACCTTGTTATATAAATTATAATTACTTACTTAAAGAGCTATAAACTCACTGTATGTGTGAATTTTTTTAAGTTTAAAAGTAAGCTTTCGTTTATTCGTGATGCCACACTAAACGTATTTAATCCCATTTTTTCTCGGATAAAACAATCATTGACGGCGTCAGTACCAAATTTTATTGTCGGCATTGGTGTGTTTATTGTGCCGTCAACAGCTGAGCTTAGTAATAAACAAATCAAAAGCACAAAGAAACTTTTTTACAATAATTTAGAAATTAATTAAAGAAATATAGTTTTGTAGATTTTAAATAGAGGCAGTTTTTAGTTAAACTTCATTGTTTTTATGTATGTTTGTTTGCAAATGTGTATGTGAGCACGTAAAATAAGTTTTGTATCAGCCGGCCTTTGAATCTAGCGTAGTGAATCTCCAAATGGAAAAAATATGTGTACGTGAGATAAAATTTAAATAAAAGTAAACAATTTAAAAGAACAGTGGTGATATATCTTAAGCCGCGCTGTATCGGGAGGCACCATAAAGGAGAAAGATTTGCTCTCAACCAAAGGTGGGCTATGGAACATATCATAACTTCGTGAAGCCCGTGTTGTTTACATTGCTCGTAAAGCCGGTTTTGGTTACGCCTTAGAGGAAAAAATCTTTGTGCCCTGCTGAGAACCAGTATCAACAAATTCAAAAAGAAAAATGTATTTTTAAGAAAATAAAGTGCTAATTTTTAGTTAATTTCAATTTTAGTGATTTTTAATATGTTCTGTAAGGGTTTTGAACACCATATTAACCATATTCATCAGTTTTAATGGCATTCTGAGAAGAAATTTATGAATAAAATAATATAAAATTTTTCAAAAAACTAATGACAAAAAGAAAAAAGTGCTTAGGTCGACATAAGCTATATAAAATTGATTTCCATACTCAAAAGTATCATTGATCAAACTATCAACTTATTTCTATGATTTTTTGCCGTAATAACACAAATTTCTGAAAAACCATTCGACAGATTGCAAACGATATTATTAACCGGTGTGATATGACTCAGGTAGATACTTTGTCCCTATCACCACTGTGCAAATTCAAAGTTATTTGTAAGATATCTCAATAAAGCTTTGAATATTTTATTCTAACTATTATAATATTAAACAAAATTCCGCTTCATACCTCGATGTACCATTTTAAACTTGTTTTAATTACATGTAAAGCTCATTTAAGCCTTTTGTTAATAACCAAATCTTATAAAAACATCTTATTTCCTGTTCCTAAAACTATGTTAGTTTGATGTGCAAAGAAAGCCAGTAAAAAATCTGTCGATTATACATTGAAAACTAAAAGTAAAAAAGAAAATGCGAGTTTTCTGAGAATTCAATTTACTGAATTTAAATCACTTTCGATCGGAATATTCTGTATCATTGCTCTATACTACTTTTGAACAAAGTAGAAAAAATACTTCGGAACACTACCTTTCAAAAAAATCTTCAAAAATATTACCTGAATGCTTTATTAATAATATACATGTGTGTATGTACATATTAAAGGGCTGCGTAAATGTTCTAAAAGTTTGTATTCTATTTCACACTACTGCCAAGCAGTCTGTTTTGTTGTTAGCATAAATAACAAAACAAAACTAAGGAAACATGACTCACTAAAATAAATCAAGTATCATTCGAAAATTCTGTACTGCAGCATTCTTATCGTAAAGCAAAACACATATCTCTTGAAAGTTTTTTTACAATAACGGAGCAATATACACACACATTTTTAAATTAATAAGTGCTTGTAATCCTTTTTTTAAGGCTTGTGCCACACTCTAGTACATATGTGTATGTATACCTAAGAAAATAGTCACGTATTATAAGGACAGAAATTGCGAAAAAGTTAAAGAAATTCAATTTTAATAATTACAAAACAATTTATTTTATTTTATATTATATTTTCGAATATTTATGTACAAAAAACATCAGGAATAAAAATTATTATTATATACATAAATAGTTTTTACTGAGAACTTACACAGAAAAAACATCATTTTATATTCAATTACCAAAATTAAATAATTTTTTCTAAAACAAGACCCACAACAGAATTCGTAAAACTAAATATCATAGTTCGTAAAAATAAATTCATCAAAAAAAAAAGAAATGACCAGTCTTAAAACAAAAACTTATAACATGTTTTCTGTGTCAGTCGATTTCAAACTGAAGTGTTTACAGATTTAAAAAAAGTATTCAATAAAAAACTTAAATTAATACCAGCTTTTGGAACAAACTTATAAACTTACATATATACATGTTTAGATATGTACATATGTACATTTCAATTTAAGGGCTGTTATTACAACTTCGTTAGTTAAAAATCAGATTTTATCTGAGGTACATACATATGTATGTATGTAAAAAGTTTTTCATTATTACAATTTCATTTTAACCAAGAGAAAACGATAACTTAAAGGCAAGTTATCCCACCTGGTAAGTTAAATTAAACTTGTTATAACAAAAAACTCTTCACATGTCCTATAAATCCTATTTTTAACTAATATTTGTTTTGTAATAATGGCCCTGAGTATGTTTTATTATTGTCAAATTTCTAGAATAAACTATGGTACATAAAAACATATTAACATTAAAAAGAAAGGTTTATTTTAAAATAAAATAAGGATCATATAAAAAGTTTAAGACGTTTTTTCATACTACATGCGTCGTTTGTATGACATCCAAATAAGAGTTCTATGTTTAGTTGTGATAGTGCTTATAAAATTATTTAAATTGTGCAATATTATTATGGAACTCAAATAGATTAACATATATACATATGTATGTATGTATGTTTACTACTATTTTAAACAACTTTTTGTGCTTGTCCTGAATATACCAAATTTTATGTGGTTGTGAATATTTATAATTAGGTGCGATATGTAAGAAATATTAAAAAAAACTATTTTTAAGTATATTCAATAATTTTCATATTATACATGTTAATAAAAAATGTTTTTATTTTTAATGCATGGACACTTTCAATAACATTTGTGTGTATTTCTAAACTTAGTAAAGTAATACAAAATAATATTTAATTGCATTAAATTTTTATGGTACAAAAATTGTGCAAGCATATTTTTTTTAAATTTTTCATGACATTTTTTTAGAATACCAAATTGATCAATATTCGCTCAATTCACAAGCCTTATTGTACCATTTGAAGTCCTATTTGACAATTTTAAATAACATATGTATATCAAACGTAAAAATTTTTTTTGAGAACTTTTGTTTGTAATTAAAAAAAAAACAACAAACAATTTAAAATAAGTGACAAAAGTAAAATATGGATAAAAAAGCAATATCGTACTTTACTACGGAACTTTGGGTTTTTAAGAACTATTTGAGATCTCTAAAATAAACAGTGAAAAAAATATTGTCTTTAAAGAGCACTTAAAACTAAATAGCATTTAAGAACAAAGTCAAACAACTTCAAAATTATTATGGCGTATACATATGGGTATGTTCTGCATAGAATTCTTCTTATAATTACATGTTTCCAGCAACAATTTTATGGCGATTCCACTCGTTTCAATTTAAGTGAAATGCAGAACATACCCGATAATCTAAAAATTCAGAAAGAATGTGCACTATTCTAGCAAGCACATTTTTTAATTTGAAAATTTGTCGAATATTGCCTAGATGTACATATAGTATGTATGTAGATTATACCACCTAAATTGCAGAAAGTATTTATTTTATTAGCTCCACAGGCAGTTTCTTTCAATTGTCATACAAAATGACATATGTGTAAAATATGCACTAAAAGCATGCGAATTAGCCAGGCGTATTGCATTGTTCACCCAAAAAATAATTTATATTCACTATAAACACTTTTGGCGTCATAACGCTTATATGCGACGCTTTCCAGAAAATTTGTTTATAATCATTTTTGTTTAGAACAAATAGTACAAGATGGTTATTTTACATAACTTTACCCTAACTATGACCTATCATGGTCATTTAATGGGATGCAACTAAGTTTTTTAGAAATGCTTATTTTTCAATAGCTCTCGCTAAAAATTGAACAGCGATAATTATAATAGGTTTTAATTTTTTGATAAGGCAATATTTGTAGATTATACAGGCCTATTACATTTAGACCAATTGCACTATGCAACAAATTTTTACCTTTTTGCCATAACCTTAAAAATTAGATGTTTTCTTATCTAATTTAGGGTCGGTGAACACAAATATGGCATTTATTTATTTTTCTTAGGAAGCGTTTTCGAGATATTCGCGAAAAACGTGTTTTCTTGCACTTTACAAAGATATTTCCAAAAATCTTGAGAATTGTTTATTAAAATTTAGCAAATTTAACACTGTTGCAAAGATATGTGCTTCTTTTATCAGCTCATATTTGTAATGTGTTGACCGAATAAAAATTCATTGAGTTACGGCTCTTTAGATTTAAAAAAGTTTTATGTTTGAATTCTCAAGATTTTTGGAAATATCTTTGTAAAGTGCAAAAAACACGTTTTTCGGGAATATCTCGAAAACGCTTCTTAAGAAAATTAAATAAATGCCATATTTGTGTTCAGCTAAATTAGCTAAGAAAACATCAAATTTTAAAGGTTTATTTTTGTTGTTGCAGTGTTATGTATCACATAATAATATAGGGATAAAAACATCACATCCAGTTTATTATAAGCTTTTGAGCCATTGAATATATCGCTCCTTTATTGCAACGTAGTCATACCTCAAAACGAGTTTGAAGTTTCACACAACTTAATAAAAAAAACAAAATTTTATTTTTCTCTCAAGAGCTTAGTAAACAAGATATTTGTATGACATTTTTACACAATATAAGTAACAATATGAGGATTAATTCTGCAGCACTAGCTCCAAAGATTCATTTTTTGAGATATGACTACGTTTCAATAAAGGAACGATATGTATCTCAACAAAACTGTACACAAATATCCTTATTATTAAAATTATAAATGATAAAGTGAGTTTATTTGTTTGTTTGCTACGCTTTCACACCCAAACCACTTAACACGTTTTGAAAATCCTTTTACCAATAAAGAGCTACATTACCAGCGCCAAACATCGGTGTTTTCTTATCCGGTTCGGAACCGTTTTTTGATATTTGGTACGGATTTTCAAAACTCAACCAATTTTGAAAACTCTTTCACCACTGGAAAACTACATTAACTGTGTCAAACATCGCCTATATTTAATCCGAAAAACACATTTTATTTTAACCGGTTTTAATACCGGTTTTTATGCGCGTTCTAATTTTGTTTCCTCTTTATGTCGGTTTTTATCGTTTTTTATATAATAACAAAACACTCATTATTTTAAGTACAGTTTCAGATCAACGTAAGCGGAGCCTCGTGTAAAAGCTAGTAACATATATTTATAACATATTTGTATAAAAAAATTTGCGTACATACTTGCATATATTGTGTAAATTCACGAACAAAAATAAATACTTATTGTTTAAAAAGCATTGTTATTTACATCCATTGTATTTATTTATTTTGATATTTTTTGCTAAAAAAAATGTTAACTATTTGTTCATGAATTTACATAATATATGAAAGTATGTACACAGATTTTTTTAAGGATATGTGTGTTATAAATATGCATATACTATGTATGTATTATATTAGTGTCTAGTTTTTTTGAGACACTGTACAATAATTTCCACATACATACATACATAACAAAGCTTATAACAAACTAGATGTGATGTATTGCCCTTCTATAATCAAATGGTACGTATTTGATCCAAATGTAAAGGAGGTATATAATATACAGATCTTACCTTATAAAGTAATGAAAACTAATTATAGATGTTGCTATAAAACTTTTAGCGAGAGCGATTGAATTTTTTTTTCCAAAATCTTAGTTTCATTCTATTAATGGTTACAGTTACGGTGAAATTACGTACAGGAATGGTATTGTGCTATTTATTCTAAACAAAAATGGATATAAAATTTTTCCCCGAAAAAACGCCACATTTAAAAGTTGTGGCGCCAAAAGTGTTTATAGTGAAGATAGGCCATTTTTGGGTAAAAAGTGCAATGATTTTCGGCATCCAATAATTTTTTGAGTAGAATAATGTTCATTTACATACGAGTACATATACATATATTGTCACTGTTTTATCTAACTGACCTATCTAACATTTTCAAAATTTTACAGAAGATCAGCTTTTATGATTGTTTTATACTCGTTCATGTATTCTTATGGAAACCTCTGAAATATTTTTACTGTTATAGGCTCAACAGTAATGTTTACAGTCATAAAAATTGTAGACAAAATCTATTATGACTCAAAGTCTAGTAGTGTACTTAACTAATTTTTCGAAAAAATTTCAGTTAGTCCAGTTAGATAAAACAGAGACGATATGTGGGTTTATGGGATTTGGTGTGGTGGATGTGATGTTTGCTGGGATGTTACATCTTAAATATTTTTAAATTTTTAAATAACAAATATGAATTTTATAATCAAGTAATTGATAAAATGTATAAAATTGTGAGAAAGCCATTAATAAATTTGATCTGAACACTCCATACATACACATATGGCCATTAAAATAGGTACCACATTTATAATGATCAAATATGCATATTGTTCGAATTTGTGTGAAGAGAAAGACACAATATTTCAATTTGCAGCAAGCAATAAGAAAAGAAAAATTTTTAAATTTTTCATTTAAGTACGAGTATAAGAAAAGTTTTTTATTTATTTATTGGCAAGTAATTTTGTATCCGAAAATATTTTTTTATCTAAAAATGTTAACTTTTAGCTAACCTTTTATTTACTTTTATGCTTCCAGCAAGAGCATTTTATATATTTTTTTTACTCTTTTCACATAAATTCGAAAAAAGCATTTTTGATTATTGAAGAAGTCGCACCTATTTTAGTGAGCACATCTGCATATACTACATATTAGAACGTAGAAAATCCATATATAAAAATTTTTTTGTAATTGCGTAACGAAACTGTACAGCAAAATATGTATTTATAATCAGGTGTATATCAGATTCAGAGTGATGTTTATTTTCGCATACGACCGATCTAAATGAAAAAAATAAAAATCTTTAAGTATAATTATATGTATGTATGTATGTATATGTATGTAATTAAATATCATATGCAACAATGTGTACACATGTTAATAAAGGTATTTTTATAACACGTACTTAACTACATATCGAAGGCTTTTTTATGCAACCAGACACATATCTAAAATGTGCTAATTTAAACTTATTTAAATAAAATTTTGACAAATTTATGTAAATGCAATTTTCGATAAATTGCTAGATTAGATAAAGGTTATTATAAAACTGTGTTTCTCCATCGATATGTAGTTTTCAATAATGGTTATGTACGTTTATGTTCATAATTACTTTCTTGTATCTTACTAGACAATTTTGCCTGCTTTATAACGTCTTTGGTTGTCAATCCAGCTCCTTATTTGTTGTGGTGTCCTTTGACTTAGAGCTTCATATTGGTTAATAACGACTTGACACTCATTTAGAGTTGGAAGTTGTTTTAGAGCTGATAAATCTCCAAATATGCATGATATGGCCTCTTTTTCAGCATCGCTCCATCTACAACGTTTCGTTTTACCGAATGACGATCCTACGTGTAAAAATAATGTGTTAATTGATAAGAGCTGATCCTCATAACAATATACATTTATATAAGTAGCGTCTGGTTCAAAAAAATTAAAATTGATTTTCAATAACTTAAATAAATTTTTAAATATGTTTTGTGATAAATTACTGTTTAATATACAAAATTGTCATAACGTTAAATTCAAAGTACAGGAAATAAACATATAGGTTTGTTTCTATTTCTTACATCATTAAAAGATGACTGACTGACTCACTTTTTGAATTTTTTTGTTTTTAATTCGAAAATATTAACCCTACGTCTATACCTGATATTTTTTATCATGACAAATGTCAAATTTCATGTAGAAAAAAGAACTAACATAAAAAAATTATTTTTCAATTCAAAGTTTGACTTATGTTATGACTTATGTTCGTTGCATTTTAAAAAAATACTAGTAATGGCTACATGCCGTAAAATTTTTATAGTATTTTTGTTCCAAAATAAATATGTGGTACATGTAGCCGAATAGAAGACATTTTCTGGGGCAGCGCATTTGTAAGGATGTTAATATATACATGTACATATGTTGCTAGTACACGGCATGTAGCAAATGTAGCATCGGTGATGACGTCAAAATTACGTCAGAACCACATGCGCATGTGGTTTTTTACATGCCGTGTACTGTAGGCTTTAGGCTTTATAAATTAATAAATATTTGCTCAATTTAATACCTACTCAATTTAAATAAAATGTTGTATGTACCCAGTATACCAAATGGTTTGAGAAAATTATTATATTATTGTAACTTATACAACTAAAGTAAGCATCAAGCTTCAAAAAGTATTACAAATATATTGAAAAAAGTTTTCAAAGCGGAACCCTTGCGATTATATTATATGTGCATTATTAATTTCCTTCGTTACATACCTACATATCGGTCTTTTGCTAAAAAAAACTCATAACTCAAAAAAACAAATTCGGCAGAAAACGAGATAAACGTTTTCAATTTACACACAACGTAATGGAGAAAGAAATTTTTTTTCGTTCAAATGCTGAGTAAACAACATATTTACATAAATTTTTTACATAAGATGAAAAACGATTTGGGGATTTATTCTCTATCATTAACTCGAAAAATCCAATTTTCGACTTATGAGGTTCTTTGAGTAAAAGAGCGATATGTTTGTATGTGCAGTATTAAGTGAGTACAAAACGCTTATCTTGAATAACTTTTTTTGAACAGAATGTCTTCTTCTTTTGAAAAAGTATGTACATACATATGCACATATATAGTATGTATGTATTTACAAAAAGCTCGCATTTAAAAAAATAAGTTTAAATAAATTCAGTAAAGTGCGACTATGACTCGCGCACATAGGGTTCCGTACGAACACTAGATATGTAATTTAATACAAACTTCATCCTATATAATATATAGTTTTGGCATTTTTTTCGTTTTTGGGGTCTTTTCGGTTTTTTTGTTTTGTCATTTTTTGCGTTTTTTCGGTTTTGGCGATTTTTTTAAGCTTTGGCTCTTTTTTAGTTAGACACTTTATTTCTTGTTTTGGCGATTTTGTCGGTTTTTTGGCGTTTTTTCATTTTGGCGTTTTTTTTTTATTTTTGGCGATTTTTTTTTAATTTTGCGATTTTTTGTTTATTTAATTTTTTTTTTAGTTTTGGCGACATTTTCGCGTTTTGGCGATTTTTTTAAATTTTTTGCGTTTTTTTCATTTTGGCGTTTTTTTTTATTTTGGCGATTTTTTCGAATTTGGCGATTTATTTTAGTGTTAGATTTTTTTTTTTAATTTTGGCGATTTTTTTCGTTTTGGCGATTTTTTTTAATTTTTGGCGATTTTTTTTTTTGGTTTGGCGATTTTATAATTTTTGGTTTTTTTAGTTTTACCGTTTTTGAAAATTTCAAGTGTTTGCCTCTTACGGTTTCCAAGATATAGCAAATTGTCAAAATTACATAGTCAAAATTGCATTAACTGATGGACCACCCTTTAATTTAAATTTTTTTTTTAAATTTTAGTGTTAATTGTTGTAGTCTGTATAAAAATACACTAATTTTACAAATTTCAAGTTTCAATATACATATGTTCATACAATTGTATGTATATTACATGGGATTTTAACATATTTCATTGCTCGTTTTGGAACACCCTTTAATTTTTAATTCTCATGTATTTGTTGTTGTAGCGGCCAAGGATCTACATACTGTAACTAAATTTCAGGTCCGTAGCTCATACGGTTCCTGAGAAAATACCGTGTGACGGACAGACGGACAGCGTAGCGAAAACAATAGGGTTCCTTTTCACCTTTGGTGTACGGAACCCTAAAAAGTGGGTGGTTTGATTTGGAAAAGTTCTTATATGAAAGTAAAAACGTGGAAAACATGCCAAGAGTCATGTTTTCTTTTTGTACAAAAATGTTGCTTATATAGCGAAATCTAGGTTTTTTATATATGTATGTAAATATTTACATATGTGCCCTTAATTATGAAAGTGGTCTAAGTCATATATTTCTCTGGTCGAGATATTTAATAGATTACATTTGAACAAATAAAAAAGTATTTTTATATTATGCAGCATTTTAATTTAGAGTTGTATTAGTCTCGTCTTATTTAAATTTATTTAATATTTTTGATTATTTATTGAAGTTTTTTAAAGATTTATTTGATATTTCGAAGCAAAAATGCACTGAGACCAATTTCATAATTATGGGTACATACATATGTATGTACATATATGTATAATTATTATGTACATTAGAGAGACTTACGGAAAAAAAGTATTTGTTACATCTCTCAAATCAAATATCGGTCTTTTTAATGAAGACTCACAAAATATTTTATGGGTCTTAGCGGTGACCGTTCATGAGCTGGACCGTGTCTAAAAAAGGTATATTTTTGTAGGTTTTTGCAATTTTCGTATTTTGTCCCAACACAACATTAAAAAAGTATGTACATCATCTAAAAGATTTTTTCGAGTCTCTTCCAATGGTATATTAAACTGCCATTTGTACCATCAGCAAAGCGTTATTCCATAAATACTAGGATGTTTTAAGAATTTTCTTAGCAGGTGCTATTTATATATATTAAAATAAATTCTATTATTTCTTAAGTATTATTAGATTTGAGTCTTTGTTCATTTATTTCTGCTGCTAGTTCTTTCGCGAACTTTTGCGAAAACTATATATTAACAGAAATAAGTTAACAATGACTCAAATCAAACAATACTTAAAAAATCATAGAATTTATTTTAACATAGGTAAGTAGCACCTGCTATGAAAATACTAAGAAAATCGTATTTATGGAAATCGCATTGCTGATGGTACGAATGATAAAGTTGAATACACTATTAGAACCGACCTGGGGGTCTACTCAGTAATTCGAAACGAAAGAAAATACTTTCGAATTTGTATTTTAATTGCCTGCAAATTCGAAAGCACTTTCTTTCGTTTCGAATTACAGAGTAGACCCCCTGGAAAGCATTTCAGACGATGCGCCATCAACGCGAGTCACTTTAATGTACATATGATATGGCATTGCTTTCTGAAAATATCCACTTCTAAGTTTCTTACGTACATATGTACATACATACATACATATGTACGTAAGAAATCAAGTGGATATTTCTTATAAAAAACATTGTTCGTAAGTTATTTTGTCTTAAGGGAGTGCCAGACATTTCAATATTCAACTTCAATATGTGTGGTTGTGTGCGTTTGTTTACCAAAAATAGTCACACATATGTACACTATTGGTGTGAATATTTTTTATAAAAAAAACGCACACAACCACACATATTGAAGTCGAATATTGATGTGTCTAGCACCCGCTTTACATACATATGTACATATGTAAAAAAAAATCCCTGTTAAAGTTTAGTTATTATCGTAGGAGAAATGAAACTGGTGCAATGCCTATGATCTATCTAGTCACTATATTTTGGGAATATTGACATCACGAGCTTGAGGTCAGTTAAATTTCCCTCGTGACTTTCCAAAACACTTTTTAGAAATTGTGGCTGGGAATAAAGTAATCTTTGCTGCAACCAATGACGATTAATATCAAGTCTACGCATCTCTATATTAATTTTTTTTCATATGAGTTTATTGGACATTCTTACGGAAGTATGTTGTCGTTCTAGAGATGCATAGACCTTATAGGTATTAAATGTCCTTGGTTGTGAGCATTAATTTCTAAAATACATACATATGTACATAGTTCTACTATATATGCATATGAAATTATCTACAATTGTACATAAAAATATTTCACTTACCACTTTTAGCAATAAGGAGAGCTTCATATTTTCCACCACTAGATTTTGCAATGCAAATCTTCCCCAAGATTTTCTGAACATGCTTGGATTGTAATACGCCAAATTGGTCGTTACTAAATTTTACAAGAGAGAACATTTGTAAAAGCCAAAATATTCCAAGTAGCTTAGATTTTCTAGAAAATTTAAAATTAAGAAAAATTAATAGAACATTCAAATTTAAGAGAAAATGTTTAATAAAAAAAATTCACAGCGACCGATAATACCAGAGGCATTGGGCTCCAAAATTTTTAAAGATAAGCGTTATTGTGCATCGATTTCAAACAAACTTTCTCCGAATGAAAAATTTTGCCTCTCACGAAGGGAGGTTGTGCAGAAAGTTTTCAGTGTAATAATTTACAATTGGAGCAGATGCTGGAAATACGATGCACAATCGGCCTTCTCTATGAATATTTCAGAAGCCAATACGTCGGCAAATATAAGAAGCCACCAATTGTTTTAATTAAACTTTTTCTCTTATTTTCTAGCACTCGATTTTTCCATTTGTAGCCACTGTACTTACCATACTTTCGAATTTGTGTATTTGCTCCAAATGGAAAACAATGTGCACATATTAAACATGCTTACATACCTTCAAGCTCTTCGAATTGATTGGTTTCTTTTAAATATTCCTTTAAATATCTTTACATAAAGCTTTACCAAAAATGTACTGTACTATGTGTACGTCTTAATGCATACTCGACAAATTTTCAAATGAAAGTGAAATGATGCAACTAAGGCACATTTAGTAAAATTAATCTTGAACGCTGCTTAAAAAAAACGTGAACCGTTATATTTCAGAAAAATATGTTTTATGATTTGTATACATGTATACATATTAACATACATATGTATACACATATGCAACGTTGCCAGAATGATTTTTTTGATATTATTGATAATTTATGTGCCGGACTTGATGGGCTGCATGAAAAATCTCCCGAAACAAAAATGACCCAAAAAGTTTATCAAATACTCCCAACTGAAAAACTACCACAAATTATGAAATGTATTCATAAAATAAAAAATTAAATAAAGCACAAAATCTATGTAAAAGCAATCAAAATAAATGAAAAAATTTCAATTTATTAAGTTGCGGGAAGTCTTTAGTGATAGGCGCGTGTCCGGAAAAACTATGATGGAAAAAATTTTTGAGCTCTGAAAAATATCTTTAGTAAAAATTAAAACAATTTATTTCACTTTTTTTAATCACTTTAAAAAGAAAATTAAAAAAAATTCTAAAATTTGTGATCCATAACTTCCAAAATATGCGTTTTCGGAGATTTTTTTAATGAACAAGTTCATTCATTCTTAGAACATAACTTTATATCACTTATCATACCTTTTTTCTGAAAGATGTTCTATGATAATAATTTTGTGTAATGTAATTTTGCTCCAGATTTTTTGTTATGTCGAAAAATGCCTTTGCTGAGTAGACATTTTTATACTTAAAGACTTTTTGAAAATTTTTTTAATTCAGCCTTATTCTCAACAGCATCTGCACGATAGTTCATTCCCTTTTCATTGTTTTTCCCATTTTAAGAAGTAATTTGCAAGCTTTATTCAAGCTTTATTTATTTTCAGGAAAAAATTAAGTCCATGGGAATTATTTCGCGGAGAATATTTGAAATTTGGCTGATTATAAGATTTATCCTATTTCATAAATACTTTTGGTCTTTTTGTATAAATAACAAAAAATTAAAAATGAGAATATAACCATTTTGGGCGATATTTCATAAATTTGTTGAACTTTTTTCATTCAGCCGGTTTAATGATTTTTTTCTCAAATGATGTTTCTGTTTATTTTTATAAACACTTTCATTTTTTTACTTGTGTAGTTACGTTTTGAAATAGGTTGCAATTCAAATACTAAATTAAGTTTCTATTACTATTATTTTTAACAACAAAAGTGAAATAAAATAATTTTTTATTTATAAAAATTTCTATTCCTGTATTCATTTTAATTGTGTTTTTAAATTTCTATCTGTTATATAAAATACATTTTAATTAATAATAATTATTATAACTTTGTTTGAATTGAAAATATGTGATGATTTCTTTTCTGTACACACCTTTTGGCAACGCTGTACATATGTAAATTATTTAGTCCGGCAAGCCTGCTAGGTAGAAATTACTCTGCGAGCAGGGTTGCCATTTTTATTTGAAAAAAAAGAATGCCAACTTCAGAAAAACAGGACATTTTACTAAAAAAGTGGATCGGTATTTTTTTAAATAAATATATAAAAAAAACACCAATAAATATGTTGACGACTATAATCTTCTTTCTTTAAAAATAAAAATTGAGTACAAAATACAAAAGAACAACATATAGGTAGTATAAATAAAAAATTTTTGCTCTTTCTGAATGAAATTTCTTAGCTGGTGGTTGAGCATGCCTATATGCATTTGATTGGGGCTTTACCAAATCGTCAGTACAATATTTTTATCAAGGCAATACGTTTGGCATACATACGTATGGTGTATTTCTCTGTTTTCTGGGTACTACCATAGGCTCATAGTTCTCACATTTGACGAGTAGTTATTATTTAAGAATAGGATTAATTATCCTACACAATCGTACGATTATAACCCTGGTATGGTAGAGTTTATGAAAATTTTCGAAAGACATCAAAAATTCTTTAGACCAGGTTTGTATTTTTTCCAAAAGTTGTACTATTGTTCAGGATTATGAGTCCTACGCTTTAGGAGTTCTTATGAGCTAATAATATGGATTGATCATTCAGAGGTTTATAGATATTTGAATTATGTACATATGTATGTGCAACTAATAGTGATTTTATGAAGCATTATATTATTATTATATGCAGTAAACTAAAATAAACTGCAAGGTTATTATGTAACCCGAATCAAACAAAAATGTTTTCGAATTGTAATGTTAATAACATACAAAATTCGACCAGTTATTTTTTCGAATAGAATTAAACAATAACCCCCTTTTTCTTTTTTTCATTTGTGTAAATTTTAATATTAAATAATGAAGAAAGCAGTCAGCATTTGAAGATTACTACAATACAATTTTTAATATATATTAATAGATAATGTTAATATATTGCTATCTAGACGAGATATTTAAACACATAATGCGTTTCCTTATTGCAGTTTTTTTAAGGGAATGGCAATACTGCTGCAGAACACTGGATTGTACATACATACATACATACACAAGGCATATTATAATTAGTGATGAGATCGTGAGTCACTTTTCAGACACTATCAAGCGAGCTCACGGAAAAAGGATTATTTTTTGTATAGTAGCCTTTGGGCTTTAATGGTCTTTACATTCTGTTGCTGTTCTGTGCTGCGCCGTTCTGCTTCTAAGTTTGAGTACTTACTTCTTCTGCAGTAACTTATCAGCTGTTTTTCTGTCCAGAATGGTCACAGTTTTCCACTTAAGTGAGAGTTTTGCATAGGCCATTGTTAAGTTTCAATATAATTTCATATTTTTCCTTTACAAATTAAATTTTTTAAATTATAAAAGCACAATCACAATATATTTCAAAATATATTTTTTATTTATGCTGTCACTTACAATTACTTATTAGTAGAAACTAATTATGCGTTTTATCTTGTCCAAAGAATTCTTTCTGTCGAACTTGGACTGGCTTCTTTTAATATTTTATTTTTGATCCATTTTCACTTTGTAACAAAAAATATTACAAAACAACACAAATTTTACGAAATGATCACGTAAAAAAATCTACTCACGCATTCGAAGTAGCCCCCATCAATAATTATAATGTTCCTTGCAAACACAGTTGCCAAATTTATGCATGCTTTACTCATTTACGCAATATATACATACATGTGTACACATGTATATCGGTGTATATATATGTATGTATGTATAAATAAATAAGGCCTACGCACATGCGTGCATATGTATGTATGTAGATACATCACAATTTTTGTTCTTTTAGAACACACGAGACTAATTCATCTGGCATAAAAATGTATACTTATGTATACATACAGATTTGTGTGTATTAGAGTTTTTTTTTGTATTATTTTAACCCAGTTGGCCACGTCTTTAAGACATCTTTGACGACGGGTACAAGACAATGGTAAGTCGTAGAAGACATATTAAAGACAACTCCATACAAATCGTTGACGAAATTTTCATACAAATGGCGGCGAGGTCACACAAGACCAGATGAGCGACATTGTCGCTCAGATTGTCCTCAACAAGGCCTTATTGAAGACAAAACGTGTGACACTGTCGCTCAGATTGTCATCAACAAGGCTTTATTGAAGACATAACGAGGGACATTGTCGCTCATATTGTCGTCAACAATGCTTTATTGAAGACACAACGAGGGACATTGTCGCTCAGATTGTCATCGACAAGGCTTTATTGAAGACAAAACGTATGACACTGTCGCTCAGATGGTCCCCAACAAAGTTTTATTGAAGAGAAAACGTGTGACATTGTCGTTCAGATAGTCACGAACGCCGATTTCTTTTAAATTGTCGATTAGAAAACTTAATCTACAGACGACATGTCGTACATGAAACGTCGAAGACAATGTCGTCTAGGACGATTTGGACAACTGGGAACATTTACTGTTTTTTATTTTGTGTGTATTGTTTTTGTGTTGAAAAATTGTGTCAACCAGTGTGCACACTTCTACCGATATTCGGTATTCTATCGAATATGTTTGTGAATTTAACAATCCACCAATTCTACCGAACAAGGGCTGAAATCTAACGAATATTGTTATGTAGTAATTTAAGTCTATATATGTATATGTAAAATATCTATTTTGCCACATAGCAGTGCGGCCACAGAGCGGTCATTTTCTCTCATGAAAATCATTAAAACAGAATAAAGAAATCGGTTAAAACCTGAAACTATAAGTAACTTAATATTTGGCAAAGAATTGTGCCTTGGGTATGAAATATTTATTCCTGAAAATGATTTAATAATTTTTACACAAAAGTTTAAATTCATAAATGGATCTTACATATAATCTTTGTAGTTACAAATGTTTGTCAAATAAAAGTTATTTCAGTAGCTTTATAAAATATATGTACCTATGTTAAAAACGGAATTTCTGTTATATATAATTATTTATATATTATTTTATATATGCATAGCATATCTATATAAAGGGTAAGGGCAAATAACTGGGGATGACACTTTTTTATTGGAAATTCATTGTTTACGGCAGTTTAATTTCCAATCACATGTGAAGTTTTAAATGCGCTTTTTGAACCTGTTTAGTTTGATACTCCTTACACTTACCCTTTACATATAAGTACATATATTTTGTTATTTCTAATGTTTCTCTGAATAAAAAAAAATTCTACCAAATTTCATTCAAATCTACCAATTTTTTTTGTCGATTCTACCGAATTTAAAAAAAATTAAGTGTGCACACCAGGGAAGGCATTGAGAATTTTAAAATCGTACCAACAACTTTCAAAAATTGTACTTTTTTTACCTTAATTGTACTAGAAGATTTTTTTAGTTCATATTACATATTTTTATTTGTAATAATCAACTTTGTTCTAACTACCGAATCGTTTTCAAAAATTTTCTTGTAAGTTGGGATGTTAAAGCATATGGTTACACCTGTTTAAGTTGAAATTTAAAATATAGAAGTTAATAGCATTTGCTCTAGCATCCGAAGTTAAAAAAAATTATTTGGAAAAGAACAAGTTCATATTTTTTGATTTTATTGCTTCGTTTTGCTTTCACAAGACGGGTTTCAAGTGAGAATAATATGAGTTGTATGGTTCAAAAGTGAAACTGGAGAGATTCCTTAAATGTACTTAATTAGTCATTGGTGTACTATTGTACTTTCCGAGTTTGAATAGTACCGAAAAAGGTACAATTGTACCAACTTTGCCATACCTGGTGCACACTGGTGTCAACCACAAAACCACTCTCTTTGCTTCTCTCACCACAAACTAGCATGTTATGCCAGCAAAATTGTTCTCGTGTGCGAAAGGGCATTCGTCGCAGAATTAAATATGTATGTAGAAAAAAAATATGCATATTTACAATAAAAGAACTTTAGTCAAGCAGCTTAAAATATATACATACATACATACATACATATGTATATAAGAAGTTGTCTACATACATATATGTACATATGTATGATAAAAATTTAATAAAATAAATTGGCTGCGACCCATACATATTTCCCGACTTATCGGTCTTCAAAGTTTTGAATGAAAATACAGTTTAGTGAAGGTACTCAACAAAATATCAAGATACATATGTATGTATATTTTTAATACATATTCACCTATTTCCTTTTTTTTCGAAAAATATTTTACCTATTCTTTTCGCGACATTTAATGTTTTATGTTACAAAACTTTTAAGAAAATAAATGAATACGTACATATGTGTGTATGTATATATGATATATGCACATACATACATACATACATACATATATTCACATGTACATAACTATGTATGTATATATTTACTTACCTTGCGGCTACACGTTCAATAAATTGTTTTCAATTTTGTCACACGTATGGATTGTCAAAATTTGCTAAAATTGAAGTTGTGACGTAGGCTGCAAGCAATTTGATTACCAATTTTATGTTCAATAAATTGTTTTCAATTTTGTCACACGTATGGATTGTCAAAATTTGCTAAAATTGAAGTTGTGACGTAGGCTGCAAGCAATTTGATTACCAATTTTATGTTCAAAATGCCGTCGTCGAGGAAACAATTAAAAATTTTTGACTACATATTTTATTTCATCAAATAAAATTACTTCTGTCTTAAATTTATTACAAACACAAAAATTATTTTAAAACATTTGTTAAATTAAAAGAAAAAATGAATGAAGCGTTGACAGAAAAAATTGAAGTCCACCTGGTATTCAATTCTCAAATGTATAATTGTTGTAGTAAAAAAGTGTGAATGTATTGAACTTTGAAACAAAAATTAAAGAAAAACTTGAACGTGTACCTCCAAGTTAACTATAATATTGATTGACTACAATTTGGTTGTAAAATAAGTAGTTAGTAGTCAATTTAAAAGTCATGCAGAGACGGACAATTGACTACCGCCTATGACATGCCTATGTTAAAATAGTGACAAGGAAGAAAATCAATTAATCAACTAGATGTGGTTATTAAAAAACTAGTTTGAAGTTACTTACAAATGGGTTTGAGTTCCTATAGGGTATTATATAACTTGGTATATAGTATATAGCATACATACATATGTACATATGTACTAATATGTAAGTATGTATGTAGATACATAAGCACATACATATGTATGTACATACAATTGCACATAAAAAATACAAACAATATTATGGGTTTACAAAACAAATTTTGTATGAAAATTTACGGCCTGGTCCACGATGTCGACATGAAATTATCTGTCGCTTTATTATATTGAAAACAAAAACAAATTTTCTTATTTTGTTTTTGTTTTCAATATAAGTAAGCGATAGATAGTTTCTTGTCGACATCGTGGGCCAAGCCGTTAATCTATAAACCTTACCAAATTACTTTTTATGAAGAAGGCCATTTCGTCATAATGCAATAAATAAGTAAGTAAGTACGCATTTATGCATGTACTTATGTACATATCGATGGCTTAATATAAAAAAGGCCTAAATCGAATTTTCGATATTTTACAGGAGAAGCAAAAAACTGAAGAAAAAATAAAATATTTACATGCAGAAATAGGTTTTTAAGTTGCCATAAGTCCTTGATTTGGAACTGTAACGTACTAAGATCTTCAAGGAGGATGCAATTATACGTTGTCACCCAGAAAACATTAAAAACACGATTTCGAAAAAATTGAGTTAGGCCCTATTTGTATTAAGCCGTCGATATGTAGAAACACTACAGCAGAAAACTGCAATATTTATACTACAGAGTATTACCCCTTTTAGATACGAAAAGTTTACTTTGCAAAGTCTTAATTCAGGTGTGAGAAAGACAGAGGGTGGAATATCTCTTCGTGTCTTCCTCCCAGCTGAGTTAAGACCTTGGAAAGTAAACTTTCCGTGTCTAAAAGGGGTGTATGATCCATGATACAATTATAACAGGTACATGCAAAAGCCCAGCCTGTTATTGTATACAACACAAATAGTTGTCAAACTTTGTTTACAAGCTACAAAAATGTTATTGTATTTGTTTTACCAATGAAATTACACATGGCTGTTGACGAAAATTATACTACACATGTTTTTTGTGGGTTAAAATGAAAACAAAAATAAATAAAAATAGAACATATAGTAGAATTACACACAGATTATACATGAATGTAATTACATGACCTAAACATGAGATTAATTGCACACTCTGTGTAATTACACACCTATTGGCAACACTGAATGACTATAATCATTCATGAATACCGCGTCTGCAGTTGTACTTTAGTTACCCTGAAATTTTTATTTTTAAAAACAAAAGGCATCTGTATCTGACAATTCTGCGCAAGGCGCATTTATTAGGTAGCAGCACTACAGCAGGTGATTAATGTCATTATACCAATCTAAATGTCAAATTTGGATTGTGTAGGTATAACCATAAAAGCATGCTTTTATTTGGGTATACATAACCACCTTTCGAATATTCAGTTTTGTATGGTGTTTGACATTTCCTATAAGAAACATGCAATCTGACGATGCTACCCTGTTTTGAAAAGTAAGAAGGTAATTTATACCAACAAAGTTGCTGTTGTAATATTTGTTGTAGCATCGCGGGTACCTGATTGATGTGCCTTGATTATGCGTTTGTTTATACCAACAAAATGCATGTGTTTTTTGGTGTTGTAATTTTGTTGTAGTCGTGCATGTACCTAGTATAATTTTACCATGACGTAGTGTTAGTACATACCCATCTAGCATTTGGAAGATACATACATATGTATGTATGTACTTACACATCGCTCATTTACTCAAACAACGCCACAACTCAAAAAATGGAAATTTAGAGTTAATGATGTAAAATTAGTCCTCGTATCGTTCTTCATACATATATTATAAAAATTTCATTGGAAAATATTATTTACTCATCTCTTGAAAGCAAAATGAAATTTACTTTTTTAATTAATTTGTAGGCAAATTGCAAAATTTAACTCCTTTCCTCGCAAACTAGTTTTTTAGAGTTATGGCGATGTTTGAGTAAATGAACGATATATACATTCAGTGATGCCAACTTTTTCAGAGCAAAAAGCACTGTTCTTTAAATATGCACTGAAGAGCACTAAATGCAATGTGCATGTTTGTATGTTCATGCTTAAGTGGGGTTTACATTCGAACTTGAAAGTCAAAAATGTTTGATACTCAGACCGTTATTCAAAAAAAAAAAGTTGGACACATGATGGAGTTTATGAAAATTTTCAAAAGACATGGTTGTATTTTTTCGTCGTGCGATTGTGTAGGATAGTGAGTACCAGCCTTGACAAAAATTTTGTATAATGAATTATTTTAGAGTTTCCTTTTCTTCTCATTTTCTGTTCTAATCATACTTCTCGTACGATTTTGTTTTAACATAGCATCTCACATATATAAATTCTTTGAAAAATAATTTTACGCGAACATATTGTGTAGTTTATGCTACAAAAATTGCTCTTGAATGACACTTTTTTACACTCTATCAGTTAAAAAACAATATGGCCCATGATTGTCACTCAACCGCAAATATTTTTGCTATTGACTATTGACTGATGAAATTTGTGTTCTCACTATGGATCAAGCCAAAATTTAAGCAAAATGCCCCTTATCTTCTGTATTGCGTGCTCTACTTTATATTTATAGGATATATGTACATACATACATATATTTCAATTCACATTTCATTTGAGTTGCAAAAGAGGAAAAATTCGTATTTGAAATATTTTATGAAGCTTCAAGACCATAAGAAAATAATATTTAGTGGAGTTGCAAAATGCACTAAAAGCACTAAAACCAAAAGTGAAAAAGCACTAATTCAGTGCCGTTAAAAAACACCAATTTGAACAAATTGTGCACTGTTATAATTTAAAAATCACTAAATCTAGTGCGAAAGGTACTAAATTGGTATCGCTGTTTACATTAGAGCACCATAATTTCCAAAGGTAATTATTTTATTCGCTCCACTGGAAATTCTTGATAAACTGGCCATACAAAATTACATGTGTGTAAAAATTGTACTGATAGCGGCCATGCGCAATGCACTTTTCACAAAACAAATTTCCTATTTTCACTTTAAACACCAAACATTTATATGCTGCATTTTTCGTAAAAATTTCTTATGACCATTTTTTTTAGAATAACAAGCTCAACATCTTTCCTGTACATAATTTTGCCTTAAGGGAATGTAACTAAATTGTTTGGAAAGGTTTCGGTTTAACGGCTTTCGCTAACAATTGGATAGCAATAATTAAATCCGTTTTCATTATTTTATAAGGTAAAATCTGTATATTATGTAGCACAATTGCATTTGGGCCAAATATGTGTCATTTAATAACAATGCATCAGATACCAGTTTATTATAAGCTTTGTTATGTATTTGGAAATTGTCATGCAGCTCGTGATCTATTGAATATTTCTCAACAAAACTAAACAAATATAGGAGATAGAGATAATTATTTTTTTATATACAAAATCCGCGTCCATACTTGCATATATTATGTAAATTCACTATATCGTCGGTTGGTTTCTGGTTTGCGGCACAGTATATTCCAAACACATTATGTCTGCAGCAAACCAGAAACTAACCGACGATATGTTATTAAAGTATTATTTTTAATTACTTTATTAACATATACATATGAGGTACAATGAAAATAAAGATTCAGCTTGGAAAGTGTTAACACGGCATTTTGGAAATCACATATAAATCTTGTTTTCAGATTTTGTAGAAAATAATTTATAATATCATTATGATGAATTAAGTATGATTTATAAAAGCTAAATAATCAGATATGTTTCAGAAAAGTAAATTCAATTGAATTTTGAAATATTGACTTTGTGTGTTATTTTTTCAATGAACATAATTTTTCGGTGCAATGTCTGTATAGTTTTTAGAATGTTTATTAATTTCAAATGGAAATAGTAACCGCATACTATTAATTATGTAGAAAATTAAAAACTAAAGTTTCATTTGCTTCTAATGTTTTCGTACACGCCTGAATGTGATAATGCTTTCGTTATCATATCGACCTTTCGTTTACTCAAAAATATATTTTGTGATATTTCTTTGAAATTTTCACAAGTTTTTGTTTGAGCTTCACCTACATAGAACTATTTTTCATTAAAATTTTCTTAAGGAAGTGCTATTATCTATTATCACAACTATTATTATGATTGAATTATTGTTATTTTAACAAAAAATTTAAAATTTAGTGCTTTTTCAGTTTTTTCTCTCAGTTTAGCGCTTTTTGAAATTAAAAAGTTGACAACTCCGGTAGCTGAGTACAGAGCTAACAAATAAAACTAGAACGCCGGCCACAATTGCAAGGGAAATTACAGAAAGATCTGGCAATAATTTTTTGCATTTACACAGACCACATTTTGACGGCCAGCCGCATTACTATACATAATTTATATCAGAGCCGTCATAGTACACAATTTATGATAAAAATCATTTTTTTTCAAAGTTATCCAAAATTATGAGGAAATATCGGGTTTCATTTGACTATAAGGATAGAAGATCCGTAAATCCATATCAAAAAGTCCAAATTTTTTAGGGCATCAAATCATCCTCTCTACATATATATATATATATATATATATATATATATATATATGCATATTGTAATTATTGGGGACTCAAAAAACCTTTACTTTTTTAAACGTCATCATGTAAATAAAATTTAAATAAGCATACAAATTCGATATTTTTAATTTATTTTAAGTTTTGACGGAGAAGGAGCGTTTCATAAGGCGATTGTAATTATAGAGGACTCAGTCTTATGCTCTATAAATATCTAGGACTTGTCCCCAATAATTACTATATATCATTATTGCCAGACTGTAAGCTTTTTTCCCCGGTTTTTACTGACGGCGTAATGTTTTGTAATGGCCAACGGAGTTTGCATTCTTGTTTCTACCAGTGATGCTAATATTGATTTGTACCAAAATCGTTCAGTAAGAAAAATAAATTAATAACCAATAATTGTATGATGTATCTACATCGAAAATTGGAGAAATCATAAGTGCGTGAAGAATGGTGCTAATAATACTAACGTACGAGTTGATTTGCTCTTTTAATCTTAAATTTTATAGTTAAGATGTGATTTACTATATTCACATACTTTAGTTTTCATATTTTATAGAAACCATTATTAAAAAATTATCCATTAGAATGATCTAATTAAATAACAATTATTTAATAAATTTTGTGGCCAGTTTCTTGCAGTAATTTGTTTTGCTAAGTATGTAATTTATACTACGTTCTAAATAAAATCTGTCACTAAATTTATTATATTTTGCAATATTTTAATTTGTATGATAATATCTATAATTTAATGATGTAAATAAAAACTAAAATTCGAATTTATGCTAAAACATAAATAACATAATTTGACGTGTCCATTTATATTGTTAATGTAGAATGTAATGTAGAACAAAATCTTATTATCAAACTTTGTATATAAAATAAACTAACGACAAATAATTTTTGTGTGTGAAGTTTGACGTTTAACTTTTAAACAAGTTGCTGTGTTTCCAATTTGCTGTGTTGCCAATTTGCCAATTTATATGCCGAAAAACATAGTTGTATCATAAAACTTTGGCAAAATGTAATGACAAACTGGATTTTTATTTCTATAAGAAATCTAGTCAAACCCAACTCGATTTTGCTCGACATTTCGTGTGTAGTAGATTTCCCTCAGATTTAAATGTACTATTAGTTTATATATTAGAAACTAATTTAAATAAAACTTAATTATACGAAAATAGCATAATTTGATAGTTTGTGTCTTAACATTGTGGATCAGTAAAATTTTATAAATAGTGTCTTAAGGACTGAAAATGAGAAAGAGCCAGAAATCGAAATTTTATGTATTAACTACCAATTTTAAATATAGATAATTATGTATGTATACATAGATTTCGTTATTTTAATACAGAAAGGCCCTAACTCATTACATTTTTGAAATTGAGTTATTTTAAGTTTTCGATACATACGATGTTTTCCTATCAAAATATACGAAAAACTCGATTTCAAAAAAATATTAAGCTATGTCCTTTCTATATTAAGGTAACGATATGTATGTTCCGCTAGACGTATTTTTTTTAATCTAGACCTTTTTAGACCTTTTTTCAAAAATTGTTACGCGTTTTGAGTCTCAAAATTTGACATCACTGTATGGAATATTTTTCCATTATGGTAGGTACGCACTTTGCAATATGCTTGCGCAACACGTTTATATTTCATGCGGCATATATTAACACACATACAGCAATCTACAATTAGAAAATTAATGGAATATCAAAATATTTTGATATTTTTGAAACCTCAAATGGAACGCGAAATGAAACCATAAACAAGACTACACACCATGATATAAATATAGAAGGTACTTACCCCGTTTTCGGCTAGCAATATATATGTTGGCAATATAACACTGGCAGAATAACAGAACAATATTTTTGATTGCTTTCCTTATGTTAAGGCTATGGGAAATCGTAGCTTATAATATCGTCGGTTGGTTTCTGCTTTGCTGCAGACAATGTATTTTGAATATATTGTGCCGCAAACCAGAAACCAACCGACGATATGGAAAAAGTCAACAGGAAAGGTGCAGAGCAAAAATATAATTCACTTGTAAATATCTGGTTAATCGAATGAATTTTTATGTTTATAAACTTATAACAATACACATTATTTCACTACACACGGTTTTAAGAGAATATTTTGCTATTTTAATATAAATAAATATGTATATTTTCCCAATTTCACTAAAATGTCAAATGCAATACAGAAAAGTCGAACATAAATTAACACTGACTTTGACGTTTCATGTTCGAAATAATTATAACATATATTGCAAGTACCTGCAATGAGCTGTCTCCACTAGCAATAATATAATTTTGACAACTGCTGCAATATATGTCGACATATTTATTGCTAGTCGAGACATATGGTTACATTTTCTAATTTTTTCTTGACATTCATGACATGAAGTTTCCGGTAAAATCGTGCTAGCGTATTAATTTAATATTTCCCCTCTGCTTCCTACTGGTTTGAAAACTTTATTTAAAAATTATTTCAAAATGGTTTTTTATTAAATACAGAACGTATAAATTAAACAATTAAGTAAAACTATGAGTGTAGCATTTTATAAATTTCCTTCATTTCCTGGTGTTCGTCAACAGTGGCTAAGAGCCTACAAGATCTGTAAAATAGACTTGCCAAACTATCTGATCGGCTATTTAAGCCATTTTATAAAAAGGATGTTACAATCAACCAGAAGCGAATTATATAGATTAAAAAAAATGCAATTTTAATCAATATTTGGTAAACTTAATGAAAATTTATTGTCAACTACTCAAAATCACCAATCAATTTGGTTTATCAACGTCAAATTTAGATGAAAATATAGTTAAAAGACTTCTTTTACCTAGGGCTTACACGTGCAAGTGCATGTTGAAAAAACTCAATACTAACACATCTACGCTTTCGGCACTTGCAGTCTACTTCCAACTCAACTGCCAAGGAATTTTACAAGACAGTGCCTTGGTAAACTTGTAGCAAGTAAACGGAAAGTTTGCTAACAGTGTTGCCCTACTAATACTTTAGCACAAATCAACTGGATTTCAGTGTAATGTTATATGAGTTTTTACTTATTTTAAATATATTTAAAAGCTAATTTAATAGTTTTTCTTAAATATTCATAAATCAAGCAGTTAATGAAATTTTTAGACATAAATAACATTGAAACAATACGAATAAAGTTCAATACTATCTGGTTCCCTTAAAATTAAACTTATTTATGTTATGGACAACTCTGCACTAAAGGTGAAGTTACATAACACGCGTTAGTGCGCGTGCGAACTGTAGGCATCTGTCAAAAAAAGTTGAAATAGTGTTTTTGCATACAACAAGTTACATACGAAACTCTTTGACGCGTTTGCCACAGAAAGTTGATTAACTTTCAACTTTTTAACGCGTTATATTGTTTTGACAACTAATCAGCCGACAATAAACAAGAAAAAAATTTTAAAATTTAGAATCATGGAGCAAAAACTTATTGAAGAGTTTGAAAACATACAGTATTGGATAAAAAAGTATTTGAAAATGTTCCAAGTCCATTTTTCAATGTAAAAATAAGTAAAAAAAGCTGATAGAAAAGGCGTTTATAACGCGTGTTGTGTAACTTGCCATTTTTCATGTGCTAAAGATTTTAAACGCACGATACTTGTAGACGAACTGACGCGTGTTATGTACTTCTACATAACACGCGAGTTACGTACCCACTCTATATCTAATAGTAATTGCTGGTAAAGTGTAGTGAACCTAATAGCTTCAATCAAATTCCGTTCCCACACTTTGCCAGACAGTAACATCAGCATTTATATAAATATGTTTATGTTGCTTACTTTTAATTAAATATAAGTTTAAAGTTACATTTTTGGAATCCCACATTTGGTGGAATGATTTTATATTATTATATTTTTATATTTTAATAATTAGTCTTAAGATTCATTCAATAAAGGACAGTTGTTCAAAAGAACATCCGTCACTAGAAATCAAATGTTTGCTTTAGTTTTATTTCAAAATAAATACAAAAGGCAAATATAATTGGCGCAGTCGGTAAACGGCCAAAGTTAAGAAGCTAAAAAAGTTAAAAAATTAAAAAATCAAAAATAAAAGAATAGTAGACTTCTGTGAACTAAAGTTCATTTAAAAAGTGATTTTCAATACAGACTTGATTGTATGTAAACAAAAACTGTTAATTGCTAAAAATAAAATAAAAAGAATTGTGAGAATCGTATATTAAATTGTACAAATATTCAAAATAAATCTGAAATATAGACACAATGAATAAATTCGACGTCAACAGAGACTTAAAAGAACAAAGAATTAGTGAGTTGGAGGTTGTGCTGCGGCAGCAAGAAGAGAAAATTATGCAGCAGACCGAACAACTTAAAGTACAACAACAACAACTGCATTTAGAGCAGCAACAACGAGAACAGCTACAACAACAACAGCAGCAAATACATCAGGTACAACAACAACTGCATTTAGAGCAGCAACAACAACAACAGCAGGAATTACATCAGCTACAGCAACAGCAGATTCATCAGCAGAATTACATTCCAATGGAACCGAAAGACATAATTCAACAGTTTAGACAAATTCGACCGCTAAATAACAACCATAGCATCAATGGATTCATAAAATCCATCGAGATGTTAATCGATCTTTGTGGAGGTAACACCGCATTAATTAAGTTTGGGATCCAGATAATAATAAACGAAAAAATCACTGCAGACTTTGCAACATATATAAGGCAACTTGGGGACATCTCATGGGATCAATTAAAAGCAAAGTTGAGGCCCCAAGCCAGGCCAAAGACATCGTATGCCGAAATTTTTAACAGGTGTCGATACATTAAAGTAAGTAATTTAAGAGAACTTTTTGAGTGTTTCGAATTAGCTAAAAATGAAATAAGTGAAATTTACGAACTGGATGACAATAAATCTATGTTATATAGGTCAGAAAATGTAGACAGGGACTTAGTAAATATATTAATTGAAAAAATAGATGGACCACTCAGAGTTAATCTAGACGAAAGTTTGACACTGAACAATATAGTAAACAAATATACTAAACTTAGATTGCTAGACGATAGTAGGGCTATTGACAGTAGGCATAAGGCAAATAAAAATATCAGCAATAATTACTATAGGAACAAGGTGAACGGATATCAAAATTTTAATCAAAACTACAACCGGCAAAAGTCCGAGTTAAAACCTAATAACAATTGGAAAAACTCTGTGACAAACAGCTCTCAATATGGGCCAAGTTATAGTTCTAAAAGAAATTATTTTCAGGAAAAAAGCAGTGGAAACTTTGGAAGAAATCAACAGGATAGATACCGTCAGAATAATAATGTAGGGAACTGGCAAAATAAGACTAATAGGTATAATGAGGGAAATAACTTTCAAAACCACCAAATAAACGAAAGGTGTTCGAATAGGACAAGGAACTCTCATATGAGTGTAGATCAGCAAACTACACATATGGACATAGGAAATGGAGAGGAAAAAGAGGTAAATTTTTTAATACAGCCTCCCCAATCCAATTACCGATAGTGATACTTACTATTGGGAAACAAAAAATACGATTTTTATTTGATACTGGCTCTTCAACTAGTATTATTAAACCTCACGTTTTAAAAGAACATTTTCAAATAGAAGAATTAATGAAACCCGTTCAATACAGAACAATTAACGGCACAAACATAATTAAATTTAAAGTTGTAACTCCCTTTCCAAAAGAATTTTCTGCTCAGGGAACTTTGAGTTGGAAAATTATTAATCTCTGTAATAATAAATATGATGGAATAATTGGACAAAATTTTTTGATACCCCTTAAGGCAAAAATAAATAATGAACATGGTTATATTGAAATTTTTGGCAACAAATTATTTTTCGAGGAAATGTTTTGTTCTTTCTTTTATGAGAATATAAGGGTATTAGAACCAGTTGCAAAAACAAATGTCGTAGATAAACTTGATTTTTGTCACTTAAATGAAGAGGAAAGAAGAAAAATCAAAAATCTTCTTACTGAGTTTAAAGATTTATTTTATGTAGAAGGCGATAATCTTTCAGCCACAACCCAAATAGAACATCAAATCATTACTACAATTGACAAACCCCTTTATTCAAAAACATACAGATATCCACAAATTCATGAAAACGAAATAAACAAACAAATAAAATATATGTTAAAACAAAACATTATTCAAGAGAGCAATTCTGCTTACAACAGTCCTCTATGGATTGTACCTAAAAAAGCCGATAATTCTGGAGAGAAAAAATGGCGATTAGTAGTAGACTATCGCAAACTAAATGAATTCACAGTAGGAGATAGGTACCCTATACCTAACCTTAACAGTATTTTAGACAAATTAGGCAGAGCCCAATATTTTTCGACTGTGGACCTGGCAAAAGGTTTCCATCAAATACTCCTTAAGGAGGAAGATCGAAAGAAGACGGCATTCTCTACACCCTATGGGCATTACGAATTTATGCGAATGCCTTTTGGCCTTCGTAACGCACCATCAACCTTTCAGAGATTGATGAATTCTGTACTAAAAAAATTTATAAACAGGACATGTGTAGTGTATATGGATGACATTTTGATATTCAGTTCATCCTTAGTGGAACATATCGATAATATAAAAGATATATTTAAAACCTTAAGGAAGGCTAAGTTAAAGATACAAATTAACAAGTGCGACTTTCTCAAGAAAGAAACACAGTTTTTGGGTCACGTATTAACAATTAATGGTATAAAACCAGATCCTAAAAAAATCTCAATAATACAGAATTTGAAACTTCCAAGTAACGCAAAACAAATTAAGTCGTTTTTAGGAATGACCGGATTCTATAGGAAATTTATTAACAACTATGCCAAAATTGCATACCCAATAACCAAGTATTTGCAGAAAAACACAAAAATTAATATGAATTACCCTAGCTATATAGTGGCTTTTGAAAAACTTAAGGAGCTTATAACGAGTTCACCCATACTTAGATATCCAAATTTTACAAAACGTTTCAAAATCGTCACTGATGCAAGCAATAATGCAATTGGAGCCGTCTTGACTCAAGATGGTCACCCAGTAGCATATGCTTCGCGAACGTTGAACAAACACGAAACAAACTATGCAACAATTGATAAAGAATTGTTGGCAATAGTTTGGGGTGTTAAATATTTTAGGCCATATATTTATGGGAAAGAATTTGACTTAGAAAGCGACCATCAACCACTGAAGTGGCTCATAAGTAAATATGCGGGCAAAGATATAAGCCCTAGGCTACAGAGATACCTCATTGATTTAGGCGAATATAATTTTAAGATAGAATATATAAAAGGGAAGTGCAACTACATCGCGGATTTCCTAAGTAGAATCAATGTCGAGGAAAACGAGATAAATACATCAGAGGAATTGATGGACGGCAGTGAAACAAGCAATATTGAAAGTTCTTTAGATGTTGAGACTGCACACTCTCAAGAGGAGGATCTCCACGATGGCATTCCAATACTGGATACGGTAGTAAATCGTTTTAAAACTCAAATCATTGTAGTGGATATTAAAGAAAAAGACATTGAAACGGTTTTTGGCAATAAAAGAGTTTATATAGACAGACATGACATTACAAATAATAACATATCCAATATTTTAAGAAGGGAGGTTGCTAAAGGAAAAATACGAATTTTCTCTAAATTAAACGATCACGAATATTACGAGGTTCAACTAAAGTTGATAGAGGAATTCCCAGATAGAAACAACTTTAAATTAATAAAGTGTTCTTTTTTTGCTAGAGATATTGAGGATGATATTGAACTCAATAAACAGATATCATTGTTTCATAAATACGAAAGTGGACACTCAGGTGTTGTAGCTACCTATGAGAGCATCAAGCATAAGATATATAATCCACATTTGAAATTATCAATACATAAAATAATAAATAACTGTCACATTTGTTCGTCAGCTAAGTATGACAGAAACCCAATAAAAAATAAGTTCAAAATAACTGAAACCCCTTCTACTACAAACGAAATAATCCACGTCGATACTTACGTAAACAGTAAACACTAATTCATAATTTTTATCGACAAATTTTCAAAACACGTAATTTCATTCCATTTGATCGACAGAAATAGTCAAACCCTAGTTAGAAAAATTAGAGCATTTTTAGCCATTAAAGGCAATGTTACCAAATTTGTGTTAGACAATGAATTCAATAATGTCAATGTAAGGAGCTACCTTGATCAAGAAGGAATTCAATATCATTTTACGAAACCGAATAGCCATACCGGTAACTCTGACATTGAAAGATTTAACAATACGGTCACAGAAAAAGTTAGAGCCCTTAATTTGGAAGAAAAACTTCCAATAAATACTCAAATCCTTAAGGCAATAAAATTCTATAATAGCACTTATCATAGCGCAATTAAATGTAGTCCTATAGATGTACAAAATAAATTGATTGACCATACCATTATAAAACAAAGACTAAAAGATGCAAAAATTAAAAAAATCCAAAAAATAAATAAATCCCGTGAAAACTACATAGAAAACAGAGAAGAAGGCTTTATAAAAAACTATAAAAGCCTAAGGCATAAAGAACAACCAAAGTTTATTAAAAAGGTTTTGGAAAATGTACATGAATCCAACATTAAAAGACCTTGCAAATATGCAGTTGACCGTATAGACAAAACGAATCCTAATAGTGATGAAGACGATACTGACTTTGAGCATTTGTTGGAACGTTTTAAAAACCTTAAAAGACGTTTTAGAAACGACTAGTGCCCAGAAAAAAAAACCTTTAGAAAACGCTCTTATCGTTAGTATTAAAATCATTTTAAATTTGCAGATCCTGATAGTAATGGTAATGATGATCCTAGCAACTGAGACACAGGGAACACTGCGGATTAATGCAATCACTGAGGAGTCAGGTTATGCACAAATTAGGGTAGGAAAAGTTGAGGTGATAAACCAAACGTTTACAGTATTGCACTTGGTTGATACCAAGGAATTATACCAGATTTTGAATCAGGTCGAGAGTAATATAAAAAATTTATACCTTGATAATATGAAAATGATTGAAACAGAAATAAAAATTATAAAATCTAAAATAAAATCAATCACTCCGTCAGAAATAAGGAGAAAAAGGGGAATGTTTAATTTTGTTGGACATGCTTATAAGTGGCTAGCTGGAGTTATGGATGATGATGATCGCCAAGAAATTTTTGAGCATCTTGGTGTAATCGATGAAAATAATCATAATACAATAGCCGCAGTTAATAAACAAATTTATATAAACACACAGTTTAATGATTCGATACAATCCTTAAAATCAGCAGTAGAAGAGGACAGAACAAATATTAGAAATGCATTCATGAGTTTTAAGAATAGACAGAGCGAAATTATTCAAAGACTTTTGTATGCAGACCAAATGTTCAAACTTAATTACCTTAAAGGGAAAATTGAACATATTCAAGATAACATTGCTTCCGCTAAAAATCACATTTTTCACCCAAGCATCTTAACATCAGAAGAAATTGATAAATTCCAAATTGATTTATTTAAATTGAAATCCATGAAAGCTGACGTTTTAAACTACAAAGACGGAATTCTGATTATTGCAATAAAAATTCCAATTGACTACATTCAAACTGACCTAAAAATGATTACAGCCTTACCAAATAAACATTATATGGAAATTAACGAGCCAAATAGCTATATTATTGAAATTGAACACAATGTTTTCACTTATGAGGAGAATGTATATCTCAAAAATTTAAAACATAGTAACACTGCACTCTGTTAAATAACTGTAATTTTAAGTATAATAATGCGACTGTCATAGAAACGTTTGAAGACGATAAGATTTTAATAAAAAATGCCAACGGCTTAGAAATTATACAGGACTGTGACGATCGAAAGCTAAAAATTAATAAAAATTATCTACTTTTCTTTTATGATTGCGAACTAAAAATTAACAGCCAGATCTTCAAGAATAATAGAATAGCTTTTCAGGACAGATACTTTTACCCGAATAACAACTTTTCAATTTCTAATATAACACCAATTAATTTTAAGCAAATAGAACTAAGAAACTTTGAGAATGTAAAAGAAATAGAGGAACTGAAAGTCCACAAAAATATTTCCTATGGAATAAACATAGTATTTGTGCTTGCAATTATAATTATATTAATTGTCATAATAAAAAGTAGAAATAGTAATATAGTTAATAAAACAAAAATTATAAATAAACCAGAAATAAAAGACATTGAATTAGAAGATATCTTAAAAAAATACAGACCTAAGTAATAAGTAAACCTTTAAATTTTTATTAATAAAAAAAAACAAAAAAAAAACATGAAAAAATTTAAAAACCACTAAAGAAATTAAACCAAGCAGAAACAACTTAACTTTAATTGTACTTGCAATTGTAAATAGATTTATTAAATTACAAAAAAAAACACAAACAACTTGAAATCTTTTTAATTTAAGAAAAATATTGTATTTCACTTGGTTTCCTATTTAAATAAAAATAAATTTGCCTAAGAAGCAAAATTAAAAAAAAAAAAAAAATCTGAAGAAAATATAATAATAATAAAAAAAAAAAAAAAAAAAAACTAAAAATATGATATATAAAACCCAGGAGTGTTTTAAACAAGGGGTGGAGGAGTTACGTACCCACTCTATATCTAATAGTAATTGCTGGTAAAGTGTAGTGAACCTAATAGCTTCAATCAAATTCCGTTCACACACTTTGCCAGACAGTAACATCAGCATTTATATAAATATGTTTATGTTGCTTACCTTTAATTAAATATAAGTTTAAAGTTACATTTTTGGAGTCCCACATTTGGTGGAATGATTTTATATTATTATATTTTTATATTTTAATAATCAGTCTTAAGATTCATTCAATAAAGGACAGTTGTTCAAAAGAACATCCGTCACTAGAAATCAAATGTTTGCTTTAGTTTTATTTCAAAATAAATACAAAAGGCAAATATAATTCGCGTTATGTAGATAGAACACGCAAGTTGCACAGTCGGGCATTTATGCGAAATTTTCGTTGATAATATGTACACAGAGCTTTCATGCAAGTACTTGCATGTGTAAATGCAGGGTTAGGCAGAAAACTTAGGAAGATGCGCAAAGTTATTACATAAGCACTTTTCAAACTTCACAAATATACAGTTATTTATACCACTTTATTTATTCGCGGGTGTTTTTTATTGAGGTATAGAACTTTAAGTTAGCATCACTTTTTTAACTGACGGCCATTTTGTCAGCTGTCAAGTGATTAATATTTAGTTTGGTTTGCCATTTTATCATGAACAGGTTGACAAAAGAACAACGCTTGCAAATCGTGCAAATTTATTTCAAAAATAATGGTTCAGTTCGCGAAGTTTACCGCAAGCTCCGTCCATTTTATGGTCGACATAATCGATCCATCAGAGCAATTAATTCGGTTAACCATGGATCGTTTTCGCACTACGTTTACTTTATGTGATAATACGCATCCGCAGAGACGTCGAACAGTGCGCAGCGAAGAAACAATTGCCGCTGTAGAGCAAAGTGTTGAAGAGGACCCGAATGAATCGATTCGCCACCGTGCACAGCCATAGAGCCATGATAACCGACTATTTTGTTCCCGAATTGGATGGCATGAATGTGGATGAGTTGTGGTTCCAACAATACGGCGCTACATGCCACACAGCGCACGTCACAATCGATTTATTGAAGGAAACATTCGATGAGCGCATAATTTCGCGGAATGGACCTGTCAATTGGCCACCAAGATCGTGTGATTTGACACCATTGGACTATTTTCTTTGGGGATATGTGAAATCGCTCGTCTACGCCAACCAACCAGAAACGTTAGGGGACTTGGAAGCCAACATTCGTGGCGTTATTGCCAACATACGGCCCCATATGCTCGAAAAAGTGGTTGAAAATTGGACCTGTAGAATTGGCTTTATTCGTGCCAGCCGCGGCGGCCACATGCCCGAAATCATATTTAAACATTAATGGCATAAAATTATCCTTCCAATAAAGCCAAATTGATGGACATTAAAACGATTTTCTTGTGTTTTATTTCAATTCGAAGTTCTATACCTCTAAAAAAAGACCCTTTAGTATAATGCTTAACAGTTTATTACCTCCCTTATACGCAAATCTTATATGTAAACAAATTTTTGTAAACAAATTCTAGGGGAAGTCTTAAATTTTTTACTATATAGACTAATTTTTCTTTATTTCTGTCAATAAATAAACTTCAGATATACTTATTTTTCAAAGCAAAGAGATAATTGAAATACCTTATATATTTATACTATGCTACACACAATGCTACCAGCAATAAAATCTCCCTCGTTGCATAAACATGTAGCAAAGTGTACTTACCAAAAGCAATAACATAATTTTGACATTCAGTGTAATAAATGTTAACATGCTTATTGTTAGTCAAGGCGAGATTAACTTTAAATAATTAGTTGCATATTAAAATATTTTCTTATAAAATAAATAGACAAGCGTTTGATGTAAGCATTGCTGTTTCAATTATTTAATTTAACATTACATACACATTTATAAATTCGCATATTCGCGTAAGTAACATATTTGAAATTTATAACAAGAATAGGTCCATTTCGAAACGATCTGGCACCTTAAAAAAAAATTTTGAACAAAAAATTTCTTTGTTATATTTCTTATAGTATAACCTTTTGAACAAATAACATATGTATTATTATTAAACAAAAAATTCTATCGAGTATTTTTTATAAAACTAATGAAATAAACATTCTTCATCGTTTTTCTCGAAATCAAATTTTTGTTCCATACATCAGAGCAGAAACAAACCGACGATTTGAAGCTCTATACAGCAGAAAAATAAAAAAAGAGTGAACAAATATTTGCATGACCATTATTACTTTTAAAATCACAATGTGACTTGAAAAATCCGATTTTCAGAACATGGCTGATAAATAAATTTTTTTGTAATAAACGTTTACAAAACTCACTATTTTTGATTAAAATCAAGAGAACATTTAACGTTTCTCTAAAGTTTGGTTTAGGCTAAATATATCAGTCCTTTTTATGACTACGAAATATTTAGACAATTTATCAAGAAAATTATTTACAAAGATTTGTGTATTGGAAAAAGTGGAAATATGTAAGTTTTTAATTTTATTAAAATCGATGATACGAAACTAACATCCATGTGAATGAAAAATTTGATTCGCAAATTTTCACATATGGAATTCATGATAAGGCTGAACGAATCTAGTGAATGTCATTTAATTTTGTATATTTAGAAATATTAGCTTTGTAAAAAAACAACATATGTAAATGTATGCTTAAACATAAACAAGATAGTTTAACGTCCATTACAGTACGAATAGACGAGCAATTTTTATTTCTGAACATAAGAAATAACGTCGACAGAATGATGTCACAAGAAAGTTTATATTCAAACTTATTTTAAGAGGTGGCTAGACGTATAATGTTAAAACTCAAAATTTAAGTTCTCGTATGCATACAACTTGTGCGTTTTAAGTTTTGATTTTTTAATAAATACTTCTGCCACAGACCATATATTTTGTGCTTCTGCCAAATTTTTTTTGTAACAAACTTATCTAGTTTCCCGCAATTATTTTCTACGGAATTGGTAAATTTGACAGCTTGTGTTCTAACATAATTGCTGAGACTTGTGTTTGAGCAATTATTTCCAAACATGTGTTCGAACACTATTATTTACGGTTTACACAGTCATTTTTTGTGTTAGCAACAGATTTTGACAATCGCCAACGCAAAAATTTCCAAGCTTATGTCTCGTGTAATCTCACTGTTAAAAGCAGCACAAAATAAATGCAATCCGAAAATCTCAAAAAATTTTGATATTACGTAGGTTGGTTTCTGGTTTGCGGCACAGTATATTCAAAATGCTTTGTCTGCAGCAAACCAGAAACCAACCGACGATTAAACAAGTGTGTAGACACTATGCGACCAACAATGAAATCTGCCAAGTGTGTACCTAGCATAAGCAATACATAACATAATTTTTACCCTACGTGTTGACTAGCAATATATATGTAGACATGTATTGCAACAGTTATCAAAATTATATTATTGCTAGTGGAGACAGCTAATTGCAGGTACATGCAATATATGTTGCAAAAATTGTCAAGGCATTTGCGTTAACAATTATTGCAGGCATGAAACGTCAAACTCGGTGTTAATTTATATTCGACTTTTCTATATTGCTTTTGACATTTAGATAATATTTGTGGAATTGGGAAAAAATACATATGTATGTACATTAATATAGGAAAAGATTCTCTTAAAAACGTGTTTAGTGAAATAATTTGCATTTCTATAAGTTTATAAACATAAAAATTCGTCCGATTAACCCGATATTTACAAGTGAATTATATTCTAGTGTTTTTTTTTTGAGTTCTTGTTTCAACTTTGTTATTTGTTGTTGAGCTTCTCATTTGTTTAAATGAAAGTTTATAGCATAATAACTCTAGTTGTTCTAAGAAGCTTTGATTAAAGGTTCCCTTATAATTTGCATTAGCAACAGTGAAATGCGCATAGGATCCAGCTAAACCCTCAATAATCAATTTCAATGTATTTAAAAAAAAATATTTTACTTAATAAGTAAAATAGTAATTTGGGATTATTAGTACGTTTAAAAATGCTAAACTTTAACTTGGACTTTTCCCATATTATGAGCTAGGATTTCCCATAGCCTTAACATAAGTAAATGTAGAAATACATAACACGCGTTAGTTCGTCGACGAATAACGTGCTTTAGAAAATTTTACCGCATGAAAAATGACAAGTTACACAACACGCGTTATAACCGCGTTTTGCATCAGCTTTTTTACTTATTTTTACATTGAAAAATGAACTTACAATTCCTTTTTTATCCAATACTGTATGTTTTTCAAACTGTTCAGTAAGGTTTACTCCATGATTCTAATTTTCTCTATTTTATTGTCGCCTGATTAGTTGTCAAAACAATACAACGTGTTAAAAAGTTGAAAGTTAACCAACTTTCTGCCGCAAACGTGTCAAAGAGTTTCGTATGTAACGTGTTGTATGCAAAAACAATATTTCAACTTTTTTGACACGCGCACTAAGGCGTGTTGTGTATTTTCACCTTAAAGCAAACAGCAATATTGTTCTGTTATTCTGCCGGCGTTATTGCTATATTGCCAACATATTTATTGCTAGTCGAGACGTTGGGTTACATTCACTGCAATATATGTTAACATATTTATTGCTTGTGTACACGGGACTAACTTTATATAATTAGTTCGACATTGAACTTTATTTTATAAAAAAATTCTTATTAAATAAATAGACAAACGCTTGATGAAGACGTTGTTGTGTTATTTATTTAATATAACACATACATACATATACATGTATAGATTCGCATGTTCATGTAAGTTTCTTGACAGTTCATTATACAAATTTGTTGCCTATAATAATTAATGTCTTAGTACATCTAGATGTGAAATATTTATATCTGAATTTAAAGAGTAATGTCTCTTGTTTATACTAGTTTTTTTAATGAATCAAATGAGACCGCTTATGTTTAAGTGCATATTCACAGTCAAAATTCATGACGCAAAGCATCTCAGCATACATATGCACGTATTGCAATAAAATTTAATATCATCTTACACCTAAGCTAAGTGCAACTTAATTGTCAAACTACATATACAATTTTTTACGTATATATGTAATCTGACAGTTCTTTGTAAATATAACCTATAAGTTTTGTGCATGCATACATGCATGTGCAAAGAAAGAGGGGTTGAAAAAGTGAATCGATTTCTGTTTTCCATGGTTTTTTCATATTTCTCTTTACATTGCTCTTGTTGCTATTGTTGTTACGTTTCAATGTTACTCTTCTATCTTATTGTTATTTTTTATTATTACTCTTCTAGCTTATTGGCTATATGAGTGGAGAGAAGTAAAATTAGACGTCCAAAAAAAAAATATCGTATGAATGCAAGGAATTTCTGGTAGCAACTTCAAAAGAGAATTAAGAAAAATAGACGTCATAAATTTTACGTGTGAATTAGCACTTTATCAGCAGCTGTAATGTGAATTTTATTCACAGGAAGTTGACATTTAAAATTGCCTAAATATTCCTTAATGTATTTTTTTCGAATGTGTCAATTACTATTGTTGGACGATCCAAAAATGGAGCTTTTAATTTTGAGAGCAACGCAGGGTTGCATATATCAGTCCAGTTCGAAAAATATTATTTTCGAAATGATATAAAATAAGTCAACTACTTTGAGCTAATTTATCCATATGCAAAATGTATGGTAAATCATGTGTAAATTAAGGCGATTTGCTTAAATCAACATGATATGTCTAAATCACGAAGGTGGAGACATACTCTTAAGAATTTTATTTCATAAGGTGCAATAATATCCAGATATACGAAACTTATGAAACTCCTGATATTCGCTTTTAAAACTATTCCATTTATCCGAAATAGTTATTTTCTCTTCATATCTGAATAATTCCCAGTTGCAAAAAATTTTCTCTCCTTTAAAGTATACATGACCGAAAGATCTTATTACTTCATATTTAATAAAAATAGCAGTCAGCAATTGAATAATTTACATATTAAAAATATACGTTTATGTATATGTTAGCTATATTTAGAGTAAAAATACCACAAATTATATATAAAGAGCAGCGATCATTTTGAAATCATTCGTTTTATCCCGACTTCAATGTAGTAAGTGTCTGTTAAATCGATTTTCGACTGTACTGTACTGTTCAGAGATCAGAGCCAGCCAACGAATATTTTTAACGCGACAAAAAAAAAACGGGAAACTACTGAGGTTGTATGGCATCACAGAAATGGAATATTTCATTTTATAATGCAATAAACTTCGAGTTAATAGCCATATATCGATTAAAAACATAAAAGACCTATAAAATAAACAAAGCCGAATCAATTGATATTAAAATAAAAAAATCGAAAATTATGTCCCCAATGATGCATGTCCCCAAAATTTACACAGGAACAGTTGCATTATTGAGTCCTGTCTCCAATAATAGCAAAAGACCTCAATAATTATAATAAATTAAAAAAAGACCTGGAAATTGGCGCGATGCATACATATATATATATATATATATATATATATATATATATATATATTAAATATCAGCTCGTTGACTAGAAACTCTGAGCAGATATTAGCGTTTATAAGTTTAATAATAAATATTACATTTAAAACTTTTCTTCGGGTCTTAAATGTAGGAAATTTTATTTGTTGTAATCTTAATTCATAGGATGGTAAGTTTGACACACGGTTAGGATATGTATTACGCATTAGAAAGAGTAGAAACTGCTTTTGTACAGACTCCAAGCGATCACTGTGGATATTATAATAAGGGTCGCAGATGACGGAACAATATTCCAGAATCGGTCTAACCAAGGAAGTATAGAGTTGTCTCGTTACTGATGAATCGTTAAATCTTTGGCCCAACGTTTAACGAAACCAAATACACCACTGGCCTTAGTAATGCACGTATTTATGTGGTTAATGAAAAGAAGCTTCGGATCAAAAAGAACACCGAGATCAAGAAACTCATCGACCCACTCCAGTGTGCAACATCCTTAACTGAAACATCTTGTTCAGTTATCTCTTTTAGAAAAATTCATATGTTTGCAATTTTTTTAGATTTAAAGTCAATAGGTTTTCTTTACACCAAACAAAAAATGAGCCCAAATCACGCTGTAAATATGACTGACTGTGTTTATTATCTAAATTCAAAAATATCTTGACGTCATCGGTATAGATTATTATGTTAGAAAATTGTACTGAGGACGGTAAATTGATGATACAAAGTAGGAAAAAAATTGGTCCACGATGACTGCCCAGCGGAACACCGGATGTAACAATTTTTTTTTAAAGAACATTATTAAAGCGTACACGTTGATGTCGACCTTCTAGATACGATTCTATCCAAGTCAAATTTTTATTTGAGAAACCCATTATATGTAATTTATTCAATAAAAGGCTATGATTAACTCTATCAAATGCCTTACTAAAGTCAGTGTAAATAACATCTGTATATTTTCCATTAGTGAAGCCATTAGTAAATATCGTAGTTAAATGTACCAGGTTAGTTGAAGTAGAGCGTTCTTTTCGAAACCCATGTTGAGATGGTGCCAATAAAGTTTATATTTGGTTGACAAAGATGCTCACAAATACATTATTCGAAAAGCTTACGAATAGAACTTAGCTTGGCAATACCTCTGTAATTGTTTACCTTCGATTTAGAGCCTGATTTAAAGAATGGTATTATAAATGCCTCTTTCACAAAGTTTTGGAAAATATTCACGCTGAATTGACATGTTGAAAAGAATTGTCAGAACACAATTAGGAACGCCATCTGTACCACTAGATGTTGAAAACTTTAATTTCCTTAAAAACAATGTAACAGTGCATGTATTAATACGAGTAAACAAAATTGGTTGTTGTTCTTGTATATCAAATGGATAGTTTCGTGATCTATCGTATATTGCATTGGAATAAGTAGAGGCGAAAAAATCAGCGAACATATTAGTTATGACACGCGTATCAGATGATTCTTTATGGGAAAATGTCATAAATGTTATAAAACGACCTAGGGTCACGCTTCAGATTTTGTTTAACGTCGTTTATATAATTTTTGTACAGCCGTAAATTTAGTAAATTGTATTCTGCACGCGATTTACAATATTTTGCATACTCATTTAAAGACGAGGTGGACTAATACTTTTTGTAATGTTTGTTTTTTGATTTTTTTAAATCTTGGTAAAGGTTTTGTTCAACAGGGAGGGCCTGATGACGAAGTGACGAAATGCTTTGGAACGCTTTGATCCATATATTCCCTTAAAATTGTATAAAAAGAATTAATAATTCCATCAATTGCATCCGGAGACTCGTCAGATAAAGAGAGTATATCAATCCAGTTTGTGTTTGTTAACAAAAAGTTTAGGTTTTCATAGTCAGCTTTCTTAAAACAATACTGCATTTCCCGATTTTTGCTCCGGTTAGGGGTAATGTTGAATTGAAAATTACAATTTAGCTCGATTGTGGGTTGATAACGGTCTTCCGGGCAGAAGATTGGATTGCGACGGGTAAGAGTACATTCGGCAGGCTCATTTACAAATACCAAGTCAAGCAATCTGCCAAATTCATTATAGATAGCATTTACTTGAAAAAGACACACATCAGATAAGTTGTTTAAAAATTCTTCAATAAAATTATTCGTATTCATCGCAAAGTAACAGCGAGACTCTGGTAAAAATGTCCAAGTGAGAAAAGGTAAATGAAAGTCCCCAAAAACAAAAATGGAATCTTCAGGATTTAATAGAAGGATAATAGATTTAATGGCTTCAAACTGTTGAAAATAAATTTCTTGGCCAGAGTTCGGTGGAATGTATGAACATGTAATGAAAATTTGCTTATGATTAATTTTTATCTTTACACCAATAAATTCAATATTTCGTGAAAGATAAATATCGATTTCAAAAGCAGGCAAGTGATTTGGCACAGCAACTAAAACGCCTCCTCCCGTAGTATCAGTTTCTCTATCTCGTCTATAAATAGTATAATTGTTGCAAAATATTTCGTTATTTAAAATATTACTATTGAGCCATGTTTCGGTGAAAACAATTACGTGATGAGTAAAGCCAAAACTTTCAATAAATAAATTTGATAATTTAGATTATTCCCATTAACGTTTTGATATACAATATTTAAGTGATTATCAAAGGAATAATCTAGTTTTTTGAGATGTGAGTTGTATTTGCAGGTCACCGAGCAACATCTCGTGATTAGAGAAACCCGTTTTTCAGTCCTTTTAATTTTGACCTTGAATATTTTTGATAACTACGAAGTATTTTATTGTTTATGAATTTTGTTATATCTTTGTTCAGAGTAATAAAAAATAAGCAAAAAATAGTTCATTGGCCAATAAAAAATTGAAGGTCAAAAATTAAAAGGACTGAAAACGGGTGATCAACTACATTAGTACTAAGAACACACAATTATTTATTTGAAAAAGCGAGATATAAAAAAATTGACAAACCGGTATCTCAAAAATATATTGAAATAATTTGATTTTCCAGTTCGACCATTGTAGCATATTCATTAATTATATAATCTGCTATAGAATAGATGATAGTATAAACTAGACAAATTGTCTACAAAATAAATAATTTTTTAGTAATGTTCGATTTACTTTTAAAGATAAGCCTTTTTGAATTTTAACGTTAGGTGTCCATATTATTTCGTGCTGATATTATTTTGATCGTATCTGTACGTATTAATATTAAATAACGACAAAAATCAAACTACAGGGTGGCCCAAATGAGACCTAGTGATGCGTATTGTGGTCGTTGTTTTGTTTCTTGCGGTAGAAGCTGTTGCACAATTTGAACTTTGTGTGGGTACATTTTAAGATCCAACTTTAAAATTCTCTGTAATGTTGTTCTGGGTATACCCAATTGGCCGGAACGGTGACGAGTTGAGACATATGGATCATTTGCAACACTCTGCTGTAACTGTACAGCTTCCACGTTATCTACAGTACGAATATTTCGATGAGCACCTCTTCCTGGACGGTCGGCAACTGAACCCAGTTCCTCAAAACGGCGAACTAAACTTGTAATCATGGAAGATGTGGGCGCTGATCTTACGTTAAAAAAACGGCGATAATTTCGCTGCGTCAGAACAATTGATCGTTGAGAAGAATAATAAAAATCGATAATTTTAATGCCTTGTTGTGGACTATACGTATTCATTTTAAATTTCCAAGAGTTCAGTTATAATCTGCAAAAAGAAAAAATAAATTATGTTAAAAAATAAAAAAGTTATTTGTGTTTCACATAAGCTGGTCTTATTTGGGCCACCCTGTAAAAGACACAAACAAAACAAAAAAAAACGCTTTCGTTTGTTTGTACATTGGTAAAAAAAATTATAAAAGTTTAATAAAAATGGGTGCATTCATAAGACATAGCTGTTGCGCAACCATTGAGTATTTGTCTTAGAAACGCATAGTTGAGTAGTTCCGCTTCACTCAACAGTTGAGTAATTTTCCATCATACAATTTTTTCGCTACCTAATCCACATGGTGTGCTCAACCTGAACAGCTCATCGAATAGAGTTATACGGTTTATATGATTTGTCAGGTGGCAGGACCAAATAATTGTTAAGGTTTACATTACAAATGTGATAAAGTAACGAAAGAAAGATATAAAATTAAATTATATAAATCAAATTATATCATCAATCAATCAAGACTGTAACTGTTGGGGCCAACTATTGCCAAGAGTTTCACAACTGTTGAGCTCAACAGCCCAATTTTATTTTTTCTGCAACATCCCAGCAAAACGTGGTGCTTCGTTGGAAGCACCTATATAAATGACCTTTTGGTAGGCAAGCGCTTACCCGATGCATGAAATTTTGCATGATTTTTATATGGGATTCCTCGCGTAGAAGTTCTGCGCCAGAAATTCTAAATACGCTTCCTTCGCAGCTTTGCAACTGCACTGAATTCACAGCAATAGAGAAATGCTTAAAATATAGCTTTAAAAAGGTGAGTAAATAATTGCGTTGATGTTGGTGCGCATAGTATACTTTCTCCAATAGTAGATTTTCATGCCTTCTTATTTACAAAGAAAAACTTCATTCTATTGCAATGAAAAGAGCCCTTCAAGTTACGCCTTATTCAGCCACAACCTACATGAAAGAAAAACCTGCTTCCTTTTTTAGTCAAATAAGCTCCTCTATTAATGCCTTATCAAAAACCCTCCACAAAAGAAATTAAATAAAAACAATTTTTATAATTTTTAATAATATATATTTAAAAAAAAATTGTACTTCAAGGTTTTATGTTATTAATTACAGTTTGGTAAAAAAAGGGAAAAATAAGTTCATAATAGGAGAAAAGGGGAAAGTTAAACAAATCAAGTGGTATTTTCGTTTATGATAATCTTACAAAGCGTTTTAATTTAATGTAAAATGATATAAATCAGGTTTTTGTATCTTGAGAACTATTTTCATCGCTGCTGGATGGAGCATCACCAAAAAAGGAATTGTCTTGCTCCTTTCTTTTTGGGGATGTGTTTTTATAATGTCTATTTTTACTCAATCTGATTCCTTTTCTTATTTCTTGTAAAAAGTTTTTTTTGACAGCATATCTTCTTCCTGAACAGATTCTGTATATAAAGGAAACGTACATATATATATATATATATATATATATATATATTGTGTGCGAAATTTAACTTACTATACAAGTTTTAATATTTTTGGGTAATTGTAACGATTCCCCATATTCTGGTGAACTATTTTTAGGAACAAGGCTACCTAGTAATCCGGCTGTGCTCGTCGATGGGTGTGGTCAATACAGGTTCCCTATTATTTTATGTAAATTAATCGTCACAAAAGACTTAAAATTTTAGGTAGCGTAACAAGACGATGATTCACATATAAAAAAAAAATAAATAAATTAAATGGATTGATGATTTGAACATGGGCTAAGATGGAATTTGCCACATATATGCTAAGCCCTCCCTCCATGCTGATAAAGCGAAAGTAATTTATCAGCCCGATATGTAATTAAAAAAAAAAATTAAATCAAATCTACCCCATACCTTTCTTCACCTTTCGTAACAATAAATAAGAATTCAGACTTTCATATCGGACAACATCATTCAAAAATTAGAAAATTTATTAAATTTAAAATTTTAAATGATAATGAATAAAAAAAATTACATTATATTTATTATTAAATGAATTTAAACGATTTTTGAATTATAAATTAATGTAAATGGTCAATCTTTTTAATCTTTTTTTTAAGTTTAATCAGCAAATATTATCAATAAATTCCTTGTAAAATGTTAAAATTAGACAATATTCATTCACAAACAAAAACGATTTATAAAGTAAATGACGGTTATTAAGAAAACTATACTCTCTTCTGATTCATGTTCGATTATATAACAAAAACATATTTTAAGTTAAAAAAAATAAAAAAAGGTGTATATAAAAAAAAACTATAATGTAAATAATAATAAATGTATAGATGTAAATGTTAATAAATAATAAACAAAAAAAAAAAAACTTACATTGTTTATTGTCCCACGATGTCAGCTAGCGCCAGATGACTGTAGACTGCTTGCAAAGTTTGTTCAATCAAAGATTTTTAATTATTTGGTAGTGTAAATATATAAGTGAATTCTGTTATTAACACGAATTTCTTATCCGTCCATAACAAAATTCACCATACTAATAATGTATATGAAAGAAAATTTAATAAGTGAATGATTTTACTAAATTTAAATGATTTTACTGAATTTATATATGATTAAAAAAATTAAGTGACCATATACATTTTAAAAAGGTAAAATTAAAAGAATTATCTAAAACTAAATTGAAAAAAAAATCTTATCTTAATCAAAGACTTAAAAGTTGACATGGAAAATTAGGATACCTTTATAAAAACAAACTGAATTTTCAAATTAACTTTCTTTAAAGGAAATGTTATATATGCAAATATACGCCTGAGAGATCACAAATCTCCCTGCGTATGCATAACAGTCACTCACGAACACAACACCAATCCGAGCCAGTTGAAAAATTATTTGTATGTGTTTGTCAATATATATATATATATATATATATATATATATTGCGATTTATGAAAAGGATTGTGGTATATTTATTCACACAAATGGATTGAAATTGAATCACTAGCTGTGATTTCCCAAGATAAACCTCTTTATTTCAGAAAGCTGCGACGAACTTGATAAGGTCTATAACAATATAAAAATTTCGATAAAACCACTAAACAACACAATTCTACAAAAATAAAATAATAATCTTACCACTTTCTTTCTTTTCAATTATAAAAAAAAAATATCAAATAACAATGACCGTTAAAATTTATCAATTTGATAATTTCAAAATTTGATAATTTCAAAACACAAATTTAAAATTACAATTTCTCTCCGGCACTATTTCACAATTCAAGTTTTTTTTTATGAATGAAAATTTTTGAAATTTCTAGTAAAACAAAAAGCAATGCCTATACAAAAAATCAAAAATCACATACTCAAACATACCTACATATTTCAATTTCAGAAAGTAAAATTTCTAGCCTCAAAGCAAATTAAAAACGTTCTTGTAATATGTCGCTATCACAAAGCAGATTAAAGTCGAAACTTGTTGCAGAGTTTAATCTGAAACATGCGACAAAAGAAATAATGCAATCAATAATTGACCCCAAAAATCAAGTCCATATATCTTTAACATGGTAAACAGCAGTATGTCCACCGACGCTATCTTCCAATTCATAGTTTACATTGCCTATACGTCTTTTAACGACCGCTTTTATACCAGTTGGTGCAAGTTTAGCATTGAAATTATTTATCAATGAGCTCTGCGTAAAATTTCGACGTATCACCACTTGTCCAATATTGAATTCTCTCATCCGAGTCCTCAAGTTGTATGATTTGGCATTACGCTCATATGCTTCTTTTATTTTTTTTTCTAATGGAGTCCCGCAAAATTGAAAAATTATCATGTCTCTCTATTTTAGTGTCCGAATCCACCAAAAGTTTCAAATTCCGTAAAATTTTATAATCCTGTCCATGTACAATCATTGTCTGTCGAAACACCAACTCATAAGGAGTCCGACCCGTCGTCTGATGTACACTACTACGAATTGCGCAATTAATACTTGGTAAAAATTCATCCCACATACGTTGGTCGTTACGAACATAAGAACGAAGAGCTTCGTTAATAGAACGATTTACTCTTTCACTTGCATTAGATTGGGGACTATGGACAGCAGTGAATTGATGTTTGATTCCAAATTTTTCCATTAATTTCTTAAATTCATTTGATTTAAATTGACTGCCATTATCTGACAGTAAGATTTCTGGAACTCCGTAGCACGTAAAAATTTCATTTTTGAGATAATCAGCTATAGGTTTTGTTAAAAATTTCTTCAAAGGCTTTAAAAAGGTAAATTTTGTAAAACGATCCAGAATAATTAATATTTCCATGTTTCCATTTTTGGTGCGTGGAAAAGGACCAATAAGATCTACGTATAAACGTTGAAACGGTCTCTCAGATTCTACCATACGACCCATAGGTGGTCTAATTGATGTGTTTGGAACTTTAGATGTTTTACAAAAGGAACAATTAGTAACGTAGTTCTTTACATCTAAAACTAATCCAGGCCAAAAGAAAAATTTCCTAATTCGGTTGACAGTCTTAGCTATGCCACCATGTGCAGCGGCTGGAATCTCATGTGATGCATAAATGACGTCTTTGCGAAGTTCCTCTGGAACAAACAGTTTCCACGACTCAGATTCATCAATATCACCAGAAGTGAAATTTGTTCTTTTGTAGATAAATCTATCCACAACTCGATAATCGGGCAATTTCGTTTTTATTAACTCATCTTTTAAACGTATATACTCAAGACTTTTAAAGCTATCTGAATCAAGATCAATAGAAGGTAGAGTCTCCAAATCTAATTCTGCCACCGATGTTTCAATATCAAATGATCGTGATAATGCATCTGGCACTACGTTGTCTCTACCCTTACGATATTCAATAACAAAATTAAAACCTTGTAGCTTGAGAGCCCACCTAGCCAAACGTCCTGTCAAATCCTTTTGCCTCACAAGCCATTTTAGACTTGGATGATCCGTGACGACTTTAAATTCGTGGCCTTCAATATAAGCTCTTAACTTTTTAATAGCTAATATGACTGCCAGACATTCCAATTCAGTTATTGAATAATTCCTCTGAGCTTTATTTAATTGCTGCGACATGAACGCTATGGGTCTTTCATTCCCCTCATCATCAAGCTGCGCCAAAACAGCACCAACTCCAACCATACTTGCGTCGCATTGAAGTATGAAAGGTTTATCGAAATTTGCATGTACCAAAACAGGAGCTGAAGTTAACTTTTGCTTGACTGCCTCAAATGATTTTTGTGCATTTTCCGTCCACTTAAAATTTTTCCCTTTAGATAATAACTCTGTCATATGAAATGTAACTGTGGCGTAATCATCAATAAATCGACGGTACCATCCAGCCATCCCAAGAAATTGACGAAGTTGTCGAACAGACTTAGGTGATGGAAAATCAGAAATAGCATTTACTTTCCCTGGATCCACTCTTATGCATCCTTCACCTACAATATATCCTAGATACTGCACTCGCCTTATACCAAAACTGCTCTTTTTAATATTAATAGACAAACTGGCTTTACGTAACTGTGTGGCAACCTCCTGTAAGTGTCGTAGATGCTCATTAAAATCCTTTGAAATGATCAATAAATCGTCTATGTAAACAAATACGTTAGTCTTTAAAAAATACGGAATGACTTGGTCCATTAGTCTACACATTGTTTGTGGTGCATTGCACAATCCAAACGGCATCCTTGTAAATTGATACAAAGGCCGATTAGGGATTGTAAGTGCAGTTTTCGGTTTTGAGGACTCGTCCAATTTAATTTGCCAAAAGGCATCTTTTAAATCCACTTTGGAAATAAAGAAAATTGGAGGAAGCCTTGAAATCAGTCCATCTATATTTGGAATAGGGTATGCATCCTTTATCGTAACAGAGTTCAATTTGCGACTGTCTACACAAAAACGAACCTTTCCAGGTTTCACTATAAGAACTCCTGGAGGTGACCAAGGAGATGTTGGACATTCCTCTATGACCCCCAGTCCTAGCATACGATCGATTTCAACACATAGAAGTTTTTCCCTTGCAGGAGATATTGGGTAATATCTTTGTTTAATGGGAATAGCGTTTCCCGTATCAATATTATGCTCTAATAAGGTTGTACAACCTAGCCCATCACGCTCTGAATTGGGAAAATAATCAACGATTCTCTGTAGTTGTTGTTGTTGAACCGATGTTAATGGAATCTTTTCTGAATTATCCTCAGAACTTATTTCGCAAACTGAATTTGTAGAAACAATTTGTATTTTAAATTTTTCCCAAAAATCCATTCCACAAATTACATCCTGTGTAATTGATGGAATTAATAAAAATTCAATCTTATTAGTTTGCCCATTATATTTTATTTCTAAACAGATTGTTCCTAAAACCCGTTGACTTTGACCGTTGGCTGTTTTAACACTACCTGTTCCACGCTTATAGTCTCCAGATTCCGAGATCTCACTACACAAATCCCCCCAATGACATTAATATTTGCACCGCTATCTAGCAATGCAAAATGATTTTTATCTCTTAAACTTAATAATATGTAAGGTCGATTATCATTCTTTTTACTGACCAAAGATGAAATGACACATTTTCTTAACATTTTCCTCCTTTTAAAATATTCTTTTATCCTTTTAGAAGATCTATTTGGCTTGCAATGAAATTCAGGCTTATTGAAAATTCTATTCTTTACACGATTATATTCTTCTAAACGAATATGGTAAGGTCGTTGCAAAGGATGCATTGACTTTAATTTAGGTGCATTTGTAATATCAGGCATAAAAGAATCAACTTTGTTGATAGTAATTAAATGTAAGGCAGGTTGATTTATTGTATTAGTTTCTAAGTTATTATGAACATCTTGATTTATTTCGGATGTCCGTTCCTCTTTGCACGGACATCCACCTTCAAGTTACCCCGCTTCTGAGTGCATATTTGGCATTGTGGCTTATAAGTGTTTTTAGCTAAGCATCCATAGCAAAATACTGTTCGCGGCTCTAAACAATCAATAAAGCTGTGCGCGATTTTGTCACAATTCCAACAATTATTTGCTTTAGAAACCAAACAAATTTCTTCCTCTCCGCTCTCCGAATTATCATATTTTACACTTTCTACATCATCAGTAATAACTTCGGATATCTGTCCTTTTTGGTAAGAATTTTTATTTTTATGAGAAATAGCCACGTCTTTCATGTCGACGAACAGCGCGTCTTAACTGAGCAACTCGAGTAATCTCCAAATGAAGTAGTTCATGTCTTAGCTCAGGTCTTAAATTACGCTGAATAGTTTCACAAAGTTCGACGTCAGAAAATGGAGTCCGCAATCTATCACAGAGTAACATAATTGAATCGTAGTATTCATCAAAACTTTCATTTTGGTGTTGCTTTCTCCGTAAAATATCATCCTTGATATCGAAATCTGTGTTATAATCTTTATATTGCTTTTTAAGAGCGTCACATAAATCATCCCAATCCATTTCTCTACAACTTTTATGAAATCGCCAAAACCATTTCAAAGCCCTTCCCTCAAAGAGAATATGGACGTGTTCATAAAGCAATTTGAAATCTCCTTTTAAGTTGGCATTTGTGAGTGTGTTTACTCTATATATGAACTCATCTACTGTAAAGTCCACTGTATCTCCATTAAAACGAATCCTCCAGTTTCGTATTAAGCTAAGAATTCTTTCTGAATTTCGATTAATAGCTCTATCCAAAATTCGAGCACCACCGTTTTCTTGTTCACATGGTTCAATCCTTGAAGCTAAACTTCTATTATCTCTCTCATCGGGATCTACATTTATTCTTTCAATTCGATCATTTTGTATGTCATGTAAAACTGGTCCTTGATTTGCCAGTGTTAAATTTCTAAATCCATCAGACATTAAATTTATAATTTCTTCCCTAAATCCACTTATCGATTCGTGAACAATACGACGAACGTTGTTTTCATCAACATTAATATGTTCCGTAATCTCTCGTCTAGACTGTAAACGTGTCTTAGGTCTACCTACAGGATTCGTAAGAGAAGCTGCACCACCACAAGCTCCTTGATCCAAACTTAATGTCGAGTTAGCTAACTCCTGCTTTAACTGAGCTGGAATATTTCCAGTGCTACGAACTAACGGCATTATAATAGTAAAATAATACCACAAAACAAACGAGAAGTGAAATAAACAATATATCTTTATTTAAGTTTTTGGTAAAAAAAATTATTTTGAATGTGTAAGCTCAAAATCCAAAGATAATACAATTATATTGAACTTTTTTTTTTTTTTTTAATATAACTGGATATGACAATAATTGAGTAATTGAAACTACTCGGTGAAGATTTTAAGTAGGGGTTAAAATAAAATAAATCATAAAAAAATAAATAACTAAAGAATAAAAAAAAAGCGCTAAATAAAAAAAAATACTTTAACAAAAATCAAAACTAAAGATTCTCGATCAATCATCAATCAAAAAAAAAAAATTATATAATTAACATATAACTGTTGGAAACTTTCAGCAGACACCAAAAGAATACTTATCCAAAACAAAAATATGTTAAAGAAAGAAAACAAAAATCTTAGGAATTGATAATCCGTTGCAGGAAAGTTGTCGAAATTGTGCCAACAACTTTATGTCCACAGAACCAGAAAATAAAACCAAACTAAATTAGGTAGATGGAAATGAGTCAAACGAGTACCGAACCGATATCCACCAGATCAACTTATCAAATCGAACCCAAACCCGAATAATAAAAGCTCTCATATTAGTTATGTCACTTAGGAATTGATTCATCATTTTAATAACGAACAATTAGAACCAAAGTAACAAGTTATATGCGAAGAAATTAAAATAAGGAAAACAAAAAGAGTAAAATCTACATGGCAATCATCACCCACATAAGATTCAAAGGCCCTCAGATTCAAGATTAAATTGCACAATAAGATTTTAAAAATAACGATATCTGAGGCCCCACGTTGGGCGCCAAAATCTCTGTAACGATTCCCCATATTCTGGTGAACTATTTTTAGGAACAAGGCTACCTAGTAATCCGGCTGTGCTCGTCGATGGGTGTGGTCAATACAGGTTCCCTATTATTTTATGTAAATTAATCGTCACAAAAGACTTAAAATTTTAGGTAGCGTAACAAGACGATGATTCACATATAAAAAAAAAAATAAATAAATTAAATGGATTGATGATTTGAACATGGGCTAAGATGGAATTTGCCACATATATGCTAAGCCCTCCCTCCATGCTGATAAAGCGAAAGTAATTTATCAGCCCGATATGTAATTAAAAAAAAAAATTAAATCAAATCTACCCCATACCTTTCTTCACCTTTCGTAACAATAAATAAGAATTCAGACTTTCATATCGGACAACATCATTCAAAAATTAGAAAATTTATTAAATTTAAAATTTTAAATGATAATGAATAAAAAAATTACATTATATTTATTATTAAATGAATTTAAACGATTTTTGAATTATAAATTAATGTAAATTTTCAATCTTTTTAATCTTTTTTTTTAAGTTTAATCAGCAAATATTATCAATAAATTCCTTGTAAAATGTTAAAATTAGACAATATTCATTCACAAACAAAAACGATTTATAAAGTAAATGACGGTTATTAAGAAAACTATACTCTCTTCTGATTCATGTTCGATTATATAACAAAAACATATTTTAAGTTAAAAAAAATAAAAAAAGGTGTATATAAAAAAAAAACTATAATGTAAATAATAATAAATGTATAGATGTAAATGTTAATAAATAATAAACAAAAAAAAAAAACTTACATTGTTTATTGTCCCACGATGTCAGCTAGCGCCAGATGACTGTAGACTGCTTGCAAAGTTTGTTCAATCAAAGATTTTTAATTATTTGGTAGTGTAAATATATAAGTGAATTCTGTTATTAACACGAATTTCTTATCCGTCCATAACAAAATTCACCATACTAATAATGTATATGAAAGAAAATTTAATAAGTGAATGATTTTACTAAATTTAAATGATTTTACTGAATTTATATATGATTAAAAAAATTAAGTGACCATATACATTTTAAAAAGGTAAAATTAAAAGAATTATCTAAAACTGAATTGAAAAAAAAAATCTTATCTTAATCAAAGATTTAAAAGTTGACGTGGAAAATTAGGATACCTTTATAAAAACAAACTGAATTTTCAAATTAACTTTCTTTAAAGGAAATGTTATATATGCAAATATACGCCTGAGAGATCACAAATCTCCCTGCGTATGCATAACAGTCACTCACGAACACAACACCAATCCGAGCCAGTTGAAAAATTATTTGTATGTGTTTGTCAATATATATATATATATATATATATATATATATATATTGCGATTTATGAAAAGGATTGTGGTATATTTATTCACACAAATGGATTGAAATTGAATCACTAGCTGTGATTTCCCAAGATAAACCTCTTTATTTCAGGAAGCTGCGACGAACTTGATAAGGTCTATAACAATATAAAAATTTCGATAAAACCACTAAACAACACAATTCTACAAAAATAAAATAATAATCTTACCACTTTCTTTCTTTTCAATTATAAAAAAAAAATATCAAATAACAATGACCGTTAAAATTTATCAATTTGATAATTTCAAAATTTGATAATTTCAAAACACAAATTTAAAATTACAATTTCTCTCCGGCACTATTTCACAATTCAAGTTTTTTTTTTATGAATGAAAATTTTTGAAATTTCTAGTAAAACAAAAAGCAATGCCTATACAAAAAATCAAAAATCACATACTCAAACATACCTACATATTTCAATTTCAGAAAGTAAAATTTCTAGCCTCAAAGCAAATTAAAAACGTTCTTGTAATATGTCGCTATCACATAATCGAGGATTTTTTTCCTGATTCCTGCTTTTCCAACTATATTTTTAATAGTACTGATCTGAAATAAGTCATAAAAAATTATTGATTTTCAATGGAATTGCTATATTATGTAGGAGTATCTATACATACCAACGCATCCATCGTTTCTGCGCTAATATTAATTTCCATTTCATCCAATTCATAGATGCTCTGGATAGAAAATTTGTCCATGTATTGTGCACCAACAATTTCAGATGATAAATTTGCCTTAACAACTACGTGTGCTTCTGTAACCAGGTCCACGATAATTTTATATTGGGTACAAACGATGTCTTTTAAGTCTTGTATTTCTAAAAAATATTAATTTTAATAACATTTAATATAAAACTAATGACTTGTTTTGAATTTTATTTGTTACCTTTTTTTAATTCACCCATTTTTTGTCCATCAACTCTGAAATTTTAGTTAAATCTGTATTGGTCGATGGTGCTGCTTCTTCTGACACCATTGTGACTTTCTTTATTACTTTAGAGCGCATCATTTATTCTTAAAAACGATTAATTAAGAAAAAAAAGTCAACAGAAGCGATAATACCCCAGTTTGATTTCATCTTTTATTTCTTGCGCATAAATTGCATGATGATTCAAAATTATTCCAGGCGGTACTTCTTCAATACTTGAAATAGGATCTTCTTGCAAATTTTTGTTTTCATTGCAAAATGCGAGTGCAAAATGATTTTTTCTCTTGTTTTTTCTTCGATAGTCGTAGAAACTATTCCTTATTTAAATTTCTCTTCCAATATTTCATATGGCATTGTATGAATTCAACTTACAGTAGAGCATCCACGAAGCTGTACTGTAAGGCTGAATGAAAATTATATTAAAAAACAATATATTATTCTCCATTTTGTTTTTTACTTCTCTCAGCTTTTGAGCATGTGCAACTTAAGGCCGGGGCATAATGAATCCGTTATACGTTAAACTTCGCCTTTTTCAACTGACAGCTAAGTTGAAATACATGGTTTCTTATGAGGGCTGTTACATTCAGTACGTGTCCGACAACGCAAAGTACAAAAACTGGTCAACTTTTAACTTTTCGCGTACGTTGATTAGTTTGATAGATATTGGTTGGTTTTTTGGTATGTTCTGAATTAGGTTTTTGTGTTTTGTGGCAGCAAAAATAAAATTAAACAAAAGAAATAAACTAAATAATAAAAAAATTTGAATTTAATAAATAAAATGGAGAATCAACCTATTGAAGCTGTTCAAATGCTTCCGTCAATAAAGTACTCATTGTGCCAACCTTCTCCGTCGTTGCGATAATGTCAGTTGAAAAAGTCGAAGTATAACGTATGACGGATACATTGTGCCTCGGCCTTTATTTAATGAAAACTATAAATTTAGTTGACGGTTATTAATCACTTAGCAACAGAATTTATTTGTATATACATAGGTGGGCGTATATACTCATGTACGTATATGTATTTATAAATGAAATCTGCATGCTCATATTGTGTTTACTTGCCTTACAATAGTACTTCACAGAAGCTCTACTATAAGGCAAAGAAGAAAGGTAATAAACTAGAAAAAAATCTTAAGCATACAAATTGGAAGCAATAAAATACAATATTTACTTCTATTGCATCCAAATTAGGGTGATCGATTATTCGACTTTTCCAGAAACTGGTTTTCAAATAGTTTGAATATTTGAATTTATGAAAAACCCGGTTTCGGTTTTAACAATTCAGGAAAAACCGGTCAACCTGTTTTTTTTAGTAAGACAATTATTTGTTAATGTATGTATTTTACGAATTGTTTCGGCTGCATTTGTGGTCTCTAATAACAGCAAATTGGTCGTTATCTATTTGCCGGGGTGGAATTACTTGTGGAATATGTGTCCATGGAAAAATGTTCCCAGGTGATCGGCTCTCGCTGGTATGCTGGCATAAGCACCGGCTAGGGCTCGCCGTCTTGGGGGGGATCTTGCCGATCGATCTGGATATTTCAGCAGCTATACAAACAAACAAAAATTTTCATACCAGCATTATGGGAAAGATGTAATTTCCCAAAAATCATTAAAAAAAATTAAAAGGAGACCAGAAAGTGAAAATCGTGAAACAAAATTGAAAAAAAGAAAAAATATATACAAATAGGGGTAAAACCTTTATTATATATATATATACAGGTAGATATTTATATATATATATATATATCTGTACGCCATTACTCACCTTGTCGCTAATCTCTCAGCCGCGACAAGTCTGTTTAGCGGGTGTTCGCTAAACTTGGGCGACCCTCCCACAGAACCCTAAGGGATTTCTCCATGATAATCTGTTTGCTTTAAAGATTAAGATTATCCCTTACTTGTTCTAGTTTGCTTTCGTCACCTTCCTATACCCTTAGATAAAAGCTTTAGGCAGTCATCATAAAAATTCAACTGTTTCTACTTATTCATGTTACAACTAAGTAAGTTTATTTATTGTTGTTGATTCCTTAAACTTATACAATGCTACTTCACGTTAACATACAGTATTGATAACAATTTTGGTATATATATATATATACATAACTATTTGCCCTGAACATCCGCCTAAATAGGCCTTAAGCTAATATAATAAGTATGTATTTATTTATATAAATGTGCTTATTTATAGGTATATACTAAATCTATGTACATATATGTGTATCTAAGTGTATATACATATATTTACATTCCTGTATCTTTACTTATATCCTTCACTGTACTTTCTTGACCTACCTTCACACTAAGAAAAACACCTACAATTTTCCAGCACTTTTCAACTGGGTTTCTCTATAATTCTAAGTGGTGCAGGTTAGAGCTCTAAACTACCCTTCTGTGCACGTAAAATTGGTGCACTAATGGCCAAACTCAAACAGAGGTGTTTTCCCTAATATGATTGGAAAAACTAATATAAGTACACGTATATTTATATCCGCACAATATTTGGTTTCTTGTATAATTTCAATTAGAACAATGTGAATATACATATATATTCAATAAAAAAAATAATGTTAAAAAAATCAAAAATTTTAAGTATATATGTCGTTCGTCTTTCCGCCGTATAAAAAGGATACCTGGCGCTGCCTGCTCTGACAGTGCAAACAAACGTAGTTCCCACGATGACTTTAACTCTACGTATAGAAGATAGCCAGATAGATGAATTCTTTCGGATCGGATATGTTTATATCCTTTTCAGTTGGTTAGCAGGATCTGGCGAAATAGTGGTGATGTTGATATGTGCAATGTGGCTTGGATCTTGCTATTGAATCGGAAGCAACTTCTACCGTGGTGCTGTTGTAACCAAGCTAATTGGGTTCTTCTCCTTCTCTTTCGGCTTCGATAGGTTAATTAGCTTTCACAGCACTAACTTTTGTTGAGTTGTTTTTGCAGCTTAAGTTGACCCAGTTTTTTTTTTTTTTTGTTGGAACGTCGTTCTGACACTGCACTTTTTGTCGGACACTTCGAGGTTCCTTTTTTTATAGTCTATCTGGGTGTAATCAATATTAACTCTTATTTCCCTTTTTTTTTATTTTTAACGTTTTAGCTTTCGAGTATTTTGTTTTTCAAATTTTGCTCCTTAATTCACAATGTTATTATAAATTTTTCTTTTACTTTTGTTTGTTTTAGAAGGTGAGCGCAGTTTTGCTGGTAGTTTTTATTTTCTCAGCAGGTAAGTATAATTTTTCTTGTCAATATTATTTATATTGGTAGGCCAATATATTTCAATTGTAAATTTTATTATTTTTAGTAGGTACGTATAGTTTTATTGTAGGTTATGTTATTTTAGTTGTTAAATATAGTTTTTATTTGTAGATTATGTTATTTTAGTTGGTAAATATAGCTTTTATTTGTAGGTTTCTTTGGTGCAGCAGGTAAGTATAGTTCCATTTGTAAGCAAGTGTAAGTGTAAGTTGGTGTAAAATGTACGTATGCATGTTACGTGTATTAAACATGAACCCGCCAGTGGAAGATTATTTTTCGTCGCACTTCTTCCTCTCCCGGCCGAATTAATTTTCACACCTGGCCTTTAAAATCAATTTTTTTTTTATATATCACCATAAGTTTAACTTCTATGTTCTTTTAATCTTATATCTTTAACACACAAATTTTTACTCTCCAGTCACTGTATGCTAAAATTCCTTTCTTTTCTACTTTTTTAACTTTAACTTTTTCTGGTCTACTCTGTTTCACGGTCCAAACTCAAAAGCTACTTTTTTTTCTCCACTCTACTCGCTTGGCAACGATGCCATTCTTTTCCTCTTCTTTTCTAATTCAGCCATCTTTTTTTTTCTTTGTCTACCTAAATCGAATGTTCTCGATTCCCGCTCGACAACCATCTTGTTTTTCTTTTCTCTTGTTCTTCTTTGGCGACTACCTTTTACCTACAACCCTGCGCTTTACAACGCTGGACCTCCGGTTTACAGCGGCTAACTCGCCAAAAAGTCAGGCCTGTGCATTCGTACATGTCACAAACCCAACCATTTCTCTGACCCAGTTCCTGGACGGAAAATGGGGGGAAATCCAGTGCCTTTCTTCCCGGTGTTTGCTTTGGTGACTAAATTACAAAGACCCTTCATACGTTGCTTCCGTTCATATCTGCGATAAGCCTTCCTCGGATCCACCTTTATATTATTGCTACACATATTAAGTGAAGAAGAGAAAAAAAACACATTGGTATGGTCGAGCCCTACGAACACGCTATCCACACGGATTGCGGCAAATTTTCCATAGTTACTGTATAAAAAAAATCGTTTTGCTTTAAAGGGTTGCCGGAACGGTTTCAGACCAATGTTCTCGCTCTAGCTAACTAACCGCATTCAGCTCTTAACAGCATAGTTATTTAGGGTGATTACAGGGCTGCCCTCTTGTTCCTCTTTGGCGACTAATTTTACCTACAACCCTTCGCCTTACAACGCTGGAACCCCGATTTACAGCGGCTTTATTCGGTGTGTACGATAAATATACACCCATTGGCAAAATAAGAAAGGGTAATTAAATATATATGACAATATCTTCATAGATATGTGTCTACGTGTATGTACAGACATTATCCTAATTAGGTGCCTCGAATCGTTTCCGGTTTAAAAAGAATTTATTATTAACAAACAAAAGCAAACTTATAAGTTTGAGAAAAAGAGAGAAAAAGAATATGAAATGAAACGTATTGGGTTTAACGGTTTGGAAACGTTGGGACTAAAACCACCAAGGATATTAGAGCCTATGGTTTTAAGTCCTTGGCGTGAAATACCCCCAACGATTTCCCTAGCAGATCTTCAATCTCATACAAACTATTACCAATTGGACGTTTTATCCTGCATTTCAGAAATTTTCGCCTGAGTTTCGCGTTATAGCCAGCTTTGCAGTCGCTTTGCTGAAAGTTCCTTCTGTACACTTCTTGACCTGGGATGAATCTGACTTGTCTACATCTAGTATTGTAATTTTTCGCTCCTTTTTCATAGGTTTTATGTAGGCTTTCCCGAATTTTCTCACGAATACCCTCCATATATACGGACTTAGGCAATACATTAAGTTCAGGATCGTTGAGCATCTGAAGTTTTCTTGCAAGTTTGTATACGCTACCGTGGCCAATCATATTTGCTCCGAATAATGCGAACTAAGGTGTCACTCCTATTGAACCATGCACAGAAGATCTCAATGAACATTCTATCTCGGATAAATATTTATCCCAGTTAGAATGATCATCTTTTATGTATGCTCTTATGGCGGACAAAATTGACTGATTCACCCTCTCTGAGGCATTTGCCTGTGGTGAATAAAATCCGGTCTTCATGTGCTTTATGCCGAAATGTGCCACGGCGTCTATAAATTCTTTGCTCAAAAACTGTTTACCATTATCGGATACCACGGTTTCTGGCGTTCCAAACTTGTGAAAAACCTCGGTAATTAAAAACTGCACTATTTGTTTGCTGCTCGCTTTGGTTAAGGCCTTCAATAAAACATATTTCGTGAGATGGTCTAGCACAGTAAATATGTAGCAGTTTCCTGCTTTAGAATTAGGATAGGGTCCTAAAAAGTCTACATATAGACGTTGAAAAGGTCGTTCGGTCAGAATTTCATTTCCCATTGGCGGACGTAAAGTGGTATTTGGCGCTTTTGACTCTTTACAAGTTTGACAATTTTTGACAAAATTTCTAATTTGGACATTTTGATTTGGCCAATAGAAGTATTCGCGTACTCTTTTAAGAGTCTTCACGAAACCTCCATAAGCGGTTTGTGTTGGCTCATGCGCATTTTTTATTATGCTTTCGGTAAGCTCGGGTGGGACCCAAAGCTTCCAAGCGAAATCTTCATGGAGTGCGATACCATCATAGTGAGCTGTACGTTTGTACACAAGGTTGTCAATAACCTTGATATCTGGTAATTGGTCAGAGTTTTCTGAAATTTTGGCAATTAAGTCGGCATAGGAATCGGTTTTAAAAGCGTCCGATTCTATATCGACAAAATTACCAAAACTTACAGAAACCTCTTCCATGTCGTAACGAGACAAAGTGTCTGGCACTTTATTTTTCGGTCCAGTGCGATGCCCTATCGAAAACACGTAGGCTTGCAAATGAAGACTCCAGCGAGCAAGGCGGCCACTCAGGTCGTTATGAGACATGAACCATTTAAGACTACTATGGTCAGTAATCACCGTAAATGGTATCAATTCTATATAAGGCCTGAATTTTTTGATGGCAAGCACCACGGCCAAGCATTCTCTCTCAGTTACGGAGTAATTCCTTTGAGCGTTGGTGAGCTTATGAGAGAAAAATGCTATGGGATGCTCGCCTTCGTCGTCGTCCTTCTGAAAAAGAACTGCGCCTATTCCTATGTCGGACGCATCGCACTGGACGAAAAAGTGTTTGTCAAAATTTGGGTGTGTCAAGATAGGACTAGTGGTAAGCGCTGTTTTTAAATAATCGAAAGCATTTTTGGCCTCACCAGTAAAAGTAAAAGTTTTCCCTTTTTTCAGGGTATTAAAAATTGGAGCTGAAATTGTGGCATAATTTGGAATGAAACGACGATACCAACCGGTAGCACCCATTAAACCTCGCACCTGTTTAGCAGTTTTGGGATACGAATATTTCAAAATCGTGCTCACTTTTTCTGGGTCGGGTCTAAGTTGTCCTTTTCCTACTATGTACCCTAAATACCGAAGCTCTTTAAAGCAGAATCTGGACTCAGACATTTATCGTCAAACCTGCCTGTTCCAACTGCATTGACACCAGCTCTAGCAACTTCAAGTGCGTCGAGAAGTCTGGAGATACCACCAAAAGGTCATCCAAGTAGACAAAAACTCTGTCACGAAGTGCAGCTGGGATCACCCTATCCATTGAACGGCATAGCCTTTGAGCTGCGTTGCACAACCCAAAAGGCATGACCGTAAAATGGTCTACCTGGCACTGTGAAAGCAGTTTTTTCTCTACTGGATGTTTCTAGCGGTATTTGCCAGAATGCATCCTTCAAATCGACGCTAGAGATAAAATACGTATCTCCCAACCGGCTGAGGAGACCTTCAATGTGCGGGAGAGGGTAGGCATCCTTGATCGTGAGAGCATTGAGTTTACGAGCGTCTAAGCACAGCCTGTTTTTCTCGCCTTTGCGGACGAGAGTAACAGGGTGGCTCCAAGGACTTTCGCTTTCCTCAATGACCACAAGATCAAGCATCCTATCCAGCTCCGTGTACATTAACTTATGTACTGCCGGGGAGACCGGATAATGTCTATCCTTAACAGGAGTTGCCTCACGGGTGTCAATGGGGTGGGTTTCGAGGTGGGTTTTACCTAGTCCCCGCTTCGAGTAGCAAGGAAACCTAGCCACGACCTCATTTAACTGTTGCTGCTGCACAGGTGTTAGGGAATGAGTTTCTACCTGGTCAGTACCATCGTTCCCTTCCTCGCACAAGTTCACTCCATTGCTGGACAAGCTACTGACTGATGCGAATAAGCCGAACATACGCATAAAGTCAACGCCTAAAAATAGTTCTCGATTTAAAGTTGGTACTAAGTAAAAGGTTACTTCATGGGTGATTTTGTTATAAGTAACATTTACTTTAACAAATCCCAGAATTTTGTGTGGGCTTCCATCAGCAGTCTTGATATAGGAAAAAAAATTTGTGTATGTGCATTCCAGCATTCTGTACTAACTCCATACAATTTTTCCCTAGGCACGTGACTGTTGCACCACTATCTAACAGACCTTCTACTTCAGTACCACTTAAACGAATTTTGGCTTACAAACGCGTATCTTCACCTTCATATAAGGTGGCTGACATAATTTCTATTCTTTTGTGCTTTCTCTCTGGCTTGATTATATTCTATTATTCGTAAATGCAGGGGCTTAATGTGCCGAACTTCCGGCTGTGTTGTTTCAACTGGCTTTCTTTCATTATTTTTCAAAATTATTATATTTTGCCTAGTTTCGGTGGGTAACAATGTTTTTCCTACTGGGTCTGGGTATACGTCGAACAAGCCTCCCCAGTTCGAGAGAGTTTGATGTCTGGTTTCCCCGACATTTAGAGCATTGCGGCGTAACCACATAGTCCCATCCACACCTGTAGCAAAATATTCGGCGTGTGGGTGATGGACAATCAGTAAAACCGTGGCACACACGCTTACAGTTCCAGCATATGTAGCGATCACTGCTCGCGAAAGCCTCTATTTCATTGGTGGGTGTAGGTAGCTCTTGGTAATCTAGCTCATGGACTCGAGGTGGTATGTAATGTCTGGGTGCATACTGCTGTCTTTGACTCGACACGAGACTTTCAGCTCTTTTGGCCTGTTGGCAGAAATCATTCAGATTTTGTATTCTTGCCGAAAACAGTAATTGAGATAACAAGGGTTTTAAATTCCCCCTCATTATCTCTATGAGGTCAGATTCCGAGTAAGGAGTACGTTGCTGATTTCTCAGACTTATGACAGCATTGAAGAATTCTTCAAATGACTCCTGTGCCCCTTGTCTGCGGTCCATGATTTTTTTTTTGAATTTGAAATTCATTTTCATACCGTTTGTATTGAGTCAGAAATGCGCCTATCAGATCGTCCCAGGATTGAAATGGATTTAGTTTTTTTTGCACTCCAGTACCACTCTAGGGCCTGTCCTTCGAGTAAGGTATGGAAGCTGCGTTTTATTTCTACAATTGAAAGATTGTAGTCGTGTCTTAATGTTTCCAGTCTGAAGACGAAGTCTTCGGCGCTCATAGATTTGGATGTCCCGTCAAACTCGAGGCCCCATTTAGACACGTCAGCTTTAGTTACTGGGAACGCACTATCAGCTGGCCTATTAACTTGCATACTTAACTGAGCTTGTAATGGCTGTGAGTGTGTCGCTTGTGGTCGCATACCAGAAAGACTGTAAGGAGCTGCTTGAAATGTATGGGAGGGCGATCTATGCACCGTAGGTATATTCATGTTGCTTGACTGATTTCTATTGGAATTTATGTTTTGGCTACTTCCTGCTTCAAATACGGGAGGCGTCTGAGCAGTTAATCCCCCTTGCGGTGTATTGGGTGCGGGTAAAATGGTACCCTGCCCGCCGAAAGCTATATTCGACTGCGGGCCAATAGCCTGTTGTACTGCCTGACTTATCTCTTGCTGCATCGTCACTTGCAGTTCTTGCATTTACCTGGATAACTCTTCTCTGATCAATCCTGTGATATCGCCCCCTAATTCGACTATTGGCCTCTGTTGAGATGGCTGTACCATAGGTCTGTTAATACGGAATTCACTCTGTCTAGTTCTAGAAGTAATGTTACTATACTCAGGAGTGGGTATAGTATTGGAGGAGTGATTAGCGTCTTGGACAAAACTGCTATTGGCATTATTCTGTGCCATAGCTAAAAACTGTCGTACCGCCGGAGTGACTGTTTTTGCATTATGGATTGAGTCTCCCGTCGACACTGTGACTGTGGGAACAGTAGGTGGCCCAATTACCTCACCTGATGTTATTGGTATTTCGTCTCTATTCATTATGGTATCTACGTCTATGCCTTCCGCTATTAATTGGTTTCGTACCGAACGAGTCAAAACCATCAAAAAAAATAAATAACTCAACACTCCCCCTTCGAATAATGGTAATTATACTTGACGATCAGGATCGTAAGAACATTAAACAAAATCAATATTTATGCATATTCACTTTAAGATTAAACAGTGTGTGATTTAAACAACTCCTACTAAAATATCTAAAAAATTTAATCAGGAAACTTCTAAGCATACATGTACATATGTATATGTATACATATACTTACACCTATGTATATATGTTTATATAAAAGAAAATATATAAAAAATATAGATATAAATAAAAAGAGTTTTGAGGGAAAATATTCTCAGAAACTGCAAGCCAAAACTCCTAGAAGGCAAGAAAAAAAAAATTTGTATATTATTTTTCTATAAAAGTAATCTATTTACATTTAATAGAGAACAAAATCTCAAGATAAAATCTCAACAAACTTTCGCAAAATAAACAATTTTACATATGATGATAGGATATAGGATTTTCAGGTGACAAAACAAACCAGATAACAGATACATACATCTTAAGATTCATCGCTGGTGAGAGATAGCTAGACGTTCTACATTTTAAATTTCTCGGTTTCGTTAATATTAATATTCTGGTGTAACATAGGAATGTGGCTCAGTTTACTATCATGTATATTATTTTGCTGGAGAGGCAACTGCAACGTATGTAAATACATAGAACATCGCAGGACTACTCTCACAGTATTTCAGCAAAAATTATTTTCAATTCCCTTTTCGGTAGGCACCTCCGTAAATGTAAACTGAATTAAACTATTATTTCAAAACGATTGTTGGATGGCATTCATGATCCATTGTGAAATGTGGCTAAAGCTACTAGATTATTTATACCGTAGCTTGTCTCCATTGCACAAGTGTACATGAATATTTATATTTATTGGCATACTTTTGGCCTTATATAAACGTCGCAACGCGAAAGAAAATTTTAAATAATTTCTTCTCGGGACTTACGTCAACTTTGGGGCTTAAGATATTACCAAAACGAGAATTCTGTGACCTAACTTATCTATTGAAACTTTGTGAAAAGAATCAAAAAAAATTATTGAACGTAATGCCGTATTGTGTATTGTGGATGTCGCTACTCGTTGATGACTCTCATATTACTCAATCGGGACTTACATCCTCAGACTACATATGCACAAATACTTTCAAAAACTGAAATTAAAACCGGCTATTTATTTCACTTTCGGGCCCCACGTTGGGCGCTATTTTGTTAATGTATTTATTTTACGAATTCTTTCAGCTGCATTTGTGGTCTCTAATAACAGCAAATTGGTCGTTATCTATTTGCCGGGGTGGAATTACTTGTGGAATATGTGTCCATGGAAAAATGTTCCCAGGTGATCGGCTCTCGCTGGTATGCTGGCATAAGCACCGTCTTGGGGGGGATCTTGCCGATCGATCTGGATATTTCAGCAGCTATACAAACAAACAAAAATTTTCATACCAGCATTATGGGAAAGATGTAATTTCCCAAAAATCTTAAAAAAAAAATTAAAAGGAGACCAGAAAGTGAAAATCGTGAAACAAAATTGAAAAAAAGAAAAAATATATACAAATAGGGGTAAAACCTTTATTATATATATATATCAGGTAGATATTTATATATATATATATATATATATATATATATATATATATATATATATATATATCTGTACGCCATTACTCACCTTGTCGCTAATCTCTCAGCCGCGACAAGTCTGTTTAGTGGGTGTTCGCTAAACTTGGGCGACCCTCCCACAGAACCCTAAGGGATTTCTCCATGATAATCTGTTTGCTTTAAAGATTAAGATTATCCCTTACTTGTTCTAGTTTGCTTTCGTCACCTTCCTATACCCTTAGATAAAAGCTTTAGGCAGTCATCATAAAAATTCAACTGTTTCTACTTATTCATGTTACAACTAAGTAAGTTTATTTATTGTTGTTGATTCCTTAAACTTATACAATGCTACCTCACGTTAACATACAGTATTGATAACAATTTTGGTATATATATATATATACATAACTATTTGTCCTGAACATCCGCCTAAATAGGCCTTAAACTAATATAATAAGTATGTATTTATTTATATAAATGTGCTTATTTATAGGTATATACTAAATCTATGTACATATATGTGTATCTAAGTGTATATACATATATTTACATTCCTGTATCTTTACTTATATCCTTCACTGTACTTTCTTGACCTACCTTCACACTAAGAAAAACACCTACAATTTTCCAGCACTTTTCAACTGGGTTTCTCTATAATTCTAAGTGGTGCAGGTTAGAGCTCTAAACTACCCTTCTGTGCACGTAAAATTGGTGCACTAATGGCCAAACACAAACAGAGGTGTTTCCCCTAATATGATTGGAAAAACTAATATAAGTACACGTATATTTATCATGCCACACTTTATCAAATGCCTGGGAAACGTCAATAAAGAGCGCAGGACAATACTTTTTTTCCTCTAAAAGTTCTTCTTATAAATTGAACCAATCTGTGAGTTTGTTCAATGGTGCTATGCTGACTTCTAAACCCAAATTGATGGTCTGGTATGCACCCACTACTAATTAGAATTGGGGACAATTTTGTTTTGAGCAGTTTTTCGAAAAGCTTTGACATAGTTGATAGTAGACTTATTGGCCTATATGACTCAGCCTTGGTTAGATCTTTGCCCGGCTTTGGAATCATTTTAACCTTGGCAAGCTTACAGCTGTGTGGATAATACTCCAGTCGTAAAATGGCATTAAATATGATTCTCATTGCAATACGAGGCAAGTTCATCAGCATCTGGTTACTAATTCCGTCAATACCCGGAGCTTTCTTCGGGTTGAGTTCGGCAATTAATTTTTGTAAATCACGCGTCTTAAACTTTATGTGTTGAGGGGGTAGAGCGACTACATTCGGCAAATCAGCAACACCAGTACATATGCTTGGCGTAAAAACGGATTTTAAGTACTCAGCAAATATTTTACCTTTTTCAGTATCGCTTCTTGCCCAACTTCCGGTAGATGTGCGTAGAGGTGGCTTATACTCAATGGGTGTTTTAAGCTTTCTAGCAGCGCGCCACAAAGAGTAATTAGATGCTGGTGTGACATCAAGACCTTCCAGATAACTTTTAAGAGATGCAGTTTTTTCAGATGCAAGCAACTCTTGGAGTCGTTTAGTGCACTCTTTAAATCTGATTTTATTTTGTGGTGATCTGTGCTGTTGAAGTGCCCTTCTAGCTCTTCTTTTTTCACGTATGAGACGTTCAATGTCTGTAGAATAAATTTCATTAAACCCAGTCTGCGGATGGGAGATAGTGGCATGTTCAGCAGCCTGTTTAATATTCTCGCTGAGATTGGCAATGTTAGATTCAATATCATCGGATGTTCTAAGCGTAATGTTTTCCGTACAATGACTACTGAGATATTTTTTGACCCCAGCCAATTAACACGATTGATCATCTTCACATATGGGTCAGGTAAGTTACTTCTTAATGGACCACAAATTGTAATGATCGTCGCAGAGTGATCGGACGAGAGATCAAGAGAAGCTTGAACTTGAATTAAATCCCTAGAGATATTTTTTATGACGCCAAAATCTATAACATCCGGAATTTTTTGTATGTCAGTAGGCCAATAAGTGGGCTCCCCACTCGAAATGACATCCAAGCCCATTTTTGAAATGGTGTTGAACAATGCTCGACCTCTGGGGGTAATAAGACGCGAACCCCAGAACGTATGCTTAGCATTGTAGTCGCCAGCTGCTACAAAACAAGGTCCAAGAGATTTGTAGAAATCCTTATATTGATTCTCAGTGATTGAAAATCTGGGAGGGGAGTAAATTGATGATATAACAAAATTTGTACAAAAACTTTCAATGCCAATATTTGTTGCTTGTAGGTGTTCTTCACAAATGTTATCAAGAACATAGTGCTTGAGTCTTGACTTTATTAGAATTGCTGATCCACCGCAAGCCCTTCCTCTAGGGTCCTTTGTATCATATATAGTGTAGCCAGAAATTTTAAAAAGACTTCTCGAAGTCAAATGAGTCTCAGATAGTAACATTATATCAATATTTTTTTCCGTGAGGAAGTGCTCAAGTTCATTTTTATGAAGGCGAATGCCGTTTGCGTTCCAGAAACATATTGTTAACGTGTTCATGGCTTATTAATTAATGCTTGAAGCAGAGCATTCTGCATTCGCAGCATTTCTTGCATCATGCTAGTCATATTTGTTGTAAAATTGTTTATAGTTTGCATCAGATTTTCAATAGTAGCTTCAAGGCGATTAAAATTAAAGCTTGCGTCAGTATTTTTTGAATTATTTGGCGGGGAAACGTTTTTTGTGGGAATTGAATTTGTCTTAGCAGCATCTGCATACGATACACGGGAAGTAACTGGTTGGCTCATTTGCGCAAAAGTGGCAGAGTAAGCGTTTGCTGATTGAGCTGGAGCTAATTTAGGTTTTTGCACCATAGTCTTCTTTACGAAAGAGTACACAGGACAACCTCTGTAGTTAGCGGTGTGATTACCCCCACAATTACTGCATTTTTTATCACTTTGATCTTTTGGCTTATTGCAACTAGCAGTGCCGTGTAATTCGCCGCACACAACACAAACAGAGGGTAAATTGCAGTATGTTTTTGTATGGCCATATTCTTGGCAATTATGGCACTGCACGGGACCTGAACGCTTATGTGGCTCTTCAACTGTGATTTTTCGGTACAAGAGGTATTTGAAATTATAAATGGGATGCGTCTCATTTTTTTCAATTTTATATCATTAGGCTCAAGTTCAACACGAAATAGGGGTTGGGGAATCTTCTCTCTATTTATTATATTGGACACATTTTTTACCTTAAACCCCTGGAGGACGAGTGAATCTTTTATTTCTTCGGGAACAACATAAGAATCTATGCCCTTCAATACGATCTGCATGCCTTTAGCGCTCTTAAGCTGGTATGTGTAGAAGCTTGTTTTATTTTTTTCAAATTCAGCAACCATTTTGCGGAAATCTTTTTCGTCATAAATTTGGATTTTAGTGTCATCGATGTTGCCACGTTTTATTGGAACAATGTAAAATTTATTCTCACCAATGACCGAAATTAATTTTTTAATAAAGGCATTTGAATTTTTTTTTTCTCTCAAATAGATTGGTGGTGGCTTGGATGTTTTATTCGAGGATACCTCGGGTTTGTCGTTGTCATCTTGCAAAATTTTAAGGCGGTGTTGGCGATTAGTTGAGGCTGCGCTCTCATCCCTAGAAATTTTTGGAGCAGATGAAATTTTTGAAGAATTTGGGCTTCGCCCACGCTTATATTTCTGTCCATTCCCACTTGTACCTTGGGTTTGAGCTACTGTTATCTGTAGTAATAACTTGGTTTAGTGATGAACACGAGCAGATATCGCAGACTGAAATGAAGAAGTACTAAGCAATGGTAATGTTAACGATTCACTAGTTGGCATTGGACAAAGCGAAGTTGATCGATCACGAAAAAGTGGCTTTTCCGTTAGAAAAAGACTTTCATCAGCTTAATTATTTATATTGTTTTCATTAAGAGTTTCAGAACTCACAGTAAAATAAGTAGGTATTCCTGCCGTTAGAACTCACTTCAAAATTTTTTTTCCTTTGAGATACTCATACAGAGTATTCCTCAAGGGTACTTTGTGTTTACGGTTTTTTTTGTTTTTGTTATTTCTTGCTATGTAAAAAATATTAGTAAAGCCAATAAGCTTATTTATCAAGGTGAATATGTATTACGTATATTTTCTGTATGATTTTTGATTTTGTTGTTTTTTTATATTTGCTTCGTATGTATGTATGTTAAAAAAATCCGCTTTAACGTCTCTTCACTATGAAGGTTCAACGAGAGCTGTGAAATGTGTGAAAATGAAAGATACAAGTGGGAATGGACAGATATATAAACGTGGTAAAGTGGGTGAAGCCCAAATTTTTCAAAAATTTCATCTGCTCCAAAGATTTCTATGGATAACAGCGCATCATCTACCAATCGTCAAAATCGTTTTTCATTATTGCAAGACATCGATGATAAGCCCTCTACATCATCGCAAAAGTCTTTTAAGCCACCACCTATTTATCTGAGAGAAAAAAATTCTAACGCGCTTATAAAAAATCTACTGTTGACCATTGCTGAAAATACTTTTCACATCATTCCAATTAAACGAGGTAATATTGATGAAACTAAAATCCAAACATATAATGAAAAAGATATCCGAAATTTTTTTTAGTGAATTCGAAAAAAATAGAACAAATTCTTACACATACCAACTCAAGAGTGCTAAAGGCCTACAGATAGTATTAAAGGGCATAGATTCATATGTTGAATGTGCACCTCTCGGCCAAGGATTTAAGGTAAAAAATGTTACCAACGTAATTAATAGAGAAAAGGTCCCCCAACCCCTATTTCGGGTTGAACTGGAGCCGAATAACATGCAATTGCAAAAAAAATTAAACCCATCCAATTTATAGCGTAAAGTATCGCTTACAACGAAAAATCACAGTTGAAGAGCCACGTAAGCATTCACGTCCCGTAAAGTGCCATAATTGCCAAGAATATGGCCATACGAAAACTTACTGCAAGTTACCTACAGTCTGTGTTATCTGCGGTGAATTGCATGGTACTGCTAGCTGCACTAAGCCAAAAGATCAAGCAGAAAAAAAATTTAGTAATTGTTTAGGTAATCACACCGCTAACTATAGAGGATGCCCTGTATATTCTTTCGTTAAACAGGCTATGGGTCAAAAACCCAAATTAACTCCAGCTAAAGCAGTAAACGCGAACTCTGCCACTTTTGCTAAAATGAGCCAACCAGTTACTTCACGTGTGTCGTATGCTGATGCTGCTAAGACTAGTTCTATTCCCACACAAAATGTTCCACTGCCAAATAATTCAACGAATTCAAACTCAAGCTTTAACTTTTGTCGCCTTGAAACTACTATTGAGAATCTGGTGCTGACTATAAACAACTTTACTACAAATATGACAAGTATGATGCAAGAAATTCTGCGAATGCAGAATACACTACTTCAAGAATTAGTTAATAGACCATGAACACGTTAAAAATATGTTTATGGAACGCACACGGCATTCGCCAACATAAAAATGAACTTGAGCACTTCCTAATAAAAAAAATATTGCTATAATGTTGGTTTCTGAGACTCATTTGACCTCAAGAAGCTTATTTAAAATAAATGGTTACACTTTATATGATACAAAGGACCCGAGAGGGAGAGCATGCGGTGGATCAGCAATTCTAATTACGGCAAGACTCAAGCACTATGTCCTTGACAACGTTAGTGAAGAATATTTGCAAGCAACGAGTATTTTCGTAGAAAATATTTGTCAGAATTTCGTGATATCATCAATTTACTCACCTCCCAGATCAGTTATCAGTTACCGAAGATCAGTATGAGAAGTTCTAAAAATCGCTTGCATCTTGTTTCGTGGCAGCTGGTGACTACAATGCAAAGCATACGTACTGGGGATCGCGTCTTGTTACACCTAGAGGTCGAGCTTTGTTCAATACAATTTCAAAAATTGGTTTAGATGTCATTTCGAGTGTGGAGCCTACTTACTGGCCTACTGACGTAAGAAAAATTCCAGATGTTATAGATTTTGCCGTCACGAAAAATATTCATAGGGACTTAATTCACGTAGAGGCCTCTATAGATCAGTCCTCCGATCTCTCTCCATCAATAGTTACAATTTTCAACCCACTAAGGAGTGATTTATCTAACTAATATCTGAAGATGATTAATGGAATCAACTGGCTGGCATTCAAAAAATATCTTAGTAGTCACTGCGTAGAAAACATTCAGCTTAGATCATGCGATGATATTGAATTTAACATTACCAATCTTAACGAAAATATTAAACAGGCTGCTGAACACGCCACTACCTCCTATCCGCAGACCGGCTTTAACAGAATTTATTCTACGGAAATCGAACGTCTTGTATGTGAAAAGAGGAGAGCTAAAAGAGAATGGCAACAACACAGATCACCCCCAAATTAAATCAGACTTAAAGAATGACCAAACCACCCAAAGAGCTGCTATCGTCGGAAAAAACTGCACTACAGGAAAAGTATTTAGAAGGTGTTGATGTAACTTCCTCATCTAGTTACTCTTTATGGCGCGCTACTAAAAATCTTAAAAGAGCCGTTGATCTTAAATCACCACTGCGTACTGCGACCGGAGGCTGGGCAAGAAGTGATAGTGAGAAAGGTAACTTATTTTCTGAGCATTCAAAATCTGTATTCACTCCCAACTCATGTACGGGTGCTGCCGATTTACCGATTGTAGTTTCTCTACCCCCACGTCCGTTAAGGTTTAAGATGCGTGAAGTACAAAAAGTAATTGCTGAACTCAACCCGAAGAAAGCTCCAGGTATTGATGGCATTAGTAACAAAATGCTCATTAACTTGCCTCACAATGCAATAAGAATCCTGCTATTTATTTTTAATGCTATTTTAAGAATGCAGTATTTTCCACATAAGTGGAAACTTACCAAGATCAAAATGATTCCAAAGGCGGGCAAAGATCTTACCAAGACTGAGTCATATAAGCCTATAAGCTTACTATCTACAATCTCAAAGCTTTTCGAAAAGCTGCTCATGACTAAATTGTCCAAAATTTTAACTGATAACGGGTGCATCTCGGACCATCAATTTGGCTTTAGAAGTCAGCATAGCACCATTGAACAAACGCATAGACTGGTCCAAGTTGTAAGAAGAACATTTGAAGAAAAGAAGTATTGTTCTGCTCTCTTTATTGATGTTTCTCAGGCGTTTGATAAAGTATGGCACGAAGGCCTAGTTTTAAAATTGAAGACATATCTGCCAATAAACATTCAAAAGCTTTTGGAAAGTTATATTATTGATAGGAAGTTCACTTTTGTGGAAGGAGAGTTCACGAGTGTGAACTGAGAATCAATATAAGGATTTCTACAAATCTCTTGGACCTTGTTTTACAAAGTCAAACTTTAATTTTAATCGCCTTGAAGCCACTATTGAAAATCTTGTGCAAACTATCAACAACTTTACAACAAATATGACTAGCATGATGCAAGAAATGCTACGAATGCAGAATATACTTTTTCAAGCATTAGTTCACAAACCATGAACACGTTAAAAATATGTTTCTGGAACGCAAACGGCATTCGGCAACATAAAATTGAACTTGAGCACTTCCTTACGGAAAAAAATATGGATGTAATGTTGGTCTCTGAGACTCATTTGACTTCTAGAAGCCTCTTTAAAATGAATGGCTACACATTATATGATACGAAGGACTCTAGAGGGAGAGCATGCGATGGATCAGCAATTCCAATAAAGTCAAGACTCAAGCACTATATTCTTGACAACATTTGTGAAGAACATCTAAAAGCAACAAATATCTGCATTGAGAATTTTTGTTCAAATTTCGTGATATCTTCAATTTACTCCCCTCCCAGATTTTCAATCACTGAGTATCAACACGAGAAATTCTACAAATATCTTGGACCTCGTTTTGTAGCAGCTGGCGACTACAATGCAAAACGTTTCCACAAACCCAAAAAAATTATGGTTGTATGTAGAGTTTAATCCTCAACTGTATATTATATATAAATATTTATGTACTATACTTAAATATATGAAGTTAATTTTTATGTTTTACCTTTAATTTTTGTATTGTTTTATAGTATTTACATGAATTGTTAACAATTTTTTTATAAAGCAATTTAAAATCAAAACTTTTGTATAATAATTTTCTTACTTAAAAAAACCGGTTGTCCGGTTTTTCCTGAACTGTAAAAACCGAAACCGGGTTTTTCATAATTTCAAATATTCGAAAACCGGTTTCTGGAAAAAGTCGAATAATCGATCACCCTAGATATAGCCAAATTACCATTTTTGAGTTTTTTAAAAAGATGATGTGGCTTAAATACAAATATTTAAAAAAATATTCGTCGTTTTATTCACCTTTTTTTCATTAAAAGATAGTAAAATTACTAAAATAAACAGACATCGCATGTCAAGAAATGATGGAGATACAATTCACAAAATTTCAAACTTCATTAAAATTTTTATGATTTTTTTGCAATTTTGCTGTTTCAAGTTTTCTTTTTTTAACCCAACAATTAAAAATTTTAAAGTTTTTTTCCATAGGACATTAATTAATTTTAATACAAACATTTTGCACTCATTTGTACAATAATGACAAAGTTGCAGAAGATTGAGTGAATTAACCCACTTTTCGGTTTTATTAAATAAAAAACCCACAGGAAATAAATACGCAGAATTTGAAAAACGAACGCTGTAAGTGTTACAAACGTTGACAGTTCACAATTTTAAATTGTTTGCTTAATTTTTTGATTCTCTTAAAACACCGAATTCATATTAAAAAAATAAAATGCATAGTGCAAAACGTGAATTTTTTTGCCAGAACAATCCGAACAAGTTTTGCTATGCTTGTGGAGTTTATTGTTTTTCGCAGATGAATTAAAACAATGTGGAAACCGTAAGAGGCAAACACTTGAAATTTTCACAAACGGTAAAACTAAACAAAAACCAAAAATTATAAAATCGCCAAACCAAAAAAAAAAAAAACCAAAAATTAAAAAAAATCGCCGAAACGAAAAAAATCGCCAAAATTAAAAAAAAAAATTCTAACACTAAAATAAATCGCCAAATTCGAAAAAATCGCCAAAATGAAAAAACGCCAAAAACCAAAAAAAATTGCCAAAACAAGAAAATAAAGTGTCAAAACTAAAAAAGGAGCCAAAACTTAAAAAAATCGCCAAAAACTTGAAATTTTCAAAAACGGTAAAACTAAAAAAACCGAAAATTATAAAATTGCCAAACCAAAAAAAAAAAATCGCCAAAATTAAAAAAAAAATTTCTAACACTAAAATAAATCGCCAAATTCGAAAAAATCGCCAAAATTATAAAACGCCAAAATCGAAAAAAATCGCCAAAACGCGAAAATGTCGCCAAAACTAAAAAAATTTAAATAAAAAAAATCGCAAAATTAAAAAAATCTTCAAAATGAAAAAACGCCAAAAACCGAAAAAAATCGCAAAAAAAAAATAAAGTGTTAAAACTAAAAAAGAGCCAAAACTTAAAAAAATCGCCAAAACTTGAAATTTTCAAAGACGGTAAAACTAAAAAAAACCGAAAATTACAAAATTGCCAAACCAAAAAAAAAAAATCGCCAAAATTAAAAAAATCGCCAAAACGAAAAAAATCGCCAAAATTAAAAAAAAAATTTCTAACACTAAAATAAGTCGCCAAATTCGAAAAAATCGCCAAAATGAAAAACGCCAAAAACCGAAAAAAATTGCCAAAGTGTCAAAACTAAAAAAGGAGCCAAAACTTAAAAAAATCGCCAAAAACTTGAAATTTTCAAAAACGGTAAAACTAAAAAAAAACCGAAAATTATAAAATTGCCAAACCAAAAAAAAAAATCGCCAAAATTAAAAAAAATCGCCAAAACGAAAAAAATCGCCAAAATTAAAAAAAAATTTCTAACACTAAAATAAGTCGCCAAATTCGAAAAAATCGCCAAAATGAAAAAAAACGCCAAAAAAAACGCCAAAAATAGAAAAAAATCGCCAAAACGCGAAAATGTCGCCAAAACTAAAAAAAAAATTATAAAAAAAAATCGCAAAAATGAAAAAAATCGCCAAAAATAACAAAAATCGTCAAAATGAAAAAACGCCAAAAACCGAAAAAAATCGCAAAAACAAGAAAATAAAGTCTTAAAATTAAAAAAAGAGCCATAACTTAAAAAAATCGCCAAAACTGAAAAAACGCAAAAACCGCAAAAAACTAAAAAGCCGAAAAGATCACAAAAACAAAAAAAAAATCCAAAACTATATATTATATAGGATGAAGTTTGTATTAAATTACGTATCTAGTGTTCGTACGGAACCCTTCGTGCGCGAGTCAGAGTTGCACTTTACTGAATTTATTTTAAATTGGGAAACATAGCCTTTAAAACAATGGTGACTCACTTCAATACAATCATATTTTTTTGATTAGATGTAGAATTGAATTGAATGGGATTTATCGTGATTATCGCGTATTTTGGCTTCGACTACAAAAAGTTGGTTCTAGATTAAAAATACTGTATTTATTTATTTATTTTTTTTTTTTTTTTTTGTTGGAAGAATTCTAATAATTTTTTCGTGAAGTTACATGATATATACAAGTATGTATGTACGCAGATTTTTTATGCGAAAATATGTTTTCCTCTATCGTCTAAATTTGTGTGTAGTTTTGTTGAGATATACTCAATGGGTTAAGAGCTGTAGGATAATTTCCAAATACGTAACAAAGCTTATAATAAACTGGTATGTGATGTTTCATACTTGTGTTATTAGATGATACATATTTGGTCCAAATGTAATGAGGCTATATAGTATACAGATCTTACCTTATAAAATTATAAAAACGAATTATAATTATCACTACCCATTTTTTAGCGTTGAAAAAGTATTTCCAAAAAATATTAGTTTCATAACATAGTTTCATCTCATTAAAGGGCCATGATAGGTAGTTTTTAAGGGAAAATTATGTAGAGGAAAGATGTTGTGGTATTTATTCTAAACAAAAATGTATACAAAAGTTTTTCCGAAAAACGCCGCATTTAAAGTTATGATGCCAAAAGTGTTTATATCCAAAATAGGTTATTTTTTAGGTGAAAAATGCAATGTGCATGATCGGTATGCACACTATTAGTACAATTTTAACACATATGTGATTTTTATGGCCGGTCTATCAGAAACTGCCGGTGGAGCGAATAAAATAAATACTTTCCTCAATTTGTATGGTCTAATAATGTGCATTCAAGATTTTGATATGTGGATGAATAAATTGCTATCAGAAAAGGCTGATCTGGTTAATTATTTTAAAAATTAAATCATGTATGTAATATTGTGTGTATGCATATACTTCATACGAAGTCGATGGAGGGTATATTATATACGGCTATTCCGAATATTATATCATACTTGCTTTATTTTCAAAAGGAAATTTTAGCTTAAGTAACATGTTGCTCTTACAAAAACTGTAAACAAAAAATAATTTGTACTTAAGCTTAAATTGTTTTTGCTATAAAATTGAAACAGTATATCCTATGGTTATAAAATTTTGACAGATAATTCCAATGATAACAAGTTAATGATTTTTATAAAAAAACACATTTCGAAAATCATGTTGGTTAAGCTTCTTTGGCGGTAATGGCTCGATGTGTATTTATGTGTGTGAATTTTGTGTTTAAAACAAATTTTTAACTAAAAAGCAAATACATACGAGTATGTACATACATATTTTTTTTATTCACACTACCCAATGTCTTGTTTTTATATTAAAAATCGTTTGCTTGTTTCGAAATTTTTTAAGGAAAATATGGTTGTTTTTTTAGAATGGTTTGAAGAACTAGAATTATTATTATTATAAATAATAATAACAAAAGATGAAAAATTAGAGTGGAAGATAGAAAAATTATTATTTAGCTCTGTATATTTATTTAATGTGCTTTTTTATATATACAAAGATTTCATAAAGTTTTAATGCCGCTAATAACAAAAAATCATCATCCGATGACGACATATATGCCATCGCACACAACGAACACAAAACTAAAATGCTGATTGACGATTTAGTTTGACGTCTCCGAAATATCATCAATTAAACGACACTAACACATTCTTACCGATTGATGGCTTTTTTTGTACGTCTCCTGGACACTTTAAAATAAAAACAATATAATAAAAATTATATTTTTGCCAGTATATCAATCATGTATGATAGCTCAATTGTGGGGTATATATTAGTCAATTATTATCAGTCAAACTTGATTAATATTTATGCTATCATTGATTAGTAAAAAGCACTAGAGTGAGCAGTTCGACTAAATTGTATATTCATTAGTTATAGAGAGATTCAACATCATACATACACACGAGTTTATATCGCATTTTTCATTTTGCCCTTAATAATGTGATAACAACTTTGTTCTGCGCAATGATGAATATATCCTGCATGACTTCCGATCAATTGACTGATACTATTCAGGTAGAGTTAGTTCATTTGAAACAAAATAAATTTTTTCTGAACTCGAATTCAGTAAAATCAATGCATATTAATATATTTTAAGTAAAATCACTAAAATAAGATTTTTATTTTTTGCCCGACTTGAAGAGAAGAAAATATGGCAATGCTGGCCATCATCCTTGACACAAGCAAGTTTTTCAAATCTTATAAATAACTAATTTTTTCAAACTTTAATTATTTTATTTTAATACAAGGAGCAAAATTTATGTAACAAAATTTTAATAACAAAATCACAAGCAACAATGTCGTCCGTGCAGCAGTTAAAATAATCAGGGTTGTTTATTTATTTGTTTGATAACCCTGTTTTTGACATAACGCTGACGCTTTTGTTTAGGTATGGTATTTCAGCGTTAAAGCTCGGCGGAAAAAAACGTTCCGCCTTCCGTCCTTGTTTAGGGATGGCTGTTAGTAAGATAGAACCATATGATTCAAAATATAAGCAAACGATAAGTAAGCAAACGAAAAGTGTAAAAATTTTAGAAAATATTAAATAAAAATTTTAAAAGTCACAAAAAATAATTAATTTATAAATCATAATAATAATTACTGTTAATATACATTTTGTAATTTATTTTATTAATCCTTTTGTTTTTCAAATTATTTCTTATTAATCAGGGTTGTAAAACTTTAAAATATCTGGTTACTTAGCACTGCACTTGCTTTTAAGGCAATCAGTAGCAGTAACAAATAGTGATGTAATTTGTATTAATTTAACGAACAACAAATCAAGGAAATCAAGAAATTAATTACAAATATTAGATAAAATAAATTAAAAAATTTATTCTTAGATTTTTAGTGTTATAAAAAATACTGTATCGAGTATTAATAAGAAAACAGAGTTGAATAGTCAAAAGTGGTTATATTTTTCAACACTATGTAGAGTTATGGATTTTTTAGGGAAAGGATAGTGATAGGAGACAGGTGGTGAAGGAATAGATAGAAGAAAGATTCATTCTTTTACAACTGCTTTTTTGCACGCTTTTTAATAATGCAGATGCGAATTAAATTTTTAAGCTGTGTTTAGTAACCATTTTATTGGTTATTTTACTTCACCGATGATTCTTCTACACAATACCGACGAAGGATGGCGCTCTGATGTTACATTAAGATAAGCATCCTATTGTGACAAACATTCGACAAAGAACTTCCTTATTGTGAATAAAATCGTTAAAAATAGCTTACAATTTGTATTTGTGTACTTAAAAATAAACATTCTTTAACACCTAGATTTTTAAAACACTCTTTTCTTATTAAAATCCTTTATCGAAAGCTTAATTCTGTTAGATAGAAAATTCGTTCGTTGCTCAACGAAATTTTCGACGCTCATAATATGAACTTAAAACTCGATTTTCAATGTTCGATACCAAACGAAGATCGAAATCGAATGCAACTCATAATAGGGCGTTATATAAACAGAACGCGCAGACCGATTTGGATGATTCTTACATCAATCGATTTGCCTTAATCCAGAGAGTGTCACTATAACAGTAGTCAAAACTCAATATCGCGGCCAACAGACGCCATTTTGTAAATACGAATGAAAAGTCGGAGAACTATATCAAAATGGGTATCGTTCGACAAGTATTTTAAAATCGTCTGGGTTTCTCTTATGATTTTTAATTTCGAATAACCATTTAGGATATATTTCAAAATTGGTGCAGTCGGGTTTTTTGTATTTTTTTTTAATTATTACTTGTTACTTTTTTGCCATGCTCGTATTTTTTTTTTGGCAAAAGCTCTTTTTGAGAGTAAATTTTAAAATTTTCACATGCGTAATTACTCATTTACTGCATTTTACTGCAAAAATAAAAAACACACCTAATGTCTTTAACTGGAATTACATAAGTATTTACTTTGCAAAATTTTCGGCAATTCTTATTATTTTTGGTTTTTAGTTAACTTTTGTACGTTACAGTCACTGTTTTATTAAAAACTAAAATTAGAATGCTCTGTTTCGATCTTTTATGTTAAAAGCGTAGAATGTCATACATTTTTACAATAAACCTACTCTAATATAAATATAAAAAATGCAAAAATCAAGACATTGAAGTTAAACGAAGGAGAGCAACTTTAAGCATTATCATTAATTTTAACAATTGTAGAAGTTTAATTCAATTATTTACTATTTATTTAAGATAAAGAATGTAGTATTCGTATGTAGTATGTATGTATGTATGTCTGTAGGCAGTGTTACCGCTGGGAATTTTTGAAAAGTCGCACAAAAGGTCGTTTTATAAAAGTAAAGTCACACCAAAAAGTCGCGTGAGAAAATAAAAGTTCCACATCTTTTTAAACGCTTTTTTTTTATTAAAAAAGATTATTGAATCAAAACAAAAAGATTATTGCATATTTCATAACATATACAGTTGCATTATTGTATGTGCTTCAATACATATTTTCTTGTACGTATACTGAAGAAATCTACTTAAGTAGGAGTAGGACTTAAAAAAACAAGCTAAAATAAGTTAAAAATAAGATATTTTTTTTACAAAATTTTAACATTACGAACCAAAACCCCGTGATCTTTTTATTTCAATTCTATTCGTTTGATCTTGTCGCCATATATCCTATTTTTTGGGTGAATGTATTTATACTTCAACATACATAAATATTACTTTTTTGGAATCCATTCTTCTATATCTTTGTCTGTTAAATTTAAAGCTGAAAGCATTTTTACTTTCAATTTATTTTTAAGCAAAGCTAATTTCAAAATATGCACATGTTAGTACATACTTGTATGTTTTACGACTTTTTCTTTCATTGACTCGGCAGTTAAAAATAATTTTGTTAAATAAGCACTGCAAAACCAGAATTTTTATTTAAAAAAAATTTTTTTGCTAACACTACTCTTTGAAACTTTTACTGAAAATTTGAGAAAAATTTCTTAAACACATGACAAGGTTTCAAGAAAGTAATATAATGTAAAATAATAAAAGTGCTTTGACGGCGTTATTTTTTTATATAAAACTTAATTTACTTAAATTTAAATGTTTTTTTTTTTTGTGAGCATCTTTACAAAAAAGGTAAAAAGTCCCAAGAAAATCAAAAAAGTCACAAAAGTCGGTCATAAAAAAAATCTCACAAAAAGACGCAGACCGCTAAAAAAAGGGTCAAATTTCAACTTTAGTCGGATGAACGGTAACCCTGTATGTAGGCATGTATGTATTATAGGTCTGCACAGATATGTATAACTGTTTGCACCAGTTTTGCGTGTGTTGATTCTGGTATGTACAGATACTGTATGTTATTCAGCGTTTCTGTTACTAGTCATGTGTTAGACTCGAATTTTTTTCTTGAATCAAGTCTGAGTTTATCAAAGAGAGGAAAGAAGAAAGAATAGGGGTACTGATTTGCTTGGACTGATAAGTTATGACTAGAACAGAAACGCTGAATAACATATGTACCTGTACATAGCAGAACCAACACACGTAAAACTGGTGCAAACAATTATATCTGTGCAGACCTATAGTATGTATGTATGTACATACATACATACGTACTAGAGACCTGCGTAAACAGTCCTGAAATGTAAATATGAACGTCTTGTTTTTTGCATGCATTGTTGTAGCATGTATTATACTAAAGTTTAGTATACTAAAGTTTAGTATAATACATGCTACAACTAACTAACTAGTCTTGGGTCGAACTCATTCACTCTTTCATTTTTGGCACAAACCGATGATCTAACCCATGTAATTTAAATGAGTTTGATCATTGGTTTGTGGCAAAAATTAAAGAGTGAATGAGTTCGACCCAAGTCTACTAGTAACTAAACCAATAATAAATGATGTCGTTTAAAGTGCTCAGGAGGCTACACGTACACGTTGTCGGCACTGGTTGATAAGAATCAAAAAGTTTTGATATTTTTATTTGACGCCTGATTATTTGAACGTCTCCAAATCTGATTGACGAAAAAAACGTCATTTGCTTTGTGTTATTTGTTGCGTGACGACAAGATGTACGCGGATGAAAAAAAATATGTATTTTGCACTTTATGAAAATTTACCATTGTTCTTTGTAAAAAAACCAATCAAAAGTCTACAAAAAGTTTTATAATTATTATAAATATAATATTCTCGAATTTTATTAAGCTTAATGGGTAGTGTTAATAAAAAAAACTACATATGTATTTAATTTTTACTTAAAAATTGGTTCTAAAACCCCAAAGGCATACATAAGTATGTACATATGTGAATTTTGTGCTTACAATAAATTTTGAAGTAAAAAGCAAATACATACACAGAAATATACATATTTTTATAACTCACTACCCAATGTTTTGTATTTTTTATATTAAAAATCGTTTGTTTATGTTTCAATATTTTTTCAGGAAAATATGTTAGTTTTTTTATACCCTTTACAAAAAAATAGTAAAATGGTATATATAGGTTTGTATTTCCCACAATATTAATAAGCGAGCCATAAAGTATATACATATGTATATTCTGGATCCTTATGCATAGGGAAGAAAAAATTAAAAAAAAAATTAAAAAGACGTTTTTAGTGTTTAACTTCTTTTCTTATACAAAAGTAACTTACTAAAACAAATTTTTTTCTTTTTCTCTATAAATTAAACATACCTTATATTCTTAAAAGAAAGAGATTGCTGTGAGAAATCAGAAAAATCAAAAGGATGATTTCAGGGTTGGAAAACTTACAGTTTTTGTGATATAAAATATTAACTACTAAAACTAAACTAGTTTTTAATTTAATTATTATTTTTCGAACTTTATTTGTTTCTATATTTATGATTTGAATAGGCTAAAGCTCGTATCTCTTTTTAAGCCAAATTACATGTGATAATTATTAATGAACAAATAAAACCAAAGTTAGTTGTAAATATTCTGACAACACATATGTAGTTGAACGGAACAGCTAGCCGTTTTCGAAGGCCACTAAACCTTCATCATCGGCGTTCCTCTATGTTTGGGTCCACTGTGTGTGGTGTCAGTTGATGTAGATTTGTGCTTTATATACGAAACATTTTTGCAAATGGAATATGTGAATTGTTTTGATTCATAGTATTTCAATTTGCTGAAAGATGTTTTGTATTGAAAGCTCACTTTACCATCTCTAAATTTACAACAGTCTTACCATTGTGGTTTGTTCTGTACTAATTATACACATGTTAGTTAATTTGCTTATTTTTGTTCTACTTAAGACAAACTTTCTTGGTTTGTTACTATTTAGTATATTTATTTAATTTTTGCCACAAGCCAATGACTATTAATTTAGTTAATTTAATTATTATTTTTCGAACTTCATTTGTTTCTATATTTATGATTTGAATAGGCTAAAGTTCGTATCGCTTTTTAAGCCAAATTACATGTGATAATTATTAATGAACAAATAACACCAAAGTTAGTTGTAAATATTCTGACAACACATAGTTGAACGGAACAGCTAGCCGTTTTCGAAGGCCACTAAACCTTCATAATCAGCGTTCTTCAGTGTTTGATCCACTGTGTGTGGTGTCAGTTGATGTAGATTTGTGCTTTATATACGAAACTTTTTTGCAAATGGAATATGTGAATTGTTTTGATTCATCGTATTTCAATTTGCTGAAAGATATTTTTGTAATGAAAGCTCACCTTACCATCTCTAAATTTACAACAGCCTTACGATTGTCGTTTGTTCTTTACTAATTATACACATGTTAGTTAATTTGCTTATTTTTGTTCTACTTAAGACAAACTTTTTTTGGTTTGTTACTATTAACGTTCAACGTTAACGTATTAACTTTTCACAATGTATGGTTAAGAGTTAACGTGAACTTTAACTGACAGTTCTTCATACAAAAGTTGCCGTTAAAGTCCCTGTTAGCTTTTAATTGTACATTGTGAAAATGGCCGTAAGTGTATTTATTTAATTTTTGCCACAAGCCAAAGACTATTAATTTAGTTAATTTAATTATTATTTTTCGAACTTCATTTGTTTCTATATTTATGATTTGAATAGGCTAAAGTAAAGTGTAATTTGGCTTAAAAAGGGATACGAACTTTAGCCTATTCAAATCATAAATATATAAACTAGTTTTTATTTATTTTTACCAAATAAACTTATTTTATGCTTCAGTACGAATAAAATTGGTATTTCAAATTAAAAAAAATTAAAAAGACGTTTTCAGGGTTGGAAAACCTTAACTTTTTTATGAAAAAGTAAGTACTAAAACAAATTGTTCCTTTTTTAATATGAATTAAACATATCTTATATTCTTAAAAGAAAAAGATTGGTGAAGGAAATCAGAAAAATCAAAAAGGATCATTCCAGTGTTGGGAAACTTACACTTGGTCTAATTATTTTTTTCTTTTTCTTTTTAAATTATATATATTTTACGTTTTGGAAAGAAAAGTTTGGTATAGAAAATTATAAAAATTAAAACCACAGCTCCAGAGCTGGAAACTTTGAACTTTTTTTCTTGATATTAAAGTTACTAAATAAAACAATTTTTTTTTAATTTTTAATCAGAGATAATTTTTTTTAATTTGATTTTTTGATATTGTATGACGTGACTTCATTTTCGACAACTGGAATAAGGGTGAATATAAAATATTTCTTAAATACAGAGTGTAGAATAAAATATTCAACTTATTGCTAATATCGAAAAAAAAATTAAATCGAAAAATACCGAGAGGTCACTTAAGGCCGTGATACACTATCATACAAAGTCGTGCTATCTACGAAAATATACAACCCTGGTGTGATGAATTGTTATTGTCTTTTGAAAATTTTCATAAACTCCATCATACCAGCGTTGTACTTTTTCATAGATCGCACGACTTTGTATGATAATGTATCACGGCCTTTACTAAAAACTGCTCTAGAGCAAAAAATAAATTTTTTCACAAAACATATGCATATGTATGGATGTGCTTATGAATGTATCTCTATACTTTATATACGCACTTTGGTGAAGGGTATATAAGATTCGGCACAGCCGAATAAATAGTTTCAAGAATTATTATTATAAGTAATAATAATAATAAAAGAAATATTGGAGAGGAAGATAGAAAAATTATTATTTAGCTCTGTATATTTGTTTAATGTGCTTTTTTATACCAAGATTTTATAAACAATCTTAATGTTAACAAACCTGCAGTTAATAACAAAAAATCAGCATCTGATGAAGCATGCATGCAATCGCTCACAACGAACACAAAATTAAAATGCTGATTGGCGATTTTATTTCAACTTCTTCGAAAAATCATCAAATAAACGACACTTAAGACGAAGGTACATACCATCCGTTCAATGCATAGTTGCGTTTTATGCATATGTCAAAAACTTAGAATGAAGGTAATTGTATGTAGCAAATTACATACTACGTTTATACGCAGGGCTTATTTGCAAATAAAACTGTAAATTGTTACCATATTATTGTTTTTATTGCGACCAAAGTAAATTTATATAAAGTATATGCAAGTAATCAGCTGATTAATTTTTTCCCCGTTTAGTGGTAATGTGTGACTGCCAAAAGTTGCTTACAAACTACAATTTGAAGCTGAAAAAAAGTCAGCCAATGTAGCAATAGTAAAGTAAGAAAATAAAAAACATGTTGATTATTGAGTTCTTGTTTCAACTTTTGTTATTTGTTATTGAGCTTCTCATTTGTTTAAATGAAAGTTTATAATATAATAACTCTAGTTGTTCTAAGAAGCTTTGGGTAAAGGTTCCCTGATGATCTGCATTAGCAACAGTGAAATGCGCATAGGATCCAGCTAAACCCCTCAATAATCAATTTCAATGTATTTTTAATAAAAAAATATTTTACTTAATAAGTAAAATATTAATTTGGGATTATTAGTGCGTTTAAAACTTTTAAACTTAAATTGTAACAATTCCCATAAAAAACACTAATTATTAACTTGACTGCACCCGGTCAAAAAAATACTTGTGTGGCAACACTCTATTCTTAATAGCTGTTGTTGTTATTCACATTTATTTTCTTTTACATACTCTTACAACTACAATTTGAAGCTGAAACAAAGTCAGCCAATGTAGCAATAGTAAAGTAAGAAAATAAAAAACATGTTGATTATTGAGTTCTTGTTTCAACTTTGTTATTTGTTATTGAGCTTCTCATTTGTTTCAATGAAAGTTTATAATATAATAACTCTAGTTGTTCTAAGAAGCTTTGGGTAAAGGTTCCCTGATGATCTGCATTAGCAACAGTGAAATGCGCATAGGATCCAGCTAAACCCCTCAATAATCAATTTCAATGTATTTTTAATAAAAAAATATTTTACTTAATAAGTAAAATATTAATTTGGGATTATTAGTGCGATTAAAAATTTTAAACTTAAATTGTAACAATTCCCATAAAAAACCATAATTAATAAAACACTTTCTTTTAGTGTTTTTAAAAGTTTGTTGTTAGAATATGTTTCTTTTAATACAAATCTTATTTTTTTTACCAAATTTTTTTCTGCACTTTTTTACATTCTTCTTCTTCGTTTTGCACGAAAAAAATCATCGACTACAATATGCGCAGTAGTACCCGATGTTAAAGCTGCAAAACTATCGATAGTGCTCCATTCGATAGTAATTTTTGATGCCATCAATAGTATCGATAGTTTTTGATTCTTAGAAACTTATCAATTGTGTATTTTTCCAATATAAAATCTTGAATTTTTTAATTATTCCATAAAGTAAAAAGAAAGTTGATTTTTTTAAAACTTTTAGTACCAATGTTGTTAATACACATATTCAACAAACCTATATACACAGTTCTATAAAAAAACTAAGCGAAAAAACAAACAGATAGATAGATAGATCAATAAGAAATAAATTAAAAAGGAATAAAATAAAAAAAAATCTTTCATCATTACTTAAGCGATTGCAGTTAGCTCAAAAGCATTGGTTTAACAGAAGGAGAAGCAAACTATTTAGCGTCACCTTTTATTTAAAAGTAAAGAGGGGACACATTCCAGTAGTCGTCAAATTTAGCCGCCGTCAAATTTATTCATGTATCAAAGCCGTTGGTACATAATAATTGTATTTTTATGCAATTTGCTTCTAGTAGATAAAAACTGACATCTTATGTTGAAACAAATAAAATCTAATTGTTTTGTTTTCACATTTATATATGTAATGATATCCATTATTATAAAGGTTTACAGGCGCCGAAATTTGAATGTTGCATTTTTTATTACACAGTCGCCATCATTACGTTTTTATTGGCTTTGTTTTTTGCTCGTTTAGTTGCGTGTTTTGTCGATAGTATCGCTATCGAAAAAAATATCGATAGTCCACTTAAAATAAAACTATCGATACTATCGATAGTACCATCGATAGTTTTGTAGCTCTACCCGATGTCATGTTTACTCAAATTTTTTTTTTGTGAAATGAAGTTGTGCGCTAATGTTGCACACGTTGTTGTATAGTTTGTGTCCAAAACACACAACTTGATAAGCCAACGTGTTGTACCAAAAGTCGCAAGGTCTGTGGCTTGCATAAGAAACTTCTTTGTTAAGAAAGAATCACATACAGCCAGACCCTTTTAGCATTTTCACTGCTAATTTTAGCATTATGTATCTTGATTTAGCAGTGAACTTTTTATTTTGGTTTTAGCTTTTTTTAGCGTTTTTATATTAATTTGTTAGCATTATTTAGCATTTTTAATTTTATAAATTTCCCAATAAGCAATTTTGCTTGAAATCAAGTGTACAACAATTGTTATTCAAGCCACATATTCAATTGTCAATTGTTGAATTATGCTTGATTTACACTTTATTTCAATAGTATTCTCCAGTGAAATGGGAACTTGAATTCAATTCGAACATTTCAATTATATTACAGTTCAAGCCTTGAATTATACTGTAATTCAACCTTGTATTACAATTGAATTCAAGTATACTTTCAGCTTCAAAAACGATGCTTTTAAAATAGAAAGTTTTCTTACAATTATTTTCTGCACATCTACCTTCACTATTGTTTTCACGATTTCAATCACATTTTGTTTTTTTTAATCACTCTTTTATTTATATATGATATTTTTCACAAAAATTTCAATTTTATTAAAACATAAATTACTTATTTGATAAGGTTAGAACATGTTGCAATAAGCAATTTTGCTTGAAATCAAGTGTACAACAATTGTTATTCAAGCCACATATTCAATTGTCAAGGGTTGAATTATGCTTGATTTACACTTTATTTCAATAGCATTCTCCAGTGAAATGGGAACTTGAATTCAATTCGAACATTTCAATTGTATTACAGTTCAAGCCTTGAATTATACTGTAATTCAACCTTGTATTACAATTGAATTCAAGTATATTTCCAGCTTCAAAAACGATGCTTTTAAAATAGAAAGAAAAATGCAATCGACTAGTTTTTTTAGAATTATTTTCCGCAAATCTACCTTCATTATTGTTTTCACGATTTTAACCCTAGACACATAACCTTCGTCGAAACGACGAACACCGGACGAAAAAATAGCTATTTCTTTTTAACACGTGCACCGATCGCCGCTAAATTTCTTGCCAACTTAGTTTTCGCTGAGCTTTTGCAGGAGACAACCAAACTCGGCGCGTAAGCACGTAATTATTGAGATATGATAAACTTGTTCGTCGCTTCGACGAGTGTTGGCGAGCATAAAGTTGATTTCTGCACACAATGCGCTTCAAAAAATTAATTTTTTATATTTTTTTAAATGACAATAGTGTTATAGTTAAGTTTTGCCAAAGACAAAAAGGCTTTTTTGTTTTGTTTGTTTATATAAATTTTATAACAATGTGATCTCAAAAAAAAAGTGCTTTTTGGAAAAATGGATTATAATAAATATCCTTGTAACAGAATAGAAATATATAGTTGTATTTACTAACAAAGTACTTGCTAAAGGTATGTATGTGTTGCAAGTACAAAAATATATATGTTTAGAACCGATATTATACGCCCCAAAACGTGCTCGTCGAAACGACGAATGGTTAGGTTTAGAGGGATACGTTCGAGGGTTACGTGTGCAGGGTTAATCACATTTTGTTTTTTTTTAAATCACTCTTTTATTTATATTTGATATTTTTCACCGAAATTTCAATTTTATTGAAAAATAAATTACTTATTTGACAAGGTTTGAACATGTTGTATGTTGTTTGATTTTTTATTTGAAAATATTTCCAAACTTGAATAGTACTTGAAAAAATGTTTGAATTCAATTTTTTTTCCAGTTAAATTTGAAGTGCTTGAATTTTAATTTTTTCATCATCAATCCCAGACCATCAATTTGGATTTAGAAGTCAGCACAGCACGATTGAACAAACGCATAGACTGGTCCAAGTTGTAAGAAGAACATTTGAAGAAAAGAAGTATTGTTCTGCTCTCTTTATTGATGTTTCTCAGGCGTTTGATAAAGTATGGCACGAAGGCCTAGTTTTAAAATTGAAGACATATCTGCCAATAAACATTCAAAAGCTTTTGGAAAGTTATATTATTGATAGGAAGTTCACTTTTGTGCAAGGAGAGTTCACGAGTGTGCCCGAATCTATATCTTCTGGTGTGCCCCAGGGTAGTATTCTGGGTCCTGTCTTGTATTTAATATATACTTGTGATATGCCTGTGAGCAATAATATCCATATTTCTACTTTTGCCGATGATACAGCCTGTATGAGTGTGCACGAAAACCCTTATGAGGCATCCCGCAATCTCCAGGAACATATCACTCAGCTGGAAATATGGTTGAACTTATGGAGAATTAAAGTCAATGAACAAAAGTGTGTCCATATAACGTTCACCCTAAAAAGAGATACTTGCTCCCCCATTCGAATCAACAATCAAAATATTCATCAACATTCCCAAGTGAATGTTGAAAAGTTCAAAATATTATGAGCAAGCGGATTAGGATGTGACTCGAGTTTTGTTGGATATTTGCCTGCGTATTTTACAATTTCTTCAGTCACTAGTGACATATTCAAATCGCGATGTATATTTGAATTTTTGATGTACCATGGAGCCGATGTTATCATGCGTAAAATTTTATTTTGCCTTCGTTGAATTTTCTCTACATTTAAAGCTGAAGCAGTACCCCATAGTTGAATTCCGTAACACCATATTGGCTTTAAAAGCGGCTTGTATATTAAAGGTTTGCAGTGTAGGCTAAGTTTTGAATTTCTACCAATCAGCTAATGTACCTGAGTTAATTTTAGTTTCATTTGAGTTAACTTAGAGTCAATGTGGTGTTTCCATGTAGGTCGTCGATCAAGGTGTATACCAAGATATTTCACATGTGAATGTTGAGGAAACACTTGATTGTTAATCCGAATGGGGGAGCAAGTATCTCTTCTTAGGGTGAACGTTATATGGACACACTTTTTTTCATTGACTTTAATTCTCCATAAGTTTAACCAAAGCTCCATCTGGCTAATGTGTTCCTGGAGTTTGCGGGATGCCTCATCAGGGTTTTCGTGCATACTAAGGCAGGCTGTATCGTCGGCAAATGTGGAAGTATGGATACTACTGCTCACAGGCATATCACAAGTATAAATCAAATATAAAACTGGTCCCAGTATACTCCCCTGTGGCACACCGGATGAAATAGTTTTAGGCCTACTCGTAAAGTCTCCTTCCACAATAGTAAACTTACGGGAAATAATGTAACTTTCCAAAAGATTTAAAATGTTTATTGGTAAGTAAGTCTTCAATTTTAAAATTAGGCCTTCATGCCACACTTTATCAAATGCCTGGGGAAACGTCAATAAAGAGCGCAGGACAATACTTTTTTTTCCTCTGAAAGTTCTTCTTATAAATTGAACCAATCTGTGAGTTTGTTCAATGGTGCTATGCTGACTTCTAAAACCAAATTGATGGTCTGGTATGCACCCACTACTAATTAGAATTGGGGACAATTTTGTTTTGAGCAGTATTTCGAAAAGCTTTGACATAGTTGATAGTAGACTTATTGGCCTATATGACTCAGCCTTGGTTAGATCTTTGCCTGGCTTTGGAATCATTTTAACCTTGGCAAGCTTACAGCTGTGTGGATAATACTCCAGTCGTAAAATGGCATTAAATATGATTCTCATTGCAATACGAGGCAAGTTCATCAGCATCTGGTTACTAATTCCATCAACAACCAGAGCTTTCTTCGGGTTGAGTTCGGCAATTAATTTTTGTAAATCACGCGTCTTAAACTTTATGTGTTGAGGGGGTAGAGCGACTACATTCGGCAAATCAGCAACACCAGTACATATGCTTGGCGTAAAAACGGATTTTAAGTGCTCAGCAAATATTTTACCTTTTTCAGTATCGCTTCTTGCCCAACTTCCGGTAGATGTGCGTAGAGGTGGCTTATACTCAATGGGTGTTTTAAGCTTTCTAGCAGCGCGCCACAAAGAGTAATTAGACGCTGGTGTGACATCAAGACCTTCCAGATAATTTTTAAGAGATGCAGTTTTTTTTAGATGCAAGCAACTCTTGGAGTCGTTTAGTGCACTCTTTAAGTCTGATTTTATTTTGTGGTGATCTGTGCTGTTGAAGTGCCCTTCTAGCTCTTCTTTTTTCACGTATGAGACGTTCAATGTCTGTAGAATAAATTTCATTAAACCCAGTCTGCGGATGGGAGATAGTGGCATGTTCAGCAGCCTGTTTAATATTCTCGCTGAGATTGGCAATGTTAGATTCAATATCATCGGATGTTCTAAGCGTAATGTTTTCCGTACAATGACTACTGAGATATTTTTTGACCCCAGCCAATTAACACGATTGATCATCTTCACATATGGGTCAGGTAAGTTACTTCTTAATGGACCACAAATTGTAATGATCGTCGGAGAGTGATCGGACGAGAGATCAAGAGAAGCTTGAACTTGAATTAAATCCCTAGAGATATTTTTTATGACGCCAAAATCTATAACATCCGGAATTTTTTGTATGTTAGTAGGTCAATAAGTGGGCTCCCCACTCGAAATGACATCCAAACCCATTTTTGAAATGGTGTTGAACAATGCTCGACCTCTGGGGGTAATAAGACGCGAACCCCAGAACGTATGCTTAGCATTGTAGTCGCCAGCTGCTACAAAACAAGGTCCAAGAGATTTGTAGAAATCCTCATTCTCAGTGATTGAAAATCTGGGAAGGGAGTAAATTGATGATATAACAAAATTTTTACAAAAACTTTCAATGCCAATATTTGTTGCTTGTAGGTGTTCTTCACAAATGTTATCAAGAACATAGTGCTTGAGTCTTGACTTTATTAGAATTGCTGATCCACCGCAAGCCCTTCCTCTAGGGTCCTTTGTATCATATATAGTTTAGCCAGAAATTTTAAAAAGACTTCTCGAAGTCAAATGAGTCTCAGATACTAACATTATATCAATATTTTTTTCCGTGAGGAAGTGCTCAAGTTCATTTTTATGAAGGCGAATGCCATTTGCGTTCCAGAAACATATTGTTAACGTGTTCATGGCTTATTAATTAATGCTTGAAGCAGAGCATTCTGCATTCGCAGCATTTCTTGCATCATGCTAGTCATATTTGTTGTAAAATTGTTTATAGTTTGCATCAGATTTTCAATAGTAGCTTCAAGGCGATTAAAATTAAAGCTTGCGTCAGTATTTTTTGAATTATTTGGCGGGGAAACGTTTTGTGTGGGAATTGAATTTGTCTTAGCAGCATCTGCATACAATACACGGGAAGTAACTGGTTGGCTCATTTGCGCAAAAGTGGCAGAGTAAGCGTTTGCTGATTGAGCTGGAGCTAATTTAGGTTTTTGCACCATAGTCTTCTTTACGAAAGAGTACACAGGACAACCTCTGTAGTTAGCGGTGTGATTACCTCCACAATTAGTGCATTTTTTATCACTTTGATCTTTTGGCTTATTGCAACTAGCAGTGCCGTATAATTCGCCGCACACAACACAAACAGAGGGCAAATTGCAGTATGTTTTTGTATGGCCATATTCTTGGCAATTATGGCACTGCACGGGACCTGAACGCTTATGTGGCTCTTCAACTGTGATTTTTCGGTACAAGAGGTATTTGAAATTATAAATGGGATGCGTCTCATTTTTTTCAATTTTATATCATTAGGCTCAAGTTCAACACGAAATAGGGGTTGGGGAATCTTCTCTCTATTTATTATATTGGACACATTTTTTACCTTAAACCCCTGGAGGACGAGTGAATCTTTTATTTCTTCGGGAACAACATAAGAATCTATGCCCTTCAATACGATCTGCATGCCTTTAGCGCTCTTAAGCTGGTATGTGTAGAAGCTTGTTTTATTTTTTTCAAATTCAGCAACCATTTTGCGGAAATCTTTTTCGTCATAAATTTGGATTTTAGTTTCATCGATGTTGCCACGTTTTATTGGAACAATGTAAAATTTATTCTCACCAATGACCGAAATTAATTCTTTAATAAAGGCATTTGAATTTTTTTTCTCTCAAATAGATTGGTGGCGGCTTGGATGTTTTATTCGAGGATACCTCGGGTTTGTCGTTGTCATCTTGCAAAACTTTAAAGCGGTTTTGGCGATTAGTTGAGGCTGCGCTGTTATCCCTAGACATTTTTGGAGCAGATGAAATTTTTGAAGAATACGGGCTTCGCCCACGCTTTACCACGGTTATATATCTGTCCATTCCGACTTGTACCTTGAGTTTTGAGCCGCTGTTATCTGTAGTGATAACTTTGTTAAGTGATGAACACGAGCCTGAAGGGGATGATATTACTGGCTTATATGAAGAAGTACTAGGCAACTGTAATGTTAATTCATCATTACTATTTGGCATTGGACAAAGCGAAGTTGATCGCTGACGAATAATTGGCTTTGACGTTAAAAAAAAGACTTTCATCAGATTTATTAATTATATTTTTTTCATTAAGAGTCTCAGAACTCACAGTAAAATAAGCATTTCTGCCGTTAGAACTCACTTAAAATTTTTTTGTATTTGAGGCACTCATACAAAGAATTCCTCAAGGGTTATTCGTTTGTGTTTTTTTTTGTTTGCGGTCTTTTTTTGTTTTTGTTATTTATGATTGTTTATTTGTTTAGAGGTACACATATTAGTATTCCTCAATATCACTTTGTTTAAGTTTGTTTTGTTTGCGGTTTTTTTTTGTTTTTGTTATTTTTACTATGTAAAAATATTACCAAAGCATAAAGCTTATTTATTAAAGACAGTATGTACCTATTACGAATAATATGTACTACGAATATTTTTTTGTTTGTTTAATTTTTTGTAAGTAGGAAAAATTCCGCTAATCGACTGTTCGCTATGAAGGTACCACGAGAGCATTTGAATTTTTTTTCTCTCAAATAGATTGGTGGTGGCTTGGATGTTTTATTCGAGGATACCTCGGGCTTGTCGTTGTCATCTTGCAAAATTTTAAGGTGGTGTTGGCGATTAGTTGAGGCTGCGCTCTCATCCCTAGAAATTTTTGGAGCAGATGAAACTTTTGAAGAATTTGGGCTTCGCCCACGCTTATAATTCTGTCCATTCCCACTTGTACCTTGGGTTTTGAGCTACTGTTATCTGTAGTAATAACTTGGTTTAGTGATGAACACGAGCAGATATCGCAGACTGAAATGAAGAAGTACTAAGCAATGGTAATGTTAACGATTCACTAGTTGGCATTGGACAAAGCGAAGTTGATCGATCACGAAAAAGTGGCTTTTCCGTTAGAAAAAGACTTTCATCAGCTTAATTATTTATATTGTTTTCATTAAGAGTTTCAGAACTCACAGTACAATAAGTATTCCTGCCGTTAGAACTCACTTCAAAATTTTTTTTCCTTTGAGATACTCATACAGAGTATTCCTCAAGGGTACTTTGTGTTTACGGTTTTTTTTGTTTTTGTTATTTCTTGCTATGTAAAAAATATTAGTAAAGCCAATAAGCTTATTTATCAAGGTGAATATGTATTACGTATATTTTCTGTATGATTTTTGATTTTGTTGTTGTTTTATATTTGCTTCGTATGTATGTATGTTAAAAAAATCCGCTTTAACGTCTCTTCACTATGAAGGTTCAACGAGAGCTGTGAAATGTGTGAAAATGAAAGATACAAGTGGGAATGGACAGATATATAAACGTGGTAAAGTGGGTGAAGCCCAAATTTTTCAAAAATTTCATCTGCTCCAAAGATGTCTAGGGATAACAGCGCATCATCTACCAATCGTCAAAATCGTTTTTCATTATTGCAAGACATCGACGATAAGCCCTCTACATCATCGCAAAAGTCTTTTAAGCCACCACCTATTTATCTGGGAGAAAAAAAATTCTAACGCGCTTATAAAAAATCTACTGTTGACCATTGCTGAAAATACTTTTCACATCATTCCAATTAAACGAGGTAATATTGATGAAACTAAAATCCAAACATATAATGAAAAAGATATCCGAATTTTTTTTTAGTGAATTCGAAAAAAATAGAACAAATTCTTACACATACCAACTCAAGAGTGCTAAAGGCCTACAGATAGTATTAAAGGGCATAGATTCATATGTTGAATGTGCACTTCTCGGCCAAGGATTTAAGGTAAAAAATGTTACCAACGTAATTAATAGAGAAAAGGTCCCCCAACCCCTATTTCGGGTTGAACTGGAGCCGAATAACATGCAATTGCAAAAAAAATTAAACCCATACAATTTATAGCGTAAAGTATCGCTTACAACGAAAAATCACAGTTGAAGAGCCACGTAAGCATTCACGTCCCGTAAAGTGCCATAATTGCCAAGAATATGGCCATACGAAAACTTACTGCAAGTTACCTACAGTCTGTGTTATCTGCGGTGAATTGCATGGTACTGCTAGCTGCACTAAGCCAAAAGATCAAGCAGAAAAAAAATTTAGTAATTGTTTAGGTAATCACACCGCTAACTATAGAGGATGCCCTGTATATTCTTTCGTTAAACAGGCTATGGGTCAAAAACCCAAATTAACTCCAGCTAAAGCAGTAAACGCGAACTCTGCCACTTTTGCTAAAATGAGCCAACCAGTTACTTCACGTGTGTCGTATGCTGATGCTGCTAAGACTAGTTCTATTCCCACACAAAATGTTCCACTGCCAAATAATTCAACGAATTCAAACTCAAGCTTTAACTTTTGTCGCCTTGAAGCTACTATTGAGAATCTGGTGCTGACTATAAACAACTTTACTACAAATATGACAAGTATGATGCAAGAATTTCTGCGAATGCAGAATACACTACTTCAAGAATTAGTTAATAGACCATGAACACGTTAAAAATATGTTTATGGAACGCACACGGCATTCGCCAACATAAAAATGAACTTGAGCACTTCCTAATAAAAAAAATGTTGCTATAATGTTGGTTTCTGAGACTCATTTGACCTTAAGAAGCTTATTTAAAATAAATGGTTACACTTTATATGATACAAAGGACCCGAGAGGGAGAGCATGCGGTGGATCAGCAATTCTAATTAAGGCAAGACTCAAGCATTATGTCCTTGACAATGTTAGTGAAGAATATTTGCAAGCAACGAGTATTTTCGTAGAAAATATTTGTTAGAATTTCGTGATATCATCAATTTACTCACCTCCCAGATCAGTTATCAGTTACCGAAGATCAGTATGAGAAGTTCTAAAAATCGCTTGCATCTTGTTTCGTGGCAGCTGGTGACTACAATGCAAAGCATACGTACTGGGGATCGCGTCTTGTTACACCTAGAGGTCGAGCCTTGTTCAATACAATTTCAAAATTTTAATTTCAAAAAAATGACTGGCCTACTGACGTAAGAAAAATTCCAGATGTTATAGATTTTGCCGTCACGAAAAATATTCATAGGGACTTAATTCACGTAGAGGCCTCTCTAGATCAGTCCTCCGATCTCTCTCCATCAATAGTTACAATTTTCAACCCACTAAGGAGTGATTTATCTAACTCATATCTGAAGATGATTAATGGAATCAACTGGCTGGCATTCAAAAAATATCTTAGTAGTCACTGCGTAGAAAACATTCAGCTTAGATCATGTGATGATATTGAATTTAACATTACCAATCTTAACGAAAATATTAAACAGGCTGCTGAACACGCCACTACCTCCTATCCGCAGACCGGCTTTAACAGAATTTATTCTACGGAAATCGAACGTCTTGTATGTGAAAAAAGGAGAGCTAGAAGAGAATGTCAACAACACAGATCACCCCTAAATAAAATCAGACTTAAAGAATGTACCAAACCACCCAAAGAGCTGCTATCGTCGGAAAAAACTGCACTACAGGAAAAGTATTTAGAAGGTTTTGATGTAACGTCCTCATCTAGTTACTCTTTATGGCGCGCTACTAAAAATCTTAAAAGACCCGTTGATCTTAAATCACCACTGCGTATTGCGACCGGAGGCTGAGCAAGAAGTGATAGCGAGAAAGGTAACTTATTTTCTGAGCATTCAAAATCTGTATTCACTCCCAACTCATGTACGGGTGCTGCTGATTTACCGATTGTAGTTTCTCTACCCCCTCGTCCCTTAAGGTTTAAGATGCGTGAAGTACAAAAAGTAATTGCTGAACTCAACCCGAAGAAAGCTCCAGGTATTGATGGCATTAGTAACAAAATGCTCATTAACTTGCCTCACAATGCAATAAGAATCCTGCTATTTATTTTTAATGCTATTTTAAGAATGCAGTATTTTCCACATAAGTGGAAACTTACCAAGATCAAAATGATTCCAAAGGCGGGCAAAGATCTTACCAAGACTGAGTCATATAGGCCTATAAGCTTACTATCTACAATCTCAAAGCTTTTCGAAAAGCTGCTCATGACTAAATTGTCCAAAATTTTAACTGATAATGGGTGCATCTCGGACCATCAATTTGGCTTTAGAAGTCAGCATAGCACCATTGAAAAAACGCATAGACTGGTGCAAGTTGTAAGAAGAACATTTGAAGAAAAGAATTATTGTTCTGCTCTCTTTATTGATGTTTCTCAGGCGTTTGATAAAGTATGGCACGAATGCCTAGTTTTAAAATTGAAGACATATCTGCCAATAAACATTCAAAAGCTTTTGGAAAGTTATATTATTGATAGGAAGTTCACTGTTGTGGAAGGAGAGCTCACGAGTGTGCCCGAATCTATATCTTCTGGTGTGCCCCACGGTAGTATTCTGGGTCCTGTCTTCTATTTAATATATACTTGTGATATGCCTGTGAGCAATAATATCCATATTTCTACTTTTGCCGATGATACAGCCTGTATGAATGTGCACGAAAACCCTTATGAGGCATCCCGCAATCTCCAGGAACATATTACCCAGCTGGAAATATGGTTGAACTTATGGAGAATTAAAGTCAATGAACAAAAGTGTGTCCATATAACGTTCACCCTAAGAAGAGATACTTGCTCCCCCATTCGAATCAACAATCAAAATATTCCTCAACATTCCCAAGTGAAATACCTTGGTATACACCTTGATCGAAGACTTACATGGAAACATCATATTGACTCTAAGTAAACTCAGATGAAACTTAAGTTAACTCAAATATATTGGTTGATTGGCAGAAACTCAACACTCAGCCTAGACTGCAAACTTTTACTATACAAGTCGCTTTTGAAGCCAATATGATGCTACAGAATTCATTAATGGGTCACTGCTTCAGCTTCCAATGTTGAGAGAATCCAGCGAAGGCAAAACAAAATTTTACGGTTAATAACATCGGCTCCATGGTACTTCCAAAATTCTATTATACATCGTGATTTAAATATGCCACTAGTGACTGAAGAAATTGCAAAATACGCAGGCAAATATTTAACAAAACTCGAATCACATCCTAATCCGCTTGCTCGTAATATTTTGAACTTTACTGGACACATCCGCCTAAAAAAGAGGGACACATGGGCTCTTATACCTAACACTCCAGATGGGACTACTTGAAACTACTTTTTTCCCCTTTTTTGATTATCACTACTAATGTATAATTTATAACTATCACTATGTTTATGTCCGACACTGGTCGGGCGCAATAATTGTTTTTATAGATTTAAGATTTGAATACTTATACTTACTTATACAATAAATAAATACATGTAAAAAAACTATTACAATAAACGAAGATGTTTACTCCACGGCTGCCTGATTTTTATGTAATATTATTATATTTACAAGAGTACGTTTTCCCCTACATAGATATTGATATTAATATATTTTTCTTCTTATTCTGCCGACGTTCTCTTTCATGTTATATCAGAGTTAATATCATGTATAGACGCTTTGTTGAGTAGAAGTAAATTTATAGAGAATTGTTCAAGAAATTCTTTCTATTCCACACTCCCCAGCATTAATGGAAAGAATCTTTTATTTCCAAAATATGATTAAGATTAATGGAATGGTGGACTGAAATTTCATATTGAAAACAACAATAAAATATAATTTTTTTGTTTCCAATATAAATTTTCAGTCGAAAGTGTTCTTTCGATATCGTGAAAGTGGCCATAGTACAGGAAATTGTTTTCATGTAAAAATACAATTGAAAGATTTAATAAAATCTAACTTTAACACAAAAAAATGTTGTAAACGGGAGTAAATTGAGGAACTGCTGGACTAAGAATTTAGGGATTCTCTATAATAAAATTAGAATTATACATAGAATGTTTTTTAGCTAAAATTTTATTTTTTAAGCAACATACATATACATAAAATATGTATTAATTTTAATTTTACAAAAAAAAAACATTTTTAAAAAATTTGAATTTTTGTCGCTAATATTTTTTTTGCTCTTAACAAAATAAATCACACGTATTATATTACTAATACATCCTTTTATTTTTATTTAAATAAACAGATTGTAGTCAAATATATTAAAATAATTTTTTGACCCTATCAAAAGTATTTTGGACCTTTTAAATCGTTAATTTGGCACTAAACTAAAAAACTCAAAATGCATCACTGGAGCCGACTACTACGTCTTCGAACGGTAAATCATACGCAAGACGTAATCTTTATTTTATCATTTTTGTTATCAATGAGGTAGTTTACACGAGAACAATTTTCAAGCCGCACAATTTTTGTTCTTTTCCAAATTACACGAGACTAATTAATATGTGTGTGTGTGTTAGTGTTTTATGTATCCATTTAACACTTGATGGTTTGTTAAGTTGTGCGTGTATTGGTTTTCTGCTGCTACCCTGCGAATAATGCGACTAGTCCATACATGCATGTAAAGACTAGTCCAAAGAGGAGTAGGAGTACAACTCCAAATGTATGAAAAAAGGTGGTCGATTTAACATTACGATGTCCTAGGGTTGGACCTAGGGTTGCCAGTTTTGAAATCGTAGAAATCAGTACGAGAGAAAAAAAGTCAGTACAATTGAAAAAAATCAGTACATTAATTTTTTCAATATATAAGCCTTTAAATAGGGATGTAACTAATACCAGTTTAGCGCATGCGAATGCGAATACTACATTTAAATGTTTGCGAAAGCGAATGCAAATATTACAATACGTTAAAAATCACATGAAAATAAATTTATATAAAAACATGAAGTTGTATTACATACTAGTCTCCTGCATAAAACATCTTATAAGAACTTTCAAGACATGAGAGATTTTTCAAATGCTTTACTGCAGCGAAATCTTATAAAACAAACGTTAACAACACTGTTTGCAAGAAATTTGTTTGAGTATTGTATGTATAAGAGTAAAGAAGAAAACACTTCGTGACGGAAGAATTTGTGATACTTGCTTCTTTCTACGCATGAGCGCGTGTACAAACGTCATGCATGTATGTGTGATGATTTTTTATTTGTCTGCGCACATGCAAAGGCACACACATGCATTAACATTAGTTGTATGCAGTGTTGTCAGATTTATTTTGAGCCTCCTCGCCAAATGGCTTGTCGAATCTCGCTAAATATCGCCAATTTAATAAAACATTAAATTTTAAATACAAAAAATATTTTTATTTTTTAATTACATTACAAATATTATTAAATTTTAAATTTAGTAGGATATGTCTATGGTGAAACCTAAAAATTAAGCCAAGTGTTAAAGAAAATACTTAACAATAACTTATTCCAAAAGATCAATCTAAATAGTATATATTGAACTTAAGCACCAACTTCAAAATTATTATTTAAATCTTGTGACAAAACTGAACCAACAAATACTTAAATAATTGTTTAAGTGCACATATCATATCTTTGAAGTGGTAAGCAGAATCGCCGTAATCATGCGCTTTAGGCGATAACTCGTGCAGGATTTTGGGTGATTTATTACCAAAATATTGGCTCCAATTTATAAAAAGATGTTTTCTCCAAATGAAATTTTATGGTCCATCATTTTTTTCAGAAGATTTTGTTTGAGGTAAAGAGTTACAACATTTAGAATATTTTGCACGAAATATTTGATGTTGTAGAAAAAATTTCTAACGTAAAAATTTTCATATTTTTATCAATATACTATTTTATTGATATCATAAAAATATAGCCAAAAATATCGCCAAGGAGTTCAAATATCGCCAAGTAAATCGCCAATCGCCAATCGCCATTTCAAAAGTTTCATCGCCAAAAACAAAATTTTGTCGCCACGTTTGGCGAGATATCGCCACATCTGACAATACTGGTTGTATGCGGTTAATCACATAATAGCTTACCATCTACATATTACACGCACACTCAAACGTACAATATGAAAAATAAAAAGCATACACTAATCAAAAGCAGTGTGACCGTTGAGTAATTTCGAAAAGTAGCACAAAAAGGGGATTTAAGAAATAAAAGTGACACAAAAAGGGGATTTTCTGCAAAAAAAGAGGCAACTATTTTAGAAACATAAATTCAAAGTAAAAACACGATTTTGAGTTAGTTTTGTTAAATTTTTCATAGATTAGATTTTATTTACAAGTAATAATTGAAAAACATAACAAAAACATTAACAATTTATAGATAAAAAACTAATTAACAATTCATGAATATCTTATATGCATAATTAATACCGAAGTATATTTATTTGACGTAGGATGACGAAAATCTTTCCAAATTAAAGAAAACTCCCGTCAGAAGAAAAAGCATCACTCATATTTATTTTACTGTTTATTATTTTGTGTGCCATATGAGTTTTTTAGTTTATTTCAAAAATGTTCGGGTTGAAATCTACTGATAATTTTCTTAAGCAGGAAAGAAATCAATATAGACGTTGCTTAATCGAAACAATAAGCATGTAGTACATACATATCGCTACCTTAATATAGAAAGGCCATAACTATTTTTTTTTCAAATGGAAATTTCTGCATTTTTTCAAACATAATTGTTCTATCGAAATATAGAAAAAACTCGATTTAAAAAAATTGAGTTAAGGTCTTTCTATATAAAGGTAACGATATGTATGTATAATATAATCAGAAATTGTTATACTTTAAATAAATAATATTTATATGCAAAATTTTCTGAGGTTTAAATTTTTTGGAAATGTGGCTATATATTTCTTGACAAGATCTTCTGTTGGACTCCAATCTTCCAAATCAACCTCCAACAAATTTAATCATAGACAGTTGCTTATTTCTCCTAATCAAATCAAACTTTGTTACAAAAATGTCAGCTTTCGTATAGGTTGATATAAAAAAATAGTCTGTCATCAGCGTTGTAAATTTCAAAAAGCAGTGAAACCAGGAAAAAAACGCGTAATTTAAGTAAAAAAGCAATAAAATAATTGTTTTTGTTTTATTAAAAAAATTTGTATATAAAATATATAGAAATGGGTTGACCTTGAATTTTATCCCTAAAACTTCAAATTTGAAGCATCCGATACACATTTTTAATCAATGAGAATCAGTGAATTCTAAAATCAATATGACGAAACCTTTTTAAGTTATTATAAAAAATTAAATTTTTTTCGTCAACGAAGAAACAAATCACCTGAAATTAATCAAATTAGCAGCAGTTGGCAAGTGTTTTTGACTTGCTGATTCGATTTTGAACTCGATCAAGACTTTCAAAATTTGATTTTTATTAAACAATGCTGTGGAAACATTCTTTTACAGGAAATGCAATACTAAACAAACTTACAAAATTAAAAAAGCGTAATTTGCAAGTTAACCAAGTAATATAAGCTTAAATTATATGTACTATATTTTTTTTTAGAAAAAAGTAACGAAGTAGGTTATAAATATGTAATCTAAAATGGCAGCTCTATTAGTAACACAATTTTCTCGTTTCAGACCGCTTTTATATAAAGCCAAGTGTAAGTAAAATTTTTTACGCATTTTAGACTTAAATAAAGTAATAAAGGTAAAAACGTGATCAACTTCTGCGTTTAAACATTGAAGTTTGACTAGAAAATATTTCGCTATTAGACTATACTTGCATTATATTATGTATTCTTTCCCAGCAAAAAATTACATATTACCATTAGAACTACTTGCTATATAATGACTTACTTTTCTGATTGCCAATTTTCATTACTTGCTTACAAATCACATTACTTAAATTTAAACAAATGACGTGCAAGTTGCTAAATAAAGAGAATGATTTTTTTTAGACGAAATAGATTACGTGAAATGTTGACAAATAAAAAATATGTAAGTACTTCTCAAGACTCGATTATTTTAGTTTCACGCCTTGTTAAAATCATTAAGTTGGTAATCCAGTAGGGAAGTGCTTCCACCAAAAATGCTTAATTCCAAACTCGATTACCTTTTTTGAAATTTTTTGCTGGGTTGTCGTGTGCAAAACACTGTTTCCATTAATTGTGCTTAAAATGTGAAAGTTTGAGAATAAAATGCACGTATTTCTTCAACCAAGTTTTTTACAATCTTATTAGAATATTTTGAAATGTTCCATTTAACTTCAGTGCTTATGTTTTTTTAATGTTAGACTTAAAAAAAAATATATTTATTATATAAGAAAAATTCTTTTTGAATTTTGGGTTTAGTGTCACCGCCAAGACATAAAAAGCACGAAAAATTAGTTTAAAAAAGCACCGAGCACTAACTTCAACATTTTTCGTGTCAAACATTTCAAAAAGCTCTAACGGTGCGAAAAGCACCAAGTTGACAACGCTGTCTGTCAAATAATACAACATATATACAATATAACACAAGCATATTGCTGCGAAAAAAATTAAATCAAGTAATGGTATTTCTAAAAAGGGGCAAAAAGGGTCAAAGCGTAACAAAAAGTAGCAGATTTAGCTGATTTTAGAAAAGTGTCACTAAAAGTATCAAAAATGTAATAAAGTAGCAAATTGATACTTTAGTAGCACAAACGGTCACGCTGATCAAAAGTACTTCTTTTGATTGTTTGTTACAAACAAGCTGTCTTGCGAAATCGCTTGTTAACACTGATATACACGTACACCAATACATCCTTCGTGCTTCTCTTATAGTACGACAGCATTTATTATTGGTTTAGTATAATACATGCGACGTGAATACATTTAAAAATCATGAAGTATTTACATTTAAAGACCTTTTACGCAGGTCTCTATTACATACATGGATGTACTACATATAGCATTTTATTTAAACTGAGTCTTGCATTGAGCAAATATGTATTAATTTATTAAAAACATGAATTCATAAAACAGAAAGATACATACATATGTTTGTATATGAATTAATGAGTGACACTCGTTTCGCGTGGAATTTACTACAACAATGACTAGTTAATATTGTTAGCAATTCAAATTTGTTTGTCCCATGCATTACATGGGACCATGATGTAACTAGTCTGTTTCGTCTAGATTGGACCACGTACTCCAATATTATTTGCAGGGTAATGCGGGTTTGTAGCTGGTTGAAAAATTATGCCAACCAAAAACCATTCTCTTCACCGAATTTGCCTACAAACTTCCATGTTATGCCAGCATAATTATGCCCGTGTAAATCAGCGCAATGATGTACACTAGGGTGATTCTAAAAAAAATCGTTTTTTCCTCGGAACCAAGTTTCAAAATTTTGTTTAGGTAAAAAAATAAACCTGTTAAAATATCAGCTCAAAATATTAATGATGAGATGGTGCACATTGCACTTTTCGATTTCCCATACGATTTACATGATAGGAATTGATTTTATTCATTCTGATTGTCATAACTAAAGAACGGAATGTGCTACAGTAAACTTCTTGTTACGCTTTTGTAGAAAATTGAACGCTTTATAAAAAAATTTAAAATTTAAACTAAAGCTAAAAATAAAAAAAAATTTTCTGTTAATTTTTTTAATTATTATTCGAACTCCATTTGTTTATATATTTGTGATTTGAACGGGCTAAAGTTCGTATCGCTTTTTAAGCCAAATTACATGTGATAATTATTAATGAACAAATAACGCCAAAGTCTGTTGTAAATATTCTGACTAACAACACATAGTTGAACGGAACAGCCAGCCGTTTTCGAAGGCCACTAAACCTTCATCATCAGCGTTCTTTTGTGTTTGGTCCACTGTGTGTGGTGTCAGTTGATGTAGATTTCTGCTTTATATACTTAGCATTTTATTGAAAATGGAATATGTGAATTGTTTTGATTCATCGTATTTCAATTTGCTGAAAGCTTTTTTGTATTGTAAGCTCAATTTTACCATCACTATATTTACAACAGTCTTACCATTGTCGTTTTGTTCTTTTTACTAATTATACACATGTTAATTAATTTGCTTATTTTTTGTTCTACTTAAGACAAACTTTTTTGGTTTGTTACTATTAAGTATATTTTTATTTAATTTTTGCCACAGGCCCATGGCTATTAATTATTAGTTAATTTTTTTAATTATTATTCGAACTCCATTTGTTTCTATATTTGTGATTTGAACGGGCTAAAGTTCGTATCGCTTTTTAAGCCAAATTACATGTGATAATTATTAATGAACAAATAACACCAAAGTCTGTTGTAAATATTCTGACTAACAACACATAGTTGAACGGAACAGCCAGCCGTTTTCGAAGGCCACTAAACCTTCATCATCAGCGTTCTTTTGTGTTTGGTCCACTGTGTGTGGTGTCAGTTGATGTAGATTTCTGCTTTATATACTTAGCATTTTATTGAAAATGGAATATGTGAATTGTTTTGATTCATCGTATTTCAATTTGCTGAAAGCTTTTTTGTATTGTAAGCTCAATTTTACCATCACTATATTTACAACAGTCTTACCATTGTCGTTTTGTTCTTTTTACTAATTATACACATGTTACTTAATTTGCTTATTTTTTGTTCTACTTAAGACAAACTTTTTTGGTTTGTTACTATTAAGTATATTTTTATTTAATTTTTGCCACAGGCCCATGGCTATTAATTTTTAGTTAATTTTTTTAAGTATTATTCGAACTCCATTTGTTTCTATATTTGTGATTTGAACGGGCTAAAGTTCGTATCGCTTTTTAAGCCAAATTCAAATTACAAATATATATCCTTACGGATACTAATCCCCATAATGGCAACTTCGAAGAAAATGTTGAAAGTCCCCAATATTCCATGAAAGGATCGCCATGTAATGTTAATATTGTATGTTTGGTAGAGTGTTGTGGATATAAAGCCCTATAGCCCAATTATTATTTTTATCCAGCTGTACAGGGGGTCCAGCTTATAAATAGGCGTTCAAAGGAACCGCCAAAAAAAGTGAGAATTCAATTTGTAAAACAAGGCAAGTTGTTGCCGAATAGCGTTTTTAAATCAATGTCTGAATTTATTTAACATTTCATTCTGCTTATATACTAATTTTACAAATCTAGGTTAGCCTTTCTATCTTACATTTAATATTTACAATTATATTTTGTTTCTTTCTTTATTATGAAAATAGTAAGCATTATTTTATTAACCAATCAAAAAAAAGGGGATTCAATAATAAGAAATTATATTGTGACTCAAAAAGAATGTCACTCAATTTATTTTATTCAGCATTATTGCTGTTTTGGGTTGTGTTGCAATGCTTGTGCATTGAACTGCTATTACAGCAATGCAAGTAATTTTGTTACAGTGCATTACTATAAGTGTGGTACACTTTACCCTCACCCTTAAGAGAAAAATTATGTAAGTAATTTTTCTTACCATTCTCACAGTAAATAAATTTAACAAAATTTGTTAAATGTTTTTTTTTCATGTATAATTTTCTTAAAATAAAAGTGTTTTTTTTATAATTTTCTTAAAATAATTATGTTTTTAGTGTATAAAAGAATATAAAATATAAATAAATTTATTTTGGTATATAATGTTTTCTTGAAGTTTAATAAAATTTTAATATGTTTGATTATTTTTGAGTCTAAGTTATAATTTTTTTTGTAATTGTTTTCTTTATATTATTTGCTTACAGATAAATTTTTGTTTAGTATTTATTATTTTCTTACAGTTTGTATTAATAGTATTCTTATGTTTTATGTTTATTTACATATACAATTATCCTAGAATTTATATTTATAAATTTTTGTAGGGTTTCAAATTATTATTGCGTATTTCTTTTGGTTTTCCTTCATATTCTATTGTAGTGTTTACACCGTTTCTACTTAATATTTTATAAGGTCCCTTATATGGGCTCTGATTTTTCTTTCTATTTTCTACTTTAACTAGTAATAAATCTCCTATGTTTAAATTAAATCTATTTTCATATTTATTATTTATTACTCTATTTTCTTTTGCTTTTGTTGATAAGTCTCTAGCTCTTTTTAGTGTAAATTGTAATTTGAGTCGTAGTTCTTGTGCGTAGTCATCATAATTATAAAATTTTGTATTGTTTTCTACAATGTCAGATGGTAGGGATGGTAATTTTCCGTATACTAACTCATATGGCGAGTAGCCTGTGTCAATGTGTGGCGCCGTGTTATAGGCAAAAGTAAAATATGGAATCCACTTATCCCACTCATAATCATTTGCGGTTGTTAATAGAAATTCGTTAAGTACCCTGTGATTTCTTTCAATTGATCCTAGTGTTTCATGATGATAAGGTGTTGAAAAATTTTGTTTTATTCCTAATAACAAACATATGTTACTCATTATTTCATTTTTAAACTCTGTTCCTCTGTCTGACTTAAGTACTTTAAATTGTCCGTATTTTAAAATAAATTGTTCAACAAGTGTTTTGGCTGTTGTAAGTGCATCTTTTGTCGGCATTGGGTGAGCAACGACAAATTTTGTCAGTTCGCACTGCATGGTTAAAATGTATTGGTAATCATTTGAAATACGATGAGGTCCTACGGTGTCAATTGAAATTACTTCAAAACTATTGTTTGGTGTGTCTGTTAGTTTAAGTGGTTCCTTAATGTGTTTTGTTTGTTTGTTTTTCGTACATTTGTCACAATATGACACAAATTTCTTTACCATTTTAGACATGTTTTTCCAAATATATTTTTGTTTTAATTTGATGATAGTTTTTCTAATTCCTAAGTGGCCTGCGTGTGTGGCATTGTGGTATTCGTCAATTAGTTTGTATTGCAATATTGCATCTGTTATTTTTGTTGGGGCATTGTATATTAATATTTTTAGTTCAGGACTTTTGTTATTTATATTTATCTTGGCATATGATTCTTTTATTTCTTCTTTTGTATATATTTTGAATATTTCATCATTATTTGATAGCGCTAATTCTTTTATATTCTCTTTCTTCATTTTAGATATCAGTTTCCTCAGAATCGAATCTAGTTTCGCTGAGTTATCGCTGAATCTTGCTAGCTTATTAATTTCATTATTAATTTCATTGTTCATATTTTGGGTATGTAACTTCTTCATAGTCGAATCTGGTTTCGATGAATTATCATTACATCCTATGTTCATATTTTCGGTACGCAATTTCTTCATATTCGAATCTGGTTTCGATGAATTATCATTACGTCCTATGTGCACAATATTATTTTCAATAAATATATCTTTTTCTTTTATATTTTCAAGCTTGTTAAATTTCAATTTCTTCATATTTTTGACGTCATTGATGGATATGCATTCCCATATTTAAAGTTGATCAGACTTCTGAGAAACATATTTTTCTATATTTGTTTGTGTTACGCGCGCATTATTTTCATTTATATTATTGTTATTTGCCTGATTATTTTCTTTTATATTTGCCTCATTAGTTTTGTTTTTCATTGACCTTGTAGTTACTAATAATTTTCTTTCTTTTTCATCATTTTCTAATGGTATCATTTGTTTTAATATGTCAGAGTCAATTTTTATTCTTGAAAGTGCATCAACATTAGTGTTCATTTTTCCTTTCTTATAAATAATTGTAAAATCATAATCACTTAGGTCTAGTCTAATTCTTGTCATTTTAGATGAAGGATTCTTATGTGAAAAGAGTGAAATCAAAGGTCTGTGTTCTGTTACTACTATAAATTTTCTTCCATATAGATACGGTTTAAAATAATTTATTCCCCAGTGTATTGCTAATAGTTCTTTTTCAATTACTGGTTTATTCATGTCATGTTTTTGTAATGCTTTACTCGCATATGAAATTGGTAAATCTTGTCCTATTTCTCCTTGTGATAGTACAGCACCTAACGCGTAGTTTGAAGCGTCGGTTGTAAGTATAAACGGTTTTTCAAAATTTGGGTATTGTAATACAGGTGGGTTAATAAGCTTTTCTTTTAGTATTTCGAAGGCATGTTGGCATTGTTCTGTCCATTTGAATTCTGTTGATTTCTTTAAAAGTGCGTTTAAGTCTTTAGCAATGTCGACAAAATTAGGTATGAATTTTCTGTAATAATTGCAAAATGCAATGAATCGTCTTACTTCGTCTGTGTTTTTATATTAATTTAATTTTTTATCGTTTCATATTTGGATGGGTCTGTCTTTACACCGTCTTTTGTTATTAAATGTCCTAAGTAAATTACTTCTGGTCTTAAAAAACAACATTTCTTTGGATTTAGTTTTAGATTATACTTTTGAAGTATGTCCAGTACTTTTATTAAATTTTGGTTGTGATGGTTTAAGCTACATACATATACTATTATGTCGTCTACGTAAAGAAATGCTTCGGATTCTAGTCCGGAAAGTGCTATTGTTAGCATTCGTTGGAAGCTGTTTGAAGAAATTTTTAGTCCGAAAGGGAGTCTTTTGAATTGATAGTGGCCTTGTGGCGTAGAAAATGCTGTAAGTGGTCTAGATTCTTCTTTTAATTCAATCTGGTGAAATGAGCTTGTCATGTCTAGTGTAGAAAACCATTTGGCTCTACCAAGTTAGTCCAAAATATTTTCTAATCTAGTTAGTGGAAATTTGTCGCTCACAATTTTGTCATTCAGTTTTCTAAAGTCTACTACTAGTCTCCATTTCTTTTTGTCTTCCTTGTTCTTCTTGGGTACCAAGAGGAGTGGAGCATTATATGGCCTAATTGATAGTTCTATTATGTCGTCACCAAGGATTGTTTGTACTTGTTCGTTTATTACTTCAGTATGTGCATGTGGTAATCTGTAGTTTTTTATGTAAACTGGTGTATTGTCTGACGTCATGATTTTTTGTGTGTAAAAATTGACGCTTAATTTTTCGTCTTCGAGGTGAAAAACATTTTGATATTTCCTAAAAATTTTTTTTAAATTCTGTTTTTGCATAATTGTCATTATTATGTATTTGCAAGTCATTTAGTATTTGTTCAAAACGTTTGGGGTTATTAACATTATTGTAATTTAATATTTCATAGTTTTTAAGTGGGTCAGTTTGGAGTTTAATGCCTTTTAAAATTATTTCATCATTTGGTTTTAAGTCATTATTAAAAATTACGCTATCTTTAGTTAAGTTTAATTTTAATGCTGGTATTATTTCTGTTCTTGGTGGTATTTTTATTTGTAGTGACGTAAATGATTTTGTATGCATTGGGAGTGTTAAAGTTGTATTGTTTGTAAATATGGAAATTGTAAATGTTTCGTAATCTATTTTGCAAGGATATTTCTTGAGAAAATCTCTACCTATTATTCCGTCTGTTTCTATAGGAAAGTCTGAATCTACTATATGAAATGGGTGTAAGCATATTTCATTTGCTAAATTTAGTTCTATATCTATTGTACCTAGTGAATGGATTTCTTCTGTAGTAATGCCTGTTAATTTGCATCTTTCTTCTTCGTTTAAAAATTCATATTGGAATTCATTTTGCATTCGACAGAGTGATATGTCAGCTCCTGTGTCAATAAGAAATGTGAAAGTTTTATTTTTGTACTTAGTGGTTATGAAATTTGTGTTATTATCAGATACTTTGTGTATTTTTAAATTTGGCTGTCCGGAATTTCTCTGTATTCCGAGCCTAATGCGTTTCCCGAATCTTGTATTGTGTGTATATGTCTGTTGTTGTTATTCCTGTATGTGTTATTTTGTCTATCTTTATTAAAATTATTACTGTTTCCATTTTTATTATTGAAGGTGTTATTTCTAGTGTTTGGATTATTGTTTCTATTCAAATTTGTATTGTTTCTATTGTTATTAAAATTGGTTCCTCTACTAAAATTGTTATTTCTGAAGTTAACAAAATTATTAGTTCTGTTATTATTATGGTTATTCGTGCGGTTTGTGTTGTTAAAATTACTATTTCTATTCTGATTTCTATTATTATTATTAATTCTAATTATCTGATAATATGTGCTTGGGCATTTGAATTGTTGGATTCTTTTGCAATTTCTAAAGCTTCTGCAAATGTTTTTACTCTGCTTGCTTCTATTGTTTTAATTATTTCTCTGTTCGCTAATCCATTTTTAAATGAGTTGAATGCAATGATACCGCTTGATTGATATTTGTAATTCATTTAATTCTGAAATTAAAATTTCTATTTTGTCTGCAAATTTTCGTATGTCACCTTGTTGTTTTATTTTATTTAAGTCATTTAGGATGCTATTTGGTGTTTGTTTTGTCTTATAATTTTTCTTTAGTTCTTTTATTAATTCTTCTAAATTGTTTGGTATACTACTTTGCTTTATTCGGTTTTGTACTTTTTGATCTGATCTGGTTTTAAAAATGAATTGAAAGAAATTGGGTTTCTTTATATCATATAGGGTTTCTTGAATCAATTCCAAATTGGCTATGAATGGGTTAAGTTCTTCCTTTTTACCAGAGTAAATGGGAATCAATTTTGTAATAGATGCAAGTTCTGAAGCGTTCATTGTTATTGTTGCAGTTGATTGTAAAGTGTTGTTTGTCATGTCTCAGTTTTTGGAAATTTTTCTAATTAATTGTTGGTGTAGAGAGCTAGGTATTTCTAATTCTAATCCTTTTCTTGTTGATATTTTTGTAAGTTTGTCTCTTATATCTAAGGAAAATGCGTCGGCTGCGACTTTGTGTGAAGTTGTTAGTCGATTGTAGTTTACGTTTAATATTACTCTTATTTCTTCAAATTTGGTTATTAAATTTTGTATATGTTTTTCAATTGTTTCGTCTTTTGAAACTCTATCAGTGTTTAAGCATTTATAAGATTTGTCAAAATTTTCTTTTATCAATCTAATTTTACTAATAATAGTTTGCCATTCCATTGATTTAAAATGTATGTTTATTTAATTTTTGTTTTCTTTTAAAATTAAATTTTATCTAAATTGTCACTACGACTACCATATTTTCTTCTTAGGGATCTTTTGTGTAGAATATATAGTTTAATTAAAATATTTAATGCGCTTAATATAACTAATATTAACATAAGTATAAATACAGAATCTATTTATTTAGTGTGGTCTATAATTTCAACATTATTAATAACATTAACGTTTGGGTTTGCTATTTTTGATGATTTACCTCCCATATTTGTTATTTATCTTAATTTGTATATTTTAAATGTATATTTATGTACTATTTTTTTTTGCTAAAGAAAAGGTTTTTAATATATGTATTAAAATTTAATGTTAATGGCTAACAATTTGGTTGTCATCTTTATCAATGTTTTTGGATCTCATTGGAGTGCTGACGATGTTGAACTAATTTCTTTCGGCAATTACAAAATCCAATTAAATTATATTGGTATTTCAGAAAATGTTTTCAAAATGTAGAATTTCATATTTATTGAAGACATCTTGTAGCTTCGTGTTGAAAATTTACTACAAGGATATAGTAGGTATTTTGTAAAACTTCCTCGTCTATCTCTTCGGGCATTTGTTGAAAAGTCACGGGTTACATACAAGCATGTAAAAATTAAATGAATGTTTTTTGTGTCAGCTGATTGCAGGATATTAATTCATTGTTTATCAAAACTTTCGCTCAGCTGCAGTTTTTAATTTGTTATCGGAGGGTTATTTTTTTTTTGACGGCAGGATCTTGGTTGCAGTGGTCTAAGGATCTCAGTCACAGATTCGTGTTTGCAGGATCGTCATGTAATGTTTGAAGGTGCAGGCTTTAAAGGTTGGCCCTAATGTGTAGTAGTCAGTGTATGTGTAGACTATAAGTGACCCTATATTCCCTCGGTTATTTTATACAGCTGTTAGGGAGTCCAGCTTATCATTAGGCGCTCAAAAGAGGTGCCAAAAGATTTCGAGAATTTAATAAAAAAACAAGGCAAGTTATTGCCAGTTTGCGTTTAGAAATTAAATTCTGAATTTATATAACATTTCATTCTGCTTATACACTAATTTTACAAATCTAAATTAGCCTTTCTATCTTACATTTAATATTTAGATTATATTTTGTTTCTTTCTTTATTATGAAAATAGTAAGCATTATTTTATTAACCAATCAAAAAAAGGGGATTTAATAATAAGAAATTATATTGTGACTCAAAAAGAATGTCACTCAATTTATTCTATTCAGCATTATTGCTGTTTTGGGTTGTGTTGCAATGCTTGTGCATTGAACTGCTATTACAGCAATGCAAGTAATTTTGTTACAGTGCATTACTATAAGTGTGGTACACTAAAACCCCCTTTACTGCTACTACGTTACCTTTTTATTCGTAAATGTGTTACATTAATGACATTTACTTTTAAAATTCAAAATTCACAATATATGCTTTATTTCTTATTTATATAAAAGATTAAAAGATAATACTAGTCTTAAGTACAATAATTAGATTTTGCAGGGGTTTACTTGGTACATTCTCTAAAATTTATTATACAAAGATAAAAAAAATAGTCAATTTAAACAAATTTTTTATCAAGAGAGATTTCACAATTAGAATCTACTAATGCAAAAATTAATGAGGCCAGCAAAAACACAATGAATGCAAAAACTAATCGGTTAACCCACTGCGTAATATTACATACCAAACGGGTATTCTATACAAGTCACAATCCCTATATAATCGAGCTCGATGATATGGCCTTCGTTTATCCCAGAAATGCCTGAACGCGAAAAACAGGGGTTAACTGCCTAGAAGAGCCATCGCCCTACCTGCCGGCGTCAAACCTTTACAATTTTATGCAGTATAACTTGATATAGATATGTAATATATTTGGTAAAAACGAGTATAATGAAGTAAATCAAATAAACGGTTACTGCGTTATGAAACGGGAAACACTTTTAATAATATAAAATCCGGAAAAAGTAAAAAAATCCAAAACTCAAATCAATCACTTATTAAGGTTAGAACACCTTTATGAAAAGTTTCATCAGTCTCAAAAACTGATCAAAATTACGCGACAAATATGGTATCATACCGCCAACCCTTCTAAAAACCTTTACGTTATAAAACTAGTACGTTATTAAAAAAAAACTAGTATGTTATTTAAATAAACGAGTACGTTATTTAAATACTAACACTTAATATAATAACTAAAATTAAAAATTTTAAAAACCCCCGACTTTTTTCAGAAAAGATGTTATATCTTCTAAACGGCTGGACCGACTTTATTCAAACATAGCTAAAAACCCTCTCGATCAAATCATCTTTCAAACAGAAAAACTAAATGAAAATCGGTCCAGCCGTTTGGCCTGTACGTGGACACGAACAGACACACACTACAAACTTATAATACCTCTTTTTTAGTCGGGGGTTAAAAATACTTTATGCAAAAATCGAATACGGCACTGATGAACTTTGTCACTACACTTTTTAGACGACCCACGTATATATATAATCCTAACACTCATGTAGGGGTATTACTCTCTTTTGTCGCAGCGTTAATTTCTCTACACTACAAACACAAATGTGAACTTATCTGGCCACTGGGAAAGGCTGAAGGTGGTACTTTCCTCGCTGCGCTTCCTCGGTTAGTCCTACTGTAGTTGCTGTTGTTGGCGTTGGTTATTTGATGGTGGCTAGCAATGTTGTGCTTGTGGGCTACTGGTGGTGGGTTTTTACAGCCGCTTGGTTGCTGTTGCCGGCAAATTGGTGTTGCATGCCGCTGTTGTTGCTGCGGTTATGGGCAAATGTGGTTTTACGGCCGGCGTTTGTTTCCTACTGCTGTAGTAGTTTGAGGTTATGGGCTTCCGTTGGTGTCTGGCGGTGTTGTTGTTGTTTTGGCGGGCAAACCTTGCTGGACGCTGATGAACAAATGGTGGTGTTTCTTGAGTGGTCACTTGCAGGAGTTTATTCCTGTCGCTGCATTGGTTGACGCTGTTGTTGTTAGACGCCACAGTTGTTGAGGTTGTGCGCAAATGGTGCTGAACGTTACCTGGGTGCCACAGTTGCTGAGGTTTTGGGCAAATGGTGCTGGATGCTACCTGGGTGCCACAGTTGTTGAGGTGGTGAGCAAATGTGCTGGACGTTACCTGGGTGCCACAAGGGTTATGTGTGGCTGGCGTTCAAAATGGTGGTGGTTGCTCGTGTCGCTGGCGATCAAATGGTGGTAGTTGTTCTCCGGAGGTGTTGTTGGCAAAGAGGTGGTGGATGTTGCTGGTGTGGCTGGCGAATAAGTGGTGGACGTTGCTCCGGAGGTGTTGCTGGCTCGAATTGATAAAGGCCGTTTCTTGCCGAAACTTCGGCTTATGTACACGCGTCTCTAAATTTTTTTTTCTCGCACTAAACGTTACTATGTTTTGCCGCATAATTATGGTTGCATTTCATTGGCGCATTTTCAGACGACCTGACCTGTATCGCCATGTCTTGCTTGCGGAATAGTAAAACATAACAAACCCAGTCAAGAAACGAAGAGCAGACAGCGGATTGCTTGATTGGGGAGCTTCCGGAATGTTCGCATTCATTAGATGTGGGGAAGAACCGTGACCCTGACATTAAGTCTCATGCTCTACCGACTGAGCTAGACGGGCTATCTTAGTGGTACGTCGCGCTGCAAGTCCTTCACATGGTAAACTTCGATTCGCTTGCCGGCTAAGTTCTCTACTTCATACATATTTCGCCCTACTTGTTTAAGTATACGGCACTTTACCAACTTTTTGCAATAATTCGCATTCACGTTTTTTGTCGCATCGCTTTGAATGAAATTCCGGTGCAATACTTCCTGCCCCAGCAAAAATTTTATCCTTCTTGAACGCATATTATACCTGCCAGCTACTTTCTCATATGCTGAATGCAAATTTTCCCTGAACTTCTTTCTAACCACTTCCAATACTTGGCTTTTTGGTAGGATTTCTACCTCACCTCCTTCTAAACTACCTAATTTGTCGGCTACTTCACAAACACTAGCGTGCGTTATCATATTCATTCCAAACAGTGTAAAGTAAGGTGAAAATCAAGTGGCACTGTGGACCTTTGATCCAAGCGAGCATTCAATTGTGGATTAGTGACGATCCTAATCGCGTTGGTGTTCTGATACGTACATACGAATGGCTGCAATTATAGACCGGTTGACCTGCTCCGAGGAATTAGTTTGGGGTGAATAAACTGCCGTTCGCATATGACGACACCCGTATTTTTTAAAAATGATGAAAATTCGATAGAAACGAATTATTTGCCATTATCCGAATGAATGAGCTGAGGTACGCCGAATTTGTGGAATATCTCACTTTCCAAGAATTTGATCACATTTGACGACGTAGCATTTCGCATAGCTTTGGTAAATACAAATTTGGTCAAATGGTCCAACACAATAAAAATATACACATTTCCCGTTTTTGACCGTGGGAAAGGGCCTATGAAATCTATAAAAATTTTCTGGAACGGTCTGTGAGTTACAGTATCGGCTCCCATTTCTGGTCGTAAAATCTTATTTGGGGCTTTGGTCTCTTTACACAAACCACAACTATTTATTTATTCTCTAACAATATTTGCCATACGTGAAAAGTATCTAGAAGTACTGCTTTATCAAAGCGATAGTTTTTCCCATCCCGCCGTGAGACTTGACAGTTGGCTTATGAGCGTTAGCTATAACATTTTTAATTACATTTTCCAGGACCCATAGTTTCCAAATAAAGTTTTCATGTACGTGGTTCTCGTGGTTCAGTTCTCGTTGTACCTTCATACTGAACAGTCGATTAGCGGAATTTTTCTTACATACATAGTATATATTATTCGTAATAGGTACATACTGACTTTAATAAATAAGCTTTATTGCTTTGCTAATATTTTTTTACATAGTGGAAATAACAAAAACAAAATACGTGTGGCACTCGGGGACTGCCGCGGTAAAGCTATTGCTTAGCATTTTTTTTATCAACTTATGCAAATTTATTTTTTAAAATAAGAAACCTACGAATTGTCTGTTTGTGTTTATAATTTTTTGTCAACCACAATTGATCTTAAGTACTCCACATTATGTTTTTCTACATGTAAAAATCTGTTCTAGCAATACTGTATCTGAATGAAATCAATAGCATACTTTAGGGGTTAACATACACTGGGCGATTCAAATAAAAATAGTCTTAGGTTTTTTTTCGTGACGGAATTTCTTGATTCGGTCGATACCCTCAAAGCCTGGGATAAAAGCTATGCAATAGCTTAAAAACCGCAAAAAAAAAACACAAATAAAGTGCCCTTGAGTTATACTCTATTTGAGTACCTCAAATACAAAAAATTTTGAAGTGAGTTCTAACGGCAGAGATGCTTATTTTACTGTGAGTTCTGAAACTCTTAATGAAAACAATATAAGTAATAAATCTGATGAAATGGTAAAGCCAAGTTTTCGTCAGCGATCCACTTCGCTTTGTCCAATGTCAAATAGTAGTGATTCATTAACATTACAGTTGCCCAGTACTTCTTCATATAAGTCAGTAATATCATCCCCTACAGGCTCGTGTTCATCACTTAAAACAGCTTTCACTACAGATAACAGTAGCTCAAATCCCAAGGTACAAGTCGGAATGGACAGATATATAACCGTGGTAAAGCGTGGGCGAAGCCCGAATTCTCAAAAATTTCATCTGCTCCAAAGATGTCTAGGGATAACAGCGCATCATCTACCAATCGTCAAAATCGTTTTGCAATATTGCAACGCACCGACGTCAAGCCCGCTGCATCATCGCAAAAGTCTCTTAATCCACCACTTATATATTTGAGAGAGAAAAATTCTAACGCACTTATTAAAAAACTACTGTCGGTCATTGGTGATAATACTTTTCATATAATTCCAATTAAAGAGGAAATATTGACGAAACAAAAATATAAATATATGCAGAAAAAGATTTCCGAAAAATTGTGACAGAATTTGAGAAAAATAAAATAAGTTTTTATACATAACAACTTAAGAGTGCTAAGGACCTACAGATATTATTGAAGGACATAGATATATGCTGACCCCGAAGAAGTAAAATGTGCACTTATCGAACACGGATTTAAGATAAAAAATTTTACTAATATAATCAATAGGGAGAAGATACCGCAGCCTCTATTTCATGTTGAACTAGAGCCGAATGATATACAGCTGAAAAAAAACGAGACATATCCAATTTATAGCCTAAAATACCAATACCTACTGTTTGTGTTGTGTGCAGAGAACTACACGGCACTGCTAGTTGCAATAAGCCAAAAAATCAAAGTGATAAAAAATGTAGTAACTGTAAAGGTAATCACACTGCTAACTACAGAGGATGTCCTGTATATTCTTTCGTTAAACAAACTATAGGACAAAAACCAAAATTAGCTCCAGCCCAATCAATAAACGCTTACTCCGCCAATCTCGCTCAAATGAGCCAACCAGTTACTTCACGTGTATCGTATGCCGATGCTGCTAAAGCTAGTTCTATTCCTACACAAAATGTTTCCTGCAAAATACTTCAACAAATAGAAACTCAAACTTTAATTTTAATCGCCTTGAAGCCACCATTGAAAATCTTGTGCAAAGTATCAACAACTTTACAACAAATGTGACAAGCATGATGCAAGAAACGCTACAAATTCAGAAAACACTGCTTCAAGCATTAATTAACAAGCCATGAGAGGAGTATGCACGAAACCCCTCATGAGGCATCCCGCAATCTCCAGGAACATATTACCCAGCTGGAAATATGGTTGAACTTATGGAGAATAAAAGTAAACGAACAGAAGTGCGTACATATAACCTACGAAAAGATACTTGTCCCCCATTAGAATCAACAGTTAAGTGGTTCCTCAACATTCACATGTGAAATACCTTGGAATACACCTTGATCGTCGGCTTACATGGAAACACCATATTGACTCAAAGTTAACACAAATAAAATTTAAAATATCTCAGATACATTGGCTGATTGGTAGAAATTCAACACTCAGTCTACATTGTAAACTTTTAATATAAAAGTCGATTTTGAAACCAATATGGTGTTACGGAATTCAACTATGGGGCACTGTTTCAGCTTCCAATGTCGAGAGAATCCAACGAAATCAAAAGAAAATTTTACGGTTAATAACATAGGATTCATGGTACATAAAAAATTCAAATATACATCGTGATTTAAATATGCCACTAGTGATAGAAGAAATTGCAAAATACGCAGCAAATATTTAACAAAACCCCTAATCCGCTTGCTCGTAATATTTTGAACTTTACTGGACCCATCCGCCTAAAAAAAGGGACACAAGGGTTCTTATACTCAACTTTCCAGATGGGGCTGTTTAATAATACAATTATTTTTCCTTTTTGATTATCACTACTTATGTATTATTTATAACTATCATTAAGTTTATGTCCGATACTGGTCGGGCATAATAATTATATTTTAGATTTAAGATTTGAATACTTATTTGGGGTATTCACAAGGGTGTCCTAAGTGTCATAAAGTCCTAACATTTTAAACCAGTTTAAAATTTTCATTTTCTTTCATATAAAAGGTGCACTATATTAATAAAATTCTTCACTCTATGTATTTGTTACTGTCATAACTAATTATTTTGCTTTTTACTTTTCTTTTTCGACAAAATTTCCCTTTACGTTTAAATACGTGGCATTTTTCTTTAGCAAATTTCTACTCAAATCATTATATATTGCAAAATATGTAAAAATTCTCAAGGGATTAAAATAGTGGAAACAATCTCCCAGAGCTGATTATATAGACCGCAAAAAAAAGTAATAACTCGAGTATAGACTTACAGAAATGCGAATATCTCCAAAAAATTTCCAAAGCCTCAAAGACTGTAAACGAGCAAACTCAGTAGATTTTATGAATCAAAAGTTATCTCACGTGCAAAAAATTTGCGAAGATTCGCGAATAATTTTTAAATTGAAAAATACCTAAAATTTATTTTAAAAAATTCTCTAATTGTAAGGAATGCAAAAAACTTTTAAAAATCCGCAATCACGAAAATTCGCAAGAACTTGGTAACATCAAAAATATATTAAAGTCTGATACTTATTAAAAAAAGTTTGAAACTGTTAAAAACAAAGAATTGGGAACAATCACTTTTATTGAAAAAATTGCAACAAATTGCAAAATTGCAAACAAGCTCCTAAATAACTTACAAATACCTAAAGATCTAAGAAATTCCAAAAATCGCAGAAAATTTACAAAACTATGAAAATTCGCACAAAATCGGTAAAATGGTAAAAAGACAAGCCCTAAAATAACACATAAATACCTAAAGATATAAGAAATTCCAAAAATTTGCTAATACCAAAATGAGAGCAAAGTGTGATATAAAATAAAAGTCGTCAAATGTTTAAAAAAAGGCAAAAATTGAACAACAAAAATACTTCAATCAGATAATTATGTGGCTTGATTCAATCCTAATTTGTTAAAATTACGTACAAGAGCAATAAGTTTTATCAAAAATTAAAATTTTAAAAGGTCAAATGTTAGAAAAAAATTTGTTTTACATATTGCAAAAATTCGCAACTATTTTCGGAAACAGATAGAAGGCGGTAAATAATTTTCTCATAATTTTGCATATTCATACCAAATTTTATTTAATTTTTGTAATATATTTTTTTTCATTTGTTTTGTATCATATTGTTTATGTTTCAACTAACACATTAAAATATGAGGGGTTGCTCACAGCAGTCGTATTTTAAACTAGTTTAAAAGCTTAGAACATTATGACTTTAACACTACCGTTTGAATACCCCAATTGTTAGTTCACATATGAAGATACAATAAATAAATACATGTATTAAAAAAAAATCTACGTCGTTGCCGTCGGAAGGTCGAGTTTTTTTGTAAATTAAAGAATCTTGAATTTTCAGATCAGGTAAGCGTTCAGAGTTTTCAATAATACTGTTGCGGAGTTCAGTATAGCCTTCACTTTGAAATTCTGGCGACGTCAAATTAATTATTGGTTTTTCTTCTACAAACATATTCATTTTATCAATATGCAAACGTGACAGTGTGTCCGCTACAACATTCCTTTGCGGTGTTCTATACCAAATTGGTATCTTTGTAGTCTTAAACTCCACCTGGCTAATCTCCCGCTTAGGTCTTTTTGACTCATCGACCATTTTAAAGCACTATGATCAGTTAGTACCGTGAATGGCATCAGCTCTATAAAGGTTCTGAACTTCTCAATTGCACTAATTACGGCCAGATACTCTCGTTCAGTAACGCTGTAGTTGAGTTGCACACTATTAAGCTGAGCGGAATGAAACGCCATCGGATGTTCCAGCCCTTCAGCATCCAATTGAAAAAGTACGGCACCTATACCGATATCTGAGGCATCGCACTGAACGTAAAGTCTTTTATGAAAAGCTGGGTGGGTCAAGACAGGAGTTGTAGTTAATGTAGTTTTTAATTTATTAAAAACACATATGGCTTCATCATCAAATGTAAAAGTCGTAGCCTTACCAAGCGTTTTGGAAATAGGAGCTGTCAACTAAGCATAACCTTTTATGAATCGAACGTCCTTGGTACATTTGGGAGTGGGTATGTTCCTAATTCCGGAAATTTCCTCTGTGTCTGCTTTTAACTTCCCTTCTCCAACAATGTACGCGAGGTAACGCAATTCCTTTTGACAGAATTTAGATTTTTTAAGATTTATTGTCAAATTAGCATTCGACAATAAGTCACCTAATTAATTTAATTATTATTTTTCAAACTTCATTTGTTTCTATATTTATGATTTGACAAGGCTAAAGTTCGTATCGCTTTTTAAGCCAAATTACATGTGATAATTATTAATGAACAAATAGCATCAAAGTTAGTTGTAAATATTCTGACAACACATAGTTGAACGGAGCAGCTAGCCGTTTTCGAAGGCCACTAAACCTTCATCATCAGCGTTCTTCTGTGTTTGGTAAACTGTGTGTGGTGTCAGTTGATGTAGATTTGTGCTTTATATACGAAACTTTTTTGCAAATGGAATATGTACATAAATTGTTTTGATTCATCGTATTTCAATTTGCTGAAAGATGTTTTGTAATGAAAGCTCACCTTACCATCTCTAAATTTACAACAGTCTTACCATTGTCGTTTGTTCTTTACTAATTATACACATGTTAGTTAATTTGCTTATTTTTGTTCTACTTAAGACAAACTTTTTTGGTTTGTTACTATTAAGTATATTTATTTTATTTTTGCCACAAGCCAATGACTATTAATTTAGTTAATTTAATTATTATTTTTCGAACTTCATTTGTTTCTATATTTATGATTTTAACAGGCTAAAGTTCGCTTCTTAAGCCAAACTACATGTGATAATTATTAATGAACAAATAACATCAAAGTTTGTTGTAAATATTCTGACAACACATAGTTGAACGGAACAGCTAGCCGTTTTCGAAGGCCACTAAACCTTCATAATCAGCGTTCTTCTACGTTTAGTCCACTGTGTGTGGTGTCAGTTTCTGTAGATTTCTGCTTTATATGTATACGAAAAAAGTTTTCGTCACCTACTGTTCTGTGCAAAGCCATATGAGAATCGAAATCTGGAGATCGTCGAGATACACAAAAACTTTTGCCACAATTCAGGGGTGATCACCTTATCCATCAGCCGACATAACCTTTGGACTCCGTTGCACAACCCAAAGAGCATGACAGTGAATTGAGAATGTGGCCGACCCGGTACCGTAAACGCCGTCTTGGTCCTACTTTCTTTGGCAAGTGGAATCTGCCAAAACGCATCCTTTAAATCAATAATTGATAAAAAGTATGTGTACTGGAGACATCCCAGGAAAGCAGCAATATATGGGAGTGGATAAGCGTCTTTCACTGTTCGTTTATTTAGCTTACGGGCATCTAAGCACAGCCTTGATTTTTCACCACGTCGGACTAATGTAATTGGCGAATTCCAACTGCTGTTACTTACTTCAACTACTCCCAGGCTGACCATCATATCCAACTCTTCACATATTAATGCTTGTAATGTGTAAACTCCTTAAATGTATGACCACTGTGCCTACAGTTCCAGCATTTAACTGGATCCCTACTACTATTACTAGGCCTAAGCGTCGGTCGAGATACTTGGTGTTGTATTTCTTCCACAGTCTCGCACATATCGCTAAATTCCCAAGAGAGTTCATTTACGTTTCGACTTGCTACATACATAAGCGCTCGCTGTTGATACTCGTGCTCAATGAGGCCTTCGGCCTTGCGACACTCGGATCTCAAATGTTCGATGAAATAAATTTGGGTGGCAAAAATCAATGATGCTATTCTAGGCTTCAAATTTTTCTTTATAATGTCAACTACTTGATAGTCAGGCATAGCCTCTCGTAACTGATTCCTTAAGCTAATGATTGCATCAATATACTCGCTAGATTTCTCCTCACGCAATTTAAATCTATCCATCATTCGTCGAAGAACATCCATATTTGATTGAAATTGTTGGAACTTAAGAACGATATCAACTTTAAGGTTGCTCCAGTTAATTCCCGGACGATCCCTGATATGGTCCCAGTACCATCTAGCTGCTTGACCGTCCAATAAATGATGAAACCCATCCATAATTATGTTCCAAGGACAATTATAGCTCATCTATAGTCTCTCAACTCAGAAGATGAAATCCTCCACTACCATTGTTCGGCTAGTACCATCGTACTTGCTTCCCCACTTAAATAATTCAGGATCGTTCCCATTGTATCTATTCTGACCTATAAAATTTCCGTTACCGTCGTGGTCGCCATTCTTATAATTGCCCGCGCCTGCAGCACGGCCCTCATTCCTACCTACATTATCGACATTTCTTGGCGTATTATTAGTAGTCACGTTACCCGCAGTTACATTTCCGTTTGGTGGTAGATCGTGTGGCCATTCTATGTTGCCGCTACGCCTTGATGGATTGCTGTCATTAGACAACGTTGCTCTAACCACCTCTGCTACTACCCCCGCATTTCTCGACGCATCGTTTGCATTACGTGTAGCTGGGCCGCCCCCATTGCCGAGTCTACAACTTCCAAAAGTCCCGAACTATTTAATCTATCTGCTCAATTTCCCTGAAGTGTTAACGGACTAAAAGATCATGGAGCTACTTTCCCTCGAAACTGGTGCATTTTCAGCTACGCTCTCAGCGGTGTCGTCCCTTCGACCCGACGCGTCTTCCTGTAGTGGAATCGGCACTTCCGCACTTCCACCTTTAGCCATTTTAGATTATACCCTCTAATTCAAAACAAAAATACGGCTAATCTAAATTTACCTCAATATGCAAAATGTCGCGATTGGAAACCAAATATTAAAGTTTCAGATGCTCAAAGTTCAAAGTGTACCAAATATAATAATTTTGTTGTATGTATCAGAAATATGATATAGATAAGTATTTCATTAAACTTGTGTTCAATATTCAAGAAATTATACTTCAAATCAGTTCAACCAAAAAATAAAGTGTAGCGTTAACTTATACTACTAATTATATGCATATACATTTATCAATATATTTATGTATATGTATATATATATATATATGTGTGTTATATAAATCGTTTTCTACAAAAAATTTAATCAAAAACGAATCAAAAAAGGTAAACGTACATTGTAGCTGAAAATATAAAAAGGTAGGCGATAGCCATCGAAAATTCCAAAACTGAACTGGTCACGCAAAAATTAGTTTTAACTCCGACCTAATTGTATGCGTAGCAATTGAGTTGCGTACATATATAACGCCTACTCAAGCCTACACAAAAAAAATTAGATGGGAGTAAAACGAATCAAAAATAAATTTAAAATGGTATGCTACCGTCGCATTTGCTCTGAATCATCGATAATTCACTAACAATACTTACGTTCGCAAAATCAAAAATTACAAAAACACACGGTCAATAACATTAACGCAGCAATAGAGCACGTACATACTAATACTTGCTTCTAGCGTGCGAAAATCTAAAAATCACTCATACGTTGGACGCCATTTCTTTTATTGTTGCATTGTTACGGTTCTATTACCATCGCTGTTAAATGTCAGGTGGTTGGGTCTTCTCTTGTGATCGCATCCTTTTTCTGGCGTAGTACTTTTCACTTGTCGTGGTACTATGATTGGTTCTTCCGGCTTAGTGAATTCTTTTGTGACTGCCGTACTACTGGCGACAACAAGGCAAACAAAAAAGGAAAACAAAATTAGTAAAACTACCTTACCCTGTTCAGTATTAGAATCCTCGATGAAAGAGTGATGGTGTTGTACACTCTAACGTTGCCCCCCCCCCTACTGGATTGTATCCTTACGGATACTAATCCCCATAATGGCAACTTCAAAGAAAATGTTGAAGCGCCCCAATATTCCATGACCTACCCCATTTACTGCTACTACGTTACCTTTTTATTCGTAAATGTATTCCATTAATGACATTTACTTTTAAAATTCAAAATTCACAATATATGCTTTATTTCTTATTTATATAAAAGATAAAAAGATAATACTAGTCTTAAGTACAATACTTAGATTTTGCGGGGGTTTATTTGGTACATTCTCTAAAATTTATTATACAAAGATAAAAAAATAGTCAATTTAAACAAATATTTTATCCAGAGAGATTTCATAATTGGAATCTACTAATGCAAAAATTAATGAGGCCAGCAAAAACACTGGGAAAGGCTGAAGGTGGTACTTTCCTCGCTGCGCTTCCTCGGTTAGTCCTACTGTAGTTGCTGTTGTTGGCGTTGGTTATTTGATGTTGTTGTTGTTGTTGTTATTAGCTCTTGATGGTGGTTAGCAATGTTGTTCTTGTGGGCAACTGCTGGTGGGTTTTTACAGCCGCTTGGTTGCTGTTGCCGGCAAATTGGTGTTGCATGCCGCTGTTGTTGCTGCGGTTATGGGCAAATGTGGTTTTACGGCCGGCGTTTGTTTCCTACCGCTGTAGTTGTTTGAGGTTATGGGCTTCCGTTGGTGTCTGGCGGTGTTGTTGTTGTTTCTTGAGTGGTCACTTGCAGGAGTTTATTCCTGCCGCTGCAGTGGTTGACGTGGTTGTTGTTGGGCGCCACAGTTGTTGAGGTTGTGAGCAAATGGTGCTGAATGTTACCTGGGTGCCACAGTTATTGAGATGGTGAGTAAATGTGCTGGACGTTACGTGGGTGCCACAAGGGTTATGTGTCGCTGGCCTTCAAAATGGTGGTGGTTGTTCGTGTCACTGGCGATCAAATGGTGGTAGTTGTTAATCGTGTCGCTGGCGATCAAATGGTGGTGGTTGTTCTCCGGAGGTGTTGTTGGAAAGGAGGTGGTGGATGTTGCTCCGCTGGTGTTTTTGATGAGGTTGTTCTCCGGAGGTGTTGCTGCCAACAGGTGGTGGTTGTTGCTGGTGTGGCTAGCGAATAAGTGGTGGACGTTGCTCCGGAGGTGTTGCTGGCTCGAATTGAAAAAGGCCGCTTCTTGCCGAAACATAGCGTCTACAACTGCGATTAACTCTGACATAATATTTGAGAGAACGTCGGCAGAAAAACAAAAATAAAATGCCGATATTTCTCTTTATCTCATACAACAGGAACACGTAATTTCAGTTTTCCTATAACATTTCATTTAATGCAAATTCTCATCGAGTTAACATGTTTTATTTTTGTATAATTAGTTATTTTATTTTCGCATTTTCATACAAAATTTAATTTATGAATCAATTAAGCACATTTAAACATATAAAATCCCAGAAATGTTGTCCAACTCATTGTTTTTCATTTATTTTAATAAACACTCACACATGCATACTAATTTACTTTCAAATACGTGTGTTTTTTGACACTTCATCTCATAGGATTGTTGTTATAGGATTTCTTATAACAACGATCTTGTAAAAAATCTTATAAGATTAAGATAACACTAATTTGAAGTCTATACGTAACATGATTCGCTCTGCGATTGAATTTGACGCTCTTATCTTACATATTATGTTAGGTGTAGACCGTATGTTATGTTCACGCGCTAAACGTCACTATGTTTTGCCGCATAATTAGAGTTGCATTTCATTGGCTCATTTTCAGAGTTGTTGTTTAAAGCAAACTCATAGCGACCCCTGTGTCTGAATATTGATTCTTTGACATAACACCACAGAATACACAGAAGTGAAGAAAGTGACAGGTAAAAAAAGCTCCAATCAAGTTTTTGTTAAAATTCATGGAAGAAAGAGAAAAGCATAGTGTATTTGATACTGTAGTGTATTACTACTTATCAATTAACACAGCTAATAAAAATGAATTGCACTAGAAAGACGTAGCAAAACAAAACCGACGACAAAATTTGAGGGAAAACGAGACAAACTGAAAAATACCCGTATCTTCCGTCTCCTGACACTTCTGTATGTTTTGTGATAACACGGCCTGACTTGTATCGCCATGTCTTGATTGGAGAATAGTAAAACATAACACATCATGTCGTTTTCATACAATCATTCAATGCTGTACGATAAGTGTTTTAACGAATATGTTCGTTCTTCTTAGGCACTCACAAATTGTATGCGAGTAGTCTATAACTATTCCATATGGAGTAGTTTTGGGGTAAGCCCGATGTAATGCAAAGTTGGACCTAGTCCTTACATGCATGCATGGACTAGTCGCATTATTTGGAGGGTATGATCTTTATTTTTCTGCGCACATGCAAACGCACACACATGCATTGACATTAGTTGTGTGCGCTTCATCGTTGCCATTTTCTGTGTGATAGTGCAAAATCTGTAGTATTTCAAGTTCTTTGCACTACTTTTGCACTATAAATTTTTTGTGTAATTTTGTACCATTTGACTTTAATAGCATTTGTATTTATATGCTTTAAAGCGTTGATAGCATAAGTCGGCTTAAGACAAAATTGAGTTGTATGTCCTACAAAATTCTACAGACGAAGATTATTATGAAGATATAAAAAAAAATATTGCTGTAAGTCTTAATAAAAGTCCAATAAAATTTTTAATGAGGCCCAAATTATGCTAAACATATTTAGAAGATTTGCTAAGAAATTTTGAATCCTATTATAAACGTAATACAAACTCCGAGAATTTGTGCGATATTTCCCACTAGAGAGCCATACAATCTTATTACCTATTATAACGCAAATTTTATCATTAACAGCTTGTTGCATTGAAAGTGCTCTGGAACAATATGAAGTATTGAGATTATATTGAAGATTAGGAGTTTTTGAAGACCATTGAAAATGAACTGAATCAATGCCTTCTGCATTAGATGATTCTCTTAGACTCTTAACTAATTTTAATTTAATGTTTTAAAGCGAATTCCTGTTTTTGAACAAATTAAAAGCTGAAGTAATTAAAGTTGTGCAATTTTTTGTCTAATTACATAAAAACTGATTTTTTTTTAACAAAATGAGCACCAATGAACAATGATTACAGTCATTCATTGTTGCCAATATGTGTGTAATTACACAGAGTGTGCAATTACTCTCATGTGTAGGCCATGTAACTAGATTCATGTATAATCTGTGTGTAATTCTACTTTATGTTCTACTTTTATTTATTTTTGTTTTCATTTTAACTTACAAAAAGCATGTGTAATGTAGTTTTCTTCAATGTGTAATTGGAAACGCAGTCATATGTAATTTCATTGGCAGCACTGTAATCATTTTATATATTACACATACACTAACAGTTTTGTAGCTTCCCTGCAAATAATGCGACTAGTTCATACATGCATGTAAGGACTAGTCCAAAGAGAAGTAGGAGAACCACAAAACTACTCCAAATATATGAAAAAGTGGTCGATTTAACATTGCGATGTCCTAGGATTGGACCATACGGTCGAACTTTGCATTACATCGGACTAACCCCAAAACTACTCCATATGGAATAGTTATAGACTACTAGCATACAAGTTGTGAGTGCCTAAGAAGAACGATCATAATCGCTTAAACACGAACACTTATCGTACAGCATTGAATGCTTGTATGAGAACGACATGATCCATGACTGCATTACATGGGACCATGATGTAACTAGTCTGTTTCATCTAGATTGAACCACGTACTGAAATATTATTCGGTAACTAATGTTATCATGACTGAAGACAGAATTTTGGGGAAAATACAAGAGATTTGGTCGTCACATTTTAGTCAATTACGTGCAAAATACACCAGGACAATGGTTGAAGACTTGACAACGGACATAGAACAAGATACGGAAATTATCAACGAACATAGACGTGCGCACAGAGACCCAAAAGAAAATAAAATCCAATTACTTAGAAAATACTATTTGCCCCAGATGCATGCAAAATTAAGAAATTGGTGAAACAGTGTAAGATATGTTGTGAAAATAAATACGATCGTCACCCAAATAACATAGTTTTAGGGAAAACACCAATTCCGCATTACCCAGGCCAATACGTTCACATAGATATCTACCATACAAAAAATAGAGTTATCCTTACAGCAATAGACAAGTCCTCAAAGTATGCACAGGCAAAGATAGTAAAGTCAAGGTCAACAGAAGATATAAAATATCCCTTGCAGGAGCTACTATTGTCTTTTGGTACTCCTGAAAATGTTGTCATAGACAATGAAAAATCACTTAACTCAGCTCCCGTAACCTTTATGTTGGAGAATCAATTGGGCATTAAAATCTATAAAACACCACCCTATACTAGTTCTGTAAATGGACAAGTGGAACGATTTCATTCCACCTTGACCGAAATAATTAGATGTATAAATGCAGAAAACTTTCACAAATCTTTTGAAGATCTCTTGATAAATTGCTTAAATAAATATAATAATTCGGTGCATTCTTCAATAAATAGAAAACCTATTGAAGTACTTTTTGGTAGAAATTCAGACCCTGTATCTTTAAAACAGGATAGATTAAAAATTATACAGAGCTTGACAGAGAAACAGGAGAAAGATTTAGACCATCATAACAAAAATAAAACTGAAAGAAGGACTTATGAAACCGGTGACAAAATCTTTGTAAGGAACCACAAGAGAATAGGGAACAAATTGACTCCAAGATATAAAATAGAAATAGTACAGGAGGACAAGGGAGGAACCGTTTTGACAGCATCAAAATGCATAGTTCACAAAAATTTAATAAAGAACTAATATTTGTTTTTGCAGCTCAATTTTGCAACTAATTGCAGCAGTACAGATCTTGGACTACAAGAACGCCCAAATTGTAACAGTTGGGACGGGTATGACTAAACTGGTAACTGGCGACTTTAGAATCATTCATGTAATAGACCTTGGCTCGTACAAAAAGGCAGTAGACCAACTGGATGCCGTAATAAGACGAGACATAGGGAAAAAAGACAGCAACTATCCATTTTTATTGCATCAAGTACAAACTTTATATGCTTTGATGATTTTCAAATTGTTACTGACAGAATGAGTAGACTTTTGGAGAACAATGACAAACAAATTGTGATAAATAGGGCTATAGAAACAAGAATGCAGGAAATAACAAAGATAACCAATAGTATAATGAGTAATATAGGATCAAATGATGTTTTTGAGCGGGTAGTTGTTAAACACGTTGAAAGAAAGATAGAAGTGATCAAAGAAGAACTGACCAATCTGGATTATTCAATGCAGTGGGCGAAATCAGGCATTATAAATTCCTTCGTGTTATCTGAATACGAACTAAACGTAACTAAGAAACATTTCGATGAGCATAATATGCCTTATGTGAATTTGGTTGAAACCTTGAAGTTTGGTGAGGTAAAAATAGGGTCAAATAAAACGACAATCCTTTACATTGTCGACTTGCCAATCATGGAAAGGGAAACGTGCAGAGGCTTATTTGTAAAATCAGTTAAAAATCAGAACGTATCCATTAAGATTGACAATGAGAATTTCGTGTTATGTGTAAACTCTCTCCTCGAGGTAAAATCCGCATGCAGAATGTTTAATGACGTAGCTGTTTGCAGAAAACACAATTTAGAAAATAATACAGAATTGAGTTGCTTGCCGAGATTATTGAATGGCATGCCATCAAATTGTCCAATATCTAACAACCAACATTTACCCATGGTAAAAGAAATTACACCGGGTCTAATTCTATTAAACGGTTATAATGGATCAATATGGATAGAAAATAGAGAAGTGGAACTGCATGGCACCTATATTATCAAATACCATAACTCTAGAATTACCATAGGGAAAAGAGCTTATTCCAGTAGGGAAACTACTATGATGAAACCCTTACCAGCGGTGGTTAACGCACCAAACACTATTGCAAATTACGAAAAAATGCTATCGTTGGAAATGCTTAAAGATCTTCATATCAACAACGCTGGTGAAATTAAAAGACTAGCTACTAATTATAAAACAAGCATGGGAATGTTAGGAGCCCTAACGATGGTATTGATCTGTGGCCTGGGGCCCGTTTCTCAAAGCTACAAATTACAAATCTACAAGTAAAATACTTACGAAACAACAACACTTTTACAAATTTTATTGTTGTTTTGTGTGTATTTTATTTGTAGATTTGTTATTTGTAGTTTTGAGAAACGGGCCCCTGATCTTGCATTTGATAAAAAGAAGAATTGGTTTCAATGTTAAAACCAACATCAAGCCGGAGCATCCAGTTGAAGCATCAAATAGTTACACTCACTACCCATCCAACGTGGACGCTGGAATTTAAAGGGGGGAAGAGTTAAGACACAAAAGTTTTCTTTTTAATAATTTAATTTTAAGCTTAAAGTTTTCTTTTTATTTATTTCTTTTTGTTCGTATTGTAATATTAACCTGAATAACATTATGCTGACGCTTTTTTGTTTGTGTGTCATTTGTACTTACCTAAATTATCATTGATGCAAACTTCAAAATTATAAGGAATTTTAATGCAATCTTGCAGTTTGACTTAATGATCATTAAATTAAAGCACAGGAAATTCAATTTCATTGTATTTTATTTTGTATTAATAAATAAAGAAATTGACAACGACTAATTCAGTCGTAGTCAAGTACTCGAACCAAAAAATAGTAAATTTTTTTTTTTAATGCATGTTTTTTTATTTATTGTATCTTCAAATCTGAACTAACAATAAGTATTCAAATCTTAAAACTATAAAAAAATTATTAGGCCCGACCAATGTCGGACATAAGCTTAGTGATAGTTATTAATAATACATAAGTAGTGATAAGCAACAAAAAGAAAAAAGTGTTTTCAAGCAGCTTCATCATCTAGAGTGTTGAATATTAGAGCCCGTGTATCTCTCTTTTTTAATCGGATGTGCCCAGTAAAGTTCAAAATATTACGAGTAAGCGGATTAGGATGTGACTCGAGTTTTGTTAGATATTTGCCTGCGTATTTTACAATTTCTTCAGTCACTAGTGGCATATTCAAATCGCGATGTATATTTGAATTTTTGATGCACCATGGAGCCGATGTTATCATGCGTAAAATTTTATTTTGCCTTCGTTGAATTTTCTCTACATTTGGAGCTGAAGCAGTGCCCCATAGTTGAATTCCGTAACACCATATTGGCTTTAAAAGCGACTTGTATATTAAAAGTTTGCAGTCTAGGCTAAGTGTTGAATTTCTACCAATCAGCCAATGTACCTGAGTTAATTTAAGTTTCATTTGAGTTAACTTAGAGTCAATGTGATGTTTCCATGTAAGTCGTCGATCAAGGTGTAAACCAAGACATTTCACATGTGAGTGTTGAGGAACAACTTGATTGTTAATCCGAATGGGGGAGCAAGTATCTCTTCTTAGTGTGAACGTTATATGGACACACTTTTGTTCATTGACTTTAATTCTCCATAAGTTTAACCAAAGCTCCATCTGGCTAATGTGTTCCTGGAGTTTGCGGGATGCCTCATCAGGGTTTTCGTGCATACTAAGGCAGGCTGTATCGTCGGCAAATGTGGAAGTATGGATACTACTGCTCACAGGCATATCACAAGTATAAATCAAATATAAAACTGGTCCCAGTATGCTCCCCTGTGGCACACCGGATAAAATAGTTTCAGGCCTACTCGTAAAGTTTCCTTCCACAACAGTGAACTTACGGGAAATAATGTAACTTTCCAAAATATTTATAATGTTTATTGGTAAGTAAGTCTTCAATTTTAAAATTAGGCCTTCATGCCACACTTTATCAAATGCCTGGGAAACGTCAATAAAGAGCGCAGAACAATACTTTTTTTCCTCAAAAGTTCTTCTTATAAATTGAACAAGTCTGTGAGTTTGTTCAATGGTGCTATGCTGACTTCTAAAACCAAATTGATGGTCTGGTATGCACCCACTACTAATTAGAATTGGGGACAATTTTGTTTTGAGCAGTATTTCGAAAAGCTTTGACATAGTTGATAGTAGACTTATTGGCCTATATGACTCAGCCTTGGTTAGATCTTTGCCCGGCTTTGGAATCATTTTAACCTTGGCAAGCTTACAGCTGTGTGGATAATACTCCAGTCGTAAAATGGCATTAAATATGAATAATCGGATTCTCATTGCAATACGAGGCAAGTTCATCAGCATCTGGTTACTAATTCCATCAACACCCGGAGCTTTCTTCGGGTTGAGTTCGGCAATTAATTTTTGTAAATCACGCGTCTTGAGGGGGTAGAGCGACTACATTCGGCAAATCAGCAACACCAGTACATATGTTTGGCGTAAAAACGGATTTTAAGTGCTCAGCAAATATTTTACCTTTTTCAGTATCGCTTCTTGCCCAACTTCCGGTAGATGTGCGCAGAGGTGGCTTATACTCAATGGGTGTTTTAAGCTTTCTAGCAGCGCGCCACAAAGAGTAATTAGACGCTGGTGTGACATCAAGACCTTCCAGATAATTTTTAAGAGATGCAGTTTTTTCAGACGCAAGCAACTCTTGGAGTCGTTTAGTGCACTCTTTAAATCTGATTTTATTTTGTGGTGATCTGTGCTGTTGCCATTCCCTTCTAGCTCTTCTTTTTTCACGTACGAGACGTTCAATGTCTGTAGAATAAATTTTATTAAACCCAGTCTGCGGATGGGAGATAATGGCATGTTCAGCAGCCTGTTTAATATTCTCGCTGAGATTGGCAATGTTAGATTCAATATCATCGGATGTTCTAAGAGTAATGTTTTCCGTACAATGAGTACTGAGATATTTTTTGAACCCCAGCCAATTAACACGATTGATCATCTTCACATATGGGTCAAGTAAGTTACTTCTTAAGGGACTACAAATTGTAATGATCGTCGGAGAGTGATCGGACGAAAGATCAAGAGAAGCTTGAACTTGAATTAAATCCCTAGAGATATTTTTTATGACGCCAAAATCTATAACATCCGGAATTTTTTGTGTGTCAGTAGGCCAATAAGTGGGCTCCCCACTCGAAATGACATCCAAGCCCATTTTTGAAATAGTGTTAAACAATGCTCGACCTCTGGGTGTAATAAGACGCGAACCCCAGAACGTATGCTTAGCATTGTATTCGCCAGCTGCTACAAAACAAGGTCCAAGAGATTTGTAGAAATCCTCATATTAATTCTCAGTGATTGAAAATCTGGTAGGGGAGTAAATTGATGATATAACAAAATTTGTACAAAAACTTTCAATGCCAATATTTGTTGATTGTAGGTGTTCTTCACATATGTTATCAAGAACACAGTGCTTGAGTCTTGACTTCATTAGAATTGCTGATGCACCGCAAGCCCTTCTTCTAGGGTCCTTTGTATCATATATAGTGTAGCCATAAATTTTAAAAAGACTTCTCGAAATCAAATGAGTCTCAGATACTAACATTATATCAATATTTTTTTCCGTGAGGAAGTGCTCAAGTTCATTTTTATGAAGGCGAATGCCGTTTGCGTTCCAGAAACATATTGTTAACGTGTTCATGGCTTATTAATTAATGCTTAAAGCAGAGTATTCTGCATTCGCAGCATTTCTTGCATCATGCTAGTCATATTTGTTGTAAAATTGTTTATAGTTTGCACCAGATTATCAATAGTAGCTTCAAGGCGATTAAAATTAAAGCTTGCGTCAGTATTTTTTGAATTATTTGGCGGGGAAACGTTTTGTGTGGGAATTGAATTTGTCTTAGCAGCATCTGCATACGATACACGGGAAGTAACTGGTTGGCTCATTTGCGCAAAAGTGGCAGAGTAAGCGTTTGCTGATTGAGCTGGAGCTAATTTAGGTTTTTGCACCATAGTCTTCTTTACGAAAGAGTACACAGGACAACCTCTGTAGTTAGCGGTGTGATTACCTCCACAATTACTGCATTTTTTATCACTTTGATCTTTTGGCTTATTGCAACTAGCAGTGCCGTGTAATTCACCGCACACAACAATATAATAAGTTTAATAAAACAAACAAAACCAACAAATTCATATGTATTTACAATATTGAAAGTTTTGATACTTTTAATTAATTAATTTAAAAAAAGATACTAAAAGCATAAGTACTTCCAACTTAAAAAAAATTTGCATTACTAGATATTTACACATCTCCTCTGTGATCGGACTCACATTGCTTTTTTTTAATTTCATAAATTCTTTACAAAACTGTTTCAAGAGATCAACGATTAATAGAAAAGATTCAAAACTAATAAAAGTTCATTATTTATCATTCTATTAAAATATTTTTAAAATTTTTTTGTCAGAAGCTTAATAAAGGGTGTTTTTTATTGAGGTATAGAACTTTAAGTTGGCATCACTTTTTTAACTGGCGGCCATTTTGTCAGCTGTCAAGTGATTAATATTTAGTTTGGTTTGCCATTTCATCATGAACAGGTTGACAAAAGAACAACGCTTGCAAATCGTGCAAATTTATTTCGAAAATAATGGTTCAGTTCGCGAAGTTTACCGCAAGCTCCGTCCATTTTATGGTCGACATAATCGTCCATCAGAGCAATTAATTCGGTTAACCATGGATCGTTTTTGCACTACGTTTACTCTATGTGATAATACGCATCCGCAGAGACGTCGAACAGTGCGCACCGAAGAAACAATTGCCGCTGTAGAGCAAAGTGTTGAAGAGGACCCGAATGAATCGATTCGCCACCGTGCACAGCAATTGGAGCCGACTAACCGACTATTTTGTTCCCGAATTGGATGGCATGAATGTGGATGAGTTGTGGTTCCAACAAGACGGCGCTACATGCCACACAGCGCACGTCACAATCGATTTATTGAAGGAAACATTCGATGAGCGCATAATTTCGCGGAATGGACCTGTCAATTGGCCACCAAGATCGTGTGATTTGACACCATTGGATTATTTTGTTTGGGGATATGTGAAGTCGCTCGTCTACGCCAACAAACCAGAAACGTTAGGGGACTTGGAAGCCAACATTCGTGGCGTTATTGCCAACATACGGCCCCATATGCTCGAAAAGTGGTTGGAAATTGGACCTGTAGAATTAGCTTTATTCGAGCCAGCCGCGGCGGCCACATGCCCGAAATCATATTTAAACATTAATGGCATAAAATTATCCTTCCAATAAAGCCAAATTGATGGACATTAAAACGATTTTCTTGTGTTTTATTTCAATTCGAAGTTCTATACCCCTCAAAAAAACACCCTATATATCCATATTAATAGCAAAAATTAAACATTTTAAAAACCCCCGAATATTTCTAGAAAACATGTGATATCTTCTAAGCGGCTGGACCGATTTTATTAAAACATAGCTTTTTTTTAATGCATGTTTTTTTTTTATTTATTGTATCTTCAAATATGAACTAACAATAAGTATTCAAATCTTAAGTCTATAAAAAAATTATTAGGCCCGACCAATGTCGGACATAAGCTTAGTGATAGTTGTTAATATACATAAGTAGTGATAAGCAACAAAAAGAAAAAAGTGTTTTCAAGCAGCTTCATCATCTATAGTGTTGAATATTAGAGCCCGTGTATCTCTCTTTTTTAAGCGGATGTGTCCAGTAAAGTTCAAAATATTACGAGCAAGCGGATTAGGATGTGACTCGAGTTTTGTTAGATATTTGCCTGCGTATTTTACAATTTCTTCAGTCACTAGTGGCATATTCAAATCGCGATGTATATTTGAATTTTTGATGTACCATGGAGCCGATGTTATCACGCGTAAAATTTTATTTTGCCTTCGTTGAATTTTCTCTACATTTGAAGCTGAAGCAGTGCCCCATAGTTGAATTCCGTAACACCATATTGGCTTTAAAAGCGACTTGTATATTAAAAGTTTGCAGTCTAGGCTAAGTGTTGAATTTCTACCAATCAGCCAATGTACCTGAGTTAATTTAAGTTTCATTTGAGTTAACTTAGAGTCAATGTGATGTTTCCATGTAAGTCGTCGATCAAGGTGTAAACCAAGATATTTCACATGTGAATGTTGAGGAACAACTTGATTGTTAATCCGAATGGGGGAGCAAGTATCTCTTCTTAGGGTGAACGTTATATGGACACACTTTTGTTCATTGACTTTAATTCTCCATAAGTTTAACCAAAGCTCCATCTGGCTAATGTGTTCCTGGAGTTTGCGGGATGCCTCATCAGGGTTTTCGTGCATACTAAGGCAGGCTGTATCGTCGGCAAATGTGGAAGTATGGATACTACTGCTCACAGGCATATCGCAAGTATAAATCAAGTATAAAACTGGTCCCAGTATGCTCCCCTGTGGCACACCGGATGAAATAGTTTCAGGCCTACTCGTAAAGTCTCCTTCCACAACAGTGAACTTACGGGAAATAATGTAACTTTCCAAAATATTTAAAATGTTTATTGGTAAGTAAGTCTTCAATTTTAAAATTAGGCCTTCATGCCACACTTTATCAAATGCCTGGGAAACGTCAATAAAGAGCGCAGAACAATACATTTTTTCCTCAAAAATTCTTCTTATAAATTGAACCAGTCTGTGAGTTTGTTCAATGGTGCTATGCTGACTTCTAAAACCAAATTGATGGTCTGGTATGCACCCACTACTAATTAGAATTGGGGACAATTTTGTTTTGAGCAGTTTTTCGAAAAGCTTTGACATAGTTGATAGTAGACCTATTGGCCTATATGACTCAGCCTTGGTTATATCTTTGCCCGGCTTTGGAATCATTTTAACCTTTGCAAGCTTCCAGCTGTGTGGATAATACTCCAGTCGTAAAATGGCATTAAATATGAATAATAGGATTCTCATTGCAATACGAGGCAAGTTCATAAGCATCTGGTTACTAATTCCATCAATACCCGGAGCTTTCCTCGGGTTGAGTTCGGCAATTAATTTTTGTAAATCACGCGTCTTAAACTTTATGTGTTGAGGGGGTAGAGCGACTACATTCGGCAAATCAGCAACACCAGTATATATGTTTGGCGTAAAAACGGATTTTAAGTGCTCAGCAAATATTTTACCTTTTTCAGTATCGCTTCTTGCCCAACTTCCGGTAGATGTGCGCAGAGGTGGCTTATACTCAATGGGTGTTTTAAGCTTTCTAGCAGCGCGCCACAAAGAGTAATTAGACGCTGGTGTGACATCAAGACCTTCCAGATAATTTTTAAGAGATGCAGTTTTTTCAGACGCAAGCAACTCTTGGAGTCGTTTAGTGCACTCTTTAAATCTGATTTTATTTTGTGGTGATCTGTGCTGTTGCCATTTCCTTCTAGCTCTTCTTTTTTCACGTACGAGACGTTCAATGTCTGTAGAATAAATTTTATTAAACCCAGTCTGCGGATGGGAGATAATGGCATGTTCAGCAGCCTGTTTAATATTCTCGCTGAGATTGGCAATGTTAGATTCAATATCATCGGATGTTCTAAGAGTAATGTTTTCCGTACAATGAGTACTGAGATATTTTTTGAACCCCAGCCAATTAACACGATTGATCATCTTCACATATGGGTCAAGTAAGTTACTTCTTAAGGGACTACAAATTGTAATGATCGTCGGAGAGTGATCGGACGAAAGATCAAGAGAAGCTTGAACTTGAATTAAATCCCTAGAGATATTTTTTATGACGCCAAAATCTATAACATCCGGAATTTTTTGTGTGTCAGTAGGCCAATAAGTGGGCTCCCCACTCGAAATGACATCCAAGCCCATTTTTGAAATAGTGTTAAACAATGCTCGACCTCTGGGTGTAATAAGACGCGAACCCCAGAACGTATGCTTAGCATTGTATTCGCCAGCTGCTACAAAACAAGGTCCAAGAGATTTGTAGAAGTCCTCATATTGATTCTCAGTGATTGAAAATCTGGGAGGGGAGTAAATTGATGATATAACAAAATTTGTACAAAAACTTTCAATGCCAATATTTGTTGCTTGTAGGTGTTCTTCACAAATGTTATCAAGAACATAGTGCTTGAGTCTTGACTTTATTAGAATTGCTGATCCACCGCAAGCCCTTCCTCTAGGGTCCTTTGTATCATATATAGTGTAGCCATAAATTTTAAAACGACTTCTCGAAGTCAAATGAGTCTCAGATACTAACATTACATCAATCTTTTTTTCCGTGAGGAAGTGCTCAAGTTCATTTTTATGTTGGCGAATGCCGTTTGCGTTCCAGAAACATATTGCTAACGTGTTCATGGCTTATTAATTAATGCTTGAAGCAGAGTATTCTGCATTCGCAGCATTTCTTGCATCATGCTAGTCATATTTGTTGTAAAATTGTTTATAGTTTGCACCAGATTTTCAATAGTAGCTTCAAGGCGATTAAAATTAAAGCTTGCGTCAGTATTTTTTTAATTATTTGGCGGGGAAACATTTTGTATGGGAATTAAATTTGTCTTAGCAGCATCTGCATACGATACACGGGAAGTAACAGGTTGGCTCATTTGTGCAAAAGTGGCAGAGTAAGCTTTTGCTGATTGAGCTGGAGCTAATTTAGGTTTTTGCACCATAGTCTTCTTTACGAAAGAGTACACAGGACAACCTCTGTAGTTAGCGGTGTGATTACCTCCACAATTACTGCATTTTTTATCACTTTGATCTTTTGGCTTATTGCAACTAGCAGTGCCGTGTAATTCGCCGCACACAACACAAACAGAGGGTAAATTGCAGTATGTTTTTGTATGGCCATATTCTTGGCAATTATGGCACTGTACAGGACCTGAACGCTTATGTGGCTCTTCAACTGTGATTTTTCGGTACAAGAGGTATTTGAAATTATAAATTGGATGCGTCTCATTTTTTTTCAATTTTATATCATTAGGCTCAAGTTCAACACGAAATAGGGGTTGGGGAATCTTCTCTCTGTTTATTATATTGGACAAATTTTTTACCTTAAACCCCTGGAGGACGAGTGCATCTTTTATTTCTTCGTTAACAACATAAGAATCTATGCCCTTCAATACGATCTGCATGCCTTTAGCGCTCTTAAGCTGGTATGTGTAGAAGCTTGTTTTATTTTTTTCAAATTCAGCAACCATTTTGCGGAAATCTTTTTCGTCATAAATTTGGACTTTAGTTTCATCTATGTTTCCACGTTTTATTGGAACAATGTGAAATTTATTCTCACCAATGACCGAAATTAATTTTTTAATAAGGGCATTTGAATTTTTTTGTCTCAAATAGATTGGTGGCGGCTTGGATATTTTATTCGAGGATACCTCGGGTTTGTCGTTGTCATCTTGCAAAATTTCGAAGCGGTTTTGGCGATTAGTTGAGGCTGCGCTGTTATCCCTAGACATTTTTGGAGCAGATGAAATTTTTGAAGAATTCGGGCTTCGCCCACGCTTTACCACGGTTATATATCTGTCCATTCCGACTTGTACCTTGAGTTTCGAGCCGCTGTTATCTGTAGTGATAACTTTGTTAAGTGATGAACACGAGCCTGAAGGGGATGATATTACTGGCTTATATGAAGAAGTACTAGGCAACTGTAATGTTAATGCATCATTACTATTTGGCATTGGACAAAGCGAAGTTGATCGCTGACGAAAAATTGGCTTTGCCGGTAAAAAAAGGTTTTCATCAGATTTATTATTTATATTTTTTTCATTAAGAGTTTCAGAACTCACAGTAAAATAAGCATTTCTGCCGTTAGAACTCACTTCAAATTGTTTTGTATTTGAGTCACTCATACAAAGAATTCCTCAAGGGATATTCGTTTGTGTTTTTTTATGTTTGCGGTCTTTTTTTGTTTTTGTTATTTATGATTGTTTATTTGTTTAGAGGTACACATATATAGTATTCCTCAATATCAATTTGTTTAATTTTTTTTGCTTGCGGTTTTTTTTTTTTGTTTTTGTTATTTTTACTATGTAAAAATATCAGCAAAGCATAAAGCTTATTTATTAAAGACAGTATGTACCTATTACGAATAATATGTACTACGAATATTTTTTGTTTGTTTAATTTTTTTGTAAGTAAGAAAAATTCCGCTAATCGACTGTTCGCTATGAAGGTACCACGAGAACCTAAAACATAGCTAACAACCTTATCGATCAAGTCACCTTTCAAACAAAAAAAAACTAAATCAAAATCGGTCAGCCGTTTGGCCTGTACGTGGACTCGTACAGACACGCAGATACACATTACAAACACCCCTTTTTTTGTCGGGGGTTAAAAATATAACAATAAAAACAAACAGCCTTTTACAATATATGCACATAGTTAAAAAAAACTTAATTTATTTTATGTTGGTTCAGCTTTGTTTTTATGCATTTCATTGTTGCTGTAACAAATCATCACTAGAATTCAGCCCGAATAAGAAATTATTTCCGATTAAAATTCACTGCAGTTCAACTAAATATAAAAAATCTAATATTTTCATTATTATTGTTATCATACAACAGATATCATTTCAAATTGTGATATTTCATTACTATTAATATGATAATAAACACTAGCAGGAAGTTAGTAAGTTTCACAACAAAAATTTTCCAGATTTAACCCACTGTTGTGTTAAATTTGCGTTGGTGCCACCAAAAATTAATAAAACGTACCAAAATTTAAAAAAAGCGCACCACGAACCAATTAAGGAATTTATCGCACAAAAATTTCAAAAAGCACCCAAGGGTGCTTTTTGCTGGCTATTTCAATTACAAGGGGTGGTACTCAGTTGTTTTGCTCGCAATTGTTGACTATAAATATAGGTTCTTATACATTAATGTCGGATGTCCAGGTAGATGCAATGATTCCACCACATTTGAGCGATCTCTCCTTAGAAAAAAATTGCAAAATCCCATATTTCAACAACAAGCTATTTTTTACGATGGCGTGCAAATTCCGGCTTTATTAGTGATTCTGCTTTTCGATTATCTGAATGTATGATAAAACCTTATTGATTTCATGTAAATGCATCAGAAAAACAAAAAACATTTAATTCCACTATGTCAAAATGCCGTAGCGTTGTCAAAAATGCGTTTGGTCATTTGAAAGCACAATTTCGGCGTTTTGGAAAGGGGATAGACAATAAAATTTGTAATGTAAATAATATAATAAAATGCTGCTGCGTCCTACATAACTTTTTAAATAGCAATAATGAAATCTTTAATGAGATCTGGCAAAGCAATACCGAAACAAACGGGGTTTAACCGAACTGTGAAGATTTTACTTACGATTATAACCCTAGATGTGAACAAATAAGAAATACAATAGCAAATTTTTTAGTCAATAAATAATTTTATTAAAAAGAAATTAATAAAATATTTTTAAAAACAACAAAACAATTCAAAATATTTTTTGTTTTTAAACGTTGCTATTGCAAATTAAAGGCTTAAGTCTTTGTTTAATTTACTTATTTAAAAGTCTCTTCAATATTTCATTTCTTTCTCTTTCTATTGAAACTAAGTCTTCTTGTAGTTCCAAAATTTTTACGTCCACCTCAGCACTTTTTAGGATTTAGTACACCAAAGGTGAAAAGGAACCCTATTGTTTTCGCTACGCTGTCCGTCACACGGTATTTTCTCAGGAACCGTAAGAGCTACGGACCTGAAATTTGGACACAGTATGAAGAACCTTGGCTGCTACAACAAAAAATACATGAGGATTAAAAATTAGAGGGTGTTCCAAAACGAGCAACGAAAAATTTTAAAATCCCATGTAATATACATACAATTGTATATTGAAACTTGAAATTTGTAATATTAGTGTATTTTTATACAGACTACAACAATTAACACTAAAATTAAAAAAAATTAAAATTAAAGGGTGGTCCATCAGTTAATGCAATTTTGAGTATGTAATTTTGACAACTTGCTATATCTTCGAAACCGTAAGAGGCAACCACTTGAAATTTTCAAAAACGGTAAAACTAAAAAAAAAAACCGAAAATTATAAAATCGCCAAACCAAAAAAAAAAAAATCGCCAAAAATTAAAAAAAAATCGCCAAAACGAAAAAATCGCCAAAATTAAAAAAAATTCTAACACTAAAATAAATCGCCAAATTCGAAAAAATTGCCAAAATGAAAAAAACGCCAAAATGAAAAAAACACCAAAAATCGAAAAAAATCGCCAAAACGCGGAAATGTCGCCAAAATTAAAAAAAAATTTGAATAAAAAAAATCGCAAAAATGAAAAAAATCGCCAAAAACTTGAAATTTTCAAAAACGGTAAAACTAAAAAATCCGAAAATTATAAAATTAACAAACCAAAAAAAAAAAAAAAAATCGCCAAAAATTAAAACAAATCGCCAAAATCAAAAAAAAATTAACACTAAAATAAACCGCCAAATTCGAAAAAATCGCCAAAATAAAAAAAACGCCAAAATTAAAAAAACGCCAAAAATCGAAATAAGTCGCCAAAACGCGAAAATGTCGCCAAAACTAAAAAAAATTTATATAAAAAATAATCGCAAAAATGAAAAAAATCGCAAAAAATAAAAAAAAATCGTCAAAATGAAAAAACGCCAAAACAAGAAAATAAAGTGTTAAAACTAAAAAAAGAGCCAAAACTTAAAAAACGCCAAAACTGAAAAAACGCAAAAACCGCCAAAACAAAAAAACCGAGATCACAAAAACGAAAAAAAATGCCAAAACTATATATTATATAGGATGAAGTTTGTATTAAATTACATATCTAGTGTTCCTACGGAAACCTTCGTGCGCGAGTCAGAGTCGCACTTTACTGAATTTATTTCTAGTTTGAAAATTTTTTCTTCTCTTTGGAGGAGGGTCATCGAGTGGTTCATCTAATGAATTTTGAAATGAAGCATTTCGGTTCTCCATTTCCATTTCTACATAGCTAGTTAAAGTGCTAGGGGTGTCTGCTACGGTAAAAAGTACATACATATGTATGTAGATAGTATTTTTGTATGAAAGTTTACCTATGCTTTCATCCATAACGAACTCAACATAATTTGATTTGAAGGACCCCAAAATCAAATGAATCCTTTCAAAAACGGCCAATTTGATGGTGACCCACCAGAGGGACCAACTTTCTTCTTTTCATCCCTAAAAGTAAAATAGTATATGTACGAGTACATGTATATTTAATGATGCATCTTTGATGCATAGGTCGGGTTTCCAGCTGTGTGTCATGTGCCACACAAGCGTAAAAAAAGTGTAAGCACTAATTACTAATGAAAAGCAGTTTGATTCAGGTACGTATTTATTAAGTTAAACAGTTTCATACATAACTAATAGACAATTTTATAGAATGCAACATGATTGGAAACTGTTTCAGTCAATAAATATATGTCTGAATCAAACAGTTTTTCATTAGTAATTAGTTGGTTACGCTTTTTTGGGCAAATGACACAGAAAAAACGCCAGATGTAAACTCAGCCATACATATCGCTCATTTACTTCAATAGTGTCACAATTCAAAAAACCAGTTTTGCAGAAAACGCGTTTTAAGTTTTAAATTTGCATATGACATGAGTGACATGAAAAAATATTCTTCTCTCAGGAGGTGATGGTACAAGCTACTTGTATGAAATTTTTACACAAGATAAAATACGAAATGCCGCATTATTCTGCATTATTAACCCAAAAAACTCATTTTTTGATTTATGACACTATTGAAGTAAATGAGCGATATATTAAATATGCCACATTAAAAATAAATACACTAGCATACATACATATACATACATATATATCGTCACCTTAAATGCAAACGGACGTAACTATACTTTTATATTTTTTACAGGAGATACAAAAAACGTTTTAAAATCAATAATAATAAAAAGTTCTTGCAAATTTTCTTCGAAATTTACTTGTAGTATGGATACTTATATGTTCTTAACTATTTATTTCCTTTTATATGTGTTTAAGATTTTATGTTAGTTACGTTCTTTGCAATAAAAAATAGATGCATTCGTAATTACGTCCGTTTGAATTTCTTCAATAAAGTTGTCATTTTTTATCGCAAGGGTCTAAATATTAGCGAAAGCAAGCATGTAGTTTGATAAAATGAACCATAATGAATCAAAAACTGGATTTCGAATTTTTGTGTAATTACGTCCGTTTGCATTTAAGGTGACGATATATATGTATATGCATATTTATGTACGTACATAAATACTAATAAATTTGTAAATTACCTGTATTTATTTGTAAGATTATGTATTTTCACCCTCACTTCCTCTGAATCAAACAAAACCGTTACTCTTCATCCCAACGGATATGTCCTGGTATACGTGGCTATTCTTTCGGCTTCATCTAAAGTCACTTATGTAGTCTCCCCAAAGCGTAATAAGGAGAGACTCCTCCTCCGATTTCCAAGTTTTTTTCTTCTTATAAGTTCGTTTTCTGTAAAACAACCATTACATTACCTTTTATTTCCCATTTGTACTTCATTTACTTTTTCAGTTTTATTTATTTGCTCCATTTTGTTGAAATTGTTATTTTATTTTATAAATTTTAATGACTCGAGCACTTTTCCGTTTTTAATATTTTTAAATCAAATGTCAATTTTTCTTGCACACCGTAGTATTTTTGGTATAATTTGGAAAAAATCATAGCTGTATTTCTAAGTACTAGCAGATTATGAGTAGATTTGATCAAAATATAGTAACAAATTAGATTTAGTATTGTATGGATAATCTAGCAAAAATCCACTAGATTTTCCTCAAAATCTCATAACTACTAGATTTCGGTGCAATGTAAATGTGCTATTAATCAATTTTTTAATGCAAAAAGTATTTTGTCGTTGCTTTGACGTGATCGGTTATGTGTGCATTTTTGAAAAAAAATTATTTCACTATTATAAAACTTGATATGTCAAACATTCACCCACCAAATCGATTATGTTGATAGCCAGGCATGCTAATACAATAGAGCAAATAAATTGAAATTTTAAAACTATTTTATGTATTTCATTTTTATATGAAAATTACCAACAACAAATTTTACACTATTATATACATACATATAATACAATCATACAAAGATAGAAGAGGTTTTATGAATTCAGCAATTGTATTTTGTATGTTCCTGAATTGTTGTTTTTACTTTTGAATCAATTTTGTTTGTTTTATTAAAATTAAATTAAATATTTGTTCTTAATTATAACGATATAATTATTAAAAAATCATTCCAAAATGATAGCATCGTATTTTAGCATTTTCAAATAGTTTTTAGCATTACTTTAAGGCTCATTCAGCATTAAAGTTTTTTTTAGTTATGGCCACACTGATCACATAGTTTGAAGCGCCTTGTTAAAATGTTTTTTCAAAATGAACACATTTGTGGCCACAACTCGAAGTATTTTTTCATGTATTTTATATGAGAATCAAAATATCGCGAGTTTTGACGACTTTCCTTTTTAAATTACCGATATTTTTAATTTTTAAAAAACAGAAAATGGGAAAAATGGAATTGTTTACTACATGCAAAAGAGTGATAAATATTTGTAAAATTTAATAATTATATAACCAAACAAACCGAAATGCAAACAAGTGATATTCAGGGCCAATTTTACCAACTCTATTTAAAAATCAATTCATATTTAAATGTCGATTTTCGTTATTTTTTGTATGGAAAAATTACTTTTAAATATGAATTGATATTTAAATAAATTGATATTTAATATAAACTTGTTCAAATTAACTTTGTTTTCTAAACACAATTAGAAACTTGGCTAATTTTAAGTTATTAATTTTTGTGTTCTTTAGTAAATAATATGTTATTAACGTTTTCAATAAAACCATATGTGTACTTTTTTATTAATTCCCAAAGAACACAAAATGTTGCTGGAATTTTGCTAGAATGTTATCAAGTTGCTCACAACTTCGTTTAAATTTTAAGTTGTTCACAACTTCGTTTAAATTTGATATCATGTGGCAGCTCTGTTAAAATTGACGAAGAGCACAAAGAGGAATAGAAAATAAATAAATGAATTTGTACTTGTACACAAACATATTTTCATCAATTTCTTTAATTTTAAGAAATAAAGGTTAAATTGAATATTTAAATAATAGCAATATTGTTATTTATAGCTAAAAGTTTTTACATGTGTGTATAATGCTGTAAAACAATTACTTGAGCTCTGCTAAAAGAGCATGTGCTTTAACTGAACAGCTGACTGTTGTCGATTCAATAACACCACAAAAATTATCGTCGTTTAGTTAACAGCAACACATGTGGTTTAAAAGTGTTACGGCATAGAAAAGTCGGTAATTTTGATGTTATTGTTTCTAAACGATACGATTATAACTAAAATAAGTTATTGAATCGAACTACAGGTACAGGTACCCGCGATTATACAACAAATATTACAACAGCAACAACCACATGTACTTTGTTGGTATAAATTACCTTCTTATTTTTCAAAACAGAGTAGCATCGCCAGATTGCAGGTTTCTTATAGGAAATGTCAAACGCCATACAAAACTGAATATTCGAAAGATGTCTATGGATACCCGAACACAAGCAAGTGTAGTAGAGTGGTGTAGAGCTGCCACCTACTAATGCGCCTTGTTTCATATGACTGATCTCACAGTTGTACCACGTGCGGCGTACATAGTCATAATAGTTGTATATAATTGTATGTTTGTTATCATTTTATGTCATTGGACACTAATCGGTGTCATCATGAAATCCGTTAAGTTTAAATATTTGAATATAATTATTGTCAATAGTAACTAATTAAAATAAATCACAAGCAGACATTATCTAGGAGTTTCACTAGCGAAATAGGTTGTACATATATTTGATTTGATTTTACAAATAATAATAATTTGTATAATATTGTGCGATAAAACGAGGCACTACGTTCCGGCTTTTATCGTCACAACTTTTTATGCAAAATTAATATAATAAACATTTTAAACTAAAAAAAGAAATTCTAAGCTTGTTGCGATTTTTTCTCCATTTCGGTGAGTTTTGAAATTTCAAAGATGACAATGAGGGAAATAGTCACAAGTTTCCGAAGAAGGGGGATGAACCTCAAAATGACATTCATCTATTGCGAAAATTTAAAGTAAATAAAATAAAGTATAAATATATAGAGTACATATGTTTATAATATTCACACCTATCGCTCCAAAACACTGGGAAATCCAATTTTATTAAATCCATTCACACATTCCTTAATTTTTGTTTCATTTATAATTTTTTTTTACATTTATTTATTTATTGTGTCTTCATATATGAACTAACAATAAGTATTCAAATCTTAAGTCTATAAAAAAAATATTAGGCCCGACCAGTGTCGGACATAAACTTAGTGATAGTTATAAATAACACATTAGTAGTGATAATCAAAAAAAGGGGGAAAAAAGTATTTTCAAGTAGTCCCATCTGGAGTGTTAGGTATAAGAGCCCGTGTGTCCCTCTTTTTTAGACGGATGTGTCTAGTAAAGTTCAAAATATTACGAGCAAGCGGATTAGGATGTGATTCGAGTTTTGTTAAATATTTGCCTGCATATTTTGTAATTTCTTCAGTCACTAGTTGCATATTTAAATCACGATGTATAATAGAATTTTGGATGTACCATGGAGCCGATGTTATTAACCGTAAAATTTTGTTTTGTCTTCGTTGGATTCTCTCGACATTGGAAGCTGAAGCAGTGCCTCATAACTGAATTCCGTAGCATCATATTGGCTTCAAAAGCGACTTGTATAGTAAAAGTTTGCAGTCTAGGCTGAGTGTTGAGTTTCTGCCAATCAACCAATATATTTGAGTTAACTTAAGTTTCATCTGAGTTAACTTAGAGTCAATATGATGTTTCCATGCAAGCCTTCGATCAAGGTGTATACCAAAGTATTTCACTTGGGAATGTTGAGGAATATTTTGATTGTTGATTCGAATGGGGGAGCAAGTATCTCTTCTTAGAGTAAACGTTATATGGACACACTTTTGTTCATTGACTTTAATTCTCCATAAGTTCATCCATATTTTCAGCTGGGTAATATGTTCCTGGAGATTACGGGATGCCTCATAAGGGTTTTCGTGGACACTCATACAGGCTGTGGATGTTATTGCTCACAGGCATATCACAAGTATATATTAAATACAAGACAGGATCCAGAATACTACCCTGGGGCACACCCGAAGATATAGATTCGGGCACACTCGTGAACTCTCTTTCCATAACTGTGAACTTCCTATCAATAATATAAGTTACCAAAAGGTTTTGGATGTTTATTGGCAGATATGTCTTCAATTTTAAAACTAGACCTTCGTGCCATACTTTATCAAACACCTTTCAAACATCAATAAAGAGGGCAGAACAATACTTCTTTTCTTCAAATGTTCTTCTTACAACTTGGACCAGTCTATACGTTTGTTAAATGGTGCTATGCCGACTTCTAAAGCCAAATTGATGGTCCGGAATGCACCCATTATCAGTTAAAATTTTGGACAATTTAGTCATGAGCAGCTTTTCAAAAAGCTTTGAGATTGTAGATAGTAAGGTTATAGGCCTATATGACTCAGTCTTGGTAAGATCGTTGCCCGCCTTTGAAATCATTTTAATATTGGCAACTTTCAAGTTATGTGGAAAATACTGCATTCTTAAAATATCATTAAATATAAATAGCAGAATTCTTATTGCAATATGAGGCAAGTTCATGAGCATAAGAAAATAAGTTATCTTTCTCACTATCGCTTCTTGCCCAGCCTCCGGTCGCAGTACGCAGTGGTGATTTAAGATCAACGGGTCTTTTAAGATTTCTAGTAGCGCGCCATAAGGAGTAATTAGATGCAGACGTTACATTAGCACCTTCTAAATACTTTTCCTGTAGTGCAGTTTTTTCCGACGATAGCAGCTCTTTGGGTGGTTTAGTACATTCTTTAAGTCTAATTTTATTTAGGGATGATCTGTGTTGTTGCCATTCTCTTCTAGCTCTCCTTTTTTCACATACAAGACGTTCAATTTCCGTAGAATAAATTCTGTTAAAGCCGGTCTGCGGATAGGATGTAGTGGCGTGTTCAGCGGCCTATAACAAATCTATAACATCTGGAATTTTTCTTACGTCAGTAGGCCAGTAAGTAGGCTCCCCACTCGAAATGCCATCTAAGCAATATTTTTGAAATTGTATTGGACAAGGCTCGACCTCTAGGTGTAACAAGACGCGATCCCCAGTACTTATGTTTTGCATTGTAGCAAAGAATATAAATCATATAGAATGCGCATCTCATACAAGCTCACTCTTTAACATTTTTCGTGCCAATTACACTTTTTATGACCGTTTTTTTTCAATTTATCTCTTTGTATCATTTTAACAGAATGTATGCCGTAGGGCAATCATATACACAGTTTAGCATATCAGGTATTAGACAAAGAGCTGTTCGTCCAGTTGGCGATATTCGGCTCGATGATGTCGATCATTTTATTGTTTTGGTCGATAGAAAAGCCAATAAATGGTGAAAATATTGCAAAAAATCTAACACCCAAATCCTTGATTCCAAATGCAAATTATTCCTCGGAGTATCACAATTAAAAAATTATGTATTTTAACCTACTTTCATCTTTAATCTTAATAAAACTTTTTATAAGTTAGTAAGTTTTTATAAAATGTTTATAAGTTAAAACTGAAGTAAATTTGGAAGCCAAAATTAGGGCCTTAAGGTATACATGTATGTATATAAATGATCAGCATCAAAAAAAGTAAAGTAAAATATAGATAGAAAAACTGAAGTTATTTATTTTTCTTTTTATGATAGTTTTTCATTTATAAATGAAAAAAGTAAAAATAATTCGAATAATTAATTAATTAACTACGAACATATTTCTATAATACCGGCTAGTAGAGTATTTACAAATGCAGTTTTTAATTGCAAATAAGATGAGTATAAACCTATTATAGATAGCTACTAAATATAAAAAAATCATTAAATCTAAAAAAAGAGTGGTCAAGTTGCGGCATTTCATATATGTAGAATGAAATTCCAATCGAAATTAAATGCATATTTCGTTCGATATCGAGTGCCGTTACTTAAGATTTATAAAAAAAAGAGACTGTAAAAACATAATTACATATATTGGACATGGTTCATCTCACTTATTTACTTAAAAACCAGCATAACTCAAAAAATTTACTTTGAGGAAAAACCATTTAAAGTTTTGTAGAAAATTTTAAAATTCGATTCTGAAGAGGATAATATAGTTATACTATTCTCTCAAGGCATTAAGCATAGTTCTTAAAAACATATTTTTTTAACTGAACATCCTGTATTTCTTAATAAGTTCTTCACTCGGAATTTAATCTTTGACAAGTGTCTACTTTAAGTCTATTTGATAAATGTTTAGTAAAGCTAACTTATGTTTATATTTTATGTTTTTTTGTAAATTATATTTTATAAAGATGAAGAAATAAGGTGTAATTCACTGACTTCACAACTGCAGAATTTGGAAACTTATCATCCTTAAAACAAGCTTTATTTCAGCAACAGCAACTTTCCTCCAAAATCGGTATTTTTTGTGGTAAAACTCGGATATATTTTTTTACATAGTTTTTTTTTTGCAATTGGACGCATGTTTTGCTGTTGAAAAAGTAGCAAAATGCGACTTAAGTCGCACAACGGCAACGCTGGTGATAAGAGCAAAGAATATAATGTGCTCAGTGTGTGTTTGCTTGCGCTTAATACATTCCCCCGCCTCTCATACTGATCTTCGGTAACTGAAAACTTGGGAGGTGAGTAAATTGATGATATCACGAAATTTGCACAAAAATTTTCTACGAAAATAATCGTTGCTTGCAAATATTCTTCACTAACGTTGTCAAGGACATAGTGCTTGAGTCTTGACTTAATTAGAATTGCTGATCCACCGCATGCTCTCCCTCTCGGGTCCTTTGTATCATATAAAGTGTAACCATTTATTTTAAATAAGCTTCTTGAGGTCAAATGAGTCTCAGAAACTAACTTTATAGCAATATTTATTCCATGAGGAAGTTCTCAAGTTCATTTTTATGTTGGCGAATGCCGTTTGCGTTCCAGAAACATATTTTTAAAGTGTTCATGGTTTATTAACTAATTCTTGAAGTAGTGTATTCTGCATTCGCAGCATTTCTTGCATCATAAATACTTGTCATATTTGTAGTAAAGTTGTTTATAGTTAGCACCAGATTCTCAATAGTAGCTTCAAGGCGACTAAAGTTAAAGCTTGAGTTGGAATTCGTTGAATTATTTGGCGGTGGAACATTTTGTGTGGGAATAGAACAAGTCTTAGCAGCATCAGCATACGATACACGTGAAGTAACTGGTTGGATCTTTTTAGCAAAAGTGGCGGAGTTCGCGTTTACTGGTTGAGCTGGAGTTAATTTGAGTTTTTGACCCATAGCCTGTTTAACGAAATAATATACAGGGCACCCTCTATAGTTAGCTGTGTGATTACCTAAACAATTACTACATTTTTTTCTGCTTGATCTTTTGGCTTAGTGCAGCTAGCAGTACCATGCAATTCACCGCAGATAACACACTCTGTAAGTAACTTGCAGTAAGTTTTCGTATGGCCATATTCTTGGCAATTATGGCGCTTTACGGGACGTGAATGCTTACGTGGCTCTTCAACTGTGATTTTTCGTTGTAAGAGATAATTTACGCTATTAATTGGATGGGTTTAATTTTTTTTTCAATTATATGTCATTCGGCTTCAGTTCAACCCGAAATAGGGGTTGGGGGACCTTTTCTCTATTAATTATGTTGGTAAAATTTTTTACCTTAAATCCTTGGTCGACAAGTGCACATTTTACTTCTTCGGGTTCAACATATGTATCTATGCCCTTTAATACTATCTGTAGGCCTTTAGCACTCTTAAGTTGGTATGTGTAAAAATTTTTATTTATTTTTTTCGAATTCACTAAAAAAATTTCGGAAATCTTTTTCATTATATATTTGGATTTTAGTTTCATCAATATTACCTCGTTTAATTGGAATGATGTGAAAAGTATTTTCAGCAATGGTCGACAGTAGTTTTTTTATAAGCGCGTTAGAATTTTTTTCTCTCAGATAAATAGGTGGTGTCTTAAAATACTTTTGGGATGATGTAGAGGGCTTATCGTCTGTGTCTTGCAATAATGAAAAACGATTTTGACGATTGGTAGATGATGCGCTGTTATCCTAGACATCTGTAGAGCAGATGAAACTTTTTAAGAATTTGGGCTTCGCCCACGCTTTTCCACGATTATATATCTGTCCATTCCCACTTGTACCTTGGGTTTTGAGCTACTGTTATCTGTAGTGATAACTTGGTGTAGTGATGAACACGAGCGCGAAGCGGATGCTATCACTGACTTAAATGAAGAAGTACTAGCACAAAACATACATAAGTGTCACGAGACGGAAGATACGGGTATTTTTCTGTTTGTCTCGTTTTCTCTCAAATTTTGTAGACGTTTTTGTTTTGCTACGTCTTTCTAGTGCAATAAATTTTTATTAGCTGTGTTAATTGGTGAGTAGTAATACACTACAGTATCAAATACACTATGCTTTTCTCTTTTTTCCACGAATTTTAACAAAAACCTGATTGGAGCTTTTTTGACCTGTCACTTTCTTCACTTCTGTGTATTCTGTGGTACTAGGCAATGGTAATGTTAACGATTCACTAGTTGGTATTGGACAAAGTGCAGTTGATCGCTGACGAAAAAGTAGCTTTTCCGTTAGAAAAATGCTATCATTTGATTTTTTATTTTTAATGATTTCATTAAGAGTTTAAGAACTCACAGTAAAATAGGTATTTCTGCCGTTAGAACTCACTTCAAATTTTTTTTTCTTTGAGGTACTCATACAGAGTATTCCTCAAGGGTACCTTGTTTGTGTTTACGGTTTTTTTTTTGTTTTTGTTATTTCTTGCTATGTAAAAAATATTAGTAAAGCCAATAAGCATATTTATCAAGGTGAATATGTATTACGAATATTTTCTGTATGATTTTTGATTTTGTTGTTTTTTTGTATTTGTTTCGTATGTATGTATGTAAAAATAACCCGCTTTAACGTCTCTTCACTATGAAGGTTCAACGAGAACTGATGGCAAATACTCTTCTGAAAGATTTTTCCACACCTCTTTACAAAATTCTTGTAATACACTTGCCTTAGATACTCCAAACATGTGGGCTATGGGCGCGTATTCAGAGGAAGACTTGAGACAATATAATTGTTTTTTGAAGTGGGATAAATTTTCTAAATGTAGTATAATTTTTTCTCATCGATGTAAGCTTTGAGCATAACAATATAAATGTTTGTCGACATATTCTAAAATTTTCGATGAACATTTCATTAGACATATTAGGAACATCTTCCACCCAAAAGGAGCCATAACGAATCTACAACAAAAATGTTTGCAGTAATTAGGAAAAGTTAGGTATTATTGTCTGTATATACTTACATGTGCCCATTCCAGTCTGCTAATTAAAGTATGTGAGCAGTAATACATTTGCATTATCTTTTGAAATCTTATATTTAACAAATGCTTACGCTTCTTCTTACGTAACAATAACATTTCTGGCTGGACTTTTTTTGCTCTGGATAAAGAAAATGCCACTAAAGATTTTGTATTTTGCATTATTGTTTGTTTTGAAATACAATTTACATAAATAATTTTTTTATTTTGTATTTTAATCAGCTGTCTTTGCTATGAGCATGAAACCTTGCTAATGTCAAAAAAAAACAGTGTAAACGATTCAGATTTCGAGAAAGATTTCAAATCTAACCTACTAGATTTTGTTGGTTGTTGGATTCATCCATTTCAAACATTTTGTCCGGAAAATCGAAGTTACCATATGAAATACGTGTATAAACGATGTGTATTAATTTTGCAAGTGGCAGCACAGCGGCAAATGATTACAATTAGCTGTGTATTTTTAATTGCTTAATGCAATTCTTTCGTTCAGCTCCATATGTATGCATATGTTTTATTTTACAATTTTCTTTTGTTTCTATTGTATTAATTACAAGCATAATCTGTGGTTTTATTATTCATATAACACGTGACAGCTTAGATCAACTTTGGCTGAAAAAATAAAATACTTGGCAGCCCTATTCGATTTTGTCCAGACAAAATATAAAATTAGACCATTTCAAGCTTAGACTTTTTCGTAAAAAATATTTTCTCTCTCTCAAGAAGAGAGACTTAAAACTACATATAAAAAAATTTGGTCCGGACAAAAATTTTGTTCGGAAACAATGGGTGAATCCAGCTTAATTGTACAAAAATAACTTTGCCCTAAAGTTGGATTCACTCATTGTTTCCGAACAAAATTTTTGTCCGGACAAAATTTTTTTGTATGGAGTTTGGCGTTTCTCTCTTTAAGAGAGAGAGAGAGAGAGAGAGAGAAGAAGAGAAAAAATTTTGGTCGGAACATTTTCTGCTTGAATCAGAGCTGCCACATAAAATGATCGAAAAATCGTCGAAAACCCGATAAACTATAAAATAATCGTCATTTTATACTCGAAAAATCGTCAGGAAAATCGGTCAAATCAAATGAATTTTTTACCGTTTATTGGGAAATTGAAACCATTGTCCGATTTTCACCCCTTATAACTTTGTTCCCCTTAGTGGTAAAATTATGAAAAATATTGCTAAGTTTTTCTCTCAGTACTTTTGATGGCCAAAATTTTTGATAGGAGTAGTAGGGAACTGGCGGTTCTGGGACAATTAAAATTGTTAAATTGTGGCTGAAATTGTTAAATTGTGGGCTGAAATTGTTAAATTGTTGCTGAAATTGTTAAATTTGGGTAATTAAAATTTGAAAATTGTTAAATTCTTGGAAATTTGTGTTTTTTTGTTTACATAAGGAGTTTTTTGTTTAGATTAGGAGGTTTTGTTTACATTAAGTGTATGTCTATCTGTCTGTCTGTCTGTCCGTCTGTCGGTCTGCCTGACCGTGGATGTTTGTGTGTGGAATATTTTGTGTGAATGTATTAAGGCGGTTCATAGTTTGGCGGTTTTTATGTGTGTATGTGACGACGGGGAAAATCATGAAAATGGTTTTTCCTAATGCTGATGGAAAATCATCTAATGATTTTTAGTAATTCCGAAGGCAAAACATGATAATTTTTCGTAATACCGAAGGCAAAACATGATAATTTTTCCTAATGCCTACTGCAATACATGATAATTTTTCCTAATGCCTACTGCAATACATACTTATTTTTCCTAATGCCTACGGCAATACATAATTATTTTCAAATGCCGACGGCAAAACATGATTATTTTTTTCAAGTGCCGACGGCAATACATGATTATTTTTTTTGTTTCCTAATGCCGACGGCAATACATACTTATTTTTCCTAATGCCTACGGCAATACATAATTATTTCCTAATGCCTACGGCAATACATAATTATTTTCAAATGCCGACGGCAATACATGATAATTTTTCCTAATGCCGACGGCAAAACATGAATATAATTTTTTCAAATGCCGACGGGAAAATGATTTTTCCTAATGACGACGGGAAAACATGATTATTATTATTTTTTTCCTAATGCATACGGCATGCATGATAATTTTTCCTAACGCCTACGGCAATACATGATAATTTTTCCTAATGCCGACGGCAAAACATTATTTTTCTTTTTCAAATGCCGACGGCAAAACATGATTATTATTTTTTTCAAATGCCGACGGCAAAACATGATTATTATTTTCTAATGCTCCCAGTGTTGTCATACTGTAGAAATTTGTTATCGTAATACTATATCAGTAATATCAGAGAAAGAAGGTTTGATGACTACTAGGTCATATGGTCTCATATGAATCATGGGAATGTGCTTGTGTGATTTCCTCACGCTAATAAATTCTTATAAAATAAAATAATTAAATAAATGAATAAAATAATTACATAAATTATTTTATTTATTTATAAAACGTTCTCATGTATGTGAACACCCCTAATGCTTGTGTGTGGGGGGTCCAGCTTGTTTGTCGCTGGTAAGCTTATATTCTGTTTATTTGTTTAAGAAATATATTTGTATGTAGGTATGTATGTGTGTATGATGCATGCATGCATGTATGTATGTATGTATGTATGTATGTATGTATGTGTGTATGATGTTTGTATGTATGTATGTGCGATCGAAAGAACTTGTGCGTGGAATATTTTGTGGCTGTGTAGAATACATTTATATTTTGCAACGTAATCATTTTCTTTGGCTGCGATTATTTTAAAGCAGCAAGTTTCAACTAACTACAGTCATAAGCAGAGAAACAAAAAGTAAAAATTTGCAAGTTAGCAAAAGTGCTAACTTCTCCTCCTCCTCCCCACTTCCTTCTCTTTCCTTTATGTAGTTTGTTTTTGAAATAAGAAAACACTTGTAGATTTTTTATTTTTCTATACATTTATTGTTTAAAGTTTTTTAAAATTTTATAATAATACATACATTAATATTTTAAAGAGTGTAAAAATTCATTTAAAGCAAGATATTTCTTTTGTTAGTAAAATAGCATTTTTTAATGCGCAAACACCAAGTTTATGATAATTACAATAAAAATATTCTGGATACTTAATCTCCATTTGTTTAAAGTTGATACAGCCTATATCCTCAACGTTAAAAATTTTTCGGCATAAAATTTTTTCCAATCATCGTCTTTTCTCTTCACCTTTTACATAAATTTTAGAACATCTTGCGTTGGCTTTTAAAAAATTGCAAACGCTTTCAAAAGAAACTGATCCAGCAGTCCAGCTGAGGTGATGATAGTTTTTCGTTAGCCACTTTGCTTCTCTTTGCCTTTTTATTGATAAGCATTTAAAATCAAATGGTGGTTTTATAATGAAATTGTTATATTCATAATTGTTGAAAACAATCGCTACTTCTTTTGCGATGAAATCATTTGAATTACTTTTGAAACCTTGTACGTCTATAAAAATTGTGTTATTTTCCATATTACTCAATTTATAAGACTTTTCGAACTTGTCCTTTAGGGGTTATATATTCTATTATACGATTATGAATAAGAATGCAGTAAGCTGATGTATTTGCTTACTGCTTCAAATTAAAATTTTATTAAATTGAATAAAAGGAGTTTTTTTTCTTAAACTCTGATGCAGTTAGAAGCGCTGGAGATTCTTTCATATAACAGCTTTTTTGAAATTTTTGATACATAGTATAATATAGAATTGGATAACATTTATTTTTAATTTTTATGTTAAGAAGTACGGGTATGAGACTGAATTTAAATGTACTTTTAAATTAGTTAAATCATAATGAACAAACATATTTTCTTCTTTAATAGCGATCAACAGAAAACGAACTCGTTTTCATATAATTTAGGTATACCCTATCGACGGCTCCTCTAGGATACAAGATGACTTTGTATGACGAAATTTCTGTTGCTTTATACTGATAATATGTTTACATTAATAATATACATATACATATGTTTATTTTATGAACGGTGAGCACCTATGGCTTTTATTTAATGTTCTATATGACTTTTTTTTCATTTTATTAAAGTTCAGCGTATTGTATATATATTTCTGAAATGTTTAAGTATGTTTTGTGTGCCCATCGGGCAGAGTGTACGTATTAGTTGGTCAGTCAGTCTCTATTTTATTTATTTTTTTTCTTCTAATGTGCCACTCCTTTTTCAGATTTTACTACTTGGAATAGAGAATTTTTGTCTAATTTTTTGGTGGGTATACATATACATTAGGTATGTAGAAATTAGTTTAGATACAAAGAAATGCATGTTTAATATACAACTATTGTATCAAATCGATCTCAAATAACTCAGTTACCTCTACCAGCAATTCACCGTTGGTGTATTCATAAAGTGTTAGAAACAATGAAATATCTATGTTTTGAGAGAATTTTTCCCCTCAAGTATTTCTACATGAGGTTTGAGGGGTCAATCACTGTCGCATTCATATGTAATGATTATTCACTTAAAAAACGTCATCATCACCATCAATCATCTCCGTATACAATACATTCATGAGTTGGGTTGATCCAGATACAATTGCTGTCTCATCACCTTCTAACAGCTTTATATATTTTGCTAGTATGCATGCCTTAGCATGCTTCTATCGATAGTGACGTAAGAGTCCGAGATGTAGAGTGTTACAATTAAAAATCTTTACTATTAGAATTTACCAGTTCACTCTTTTGAATTTTTAGAAAGTAGATACATATGTATGTATTTCATTGACCATAAAATCATAAAATTTCTTTGCTTACAAAATTGTATGACGTGAGGATTTTTTTTTTATTTTTTTATTTTTTTTTAAATTATACATGCTTCGGCATGCTTTCATTTTTTTTTCTATAAATTTATGTAATACTCATACAGATACAGATATAAAGTAAGATCTGTTTACTGTACATTTTAAAATTTATGCATGCTTCAGCATGATTCTAGTTGAAGCGTATATTCATTCACTAAGTTTGTTTGATACTTATTCATACACATGTACATTCTTAAAGATTGGATATCAAAGTCCAATTTCCATAGTTTATCTATATTTTCTAAAGATCTGATAGCTAAAGAAATAAATAGAGTGAAGATCTTCTATAATAATCCCATTTTCATATTGTAAAATTTTGCGTGCTAGCGCTTTCGATGGGAAAATATACATACAACTTTATAAAAAGTGATAATATGATGTGCTGCTGAATATTGCACTATGTTATAGTTCATTTTAAACGCTGAAGTTTTAGCAATATTTCATTCAGACCAACAAGTTTAGAGAATTCCACTACATTTAGTTAATTATCTTTCTTAAGACCCATCATTCCTAATCAATCCTACAAAAAACAACACAAACTAGATTTTTCGTTTTAATTTTATTTTTATTAAATTCAACATTCATTCTTCAAATTACTTTATACTATATTAAGTAGCTTTTCCTCATTTGTTGAGTTGACTTTAATAGGTGACATTTTAATGGTACGATGAACTTTTCTATTGCATGCATTGAAAAAATCTTTATACATACCAATCCACTTATATGAACCATTAAAGCTATTTCTTTTCACATCATACCTTTCAATGATCTATTAAATCATTCTAATATTGATGCTTTCATATTAAGTAATGTTTAATCTTCTATTTATGTATGAGTTTTCCCAAGTATTTATTAAAAAATTCTTTAGAATCATCTGTTTGTAAGTTTTTTGGTACCCGTACCACTTCAAAAATATTTTCCATTGCCTTGGTTTTTAGAGTGCAGCTTTTATTTTCAGCTGTACTTTGAGAATGTGTCAATTACAGTCTTCAAAAATCAACAATTTCTATTTTCTGTAGAATAGTTCTACATTTCACCTAACTTAGCTCCATAAAACATCATATATTCCTGTCATTACATCTCTACAAGCACAAACAGTTATTGAAATTTAATATGGACTTCGTTAACTAAATTCCTTTTTAAAGACATTGAATTGTTTCACAGATTTTTTCGAAAGTGTTGTGATCTACATCTTGCACTTTCAGCTATTTATACTAACATGTAGTTAATTTTCTAATCTATATATTTAACCGTAAACTCTTCAATTTGTTTTTAATTATTTACTTTTTAGAATTGCTTTTTCAATTTTATAACTGTCTTCTTTCTCTAATTTTATTTCACGTTGTAGTTCCTCAATTTGCATTTAAATATATTCTTGAATATTAATGCTTTAAGCTATATTATTAATTTGTCTTGTATTTTATCTTCATTCAGTTTAATGTAACTATCAACAATAGTTTATATCTAATTCATTTATGCCTTCCAATACTGATAAGTCAGTATAAATGTCTTCAGAATTAGAAGTCTATGAGTAAAATCATCGTCATCATCATTCTCAGTATTAGCATCATTAAGTATGATGGTATTATCAAATATTGTTCCTTTTACTAGTTTCTTTAGGGTACTTGTCTATATCTTGAGTGAAGGTTTCTCAGGCTTTAAACTTGTATATTTTCAACTTCTGTCTTGATTTTACTTTCTTCTTTCATAAGAATTCTTTTAATATTTTTAGAACTATTTATGAATTCTTCTGCTATAGGTTTAAATGTATCTTTTAGTTGTTCACTTGTATCTATTTCACCAGTTTTTATACTACGAAGCTTTTTCTTCAACACATTTCTTGTCAACACCAACTGTTTTAAAATTTTCTCATCCAGGGCAAATAACAGGTATCAGCAATCATATCAGCTTTTCAGGAGCTGGTCTGGTTTTCACATCAGCTTTTCAGGACCTGGTCTGGTTTTCAGATCAGCTTTTCAGGACCTGGTCTGGTTTTCAGATCAGCTTATCAGGACCTGGTCTGGTTTTCAGATCAGCTTTTCAGGACCTGGTCTGGTTTTCAGATCAGCTTTTCAGGACCTGGTCTGGTTTTCAGATCAGCTTATCAGGACCTGGTCTGGTTTTCAGATCAGCTTATCAGGAGCTGGTCTGGTTTTCAGATCAGCTTATCAGGAGCTGGTCTGGTTTTCAGATCAGCTTATCAGGAGCTGGTCTGGTTATCAGATCAGCTTATCAGGAGCTGTTCTGGTTTTCAGATCACCTTATCAGGAGCTGATCTGATTTTTAGATCAGCTTATCAGGTAACAGATCAGGCTATCAGGAGCTGTTCAGATTTTCATTTCAAGATATCTAAGTCAGATTTAGTTATCAGTGTACAAGTAGCTAGCCATTTATAACATTTATATACATGAAGTTTAAAGTCAGATGAAATACGAAAAAGTAAAGTTTTATCTAGTAAAATTATTTTCTATAACGATCATCGTTTAATTCACTATCTTTGCTTATAATCAAAAATCCATATTTATCCTTTCAACATGCTTTTTATTTTTCTCACCTAACTTAAACATTAAATATACATTATGATGATCTCTTATTAAATGTTTGGTGATTCTGGTGTAAGTTTTACATAAGTAGAATGAATCATCATTCTTATCTCTCCCCATACAAAAATATGCTTCCCATACGTATCATCGTTAAATATCATATTGGAATTACTTTGGACTGAAATAACAGATTCACTATCGGTAAATTTTGTAATATATTATTGTTTTAATTGATGAAATTAATTTCTTTATATCTGGGGTGATATAAAGATTTTGAGTATAAATAAATGTTCTCAAAATTTAAGTCCATTAGGACTTTCTAGCAAGCCAATCATAGCGTTTTTTTTTCGCAATTTGACAGGTCAACTATTGTTGCACAAATAGAATTTGATATAAAGGAACTATGATTTATTTTTGAACTATCGTTCGATGAATCATCAATATTTCGTACCAAGGTATTTTAGGTTGTTTTACTAACCGCATTTATGTAGCTAAATACATTTAATAAATTTTATCTCTTATAATAGAAAAATTAAATAATGTAGCTATACGATATCAGAAAATATTTTCTGAAATCGTATAGCTATATTATTTTAGTTTTTCTATAATAAGAGGTAATGATCCACACTCATAATAAAAACAGCAAAAAAATATCCTTTGTTTTGACTATGAGTATGGATCAATATTTATGAAATGCGTTTAGTTACAAAAATGTGGTTAGTAAAACAAAGTATATTTTAACAGCCTTATTTATAACACTTATTAGGGCTTTATAAAGACTTTTTAAGAAAAAATTTTTATAAAAAATTTGTTTTAAAAAGCCTTTACAAAGCCTTAATAAGTTTTATAAATAATGCTGTAAGAGTTTAAAATCAGTATTTTGTATGATAATACTGATTTGAAACTCTTAAAATATTCTTTGTTTTGACTATGAGTAGGGGCCATTATCTCTTATTATAGGACAAATAAAATAATATAGCTATACGATTTCAGAAAATATTTTCTGATATCGTATAGCTACATTTTTAATTTTTCTATAATAAGAGATAATATTTATGAAATACATTTCATAAATATTGGCGCATACTCATAGTAAAAACAACCTAAAAATACCTTGGTACGAAATATTGATGATTCATCGAACGATAGTTCAAAAATAAATCATAGTTCCTTTATATCAAATTCTATTTGTGCAACAATAGTTGACCTGTCAAATTGCGAAAAAAAACGCTATGATTGGCTTGCTAGAAAGTCCTAATGGACTTAAATTTTGAGAACATTTATTTATACTCAAAATCTTTATATCACCCCAGATATAAAGAAATTAATTTCATCAATTAAAACAATAATATATTACAAAATTTACCGATAGTGAATCTGTTATTTCAGTCCAAAGTAATTCCAATATGATATTTAACGATGATACGTATGGGAAGCATATTTTTGTATGGGGAGAGATAAGAATGATGATTCATTCTACTTATGTAAAACTTACACCAGAATCACCAAACATTTAATAAGAGATCATCATAATGTATATTTAATGTTTAAGTTAGGTGAGAAAAATAAAAAGCATGTTGAAAGGATAAATATGGATTTTTGATTATAAGCAAAGATAGTGAATTAAACGATGATCGTTATAGAAAATAATTTTACTAGATAAAACTTTACTTTTTCGTATTTCATCTGACTTTAAACTTCATGTATATAAATGTTATAAATGGCTAGCTACTTGTACACTGATAACTAAATCTGACTTAGATATCTTGAAATGAAAATCTGAACAGCTCCTGATAGCCTGATCTGTTACCTGATAAGCTGATCTAAAAATCAGATCAGCTCCTGATAAGGTGATCTGAAAACCAGAACAGCTCCTGATAAGCTGATCTGATAACCAGACCAGCTCCTGATAAGCTGATCTGAAAACCAGACCAGCTCCTGATAAGCTGATCTGAAAACCAGACCAGCTCCTGATAAGCTGATCTGAAAACCAGACCAGGTCCTGATAAGCTGATCTGAAAACCAGACCAGGTCCTGAAAAGCTGATCTGAAAACCAGACCAGGTCCTGAAAAGCTGATCTGAAAACCAGACCAGGTCCTGATAAGCTGATCTGAAAACCAGACCAGGTCCTGAAAAGCTGATCTGAAAACCAGACCAGGTCCTGAAAAGCTGATGTGAAAACCAGACCAGCTCCTGAAAACCTGATATGATTGCTGATACCTGTTATTTGCCCTGGATGAGAAAATTTTAAAACAGTTGGTGTTGACAAGAAATGTGTTGAAGAAAAAGCTTCGTAGTATAAAAACTGGTGAAATAGATACAAGTGAACAACTAAAAGATACATTTAAACCTATAGCAGAAGAATTCATAAATAGTTCTAAAAATATTAAAAGAATTCTTATGAAAGAAGAAAGTAAAATCAAGACAGAAGTTGAAAATATACAAGTTTAAAGCCTGAGAAACCTTCACTCAAGATATAGACAAGTACCCTAAAGAAACTAGTAAAAGGAACAATATTTGATAATACCATCATACTTAATGATGCTAATACTGAGAATGATGATGACGATGATTTTACTCATAGACTTCTAATTCTGAAGACATTTATACTGACTTATCAGTATTGGAAGGCATAAATGAATTAGATATAAACTATTGTTGATAGTTACATTAAACTGAATGAAGATAAAATACAAGACAAATTAATAATATAGCTTAAAGCATTAATATTCAAGAATATATTTAAATGCAAATTGAGGAACTACAACGTGAAATAAAATTAGAGAAAGAAGACAGTTATAAAATTGAAAAAGCAATTCTAAAAAGTAAATAATTAAAAACAAATTGAAGAGTTTACGGTTAAATATATAGATTAGAAAATTAACTACATGTTAGTATAAATAGCTGAAAGTGCAAGATGTAGATCACAACACTTTCGAAAAAATCTGTGAAACAATTCAATGTCTTTAAAAAGGAATTTAGTTAACGAAGTCCATATTAAATTTCAATAACTGTTTGTGCTTGTAGAGATGTAATGACAGGAATATATGATGTTTTATGGAGCTAAGTTAGGTGAAATGTAGAACTATTCTACAGAAAATAGAAATTGTTGATTTTTGAAGACTGTAATTGACACATTCTCAAAGTACAGCTGAAAATAAAAGCTGCACTCTAAAAACCAAGGCAATGGAAAATATTTTTGAAGTGGTACGGGTACCAAAAAACTTACAAACAGATGATTCTAAAGAATTTTTTAATAAATACTTGGGAAAACTCATACATAAATAGAAGATTAAACATTACTTAATATGAAAGCATCAATATTAGAATGATTTAATAGATCATTGAAAGGTATGATGTGAAAAGAAATAGCTTTAATGGTTCATATAAGTGGATTGGTATGTATAAAGATTTTTTCAATGCATGCAATAGAAAAGTTCATCGTACCATTAAAATGTCACCTATTAAAGTCAACTCAACAAATGAGGAAAAGCTACTTAATATAGTATAAAGTAATTTGAAGAATGAATGTTGAATTTAATAAAAATAAAATTAAAACGAAAAATCTAGTTTGTGTTGTTTTTTGTAGGATTGATTAGGAATGATGGGTCTTAAGAAAGATAATTAACTAAATGTAGTGGAATTCTCTAAACTTGTTGGTCTGAATGAAATATTGCTAAAACTTCAGTGTTTAAAATGAACTATAACATAGTGCAATATTCAGCAGCACATCATATTATCACTTTTTATAAAGTTGTATGTATATTTTCCCATCGAAAGCGCTAGCACGCAAAATTTTACAATATGAAAATGGGATTATTATAGAAGATCTTCACTCTATTTATTTCTTTAGCTATCAGATCTTTAGAAAATATAGATAAACTATGGAAATTGGACTTTGATATCCAATCTTTAAGAATGTACATGTGTATGAATAAGTATCAAACAAACTTACGCTTCAACTAGAATCATGCTGAAGCATGCATAAATTTTAAAATGTACAGTAAACAGATCTTACTTTATATCTGTATCTGTATGAGTATTACATAAATTTATAGAAAAAAAAATGAAAGCATGCCGAAGCATGTATAATTTAAAAAAAAATAAAAAAATAAAAAAAAAATCCTCACGTCATACAATTTTGTAAGCAAAGAAATTTTATGATTTTATGGTCAATGAAATACATACATATGTATCTACTTTCTAAAAATTCAAAAGAGTGAACTGGTAAATTCTAATAGTAAAGATTTTTAATTGTAACACTCTACATCTCGGACTCTTACGTCACTATCGATAGAAGCATGCTAAGGCATGCATACTAGCAAAATATATAAAGCTGTTAGAAGGTGATGAGACAGCAATTGTATCTGGATCAACCCAACTCATGAATGTATTGTATACGGAGATGATTGATGGTGATGATGACGTTTTTTAAGTGAATAATCATTACATATGAATGCGACAGTGATTGACCCCTCAAACCTCATGTAGAAATACTTGAGGGGAAAAATTCTCTCAAAACATAGATATTTCATTGTTTCTAACACTTTATGAATACACCAACGGTGAATTGCTGGTAGAGGTAACTGAGTTATTTGAGATCGATTTGATACAATAGTTGTATATTAAACATGCATTTCTTTGTATCTAAACTAATTTCTACATACCTAATGTATATGTATACCCACCAAAAAATTAGACAAAAATTCTCTATTCCAAGTAGTAAAATCTGAAAAAGGAGTGGCACATTAGAAGAAAAAAAATAAATAAAATAGAGACTGACTGACCAACTAATACGTACACTCTGCCCGATGGGCATACAAAACATACTTAAACATTTCAGAAATATATATACAATACGCTGAACTTTAATAAAATGAAAAAAAAGTCATATAGAACATTAAATAAAAGCCATAGGTGCTCACCGTTCATAAAATAAACATATGTATATGTATATTATTAATGTAAACATATTATCAGTATAAAGCAACAAAAATTTCGTCATACAAAGTCATCTTGTATCCTAGAGGAGCCGTCGATAGGGTATACCTAAATTATATGAAAACGAGTTCGTTTTCTGTTGATCGCTATTAAAGAAGAAAATATGTTTGTTCATTATGATTTAACTAATTTAAAAGTACATTTAAATTCAGTCTCATACCCGTACTTCTTAACATAAAAATTAAAAATAAATGTTATCCAATTCTATATTATACTATGTATCAAAAATTTCAAAAAAGCTGTTATATGAAAGAATCTCCAGCGCTTCTAACTGCATCAGAGTTTAAGAAAAAAAACTCCTTTTATTCAATTTAATAAAATTTTAATTTGAAGCAGTAAGCAAATACATCAGCTTACTGCATTCTTATTCATAATCGTATAATAGAATATATAACCCCTAAAGGACAAGTTCGAAAAGTCTTATAAATTGAGTAATATGGAAAATAACACAATTTTTATAGACGTACAAGGTTTCAAAAGTAATTCAAATGATTTCATCGCAAAAGAAGTAGCGATTGTTTTCAACAATTATGAATATAACAATTTCATTATAAAACCACCATTTGATTTTAAATGCTTATCAATAAAAAGGCAAAGAGAAGCAAAGTGGCTAACGAAAAACTATCATCACCTCAGCTGGACTGCTGGATCAGTTTCTTTTGAAAGCGTTTGCAATTTTTTAAAAGCCAACGCAAGATGTTCTAAAATTTATGTAAAAGGTGAAGAGAAAAGACGATGATTGGAAAAAATTTTATGCCGAAAAATTTTTAACGTTGAGGATATAGGCTGTATCAACTTTAAACAAATGGAGATTAAGTATCCAGAATATTTTTATTGTAATTATCATAAACTTGGTGTTTGCGCATTAAAAAATGCTATTTTACTAACAAAAGAAATATCTTGCTTTAAATGAATTTTTACACTCTTTAAAATATTAATGTATGTATTATTATAAAATTTTAAAAAACTTTAAACAATAAATGTATAGAAAAATAAAAAATCTACAAGTGTTTTCTTATTTCAAAAACAAACTACATAAAGGAAAGAGAAGGAAGTGGGGAGGAGGAGGAGAAGTTAGCATTTTTGCTAACTTGCAAATTTTTACTTTTTGTTTCTCTGCTTATGACTGTAGTTAGTTGAAACTTGCTGCTTTAAAATAATCGCAGCCAAAGAAAATGATTACGTTGCAAAATATAAATGTATTCTACACAGCCACAAAATATTCCACGCACAAGTTCTTTCGATCGCACATACATACATACATACATACAAACATCATACACACATACATACATACATACATACATACATGCATGCATGCATCATACACACATACATACCTACATACAAATATATTTCTTAAACAAATAAACAGAATATAAGCTTACCAGCGACAAACAAGCTGGACCCCCCACACACAAGCATTAGGGGTGTTCACATACATGAGAACGTTTTATAAATAAATAAAATAATTTATGTAATTATTTTATTCATTTATTTAATTATTTTATTTTATAAGAATTTATTAGCGTGAGGAAATCACACAAGCACATTCCCATGATTCATATGAGACCATATGACCTAGTAGTCATCAAACCTTCTTTCTCTGATATTACTGATATAGTATTACGATAACAAATTTCTACAGTATGACAACACTGGGAGCATTAGAAAATAATAATCGTGTTTTGCCGTCGGCATTTGAAAAAAATAATAATCATGTTTTGCCGTCGGCATTTGAAAAAGAAAAATTATGTTTTGCCGTCGGCATTAGGAAAAATTATCATGTATTGCCGTAGGCGTTAGGAAAAATTATCATGCATGCCGTATGCATTAGGAAAAAAATAATAATAATCATGTTTTCCCGTCGTCATTAGGAAAAATCATTTTCCCGTCGGCATTTGAAAAAATTATATTCATGTTTTGCCGTCGGCATTAGGAAAAATTATCATGTATTGCCGTCGGCATTTGAAAATAATTATGTATTGCCGTAGGCATTAGGAAATAATTATGTATTGCCGTAGGCATTAGGAAAAATAAGTATGTATTGCCGTCGGCATTAGGAAACAAAAAAAATAATCATGTATTGCCGTCGGCACTTGAAAAAAATAATCATGTTTTGCCGTCGGCATTTGAAAATAATTATGTATTGCCGTAGGCATTAGGAAAAATAAGTATGTATTGCAGTAGGCATTAGGAAAAATTATCATGTATTGCAGTAGGCATTAGGAAAAATTATCATGTTTTGCCTTCGGTATTACGAAAAATTATCATGTTTTGCCTTCGGAATTACTAAAAATCATTAGATGATTTTCCGTCAGCATTAGGAAAAACCATTTTCATGATTTTCCCCGTCGTCACATACACACATAAAAACCGCCAAACTATGAACCGCCTTAATACATTCACACAAAATATTCCACACACAAACATCCACGGTCAGGCAGACCGACAGACGGACAGACAGACAGACAGATAGACATACACTTAATGTAAACAAAACCTCCTAATCTAAACAAAAAACTCCTTATGTAAACAAAAAAACACAAATTTCCAAGAATTTAACAATTTTCAAATTTTAATTACCCAAATTTAACAATTTCAGCAACAATTTAACAATTTCAGCCCACAATTTAACAATTTCAGCCACAATTTAACAATTTTAATTGTCCCAGAACCGCCAGTTCCCTACTACTGATAGGAACCTGGCTTTTTCACATTTATGTGTTTTAAGAATATCAATATTACACAGATACCAATATAAAATAAAGAGTGGTCAAAATTACACCAAAATCTTTTAGTAGGTAAGTAATACATCAATTGTAATAGTCGATTTTTCTTAAAAAACTGCCAAATTTTAACTTTTAAAAAATCGTCAATTTTAAGGAAACAATCGTCAAATCGTCAGTTTGCTACCCTACAAGAACAATGGCGGTCATTTGATGCATCACCTGATGGCCATTTCTGATGGGTATATACATCAGAAGTTTCTATCATTTTGTTAAGGGCAATATGAAAAAACTGATGTAAACATTCGTGTACGTGTGATTCAGTACTGATGTAAACATCGTCAGAGCTGACTAATCAGTACTGATGTAAAAATCGTCACAACTGAAAAATCAGTACGGATGTAAACTGATGTAAAAGTGATATACTAATAATAAATATATCTTATTATATTAATTTAATATTTTTATTTTATTTATTAATTTAATATTTTTTTATTATCAAAAGTATAGAAAAATACAATAAATGTTTAAAAACAAAGCAAAGTAATTAGTAAAAACTATTCTTATACCGCCTTCTTCAACCCCCAAACCATCTTGCTCTTTCAAAATATCTTAAGATTGAAAAAGAAACGAATACATACATAAATACATATGTATATTTTTAATTAAACTTTATAAAATTTCTTTGGTTCTTTATTGTTTTTATCTTATTTTTTCACAAATTTTTTTAACAATTTTATACATTTTAATTTTACAAACCGAACGAACTATAAATTATTTTCAGTAAAATTTAATATTTTAAAATTTTTGACATATGTGCATACATTAGATGTTCTACTCTAGCATATAAGTTAGAGTAGAGCAACTTTAATCGCTGTTGAATTGAATGTAAAATTGTTGAAAATGTGGTAGTAAAAAAATTTTGTTTGTGTTAGTTTCAGTCATTCATTTCTTGTAGGGTATTTTCGGTACCAAAAATCGTCAAAATGACGATTAATCGTCAAATCTGGCAGCCGTGGCTTGAATTGTTTTAATTTTAATTTTTGTCCGGACAAAATCGAGCTGAGCTGCCAACTATTTTAATTTTTCAGCCAAAGTTGAACTGATCTATCATCATTTTATATCCCAATAAGGACTCAAAAAATTAAAATTCAAGCACCTCAAATTTAACTGGAAAAAAAATTGAATTCAAACATTTTTTCAAGTAATATTCAAGTTTGGAAATATTTTCAAATAAAAAATCAAACAACATACAACATGTTCAAACCTTGTCAAATAAGTAATTTATTTTTCAATAAAATTGAAATTTCGGTGAAAAATATCAAATATAAATAAAAGAGTGATTTAAAAAAAAACAAAATGTGATTAAAATCGTGAAAACAATAATGAAGGTAGATTTGCAGAAAATAATTTTAAAAAAACTTGTCGATTGCATTTTTCTTTCTATTTTAAAAGCATCGTTTTTGAAGCTGGAAATATACTTGAATTCAATTGTAATACAAGGTTGAATTACAGTATAATTCAAGGCTTGAACTGTAATACAATTGAAATGTTCGAATTGAATTCAAGTTCCCATTCCACTGGAGAATGCTATTGAAATAAAGTGTAAATCAAGCATAATTCAACCCTTGACAATTGAATATGTGGCTTGAATAACAATTGTTGTACACTTGATTTCAAGCAAAATTGCTTATTGCAACATGTTCTAACCTTATCAAATAAGTAATTTATGTTTTAATAAAATTGAAATTTTTGTGAAAAATATCATATATAAATAAAAGAGTGATTAAAAAAAAACAAAATGTGATTGAAATCGTGAAAACAATAGTGAAGGTAGATGTGCAGAAAATAATTGTAAGAAAACTTTCTATTTTAAAAGCATCGTTTTTGAAGCTGAAAGTATACTTGAATTCAATTGTAATACAAGGTTGAATTACAGTATAATTCAAGGCTTGAACTGTAATATAATTGAAATGTTCGAATTGAATTCAAGTTCCCATTTCACTGGAGAATACTATTGAAATAAAGTGTAAATCAAGCATAATTCAACAATTGACAATTGAATATGTGGCTTGAATAACAATTGTTGTACACTTGATTTCAAGCAAAATTGCTTATTGGGAAATTTATAAAATTAAAAATGCTAAATAATGCTAACAAATTAATATAAAAACGCTAAAAAAAGCTAAAACCAAAATAAAAAGTTCACTGCTAAATCAAGATACATAATGCTAAAATTAGCAGTGAAAATGCTAAAAGGGTCTGGCTGTATGTGATTCTTTCTTAACAAAGAAGTTTCTTATGCAAGCCACAGACCTTGCGACTTTTGGTACAACACGTTGGCTTATCAAGTTGTGTGTTTTGGACACAAACTATACAACAACGTGTGCAACATTAGCGCACAACTTCATTTCACAAAAAAAAATTTGAGTAAACATGACATCGGGTAGAGCTACAAAACTATCGATGGTACTATCGATAGTCTCGATAGTTTTATTTTAAGTGGACTATCGATATTTTTTTCGATAGCGATACTATCGACAAAACACGCAACTAAACGAGCAAAAAACAAAGCCAATAAAAACGTAATGATGGCGACTGTGTAATAAAAAATGCAACATTCAAATTTCGGCGCCTGTAAACCTTTATAATAATGGATATCATTACATATATAAATGTGAAAACAAAACAATTAGATTTTATTTGTTTCAACATAAGATGTCAGTTTTTATCTACTAGAAGCAAATTGCATAAAAATACAATTATTATGTACCAACTGCTTTGATACATGAATAAATTTGACGGCGGCTAAATTTGACGACTACTGGAATGTGTCCCGTCTTTACTTTTAAATAAAAGGTGACGCTAAATAGTTTGCTTCTCCTTCTGTTAAACCAATGCTTTTGAGCTAACTGCAATCGCTTAAGTAATGATGAAAGATTTTTTTTTATTTTATTCCTTTTTAATTTATTTCTTATTGATCTATCTATCTATCTGTTTGTTTTTTCGCTTAGTTTTTTTATAGAACTGTGTATATAGGTTTGTTGAATATGTGTATTAACAACATTGGTACTAAAAGTTTAAAAAAAATCAACTTTCTTTTTACTTTATGGAATAATTAAAAAATCAAGATTTTATATTGGAAAAGTACACAATTGATAAGTTTCTAAGAATCAAAAACTATCGATACTATTGATGGCATCAAAAATTACTATCGAATGGAGCACTATCGATAGTTTTGCAGCTTTAACATCGGGTACTACTGCGCATATTGTAGTCGATGATTTTTTTCGTGCAAAACGAAGAAGAAGAATGTGAAAAAGTGCAGAAAAAAATTTGGTAAAAAAAATTTGATTTGTATTAAAAGAAACATATTCTAACAACAAACTTTTAAAAACATCAAAAGAAAGTGTTTTATTTATTATGGTTTTTTATGGGAATTGTTACAATTTAAGTTTAAAATTTTTAATCGCACTAATAATCCCAAATTAATATTTTACTTATTAAGTAAAATATTTTTTTATTAAAAATACATTGAAATTGATTATTGAGGGGTTTAGCTGGATCCTATTCGCATTTCACTGTTGCTAATGTAGATCATCAGGGAACCTTTACCCAAAGCTTCTTAGAACAACTAGAGTTATTATATTATAAACTTTCATTGAAACAAATGAGAAGCTCAATAACAAATAACAAAGTTGAAACAAGAACTCAATAATCAACATGTTTTTTATTTTCTTACTTTACTATTGCTACATTGGCTGACTTTGTTTCAGCTTCAAATTGGTAAAAGAAAATAAATGTGAATAACAACAACAGCTATTAAGAATAGAGTGTTGCCACACAAGTATTTTTTTGATCGGGTGCAGTCAAGTTAATAATTAGTGTTTTTTATGGGAATTGTTACAATTTAAGTTTAAAAGTTGTAAACGCACTAATAATCCCAAATTAATATTTTACTTATTAAGTAAAATATTTTTTTATTAAAAATACATTGAAATTGATTATTGAGGGGTTTAGCTGGATCCTGTGCGCATTTCACTGTTGCTAATGCAGATCATCAGGGAACCTTTACCCAAAGCTTCTTAGAACAACTAGAGTTATTATATTATAAACTTTAATTTAAACATATGAGAAGCTCAATAACAAATAACAAAGTTGAAACAAGAACTCAATAATCAACATGTTTTTTATTTTCTTACTTTACTATTGCTACATTGGCTGACTTTTCAGCTTCAAATTGTAGTTTGTAAGCAACTTTTGGCAGTCACACATTACCACTAAACGGGGAAAAAATTAATCACCTGATTACTTGCATATACAATAATATGGTAACAATTTACAGTTTTATTTGCAAATAAGCCCTGCGTATAAACGTAGTATGTAATTTGCTACATACAATTACCTTCATTCTAAGTTTTTGACATATGCATACAACGCAACTATGCATTGAACGGATGGTATGTACCTTCGTCTTAAGTGTCGTTTATTTGATGATTTTTCGAAGAAGTTGAAATAAAATCGCCAATCAGCATTTTAATTTTGTGTTCGTTGTGAGCGATTGCATGCATGCTTCATCAGATGCTGATTTTTTGTTATTAACTGCAGGTTTGTTAACATTAAGATTGTTTATAAAATCTTGGTATAAAAAAGCACATTAAACAAATATACAGAGCTAAATAATAATTTTTCTATCTTCCTCTCCAATATTTCTTTTATTATTATTATTACTTATAATAATAATTCTTGAAATTATTTATTCGGCTGTGCCGAATCTTATATACCCTTCACCAAAGTGCGTATATAAAGTATAGAGATACATTCATAAGCACATCCATACATATGCACATGTTTTGTGAAAAAATTTATTTTTTGCTCTAGAGCAGTTTTTAGTAAAGGCCGTGATACATTATCATACAAAGTCGTGCGATCTACGAAAAAGTACAACGCTGGTATGATGGAGTTTATGAAAATTTTCAAAAGACAATAACAATTCATCACACCAGGGTTGTATATTTTCGTAGATAGCACGACTTTGTATGATAGTGTATCACGGCCTTAAGTGACCTCTCGGTATTTTTCGATTTAATTTTTTTTTTCGATATTAGCAATAAGTTGAATATTTTATTCTACACTCTGTATTTAAGAAATATTTTATATTCACCCTTATTCCAGTTGTCGAAAATGAAGTCACGTCATACAATATCAAAAAATCAAATTAAAAAAAATTATCTCTGATTAAAAATTTAAAAAAAATTGTTTTATTTAGTAACTTTAATATCAAGAAAAAAAGTTCAAAGTTTCCAGCTCTGGAGCTGTGGTTTTAATTTTTATAATTTTCTATACCAAACTTTTCTTTCCAAAACGTAAAATATATATAATTTAAAAAGAAAAAGAAAAAAATAATTAGACCAAGTGTAAGTTTCCCAACACTGGAATGATCCTTTTTGATTTTTCTGATTTCCTTCACCAATCTTTTTCTTTTAAGAATATAAGATATGTTTAATTCATATTAAAAAAGGAACAATTTGTTTTAGTACTTACTTTTCCATAAAAAAGTTAAGGTTTTCCAACCCTGAAAACGTCTTTTTAATTTTTTTTAATTTGAAATACCAATTTTATTCGTACTGAAGCATAAAATAAGTTTATTTGGTAAAAATAAATAAAAACTAGTTTATATATTTATGATTTGAATAGGCTAAAGTTCGTATCCCTTTTTAAGCCAAATTACACTTTACTTTAGCCTATTCAAATCATAAATATAGAAACAAATGAAGTTCGAAAAATAATAATTAAATTAACTAAATTAATAGTCTTTGGCTTGTGGCAAAAATTAAATAAATACACTTACGGCCATTTTCACAATGTACAATTAAAAGCTAACAGGGACTTTAACGGCAACTTTTGTATGAAGAACTGTCAGTTAAAGTTCACGTTAACTCTTAACCATACATTGTGAAAAGGGACGTTAATAGTAACAAACCAAAAAAAGTTTGTCTTAAGTAGAACAAAAATAAGCAAATTAACTAACATGTGTATAATTAGTAAAGAACAAACGACAATCGTAAGACTGTTGTGAATTTAGAGATGGTAAGGTGAGCTTTCATTACAAAAATATCTTTCAGCAAATTGAAATACGATGAATCAAAACAATTCACATATTCCATTTGCAAAAAAGTTTCGTATATAAAGCACAAATCTACATCAACTGACACCACACACAGTGGATCAAACACTGAAGAACGCTGATGATGGAGGTTTAGTGGCCTTCGAAAACGGCTAGCTGTTCCGTTCAACTATGTGTTGTCAGAATATTTACAACTAACTTTGGTGTTATTTGTTCATTAATAATTATCACATGTAATTTGGCTTAAAAAGCGATACGAACTTTAGCCTATTCAAATCATAAATATAGAAACAAATGAAGTTCGAAAAATAATAATTAAATTAACTAAATTAATAGTCATTGGCTTGTGGCAAAAATTAAATAAATATACTTAATAGTAACAAACCAAGAAAGTTTGTCTTAAGTAGAACAAAAATAAGCAAATTAACTAACATGTGTATAATTAGTACAGAACAAACCACAATGGTAAGACTGTTGTAAATTTAGAGATGGTAAAGTGAGCTTTCAATACAAAACATCTTTCAGCAAATTGAAATACGATGAATCAAAACAATTCACATATTCCATTTGCAAAAATGTTTCGTATATAAAGCACAAATCTACATCAACTGACACCACACACAAACATAGAGGAACGCCGATGATGAAGGTTTAGTGGAATTCGAAAACGGCTAGCTGTTCCGTTGAACTACATATGTGTTGTCAGAATATTTACAACTAACTTTGGTTTTATTTGTTCATTAATAATTATCACATGTAATTGGGCTTAAAAAGAGATACGAGCTTTAGCCTATTCAAATCATAAATATAGAAACAAATAAAGTTCGAAAAATAATAATTAAATTAAAAACTAGTTTAGTTTTAATAGTTAATATTTTATATCACAAAAACTGTAAGTTTTCCAACCCTGAAATCATCCTTTTGATTTTTCTGATTTCTCACAGCAATCTCTTTCTTTTAAGAATATAAGGTATGATTAATTTATAGAGAAAAAGAAAAAAATTTGTTTTAGTAAGTTACTTTTGTATAAGAAAAGAAGTTAAACCCTAAAAACGTCTTTTTAATTTTTTTTTAATATTTTCTTCCCTATTCATAAGGATCCAGAATATACATATGTATATACTTTATGGCTCGCTTATTAATATTGTGGGAAATACAAACCTATATATACCATTTTACTATTTTTTTGTAAAGGGTATAAAAAAACTAACATATTTTCCTGAAAAAATATTGAAACATAAACAAACGATTTTTAATATAAAAAATACAAGACATTGGGTAGTGTGGATATAAAAATATGTATATTTCTGTGTATGTATTTGCTTTTTACTTCAAAATTTATTGTAAGCACAAAATTCACATATGTACATACTTATGTATGCCTTTGGGGTTTTAGAACCAATTTTTAAGTAAAAATTAAATACATATGTAGTTTTTTTTATTAACACTACCCATTAAGCTTAATAAAATTCGAGAATATTATATTTATAATAATTATAAAACTTTTTGTAGACTTTTGATTGGTTTTTTTACAAAGAACAATGGTAAATTTTCATAAAGTGCAAAATACATATTTTTTTTTCATCCGCGTACATCTTGTCGTCACGCAACAAATAACACAAAGCAAATGACGTTTTTTTCGTCAATCAGATTTGGAGACGTTCAAATAATCAGGCGTCAAATTAAATATCAAAACTTTTTGATTATTATCAACGAGTGCCGACAACGTGTACGTGTAGCCTCCTGAGCACTTTAAACGACATCATTTATTATTGGTTTAGTTACTAGTAGACTTGGGTCGAACTCATTCACTCTTTAATTTTTGCCACAAACCAATGATCAAACTCATTTAAATTACATGGGTTAGATCATCGGTTTGTGCCAAAAATGAAAGAGTGAATGAGTTCGACCCAAGACTAGTTAGTTAGTTGTAGCATGTATTATACTAAACTTTAGTATACTAAACTTTAGTATAATACATGCTACAACAATACATGCAAAAAACAAGACGTTCATATTTACATTTCAGGACTGTTTACGCAGGTCTCTAGTACGTATGTATGTATGTACATACATACATACTATAGGTCTGCACAGATATAATTGTTTGCACCAGTTTTACGTGTGATGGTTCTGCTATGTACAGGTACATATGTTATTCAGCGTTTCTGTTCTAGTCATAACTTATCAGTGCAAGCAAATCAGTACCCCTATTCTTTCTTCTTTCCTCTCTTTGATAAACTCAGACTTGATTCAAGGAAAAAATTCGAGTCTAACACATGACTAGTAACAGAAACGCTGAATAACATACAGTATCTGTACATACCAGAATAAACACACGCAAATCTGGTGCAAACAGTTATACATATCTGTGCAGACCTATAATACATACATGCCTACATACAGGGTTACCGTTCATCCGACTAAAGTTGAAATTTGACCCTTTTTTTAGCGGTCTGCGTCTTTTTGTGAGATTTTTTTTATGACCGACTTTTGTGACTTTTTTGATTTTCTTGGGACTTTTTACCTTTTTTGTAAAGATGCTCACAAAAAAAAAAAACATTTAAATTTAAGTAAATTAAGTTTTATATAAAAAAATAACGCCGTCAAAGCACTTTTATTATTTTACATTATTTTACTTTCTTGAAACCTTGTCATGTGTTTAAGAAATTTTTCTCAAATTTTCAGTAAAAGTTTCAAAGAGTAGTGTTAGCAAAAAATTTTTTTTAAATAAAAATTCTGGTTTTGCAGTGCTTATTTAACAAAATTATTTTTAACTGCCGAGTCAATGAAAGAAAAAGTCGTAAAACATACAAGTATGTACTAACATGTGCATATTTTGAAATTAGCTTTGCTTAAAAATAAATTGAAAGTAAAAATGCTTTCAGCTTTAAATTTAACAGACAAAGATATAGAAGAATGGATTCCAAAAAAGTAATATTTATGTATGTTGAAGTATAAATACATTCACCCAAAAAATAGGATATATGGCGACAAGATCAAACGAATAGAATTGAAATAAAAAGATCACGGGGTTTTGGTTCGTAATGTTAAAATTTTGTAAAAAAAAATATCTTATTTTTAACTTATTTTAGCTTGTTTTTTTAAGTCCTACTCCTACTTAAGTAGATTTCTTCAGTATACGTACAAGAAAATATGTATTGAAGCACATACAATAATGCAACTGTATATGTTATGAAATATGCAATAATCTTTTTGTTTTGATTCAATAATCTTTTTTAATAAAAAAAGCGTTTAAAAAGATGTGCAACTTTTATTTTCTCACGCGACTTTTTGGTGTGACTTTACTTTTATAAAACGACCTTTTGTGCGACTTTTCAAAAATTCCCAGCGGTAGCACTGCCTACAGACATACATACATACATACTACATACGAATACTACATTCTTTATCTTAAATAAATAGTAAATAATTGAATTAAACTTCTACAATTGTTAAAATTAATGATAATGCTTAAAGTTGCTCTCCTTCGTTTAACTTCAATGTCTTGATTTTTGCATTTTTTATATTTATATTAGAGTAGGTTTATTGTAAAAATGTATGACATTCTACGCTTTTAACATAAAAGATCGAAACAGAGCATTCTAATTTTAGTTTTTAATAAAACAGTGACTGTAACGTACAAAAGTTAACTAAAAACCAAAAATAATAAGAATTGCCGAAAATTTTGCAAAGTAAATACTTATGTAATTCCAGTTAAAGACATTAGGTGTGTTTTTTATTTTTGCAGTAAAATGCAGTAAATGAGTAATTACGCATGTGAAAATTTTAAAATTTACTATCAAAAAGAGCTTTTGCCAAAAAAAAAAAATACGAGCATGGCAAAATAGTAACAAGTAATAATTAAAAAAAAAAAACAAAAAACCCGACTGCACCAACTTTGAAATATATCCTAAATGGTTATTCGAAATTAAAAATCATAAGAGAAACCCAGACGATTTTAAAATACTTGTCGAACGATACCCATTTTGATATAGTTCTCCGACTTTTCATTCGTATTTACAAAATGGCGTCTGTTGGCCGCGATATTGAGTTTTGACTACTGTTATAGTGACACTCTCTGGATTAAGGCAAATCGATTGATGTAAGAATCATCCAAATCGGTCTGCGCGTTCTGTTTATATAACGCCCTATTATGAGTTGCATTCGATTTCGATCTTCGTTTGGTATCGAACATTGAAAATCGAGTTTTAAGTTCATATTATGAGCGTCGAAAATTTCGTTGAGCAACGAATTTTCTATCTAACAGAATTAAGCTTTCGATAAAGGATTTTAATAAGAAAAGAGTTTTTTAAAAATCTAGGTGTTAAACAATGTTTATTTTTAAGTACACAAACACAAATTGTAAGCTATTTTTAACGATTTTATTCACAATAAGGAAGTTCTTTGTCGAATGTTCGTCACAATAGGATGCTTATCTTAATGTAACATCAGAGCGCCATCCTTCGTCGGTATTGTGTAGAAGAATCATCGGTGAAGTAAAATAACCAATAAAATGGTTACTAAACACAGCTTAAAAATTTAATTCGCATCTGCATTATTAAAAAGCGTGCAAAAAAGCAGTTGTAAAAGAATGAATCTTTCTTCTATCTATTCCTTCACCACCTGTCTCCTATCACTATCCTTTCCCTAAAAAACCCATAACTCCACATAGTGTTGAAAAATATAATCACTTTTGACTATTCAACTCTGTTTTCTTATTAATACTCGATACAGTATTTTTTATAACACTAAAAATCTAAGAATAAATTTTTTAATTTATTTTATCTAATATTTGTAATTAATTTCTTGATTTCCTTGATTTGTTGTTCGTTAAATTAATACAAATTACATCACTATTTGTTACTGCTACTGATTGCCTTAAAAGCAAGTGCAGTGCTAAGTAACCAGATATTTTAAAGTTTTACAACCCTGATTAATAAGAAATAATTTGAAAAACAAAAGGATTAATAAAATAAATTACAAAATGTATATTAACAGTAATTATTATTATGATTTATAAATTAATTATTTTTTGTGACTTTTAAAATTTTTATTTAATATTTTCTAAAATTTTTACACTTTTCGTTTGCTTACTTATCGTTTGTTTATATTTTGAATCATATGTTTTTATCTTACTAACAGCCATCCCTAAACAAGGACGGAAGGCGGAACGTTTTTTTCCGCCGAGCTTTAACGCTGAAATACCATACCTAAACAAAAGCGTCAGCGTTATGTCAAAAACAGGGTTATCAAACAAATAAATAAATAACCCTGATTATTTTAACTGCTGCACGGACGACATTGTTGCTTGTGATTTTGTTATTAAAATTTTGTTACATAAATTTTGCTCCTTGTATTAAAATAAAATAATTAAAGTTTGAAAAAATTAGTTATTTATAAGATTTGAAAAACTTGCTTGTGTCAAGGATGATGGCCAGCATTGCCATATTTTCTTCTCTTCAAGTCGAGCAAAAAATAAAAATCTTATTTTAGTGATTTTACTTAAAATATATTAATATGCATTGATTTTACTGAATTCGAGTTCAGAAAAAATTTATTTTGTTTCAAATGAACTAACTCTACCTGAATAGTATCAGTCAATTGATCGGAAGTCATGCAGGATATATTCATCATTGCGCAAAACAAAGTTGTTATCACATTATTAAGGGCAAAATGAAAAATGCGATGGAAACTCTTGTGTATGTGTGATGTTGCATCTCTCTATAACTAATGAATATACAATTTAGTCGAACTGCTCACTCTAGTGCTTTTTACTAATCAATGATAGCATAAATATTAATCAAGTTTGACTGATAATAATTGACTAATATATACCCCACAATTGAGCTATCATACATGATTGATATACTGGCAAAAATATAATTTTTATTATATTAATTGTTTTTATTTTAAAGTGTCCAGGAGACGTACAAAAAAAGCCATCAATCGGTAAGAATGTGTTAGTGTCGTTTAATTGATGATATTTCGGAGACGTACAAATTAAATCGTCAATCAGCATTTTAGTTTTGTGTTCGTTGTGTGCGATGGCATATATGTCGTCATCGGATGATGATTTTTTGTTATTAGCGGCATTAAAACTTTATGAAATCCTTGTATAAAAAAGCACATTAAATAAATATACAGAGCTAAATAATAATTTTTCTATCTTCCACTCTAATTTTTCATCTTTTGTTATTATTATTTATAATAATAATAATTCTAGTTCTTCAAACCATTCTAAAAAACCAACCATATTTTCCTTAAAAAATTTCGAAACAAGCAAACGATTTTTAATATAAAAACAAGACATTGGGTAGTGTGAATAAAAAAAAATATGTATGTACATACTCGTATGTATTTGCTTTTTAGTTAAAAATTTGTTTTAAACACAAAATTCACATACATAAATACACATCGAGCCATTACCGCCAAAGAAGCTTAACCAACATGATTTTCGAAATGCGTTTTTTTATAAAAATCATTAACTTGTTATCATTGGAATTATCTGTCAAAATTTTATAACCATAGGATATACTGTTTCAATTTTATAGCAAAAACAATTTAAGCTTAAGTACAAATTATTTTTTGTTTACAGTTTTTGTAAGAGCAACATGTTACTTAAGCTAAAATTTCCTTTTGAAAATAAAGCAAGTATGATATAATATTCGGAATAGCCGTATATAATATACCCTCCATCGACTTCGTATGAAGTATATGCATACACACAATATTACATACATGATTTAATTTTTAAAATAATTAACCAGATCAGCCTTTTCTGATAGCAATTTATTCATCCACATATCAAAATCTTGAATGCACATTATTAGACCATACAAATTGAGGAAAGTATTTATTTTATTCGCTCCATAAAAATCACATATGTGCTAAAATTGCACTAATAGTGTGCATACCGATCATGCACATTGCATTTTTCACCTAAAAAATAACCTATTTTGGATATAAACACTTTTGGCATCATAACTTTAAATGCGGCGTTTTTCGGAAAAACTTTTGTATACATTTTTGTTTAGAATAAATACCACAACATCTTTCCTCTACATAATTTTCCCTTAAAAATTACCTATCATGGCCCTTTAATGAGATGAAACTATGTTATGAAACTAATATTTTTTGGAAATACTTTTTCAACGGCTTGCGCTAAAAAATGGGTTCACTACCCATATATAATATATATAATTCGTTTTTATAATTTTATAAGGTAAGATCTGTATACTATATAGCCTCATTACATTTGGACCAAATATGTATCATCTAATAACACAAGTATGAAACATCACATACCAGTTTATTATAAGCTTTGTTACGTATTTGGAAATTATCCTACAGCTCTTAACCCATTGAGTATATCTCAACAAAACTACACACAAATTTAGACGATAGAGGAAAACATATTTTCGCATAAAAAATCTGCGTACATACATACTTGTATATATCATGTAACTTCACGAAAAAATTATTAGAATTCTTCCAACAAAAAAAAAAAAAAATAAATAAATAAAAAAATACAGTATTTTTAATCTAGAACCAACTTTTTGTAGTCGAAGTCAAAATACGCGATAATCACGATAAATCCCATTCAATTCAATTCTACATCTAATCAAAAAAATATGATTGTATTGAAGTGAGTCACCATTGTTTTAAAGGCTATGTTTCCCAATTTAAAATAAATTCAGTAAAGTGCAACTCTGACTCGCGCACGAAGGGTTCCGTACGAACACTAGATACGTAATTTAATACAAACTTCATCCTATATAATATATAGTTTTGGATTTTTTGTTTGTTTTTGTGATCTTTTCGGCTTTTTAGTTTTTTGCGGTTTTTGCGTTTTTTCAGTTTTGGCGATTTTTTTAAGTTATGGCTCTTTTTTTAATTTTAACACTTTATTTTCTTGTTTTTGCGATTTTTTTCGGTTTTTAGCGTTTTTTCATTTTGACGATTTTTGTTATTTTTGGCGATTATTTTCATTTTTGCGATTTTTTTTTATAATTTTTTTTTTAGTTTTGGCGACATTTTCGCGGTTTGGCGATTTTTTTTCTATTTTTGGCGTTTTTTTTGGCGTTTTTTTTTTCATTTTGGCGATTTTTTCGAATTTGGCGACTTATTTTAGTGTTAGAAATTTTTTTTTTAATTTTGGCGATTTTTTTCGTTTTGGCGATTTTTTTAATTTTGGCGATTTTTTTTTTTTTGGTTTGGCAATTTTGTAATTTTCGGTTTTTTTTAGTTTTACCGTCTTTGAAAATTTCAAGTTTTGGCGATTTTTTTAAGTTTTGGCTCTTTTTTAGTTTTAACACTTTATTTTTTTTTTGCGATTTTTTTCGGTTTTTGGCGTTTTTTCATTTTGAAGATTTTTTTAATTTTGCGATTTTTTTTATTTAAATTTTTTTAGTTTTGGCGACATTTTCGCGTTTTGGCGATTTTTTTCGATTTTGGCGTTTTATAATTTTGGCGATTTTTTCGAATTTGGCGATTTATTTTAGTGTTAGAAATTTTTTTTTTAATTTTGGCGATTTTTTTTTTTTTGGTTTGGCAATTTTATAATTTTCGGTTTTTTTAGTTTTACCGTTTTTGAAAATTTCAAGTTTTTGGCGATTTTTTTAAGTTTTGGCTCCTTTTTTAGTTTTGACACTTTATTTTCTTGTTTTGGCAATTTTTTTTGGTTTTTGGCGTTTTTTCATTTTGGCGATTTTTTCGAATTTGGCGATTTATTTTAGTGTTAGAATTTTTTTTTTTTAATTTTGGCGATTTTTTTCGTTTCGGCGATTTTTTTTAATTTTTGGTTTTTTTTTTTTGGTTTGGCGATTTTATAATTTTTGGTTTTTGTTTAGTTTTACCGTTTGTGAAAATTTCAAGTGTTTGCCTCTTACGGTTTCCACATTGTTTTAATTCATCTGCGAAAAACAATAAACTCCACAAGCATAGCAAAACTTGTTCGGATTGTTCTGGCAAAAAAATTCACGTTTTGCACTATGCATTTTATTTTTTTAATATGAATTCGGTGTTTTAAGAGAATCAAAAAATTAAGCAAACAATTTAAAATTGTGAACTGTCAACGTTTGTAACACTTACAGCGTTCGTTTTTCAAATTCTGCGTATTTATTTCCTGTGGGTTTTTTATTTAATAAAACCGAAAAGTGGGTTAATTCACTCAATCTTCTGCAACTTTGTCATTATTGTACAAATGAGTGCAAAATGTTTGTATTAAAATTAATTAATGTCCTATGGAAAAAAACTTTAAAATTTTTAATTGTTGGGTTAAAAAAAGAAAACTTGAAACAGCAAAATTGCAAAAAAATCATAAAAATTTTAATGAAGTTTGAAATTTTGTGAATTGTATCTCCATCATTTCCTGACATGCGATGTCTGTTTATTTTAGTAATTTTACTATCTTTTAATGAAAAAAAGGTGAATAAAACGACGAATATTTTTTTAAATATTTGTATTTAAGCCACATCATCTTTTTAAAAAACTCAAAAATGGTAATTTGGCTATATCTAGGGTGATCGATTATTCGACTTTTTCCAGAAACCGGTTTTCGAATATTTGAAATTATGAAAAACCCGGTTTCGGTTTTTACAGTTCAGGAAAAACCAGACAACCGGTTTTTTTAAGTAAGAAAATTATTATACAAAAGTTTTGATTTTAAATTGCTTTATAAAAAAATTGTTAACAATTCATGTAAATACTATAAAACAATACAAAAATTAAAGGTAAAACATAAAAATTAACTTCATATATTTATGTATAGTACATAAATATTTATATATAATATACAGTTGAGGATTAAACTCATAATTTTTTTGGGTTTGTGGAAACTTGGAAGGAAATTCAAAAAATTAAATATGCCAATATTTAGATTGCTAATAAATATGTTTATACAAAAAATAAAAAAATAATTATAACACTTACAGTAGCAAAAATATTAATAATACATAGGAGAAAAGTCTACAGACAGGCATAAAATACAAGAAAATATAAGTGCAAAATGTTTGATGTCGTCAACTTGTTTGAAAATTCTGTGATTTCCGGTACCAAGCCGTCAACAAATAGCATCTAAATTTGCAAATTAATTTTGGCATATTTAATTTTTTGAGTTTCTTCCCAAGCTTCCTCAAACCCCAAAAATTATGGTGGTATGTAGAGTTTAGTCCTTAATGGTATATACATATGAATGTATGGACAAGGTGCATATCTACCTCTATATAAAATATGAAGCAAAATGGCAACAAACCTAAAAAACAATTTTTGCAACTGGATTTTGACATCCATTGCACACCATAAGGCCAATCTAATTCGCCTCTGCTATCACCTCATAAAATAATTTCGCTTAAATTTCATGTTTCAGCAAATGTTGCCATGCTCAAAAAAAGCGTAGAGCTTTTACACTAAAAAAATACTTAAGAAAATCAACAAAATATGGAAAATATACAAATCGAAAATTATACGATTCAGCCGGTTTTTAAATTGTAAAAAAACCGTACTATTCGGCATTCGAAAAATCAACATTTTGAAAAAAAACCGGGTTGTAAAACCGGTTGAAAAACCGAGTCGATCTGCCTAGCTATATCTCAAAAACTGTTCTACTTTCGACGAATTTGACTTCATATTCGGATTCAGCGAACCATTTTACATTGGGATTGGGTATCAGATATATTTGGTCAAAAAACTGTTCCACAGTGTAATCAGCCGTCAATTTAAAATATGAACATTTTTTGATTCTCATCAATTAGTGCCGACAACGTGTATGTGTAGCCGAAAAGAAACGACTGCACGCACACAACTATGCGATTTTTTTTAATGCATGTATTTATTTATTGTATCTTCAAATATGAACTAACAATAAGTATTCAAATCTTAAATCTAGAATATAATTATTAGGCCCGACCACTTTCGGACATAAATTTAGTGATAGTTATAAATAATACATAAGTAGTGATAATCAAAAACGAAAAAAAAGTATTTTCAAGTAGTGCCATCTGGAGTGTTGAGTGTAAGAGCCCTTGTGTCCCTCCTTTTTAGGCGGATGTGTCAAGTAAAGTTCAAATATTACGAGCAAGCGGATTAGGATGTGATTCGAGTTTTGTCAAATATTTGCCTGCGTACTTTGCAATTTCTTCAATCACTAGTGGCATATTCAAATCACGATGTATATTTGAATTTTTGATGTACCATGGAGCCGAAGTTATCATACGTAAAATTTTGTTTTGCCTTCGTTGGATTCTCTCGACATTGGAAGCTGAAGCAGTGCCCTATTGTTGAATTCCGTAGCACCATATAGGTTTCAAAAGTGACTTGTATATCAAAAGTTTGCAATCTAGACTGAGAGTTGACTTTCTACCAATCAGCCAATGTACCTGAGCTAATTTTAGTTTCATTTGTGTTAGCTTAGAATCAATGTGTTGTTGTATACCAAGGTATTTTACATGTGAATGTTGAGGGGCAGTTTGATTATTGATTCTAATGGGGGAACAAGTATCTTTTCGTAGAGTAAATGTTACCTGCGCACACCTCTGCTCATTTACTTTAATTCTCCATAACTTTAACCATAGTTCCAGTTGTGTAATATGTTCCTGAAGATATCGGGATGCCTCGTGAGGGTTTTGGTGAATGCTATAGAAGGCTGTATCATCGGCAAAAGTAGATGTATGGATTTTAGTGCTAACAGGCATATCACAAGTATAAATCAAATGCCTGAGAAACATCAATAAAGAGAGTAGAACAATACTTCTTTTCTTCAAATGTTCTTCTTATAACTTTAACCAATCTATCCGTTTGTTCAATGGTACTATGCTGACTTTTAAAACCAAATTGATGGTTCGGTATGCACCCACTATCAGTTAGAATTGGGGACAATTTTGTCATGAGCAGCTTTTCGAAAAGCTTTGATATTGTTGATAGTAAACTTATTGGCCTGTAAGACTCAGCTTTGGTAAGATCTTTGTCCGGCTTTGGAATCATTATGACCTTGACAAGCTTCCAGCTGTCTGGATAATACTCTAGTCCTAATATGGCATTAAAAATAAAAAGTAACATTCTAGTTGCAGTGCGAGGCAGATTCATCAGCATCTTGTTACTAATACCATCAATACCTGGAGCTTTCTTCGGGTTGAGCTCAGCAATTAGTTTATGTACATCACGCATCTTAAACCTTAGGGGTCGATGGGGTAAAGCAAATACACTCGGCGAATCAGCAACACCAGTATATGTATTTTGGGTAAATACGGATTTTAAATGCGCAGCAAATATTTTACCTTTTTCAGTATCGCTTCTTGCCCAATCACCGGTCGAAGTGTGCAGAGGTGGTTTAAACTCAACGGGTCTTTTAAGCTTTTTAGCAACGCGCCACAAAGAGTAATTAGATGCTGGTGTGATATCAAGACCTTCCAGATAATTTTTAAAAGATGCAGTTTTCTCAGATGCAAGCAACTCTTGGAGTCGTTTCGTGCACTGTTTAAATCTAATTTTATTTTGGGGTGATCTGTGCTGTTGCCATTCCCTTCTAGCTCTTCTTTTTTCACGTACAAGACGTTCAATGTCAGAAGAATAACTTTTATTAAAACCAGTCTGCGGATGGGAGGCAGTGGTATATTCAGCAGCCTGTTTAATATTCTCGTTGAGATTGGCAATGTTAGATTCAATATCATTTGGTGTTCTTAGCTTAATATTTTCCGTACAATGACTACTAAGGTATTTTTTGAACCCCAGGCAATTAACACGATTTATCATCTTCATATATGGATGAGGTAAGTCACTTCTTAGTGGGTACATATTGTAACGATCGAGGGAGAGTGATCGGACGAGAGATCTAGGGAAGCTTCAACGTGAATTAATTCCCTAGAAATACTTTTTATGACGCCAAAGTCTATAACATCCGGAATTTTTCGTACGTCAGCAGGCCAGTAAGTGGGATCCCCACTCGAAATGACATCCAAGCGCATTTTTGAAATTGTGTTGAACAATGCTCGACCTCTGGGTGTAATAAGACGCGAACCCCAAAACGTATGTTTTGCATTGTAGTCGCCAGCTGCTACAAAACGAGGTCCAAGATATTTGTAGAATTTCTCGTATTGATACTCAGTGATTGAAAATCTAGGAGGGGAGTAAATTGAAGATATCACGAAATTTTAACAAAAATTCTCAATGCAGATATTTGTTGCTTTTAGATGTTCTTCACAAATGTTGTCAAGAATATAGTGCTTGAGTCTTGACTTTATTGGAATTGCTGATCCATCGCATGCTCTCCCTCTAGGGTCCTTTGTATCATATAATGTGTAGCCATTCATTTTAAAGAGGCTTCTAGAAGTCAAATGAGTCTCAGAGACCAACATTACATCCATATTTTTTTCCGTAAGGAAGTGCTCAAGTTCAATTTTATGTTGGCGAATGCCGTTTGCGTTCCAGAAACATATTTTTAACGTGTTCATGGTTTGTGAACTAATGCTTGAAAAAGTGTATTCTGCATTCGTAGCATTTCTTGCATCATGCTAGTCATATTTGTTGTAAAGTTGTTGATAGTTTGCACAAGATTTTCAATAGTGGCTTCAAGGCGATTAAAATTAAAGTTTGACTTTGTATTTGTTGAATTATTTGGTGGGGAAACATTTTGTGTGGGAATTGAATTTGTCTTAGCAGCGTCTGTATACGATACAAAGAGAAGTAACTGGTTGGCTTATTTGCGCAAAAGTGGCTGAGGAAGCGTTTGTTGTTTGAACTGGAGCTAATTTAGGTTTTTGAACAACCTCTGCAGTTAGCGGTAGTTACCTTCACAATTACTGCATTTTTTCCGCTTGATCTTTTGGTTTAGTACAACTAGCAGTGCCGTGTAATTCGGCGCACACAACACAAACAGTAGGTAAATTTCATTAAGTTTTTATATGGCCATATTTTTGGCAATTATGGCACTGCACGGGACCTGAACGCTTATGTGGCTCTTCAACTGTGATTTTTCTGTATAAAAGGTATTTTAGGCTATAAATAGAATGAGTCTCGGTTTTTCAACTGTATATCATTCGGTTCCAGTTCAACACGAAATAGGGGTTGGGGTACCGTTTCTCTGCTTATTATGTTAGATACGTTTTTTACCTTAAATCCCTGGAGGACGAGAGTAGTATGAATGTGGGGTTTCGGTATCAAGGATCCCATACATTTTTGGGAGCATGTCTACGCTACAGTCGGTATTTTAGTTTCATCGATCGGTACGCTACACAAAGAGAGTGTAGTATTGTTTCCATCCCTGGAAAAAGTGTATTTATTGTAAATTGTGTATTTGTGGTTTTTATATTTTAATAATATTTCTTGGCGCGTTAAATTTTGTGGTTTTATAATTTCTTTGTATTCGCTTCGTCCGTGGGTGGTCAAGTTAATTGTTTGAAATAATTTTCTTAATATGTGAAAAAATGTTTAATTGTTGGCGCGTCTAGATTTGTGGTGTAAAATGTATGAAATATTTAGTTTAGTGCTTTTAGTTAGAAGAAAAAACTGTAATAGAAAAAGGTATATTTAAACTTGTTTGTGGTTTGCAATTATTGTAAAAATATATTTCTGATGAGGAATTTTTCAATGTATGAAATATTTAGTTTAGTGCTTTTAGTTAGAAGAAAAAAATGTAATAGAAAAAGGTATATTTAAACTTGTTTGTGGTTTTGCAATTATTGTAAAAATATATTTCTGATGACAAATTTTTCAATGTATGAAATATTTAGTTTAGTGCTTTTAGTTAGAAGAAAAAAATTTTATAGAAAAAGGTGTATTTAAACTTGTTTGTGGTTCTGCAAATATTTGAAAAATATAGTTTTGATGACGAATTTTTTCAATGTATGAAATATTTAGAAAAGGTATGTAGGGTTCCACTTAACGTATATAAATTAGAATTACTTTTTTAATATTTTATATTTTAAATCTAGTTTGTTATTATTTTTTATGTTCTTAAAATAATTAATTTTCTATATGAATTACTTTCTTAATATTTTATATTTTAAATCTAGTTTGTTATTATTTTTTATGTTCTTAAAATAATTAATTTTCTATATAAATGATTATTAATAAAATATATTCAAATATAAAACATAAAAATATATGTAATCAATTCAAGAATTTTTATAAAGAACATTATTAAACCTATAGAATTGGCGATCCTGGATCCTGGAATAAATAATTGAAATTTTGTCAAAGCAATTATTATTTATAATCCTATAAATGATTATTAATAAAATATATTCAAATATAAAACATAAAAATATATGTAATCAATTCAAGAATTTTTATAAATAACATTATTAAACCTATAAGGTATATTTAAACTTGTTTGTGGTTCTGCAAATATTTGAAAAATATAGTTTTGATGACGAATTTTTTCAATGTATGAAATATTTAGAAAAGGTATATTTAAACTTGTTTGTGGTTCTGCAAATATTTGAAAAATATAGTTTTGATGACGAACTTTTTCAATGTATGAAATATTTAGAAAAGGTATATTTATACTTGTTTGTGGTTCTGCAATTATTGAAAAAATATAGTTTTGATATCTCAAGTTTAAAAACATACATTTATACTAAAATATGAATATTTACTACTACAAATATGAATACTTAAAGAAATTACATAATTTCATAAATTAAAGAATGGGTTATTATACATTTACTTTTTTTTTCTCGTAATGAAGCTTAAAACATTTCAATTATGATATGTAGTAGATTAGTAATGGGGTCGATAGTCCTGTTTTGGGAATTCAAAACCGGGAAAAAATAAAAACGATGGCAACCCTGTTACAAATTGGGGGTTTTAGGGATTTTCATGCTGAGAGTTTCTTGGCTATGTGTGTGTGTGTGAGTTTGATTTTTTGTTTATGTGTATGTATACTTGTGTGCCCAGCTTTTGTTGTTATTGTAGAGAAACGTTGTGCTTACAGTGCATGGATGTATGTATATGTGGGTGTTTTATGTGTGTATGTGTCTGAGTTTGATTCTTTCTGTGTGTGGGAATGTATGTACACATGTGTGTACAGGTTTTGTTGTTATTGTAGAGAAACGTTGTCCTTACAGTGGATGTATACATACAGTGTATGTATGTGTGGGATGTTTGTGTGTGTATGTATGTGTGCGTGTATATGTGTGCGTTTTTGTATTTAATTGTATGTTTGTTGGTCTCAGATACTTTTGTCGTAGTGGCAGACAATCATTATACCCAGTAGGAAATGTCGATGGTGAAAATGTACTGAGTCGCTTTTGACTTTGTCACCAGTACTACTATATAATTATATGCCATTCAATAATTTTCACTATAGACATTTAGCATATGCTTGTCATTTAACACTAAAACAATTGAATAGGTATGACTACGTGGTTCTTATTGGAACGTAGAGACATAGCAACCAGACAGTTAGTTACTGGTATATTTCTATAATTTATGTACATACAAAAAGGTATGTATATTGACAAGTTGTTGCAAAATCTTTCCTTTTTACTGACAGATAGAATAAAACGTATTATACTATAATGGTCACTACAATTTTAGTGTTGACACAAAGACACTTGATCCCTGTATGACTGCAGGGTAGTGACAACGAATTCGTGTGTATGTAGAATCATTATTTTTGTTGTTGAGAGTTGTCGTTGCTATGCATATGTATGGTTATTGTGCTCGTATGTATGCATGCATTTTTTTATTTCTGGGGAAATATTCTAGTAGCTGCAGATAGTGGCAACCCTGATATCTGCTGAAAATGGTAGTGGAGAGCGAATGTATTTGATAATGTATGTACATATATGTTTTTGGAGTAATGTACGTGATCGTATGATGTTGTGAAATCTTCGTTTATTTATTTAAGCAATATTGTTTCGTATTTCATGACAGAGGAGTTTGAATTTCATAATATTATAAAATTTCATTATGTATGTCTGTTTGTGTATTACGTGATCACTTCTTTGTGTATGTGTGTGTGCCAGTATGTAAATGATTTTCTCGCGCTGATATTTATATGTAGGTAGATATAAATTGTTTTCAATATCGACATTTGGTACTATAAAATACTATCATATATCTGAACTTCCCTAATCCTAGTATGTTTTTATACATTAACGAAGGCTTATTCATATTGAAATTTCTTATTTCAATACGGAAAAATATTAATTTACAGTATTCATTTATTAAAATCATAGTAAACTTATTGGCCTGTAAGACTCAGCTTTGGTAAGATCTTTGTCCGGCTTTGGAATCATTATGACCTTGACAAGCTTCCAGCTGTCTGGATAATACTCTAGTCCTAATATGGCATTAAAAATAAAAAGTAACATTCTAGTTGCAGTGCGAGGCAGATTCATCAGCATCTTGTTACTAATACCATCAATACCTGGAGCTTTCTTCGGGTTGAGCTCAGCAATTAGTTTATGTACATCACGCATCTTAAACCTTAGGGGTCGATGGGGTAAAGCAAATACACTCGGCGAATCAGCAACACCAGTATATGTATTTTGGGTAAATACGGATTTTAAATGCGCAGCAAATATTTTACCTTTTTCAGTATCGCTTCTTGCCCAATCACCGGTCGAAGTGTGCAGAGGTGGTTTAAACTCAACGGGTCTTTTAAGCTTTTTAGCAACGCGCCACAAAGAGTAATTAGATGCTGGTGTGATATCAAGACCTTCCAGATAATTTTTAAAAGATGCAGTTTTCTCAGATGCAAGCAACTCTTGGAGTCGTTTCGTGCACTGTTTAAATCTAATTTTATTTTGGGGTGATCTGTGCTGTTGCCATTCCCTTCTAGCTCTTCTTTTTTCACGTACAAGACGTTCAATGTCAGAAGAATAACTTTTATTAAAACCAGTCTGCGGATGGGAGGCAGTGGTATATTCAGCATCCTGTTTAATATTCTCGTTGAGATTGGCAATGTTAGATTCAATATCATTTGGTGTTCTTAGCTTAATATTTTCCGTACAATGACTACTAAGGTATTTTTTGAACCCCAGGCAATTAACACGATTTATCATCTTCATATATGGATGAGGTAAGTCACTTCTTAGTGGGTACATATTGTAACGATCGAGGGAGAGTGATCGGACGAGAGATCTAGGGAAGCTTCAACGTGAATTAATTCCCTAGAAATACTTTTTATGACGCCAAAGTCTATAACATCCGGAATTTTTCGTACGTCAGCAGGCCAGTAAGTGGGATCCCCACTCGAAATGACATCCAAGCGCATTTTTGAAATTGTGTTGAACAATGCTCGACCTCTGGGTGTAATAAGACGCGAACCCCAAAACGTATGTTTTGCATTGTAGTCGCCAGCTGCTACAAAACGAGGTCCAAGATATTTGTAGAATTTCTCGTATTGATACTCAGTGATTGAAAATCTAGGAGGGGAGTAAATTGAAGATATCACGAAATTTTAACAAAAATTCTCAATGCAGATATTTGTTGCTTTTAGATGTTCTTCACAAATGTTGTCAAGAATATAGTGCTTGAGTCTTGACTTTATTGGAATTGCTGATCCATCGCATGCTAGGGTCCTTCGTATCATATAATGTGTAGCCATTCATTTTAAAGAGGCTTCTAGAAGTCAAATGAGCCTCAGAGACCAACATTACATCCATATTTTTTTCCGTAAGGAAGTGCTCAAGTTCAATTTTATGTTGGCGAATGCCGTTTGCGTTCCAGAAACATATTTTTAACGTGTTCATGGTTTGTGAACTAATGCTTGAAAAAGTGTATTCTGCATTCGTAGCATTTCTTGGATCATGCTGGTCATATTTGTTGTAAAGTTGTTGATAGTTTGCACAAGATTTTCAATAGTGGCTTCAAGGCGATTAAAATTAAAGTTTGACTTTGTATTTGTTGAATTATTTGGTGGGGAAACATTTTGTGTGGGAATTGAATTTGTCTTAGCAGCGTCTGTATACGATACAAAGAGAAGTAACTGGTTGGCTTATTTGCGCAAAAGTGGCTGAGGAAGCGTTTGTTGTTTGAACTGGAGCTAATTTAGGTTTTTGAACAACCTCTGCAGTTAGCGGTAGTTACCTTCACAATTACTGCATTTTTTCCGCTTGATCTTTTGGTTTAGTACAACTAGCAGTGCCGTGTAATTCGGCGCACACAACACAAACAGTAGGTAAATTTCATTAAGTTTTTATATGGCCATATTTTTGGCAATTATGGCACTGCACGGGACCTGAACGCTTATGTGGCTCTTCAACTGTGATATTTCTGTATAAAAGGTATTTTAGGCTATAAATAGAATGAGTCTCGGTTTTTCAACTGTATATCATTCGGTTCCAGTTCAACACGAAATAGGGGTTGGGGTACCGTTTCTCTGCTTATTATGTTAGATACGTTTTTTACCTTAAATCCCTGGAGGACGAGAGTAGTATGAATGTGGGGTTTCGGTATCAAGGATCCCATACATTTTTGGGAGCATGTCTACGCTACAGTCGGTATTTTAGTTTCATCGATCGGTACGCTACACAAAGAGAGTGTAGTGTTGCTTCCATCCCTGGAAAAAGTGTATTTATTGTAAATTGTGTATTTGTGGTTTTTATATTTTAATAATATTTCTTGGCGCGTTAAATTTTGTGGTTTTATAATTTCTTTGTATTCGCTTCGTCCGTGGGTGGTCAAGTTAATTGTTTGAAATAATTTTCTTAATATGTGAAAAAATGTTTAATTGTTGGCGCGTCTAGATTTGTGGTGTAAAATGTATGAAATATTTAGTTTAGTGCTTTTAGTTAGAAGAAAAAACTGTAATAGAAAAAGGTATATTTAAACTTGTTTGTGGTTTTGCAATTATTGTAAAAATATATTTCTGATGAGGAATTTTTCAATGTATGAAATATTTAGTTTAGTGCTTTTAGTTAGAAGAAAAAAATGTAATAGAAAAAGGTATATTTAAACTTGTTTGTGGTTTTGCAATTATTGTAAAAATATATTTCTGATGACAAATTTTTCAATGTATGAAATATTTAGTTTAGTGCTTTTAGTTAGAAGAAAAAAATTTTATAGAAAAAGGTATATTTAAACTTGTTTGTGGTTCTGCAAATATTTGAAAAATATAGTTTTGATGACGAATTTTTTCAATGCATGAAATATTTAGAAAAGGTATGTAGGGTTCCACTTAACGTATATAAATTAGAATTACTTTTTTAATATTTTATATTTTAAATCTAGTTTGTTATTATTTTTTATGTTCTTAAAATAATTAATTTTCTATATGAATTACTTTCTTAATATTTTATATTTTAAATCTAGTTTGTTATTATTTTTTATGTTCTTAAAATAATTAATTTTCTATATAAATGATTATTAATAAAATATATTCAAATATAAAACATAAAAATATATGTAATCAATTCAAGAATTTTTATAAAGAACATTATTAAACCTATAGAATTGGCGATCCTGGATCCTGGAATAAATAATTGAAATTTTGTCAAAGCAATTATTATTTATAATCCTATAAATGATTATTAATAAAATATATTCAAATATAAAACATAAAAATATATGTAATCAATTCAAGAATTTTTATAAATAACATTATTAAACCTATAAGGTATATTTAAACTTGTTTGTGGTTCTGCAAATATTTGAAAAATATAGTTTTGATGACGAATTTTTTCAATGTATGAAATATTTAGAAAAGGTATATTTAAACTTGTTTGTGGTTCTGCAAATATTTGAAAAATATAGTTTTGATGACGAACTTTTTCAATGTATGAAATATTTAGAAAAGGTATATTTATACTTGTTTGTGGTTCTGCAATTATTGAAAAAATATAGTTTTGATATCTCAAGTTTAAAAACATACATTTATACTAAAATATGAATATTTACTACTACAAATATGAATACTTAAAGAAATTACATAATTTCATAAATTAAAGAATGGGTTATTATACATTTACTTTTTTTTTCTCGTAATGAAGCTTAAAACATTTCAATTATGATATGTAGTAGATTAGTAATGGGGTCGATAGTCCTGTTTTGGGAATTCAAAACCGGGAAAAAATAAAAACGATGGCAACCCTGTTACAAATTGGGGGTTTTAGGGATTTTCATGCTGAGAGTTTCTTGGCTATGTGTGTGTGTGTGAGTTTGAATTTTTGTTTATGTGTATGTATACTTGTGTGGCCAGCTTTTGTTGTTATTGTAGAGAAACGATGTGCTTACAGTGCATGGATGTATGTATATGTGGGTGTTTTATGTGTGTATGTGTGTGAGTTTGATTCTTTCTGTGTGTGGGAATGTATGTACACCTGTGTGTACAGGTTTTGTTGTTATTGTAGAGAAACGTTGTCCTTACAGTGGATGTATACATACAGTGTATGTATGTGTGGGATGTTTGTGTGTGTATGTATGTGTGCGTGTATATGTGTGCGTTTTTGTATTTAATTGTATGTTTGTTGGTCTCAGATACTTTTGTCGTAGTGGCAGACAATCATTATACCCAGTAGGAAATGTCGATGGTGAAAATGTACTGAGTCGCTTTTGACTTTGTCACCAGTACTACTATATAATTATATGCCATTCAATAATTTTCACTATAGACATTTAGCATATGCTTGTCATTTAACACTAAAACAATTGAATAGGTATGACTACGTGGTTCTTATTGGAACGTAGAGACATAGCAACCAGACAGTTAGTTACTGGTATATTTCTATAATTTATGTACATACAAAAAGGTATGTATATTGACAAGTTGTTGCAAAATCTTTCCTTTTTACTGACAGATAGAATAAAACGTATTATACTATAATGGTCACTACAATTTTAGTGTTGACACAAAGACACTTGATCCCTGTATGACTGCAGGGTAGTGACAACGAATTCGTGTGTATGTAGAATCATTATTTTTGTTGTTGAGAGTTGTCGTTGCTATGCATATGTATGGTTATTGTGCTCGTATGTATGCATGCATTTTTTTATTTCTGGGGAAATATTCTAGTAGCTGCAGATAGTGGCAACCCTGATATCTGCTGAAAATGGTAGTGGAGAGGGAATGTATTTGATAATGTATGTACATATATGTTTTTGGAGTAATGTACGTGATCGTATGGTGGGGGACGAAGGTGATGTTATGAAATCTTCGTTTATTTATTTAAGCAATATTGTTTCGTATTTCATGACAGAGGAGTTTGAATTTCATAATATTATAAAATTTCATTATGTATGTATGTTTGTGTATTACGTGATCACTTCTTTGTGTATGTGTGTGTGCCAGTATGTAAATGATTTTCTCGCGCTGATATTTATATGTAGGTAGATATAAATTGTTTTCAATATCGACATTTGGTACTATAAAATACTATCATATATCTGAACTTCCCTAATCCTAGTATGTTTTTATACATTAACGAAGGCTTATTCATATTGAAATTTCTTATTTCAATACGGAAAAATATTAATTTACAGTATTCATTTATTAAACTCATTAGTTTTTAGATATTTCAATATACATTTTCTATTATATTGAAAATTGTTGAATTAATGTGAAGCATTCTTATTTTTAAGCTGCGCATTTTCCCTGAGTGTATTGATTGCTTATCTATACATTGTGCTTTGACTAAACGACGCTTCATATATTTTCATGATGTAGATATGTAAGTGTGATTGTTAAGATCTAATAAATACTAGAGTATTCCATGCAAATAATATTGGAGTATGTGGTCCAAACTAGATGAAACAGTCTAGTTACATCATAGTCTCATGTAATGCAGTCATGGATCATATCGTTTTCATACAACCATTCAATGCTGCACGATAACTATTCGTGTTTAAACGAATATGATCGTTCTTCTTAGGCACTCACAAATTGTATGCGAGTAGTCTATAACTATTCCATATGGGGTAGTTTTTGGGGTTAGTCCGATGTAATGCAACGTTGTACCATGTGGTCCAACCCTAGGACATCGCAATGTTAAATCGACCACCTTTTTTTTCATATATTTGGAGTAGTTTTGGAGTACTACAACTCCTCTTTGGACTAGTCCTTACATCCATGTATGGACTAGTCGCATTATCTGCAGGGTTGATAAGAAATTTGATATGTATACATACAAATTGATTTTATGTATGTATGATTGTATGTATGTTTGTATGTACGTACATACAAATAAGAATACAACTCAATCTTTGAATTCATTTTTTTTGTCATGTGATATCTTTTGTTGTTGTTGTGTATTATCTGAAATTAAAAACGTTATTTTATCTGCATTTACTTAAAAGTTTGTGAAGATTTTCTGTTTTAAGTAAAACTGAATTCCTGAAGATACATACTCTATAGTAATAGTAACTATAATAGAAATATTTCTTATACTTAATTTACATTTTTTTAAAGTTGACGCAACGTTAGTTAGTCAACGTTTGACATTTTTGGAGGTATGCAATTTTTTCTAACTATAGCCTTTTTTCTTCACTTTCTACATTTATTTTTGGAAATCTTGCATTGCTTTTTAAAAATGTATAAACATTTTTAAATGAAACTGATCCGGCACTCCAGCTTAGATACTGATAGTGTTTTTTTTTCCTTTTATTTTTTGTTACTCAACTTACTGTTTATTTTTTATTGATAAACATTTAAAATCAAAAGGGAGAAATTATTATTTTGTTCATTTGAATTACTTTTGAAACCTTACATGTTTATAAAAATTATGTTATTTTCTATATTGTTTAATTTATAAGACTTTTAGAATTTGTACTTTGGTGGTTATATTTTCTATTATACGATTATGAATAAGAACGCAGTAAGCTGATGTCTTTGCTTACTGTTTCAAATTAAAATTTTATTCAATTGAATAAAAGGAGATTTTTTCTTAAACTCTAATGCAGTTAGAAGCGCTGGAGATTCTTTCATATAACAGCTTTCTTGGAATTTAAGATACATATAATATAGAATTGGATAACATTTATTTTTAATTTTTATGTTAAGAAGTACAGATATGAGACTGAATTTAAATGTACTTTTAAATAAGTTAAATCATAATGAAAAAACTTATTTTCTTCTTGAATAGCAATCAACAGAAAACGAACGTTTTCATTGAATTTAGGTATACCCTTTCGACGGTTCCTCTAGGATACAAGATGATTTTGTATGACGAAATTTCTGTCTGTCAGCGTTATGGGTAATTAAATTTTTAAAATTTTAATTCCCAAATTTGTGTTGCTTTATACTGATAATATGTTTACATTAATAAGGTACATATATGTTTATTTTATGAAGGGTGATCACCTATGGCATTCATTTGATGTTCTAAATGATTTTTTTTCTCATTTTATTAAAGTTCAGCTTATTGTGTACATACATATTTCTGAAATGTTTAAGTGTGCTTTGTTTGCCTATCGGACAGAGTGTACGTATCAGTTGATCAGTCAGTCTCTATTTTTATTTATTTTTTCTTCTAATGTGTCACTCCTTTTTTTCAGATTTTACTGCTTGAAATAGTGAATGTTGATCTAATTTTTTGGTGGATATATACATATAGGTAAATATGTGTATGTATATAGAAAATAATTTACATACAAAGAAATACATATTTAATAAACAACTATTGTGGCAAATCGATCTCAAATAACTTAGTTACCTCTACCAGCAATTCACCGTCGGTGTTTTCATAAAGTGTTAGAAACATTCCCTCAAGTATTTATACATGAGGTTTGTTGGTTGACCCCTATCGCATTCATATGTAATGATTTCTCACTTAAAAAAGCTTCTCATCACCTTCTAACAGGTTAATATATTTTGCTAGTATGCATGCCTTAGCATGCTTCTATCAATAGTGACTTAATAGTCCGAGATGTAGTAGTGTTAAAATTAAGAATCTTTACTATTAGAATTTACCAGTTCACTCTCTTGAATTTTTTTACAAAGTATAGACATATTTATTTCATTTGCAACAAGGTAATAAAATGTCTGTGCTTGAACACATTTCTTGTCAACACAAACTGCTTTAAAACTTTCTCATCCATGTTTGCTAAGGGTAAATAACAGCTATCAGCTATCAGATCAGGTTGCCAGGTACCTGGTCTGGTTTTCAGATCAGCTTATCATTACCTGGTCTGGTTTGAAGATCAGCTTATCAGGACCTGGTATGATTTTCAGATCAGCTTATCAGGACCTGGTCTGGTTTTCAGATCAGCTTATCAGGACCTGGTCTGGTTTTCAGATCAGCTTATCAGGAGCTGGTCTGGTTTTCAGATCAGCTTATCAGGAGCTGGTCTGGTTTTCAGATCAGCTTATCAGGAGCTGGTCTGGTTTTCAGGTATCTGGTATAGTTTTCAAATCAGTTTATCAGTATACAAGTAGCTGGCCATTTATAACATTTATAGGAATCAAGTTTCAGGTCAGATGAAATAACTAAAGTCTTTTATGAGCAGTATTTTTTTCTATAACGAAGATCGTTTAATTCAATATCTTTGCTTATAACCAAAATCTATATTTATCCTTCCAACACTCTACAAATTTCTTAAAACTTTTGAAAATTCATATTACTGCAGACATAAACCTTATAAACATGCTTCATATTTTTCTCATCTTACTTAAACATTATAATAACATTTGCATTGTCTCTTGTTAAATGCTTACAGCCGTATTCATAAAAATTTTAAACAGCATTTCAAATGTTGCTTGAGCAAAATTGGATAAAATTGTTTTCATAATAGAACTACGAGGGTAGTTCAATAAGTCATTTAAATATTTTTGTAATACCGACGGGAAAAACGTGAAAATTAATTGTTTCTAAAGCCTGCGAAAAATGTTTTGTTGGCTGTCTGTCTGTCTGTCTGTCTGTCTGTCTGTCTGTCTGTGGGAATTTGAGTCTGTCAGTGATTTGTGGTGTGTAATAATATACGGGTGTCCTTTGTCGGCTTTTTGGGTAATTAAACTTTAAAATTTTAATCTAAGCCGAAATGCCCAGTTCACAACAACTATCTCAAGTTTAAAAACATAGATTTATAATTACTAAAATATGAATATATACTACTACAAATATGAATGCTTAAAGAAATTACATAATTTCATAATTAAAAGAATGAGTTATTATACTTTTATTTTTTTCTCGTAATGAAGCTTACAACATTTCAATTATGATATTTGCTGATGTTGCATGTGGAAAGCAGAATAATATACATACATACGCATGTACGTGTATATTTTTGTATGGGGTGTTAGAAGAATGATGACTTATTCTACTTGTGCCAAACTTATAGCATAATTCCCAATACATACATACATACGGGCAAAGTTAAAAATATAAGTAAACATGAAGCAAAACTACAGCGACGTCAACTCAAAATTATTTTAAGTATGAGTGCATTTAATTTTTTAGATTTGGTGATTTACGCAGGTTAAAAAAAGGTTTTTAAGCTAATATTCTATTATTAAATTCCCACAGACAGACAGCCAACAAAACATTTTTCGTAGGCTTTAGAAACAATTAATTTTCACGTTCTTCCCGTCGGTATTACAAAAATATTTAAATGACTTATTGAACTACCCTCGTAGTTCTATTATGAAAACAATTTTATCCAATTTTGCTCAAGCAACATTTGAAATGCTGTTTAAAATTTTTATGAATACGGCTGTAAGCATTTAACAAGAGACAATACAAATGTTATTATAATGTTTAAGTAAGATGAGAAAAATATGAAGCATGTTTATAAGGTTTATGTCTGCAGTAATATGAATTTTCAAAACTTTTAAGAAATTTGTAGAGTGTTGGAAGGATAAATATAGATTTTGGTTATAAGTAAAGATATTGAATTAAACGATTTTCGTTATAAAAAAGAATACTGCTCATAAAAGATTGACTTTAGTTATTTCATCTGACCTGAAACTTGATTCCTATAAATGTTATAAATGGCCAGCTACTTGTATACTGATAAACTGATTTGAAAACTATACCAGATACCTGAAAACCAGACCAGCTCCTGATAAGCTGATCTGAAAACCAGACCAGCTCCTTATAAGCTGATCTGAAAACCAGACCAGCTCCTGATAAGCTGATCTGAAAACCAGACTAGGTCCTGATAAGCTGATCTGAAAACCAGACCAGGTCCTGATAAGCTGATCTGAAAACCATACCAGGTCCTGATAAGCTGATCTGAAGACCAGACCAGGTACCTGGTAACCTGATCTGATAGCTGATAGCTGTTATTTACCCTTAGCAAACATGGATGAGAAAGTTTTAAAGCAGTTTGTGTTGACAAGAAATGTGTTTTAGAAAAAGCTTCGTAATGTAAAAACTGGTGAAATAGATACAAGTGAACAACTAAGAGATACATTTAAAACTATAACAGAACCTCTTACTGAATTCGTAAATAGTTCGAAAAAATTAAAATAATTCTTATGAAAGAATAAAGTAAAATCAAGACTGAAGTTGAAAATATATAAGTTTAAAGCCTGAAAAAACATCAGTAAAGATAGAGACAAGTACCCCAAAGGAACTAGCAGAATGATAATGACTATGAGGACGATGATTTTTACTCAGAAGACACTTATATTGACTTATCAGTATTGGAAGGAAGAAATGAATTAAATACGAGCTCAAACTGAATGAAGATAAAATACAAGTTGGTGGTCAAATATGGGCTCTATCACAAGCACTATTTTCTCTAATGTTTCATAAAATACCAAAAAACTATGATAGATTTGAACTCGAAATCTATAAAAAGATTTTAATTACTACTAATGTATGCATACAGAGTGATCATCGTTCACTGACGGAGAACGATATCAGTTAATTTTACTTTTTTTTGTGGAAACTCAAATCGACAAACTAAAGAAGAAATTAATAATATATGTAGCTTAAGGCATTGATATAATTTAAGAATATATTCAAATGCATATTGATGGACTATAACGTGAAATAAAATTTGAGAAAGAAGACAGTTATAAAATTGAATAAGACATTCTAAAAATTAAATTATTTTTTGAAAAACAAATTGAAGAGTTGTACGATTAAATATATATATATATATATATATATATATATATATATATATATATATATATATATATATACATATATATATATATATATATATATATATATATATATATATATATATATATTAGAAAATTAACTACATGTTAGTATAAATAGCTGAAAGTGCAACATGTAGATCACAACACTCTCGAAAAAATGTGTAAAACAACTCAATGTCTTTAAAAAGAAATTTAGTAAACGAACTCCATATTAAATCTCGAAAATTGTTTGTGTTTGTAGAGATGTAATGACGGGAATATATGATCTTTTATGGAGCTGAGTTAGGTGAAATGGAGAAGTATTCTAGAGAAAATAGAAATTGTTGATTTCTGGAGACTGTAATTGACACATTCTCAAAGTGTATATAGTCAGTACAGCTGAAAATAAAAGCTGCACTCTAAAAACCAAGGCAATGGAAAATATTTTTGAAGTGTTACGGGTACCAAAAAAACTTACAGATGATTCTAAAGAATTTTTTAATAAATACTTTGGAAAACTCATACATAAATAGAAGATTAAACATTACTTAATATGAAAACATCAATAGTACAATGATTTAATTGATCATTAAAAGGAATGATGTGAAAAGAATTAGCTTTAATGGTTCATATAAGTGGATTGGTATATATAAAGATTTACTTAGTGTATAACATAGAAAAATTGATCCCACCATTAAAATGTTTACGATTAAAGTTAACTCAACAAATGAGAAAAAGCTGCTTAATATAGTATAAAGTAATTTAAAAATGTACAAAATGTTGAATTTAATAAAAATAAAATTAAAAACGAAAAATCTAGTTTGTCTTGTTTTTTGCAGGATTGATTAGGAATGATGGGTCTTAAGAAAGATAATTAACTAAATGTAGTGCAATTCTTTAAACTTGTTGGTCTGAATGAAATATTGCGAAAACTTCAGTGTTTAAAATGAACTATAACATAGTGCAATATTCAGCAACACATCATATTATCATTTTTTATAAAGTTGTATGTACATTTTCCCATCGAAAGCGCTAGCACACGAAATTTTACAATATGAAAATGGGATTATTATAAAAGATCTTCGCTCTATTTATTTCTTTAGCTATCAGATCTTTAGAAAATGTAGATCAACTACGGAAATTGGACTTTGATATCCTATCTTTAAGAATGTACATGTCTATGAATAAGTATCAAACAAACTTAGTGAATAAATATGGACTTCAACTAGAATCATGCTGAAGCATACAAAAATTTTAAAATGGAATGTAAACGGATCTTACTTTAAATCTATATCTGTATGAGTATTAAATAAATTTACAGAAAAAAAATGAAAGCATGCCGAAGCATGTATAATTTTCAAAAAAAATCCTCACGTCATACAATTTTGCAAGCACAGACATTTTATTACCTTGTTGCAAATGAAATAAATATGTCTATACTTTGTAAAAAAATTCAAGAGAGTGAACTGGTAAATTCTAATAGTAAAGATTCTTAATTTTAACACTACTACATCTCGGACTATTAAGTCACTATTGATAGAAGCATGCTAAGGCAGGCATACTAGCAAAATATATAAACCTGTTAGAAGGTGATGAGAAGCTTTTTTAAGTGAGAAATCATTACATATGAATGCGATAGGGGTCAACCAACAAACCTCATGTATAAATACTTGAGGGAATGTTTCTAACACTTTATGAAAACACCGACGGTGAATTGCTGGTAGAGGTAACTAAGTTATTTGAGATCGATTTGCCACAATAGTTGTTTATTAAATATGTATTTCTTTGTATGTAAATTATTTTCTATATACATACACATATTTACCTATATGTATATATCCACCAAAAAATTAGATCAACATTCACTATTTCAAGCAGTAAAATCTGAAAGAAAGGAGTGACACATTAGAAGAAAAAATAAATAAAAATAGAGACTGACTGATCAACTGATACGTACACTCTGTCCGATAGGCAAACAAAGCACACTTAAGCATTTCAGAAATATGTATGTACACAATACGCTGAACTTTAATAAAATGAGAAAAAAAATCATTTAGAACATCGAATGAATGCTATAGGTGATCACCCTTCATAAAATAAACATATATGTACCTTATTAATGTAAACATATTATCAGTATAAAGCAACACTATTTTGGGAATTAAAATTTTAAAAATTCAATTACCCATAACGCTGACAGACAGAAATTTCGTCATACAAAATCATCTTGTATCCTAGAGGAACCGTCGAAAGGGTATACCTAAATTCAATGAAAACGAGTTCGTTTTCTGTTGATTGCTATTCAAGAAGAAAATAAGTTTTTTCATTATGATTTAACTAATTTAAAAGTACATTTAAATTCAGTCTCATATCTGTACTTCTTAACATAAAAATTAAAAATAAATGTTATCCAATTCTATATTATATGTATCTTAAATTCCAAGAAAGCTGTTATATGAAAGAATCTCCAGCGCTTCTAACTGCATTAGAGTTTAAGAAAAAATCTCCTTTTATTCAGTTGAAAAAAATTTTAATTTGAAACAGTAAGCAAAGACATCAGCTTACTGCGTTCTTATTCATAATCGTATAATAGAAAATATAACCACCAAAGTACAAATTCTAAAAGTCTTATAAATTAAACAATATAGAAAATAACATAATTTTTATAAACATGTAAGGTTTCAAAAGTAATTCAAATGAAAAAAATAATAATTTCTCCCTTTTGATTTAAATGTTTATCAATAAAAAATAAACAGTAAGTTGAGTAACAAAAAATAAAAGGAAAAAAAACACTATCAGTATCTAAGCTGGAGTGCCGGATCAGTTTCATTTAAAAATGTTTATACATTTTTAAAAAGCAATGCAAGATTTCCAAAAATAAATGTAGAAAGTGAAGAAAAAAGGCTATAGTTAGAAAAAATTGCATACCCCCAAAAATGTCAAACGTTGACTAAATAACGTTGCGTCAACTTTAAAAAAATGTAAATTAAGTATAAGAAATATTTCTATTATAGTTACTATTACTATAGAGTATGTATCTTCAGGAATTCAGTTTTACTTAAAACAGAAAATCTTCACAAACTTTTAAGTAAATGCAGGTAAAACAACGTTTTTAATTTCAGATAATACACAACAACAACAAAAGATATCACATGACAAAAAAAAATGAATTCAAAGATTGAGTTGTACTCTTATTTGTATGTACGTAAATACATACATACAAACATACATAAAATCAATTTGTATGTATACATATCAAATTTCTTATCAACCCTGCAGATAATGCGACTAGTCCATACATGCATGTAAGGACTAGTCCAAAGAGGAGTTGTAGTACTCCAAAACTACTCTAAATATATGAAAAAAAGGTGGTCGATTTAACATTGCGATGTCCTAGGGTTGGACCACATGGTACAACGTTGCATTACATCGGACTAACCCCAAAAACTACCCCATATGGAATAGTTATAGACTACTCGCATACAATTTGTGAGTGCCTAAGAAGAACGATCATATTCGTTTAAACACGAATAGTTATCGTGCAGCATTGAATGGTTGTATGAAAACGATATGATCCATGACTGCATTACATGAGACTATGATGTAACTAGACTGTTTCATCTAGTTTGGACCACATACTCCAATATTATTTGCATGGAATACTCTAGTATTTATTAGATCTTAACAATCACACTTACATATCTACATCATGAAAATATATGAAGCGTCGTTTAGTCAAAGCACAATGTATAGATAAGCAATCAATACACTCAGGGAAAATGCGCAGCTTAAAAATAAGAATGCTTCACATTAATTCAACAATTTTCAATATAATAGAAAATGTATATTGAAATATCTAAAAACTAATGAGTTTAATAAATGAATACTGTAAATTAATATTTTTCCGTATTGAAATAAGAAATTTCAATATGAATAAACCTTCGTTAATGTATAAAAACATACTAGGATTAGGGAAGTTCAGACATATGATAGTATTTTATAGTACCAAATGTCGATATTGAAAACAATTTATTTCTACCTACATATAAATATCAGCGCGAGAAAATCATTTACATACTGGCACACACACATACACAAAGAAGTGATCACGTAATACACAAACATACATACATAATGAAATTTTATAATATTATGAAATTCAAACTCCTCTGTCATGAAATACGAAACAATATTGCTTAAATAAATAAACGAAGATTTCATAACATCACCTTCGTCCCCCACCATACGATCACGTACATTACTCCAAAAACATATATATACATACATTATCAAATACATTCCCTCTCCACTTCCATTTTCAGCAGATATCAGGGTTGCCACTATCTGCAGCTACTAGGATATTTCCCCAGAAATAAAAAAATGCATGCATACATACGAGCACAATAACCATACATATGCATAGCAACGACAACTCTCAACAACAAAAATAATGATTCTACATACACACGAATTCGTTGTCACTACCCTGCAGTCAGACAGGGATCAAGTGTCTTTGTGTCAACACTAAAATTGTAGTGACCATTATAGTATAATACGTTTTATTCTATCTGTCAGTAAAAAGGAAAGATTTTGCAACAACTTGTCAATATACATACCTTTTTGTATGTACATAAATTATAGAAATATACCAGTAACTAACTGTCTGGTTGCTATGTCTTTACGTTCCAATAAGAACCACGTAGTCATACCTATTCAATTGTTTTAGTGTTACTAGTATATTTTAAATGACAAGCATATGCTAAATGTCTATAGTGAAAATTATTGAATGGGATATAATTATATAGTAGTACTGGTGACAAAGTCAAAAGCGACTCAGTACATTTTCACCATCGACATTTCCTACTGGGTATAATGATTGTCTGCCACTACGACAAAAGTATCTGAGACCAACAAACATACATTAAATACAAAAACGCACACATATACACGCACACATACATACACACACAAACATCCCACACATACATACACTGTATGTATACATCCACTGTAAGGACAACGTTTCTCTACAATAACAACAAACCCTGTACACACAAGTGTACATACATTCCCATACACAGAAAGAATCAAACTCACACACATACACACATAAAACACCCACATATACATACATCCATGCACTGTAAGCACAACGTTTCTCTACAATAACAACAAAAGCTGGGCACACAAGTATACATACACATAAACAAAAAATCAAACTCACACACACACACATAGCCAAGAAACTCTCAGCATGAAAATCCCCAAAATCCCCCCATTTGTAACAGGGTTGCCATCGTTTTTATTTTTTCCCGGTTTTGAATTCCCAAAACAGGACTATCGACCCCATTACTAATCTACTACATATCATAATTGAAATGTTTTAAGCTTCATTACGAGAAAAAAAAGTAAATGTATAATAACCCATTCTTTAATTTATGAAATTATGTAATTTCTTTAAGTATTCATATTTGTAGTAGTAAATATTCATATTTTAGTATAAATGTATGTTTTTAAACTTGTCATATCAAAACTATATTTTTTTCAATAATTGCAGAACCACAAACAAGTTTAAATATACCTTTTCTAAATATTTCATACATTAAAAAAATTCGTCATCAAAACTATATTTTTCAAATATTTGCAGAACCACAAACAAGTTTAAATATACCTTTTCTAAATATTTCATACATTGAAAAAATTCGTCATCAAAACTATATTTTTCAAATATTTGCAGAACCACAAACAAGTTTAAATATACCTTATAGGTTTAATAATGTTATTTATAAAAATTCTTGAATTGATTACATATATTTTTATGTTTTATATTTGAATATATTTTATTAATAATCATTTATAGGATTATAAATAATAATTGCTTTGACAAAATTTCAATTATTTATTCCAGGATCCAGGATCGCCAATTCTATAGGTTTAATAACGTTCTTTATAAAAATTCTTGAATTGATTACATATATTTTTATGTTTTATATTTGAATATATTTTATTAATAATCATTTATATAGAAAATTAATTATTTTAAGAACATAAAAAATAATAACAAACTAGATTTAAAATATAAAATATTAAGAAAGTAATTCATATAGAAAATTAATTATTTTAAGAACATAAAAAAATAATAACAAACTATATTTAAAATATAAAATATTAAAAAAGTAATTCTAATTTATATACGTTAAGTGGAACCCTACATACCTTTTCTAAATATTTCATACATTGAACAAATTCGTCATCAAAACTATATTTTTCAAATATTTGCAGAACCACAAACAAGTTTAAATATACCTTTTTCTATAAAATTTTTTTCTTCTAACTAAAAGCACTAAACTAAATATTTCATACATTGAAAAATTTGTCATCAGAAATATATTTTTACAATAATTGCAAAACCACAAACAAGTTTAAATATACCTTTTTCTATTACATTTTTTTCTTCTAACTAAAAGCACTAAACTAAATATTTCATACATTGAAAAATTCCTCATCAGAAATATATTTTTACAATAATTGCAAAACCACAAACAAGTTTAAATATACCTTTTTCTATTACAGTTTTTTCTTCTAACTAAAAGCACTAAACTAAATATTTCATACATTTTACACCACAAATCTAGACGCGCCAACAATTAAACATTTTTTCACATATTAAGAAAATTATTTCAAACAATTAACTTGACCACCCACGGACGAAGCGAATACAAAGAAATTATAAAACCACAAATCTTAACGCGCCAAGAAATATTATTAAAATATAAAAACCACAAATACACAATTTACAATAAATACACATTTTCCAGGGATGGAAAAAACACTACACTCTCTTTGTGTAGCGTAGCGATCGATGAAACTAAAATACCGACTGTAGCGTAGACATGCTCCCAAAAATGTATGGGATGCTTGATACCGAAACCCCACATTCATACTACTGACGAGTACATCTTTTATTTCTTTAGGAACAACATAGGAATCTATGCCCTTCAATACGATCTGCAGGCCTTTATCACTCTTAAGCTGGTATGTGTAGAAGCTTATTTTATTTTTTCAAATTCAGAAACCATTTTGCGGAAATCTTTTTCGTCATAAATTTGAATTTTCGTTTCATCGATGTTGTCACGTTTTGTTGGGACAATTTGAAATTTATTCTCACTAATGACCGAAATTAATTTTTAATGACGGCATTTGAATTTTTCTCTCTCAAATAGATTGGTTGCGGCGTGGATGTTTTCTTCGAGGATACATTGGGTTTGTCGTTCTCATCTTTCAAAATTTTAAAGCGGTTTTGGCGATTAGTTGAGGCTGCGCTGTTATCCCTAGACATTTTTGGAGCAGATGAAATTTTTGAAGAATTCGGGCTTCGCCCACGCTTTACCACGGTTATATATCTGTCCATTCCGAATTGTACCTTGAGTTTCGAGCCGCTGTTATCTGTAGTGATAACTTTGTTAAGTGATGAACACGAGCCTGAAAGGGATGATATTACTGGCTTATATGAAGAAGTACTAGGCAACTGCAATGTTAATGAAGCACTACTATTTGACATTGGACAGAGCGAAATTGATCGCTGACGAAAAATTTGCTCTTCCGTTAAAAAAAGACTTTCATCAGGTTTATTATTTATATTGTTTCCATTAAGAGTTTCAGAACTCACAGTAAAATAAGCATTTCTGCCGTTAGAACTCACTTCAAAATTTTTTGTATTTGAGGCACCATACATAGAATTCCTCAAGGGTACTTCGTTTGTGTTTTTTTTTTTTGTTTGCGGTCGTTTTTTTTTTTTTTTTTGTTATTTATGATTGTTTGTTTGTTTTTGAGGTACTCGTTAGAGTATTCCTCAATGTCACTTTGTTTAAGTTTTTTTGTTTGCGGTTTTTTTTGTTTTTGTTATTTCTATTATGTAAAAAATATTAGAAAAGCATAATATCTACCTATTACGAATAATATGTACTACGAATATTTTTTTTGTATAATTTTTTGTTTGTTTGGTAAGTGTGTAAGCAAAATTCCGCTAATCGACTGTTCGCGATGTGATTGATGCGTTTTTTTTTTGTACGTCTCCTGGGTACTTAAAAAGTCAATTCAAAATATACAAGTAAATAAAATATTTAAACTTAAAGATAGAAATACGTAAAAACAGAATAACCTAGGCGGTATCCAGCCCTCTTCACACCTTTTCACCACCAACGCATCTTGCTTTTTACAAATATCTACAACTTTGAAAAGAAATATGTATATATTAAATTAAATATTGTAAATTTCTATTATTCACTATTGTTCTTACTTATCTTTTTCAACACTTATAAATTTAAATTTTCACAGACAGAATGATTTGTATTTGTAATAAAACTCGATTTTTAATAGTTTTGGCATATTTATATTAGATGTCCTACTCTAAAATACATACATACATATATGCTAGAGTGGAGCAACTATAATTTATATATAATTCCATCATCACTTCCGATCAAATGATCAGTCAATTGACTGTCACTATTGAATTCAATGCAAAATTGCTGCAAATGTGATAGTAAAAAATTCTGTTTGTGTTAGTTTCAGTCATTTATTTCCCTGCAGATAAAAGGAGTAGTATGTGGTCAGAAACATACTAGTTGCTTTTGAATTCAGACTGGTTGCACATCTGTTTTTTTTTCATACAACGAACTATCGACTTTTACATTGGGTTGTCATAGGAGCACAACTAACTGTTTTGTGTAGAGTTGCATACTAGTTGAAAGACTATTTGCTGTTATACTAGTTTATATCAATGCCTGTTATGGAAGGTGTTGTACTAGTATTTTATAAAATAGTTTTTCTTTTAAAAATATATATACATATATACAATTAAAAACACTTACTGCGTATTTAAATTTAAATGAAACTTATCCGCCGCCAAAATAAAATATTGTTGTGAAGGCAAAACAAAATTTTACGGTTAATAACATCGGCTCCATGGTACATCCAAAATTCTATTATACATCGTGATTTAAATATGCCACTAGTGACTGAAGAAATTGCAAAATACGCAGGCAAATATTTAACAAAACTCGAATCACATCCTAATCCGCTTGCTCGTAATATTTTGAACTTTACTGGACACATCCGCTTAAAAAAGAGGGACACACGGACTCTAATACCCAACACTCCAGATGGGACTACTTGAAAATACTTTTTTCCCTCTTTTTTTGATTATCACTACTAATGTATTATTTATAACTACCACTAAGTTTATGTCCGACACTGGTCGGGCCTAATAATTTTTTTTTTTTTTATAGATCTAAGATTTGAATACTTATTGTTAGTTCACATATGAAGATACAATAAATAAATACATGCATAATAAAAAAAAAAAAAAATTAAAACACTGATCGATTTGTAATGACGCAGAAGACATTCAAATTCCTTTACAAAAAATTTACCACATACATACATACAAACACTTGCTGCATTCCATTTTACAATGGAAATATTGCACATGCAAAAATTCTTTTTTTTTCATGTTATTTACATGACAAACAAAAGGGAGAGAAAGGGACAGCGCGTCGCTTGTAGAGAAGCGCCGATATTTCATCAAGCTTCTTAGTTCTGTCTCTTTATAACTAGTATAGGACTGTTCCAAAACATAACTACTCCAAAAATTAGCAACAGGGTTCTTGTAGGGAACAAACGTAAAGGTAAATAACACAAAATATTTTCGGAATAGAACATGTATGAGATAAATATTTATGTATATGTTTGCACATAATTCATACTTTTAATGAAGGAAAGAAGAAGAAAATGTGTCAATACTTTAGGCAAAATGACATTAAATGATATTGCTCATTTACTTCAATAGTAGCACAACTAAAAAAAAACAGTATTGCAGAAAACGCGTTTTAAGTTTTCAATTTGCATACAACTCAATCGAGAAATGAAAAAAAATTCTTCTCTCAGGAGGTGATGGTACAAGCTATTTATATGAAATTTTTACACAAGATAAAATACGAAATGCTGCATCTTTCTGCATTATTAACTCAAAAAACGGGTTTTTTGAGTTTTGCCGCTATTGAAGTAAATGAGCGATATATTAAAAGTATTAAATATCATATTCTCAAAAATCTTATTTTTAACAAAGATATTTTTTTGTATTTTTAAAATCCTGAAAAACTTTGAATATAAAATAAATCTTCACATATGGTAACGCTGATGATGGCAAACAGAAGGCAATTGTTTTCTTTTGCAACTAAAGGCCGGGGCACAATGAATCCGTCATACGTTGAACTTCGCCTTTTTCAACTGACATTAACGCACAATGAGTACTTTATTGACGGAAACATTTGAACAGCTTCAATAGGTCGATTCTCCATTTTATTTATTAAATTCAACTTTTTGTATTCATTTCGTTTATTTCTTTTGTTTAATTTTATTTTTCCTGCCACAAGCAGATTAGGATGTGACGCACAATGAGTACTTTATTGACGGAAACATTTGACAGCTTCAATAGGTCGATTCTCCATTTTATTTATTAAATTCAACTTTTTGTATTCATTTCGTTTATTTCTTTTGTTTAATTTTATTTTTCCAGCCACAAAACACAAAAACTTAATCAGAACATACCAAAAAAATCAACCAATATCTGTCAAACTACTAAACGTACACAAAAAGTTAAAAGTTGACCAAATTTTGTACTTTGCGTTGACGGACAGGTACTGAATGTAACAGACCTCATAAGAAACCATGTATTTCAACTTAGCTGTCAGTTGAAAAAGGCGAAGTATAACGCATGACGGATTCATTGTGCCCCGGCCTTAACTTCATTGTGAAACGCGATGTCAAAATCAGATTTTCCAATAGCAAAGCGTTGCCGTCGCTTTATTTCGTTGTCTCCATACAAAATGTATGGACATGAGAACTTTTGACAGCTAAAACACGCTTGTCGCTTTTGTTTAGGGATGGCTGGAAGCTATGATACGAAAAATTTCTGCAGTAAAAATTTGCAAGATACTCAGTCAAGAACTGCCAATTTACACTCTCAATTTGTTTTCTCATTTACTTCTTTTTTGGGTAAACGAACGCAATTTAGTAAAGTTCAGTAAACAATTTTAAAAACTTTTGTGTGCGCGAACACAATTAATGTTGTCGATGAGGCATGATTAATATAGTACAAGGGTAACATTAGTTCATTTATAACAAAAAGGTTTTTTTCGATATCTTGTAAGGTATGGAACAAGATAAGAAAAAAAATTAAATAAATTGGAACAGATATAAGGTGTCCTTAACGTGACCAGATGGTTTTTGCAAAACGCGGGACATGATCGATCAAAAAGCGGGATGTGTAATGTGCATACACACAGTTTCGTTTATATTTAGGAGGTTCAGTTTTCAAGTCAAAAGAAACGCTCTTAAGAAAACAAAAATATTCATCTATATCGTCGCCTAAAATCCAAAAGGCCATAACAACCAAAAAATTCAAAATAGACTTTTTGATTGATTGTGATGTGACTAACCAAAATACATATTTTCCTAAAATTTTACTCACATATGTTCAAGAATAACGATTTTATTCATTACTCAATTTGGCACCTAACATATAAATAGTATTAAATTTATGAAGTTTTTTGCTTCTCCTGTAAAATAGTAAAAAGTGTACTCACGGCCTTTTGGATTTTAGGTAACGATATATGGTAGATTCTTTTCTGGCGTTACATGACATTTGCACGACAAAAAGTTGAAAAAAATTATAGAAACATGTTTGAAAAAAGTTTTTTTCTTAAAATTGAAAAGTGATTGAATAGCTCTATATTCAGTGAAAAAATGCGAACAATCAAAGTCAAGGATTTCAAGATATATTCAAAATATGACCTGGCGTTCGTTACAAAAAACAGAAGTGGGGTTTGACTTGACTAACAAAATTGCTTAACTCTGCGAATTCGGCAAGTATTTTTAGACAAAACTTTTTTGTTAGGACTTGGACTGATATACATTTATTTCTAAGCTTCTAGATTAAAAAAACTTTTTTCCTTTGTTTTCCGTTTTAGTATCTGGCGTGGCATTACTTAAATTCTTCTTGAAATTTTTTGGTTCAAAATTACGAAAAAGATATATAAAAGTGTATGAAAACTATATTTGTTATTTATATATACTTATTAGCTTTTACCCGCGTCTCCCTTCACGTTGTATTTTGGAAAATATACTTAAAATTTATGAATGGTTTGTTAGTCGCTGATAAAGGCAATAAAAAATTAAAAAACAGAATAAGAACCGCTTTTAAGACTTGTTAAACTATTTAACCTGAATCGAGAATTACTCTAATAAGCCAGGAAAATTTATTTTTCGGAAAAAAATCCGTACCATATACAAAAAACCGGTTCTCGGATACAACAATATGCTTTGTTTGACGGTGGTAATGTAGCATTCCATTGGTGAAGGAATTTAAAAATTGGTTTAGAGGTTTGGGCGTGAAAGCGAAGAAAGCAAACGAACAAACTCAAAACCAAAGCTTTAAGTAAATTTTAAACAAACATTGTAGTATGCAGAGAAATAATCACAATCTGGCGTAACGTTACACACTTTTGAATAATAATATTATATTAAATATTTGTTTTACAAACTATTTTATTATTATTATCACATTAGTTAATAACACTTTGATAACATGCAACATTTCACACACTTGCGATCGTCAGCGTAGAGATAATAAGAATAAATGCTACTTTTCCTGGCGTTACGCTACATTGAAATTACATTTAAAAAAAAAAAAACTTAATTTTACCATTAATTGATACATATACGTATAATGGTTTTCTTTTCATTTGTCTATGATTAGTTGTTGCTGTACACTCAAAATATTCCTTGCTTAAAAATACGAAACATTTTTTCGTAATTTTATTTTTGTACAATAAACGAAAATTTTGTACATTTTATGAAAACATTTGTAGCTTGTGCAGGAAGACAGATTTCGTAATTTTACGAATTTCGTTAAGTTAAAAAAATTATTTCGTACATATATTTTTGTTCATAGTTTTTTCGTTTATTTTATTAAATTTAAGAGAAAATAAAAAATATTTTATAAAAGTAGAAATTTCGTAAAATAAACAAATTTTGTTTTGTTATCATTTTCTTTGCAGTACAAAATTATTCTTGAATCTATACAAGTTTCGTCAATTTTACGAATTTTTTTTTTTTGAAATATGAGAATAAAAACTATTGTTTAATTTTATTTTGTAATATTTTCCCAATTTATTTTCCTGTCATTGTACATATATGTATGTTGTATAAAAAATTTATTAAATAAATTTCAATTAAAATAAAAAGTTATTATAATTATTGTTTTTTATGCTGAGAAAACAACTGGAACGAACGGTAAATCTCCTCCAGGCACACCAACGAAGAATACGTAACAGATCTTATAATTGACAATTGAATATTTGGTTATTGTTTGTACAAACAGAGATAAAATTGTTTTTTCGTCGTTCGTCGGCGTAAGAAATAGAAATAAATCTATCGCAGAATTCATCACCCTCGACGAATTTCGTTCTACAGTGGTGCGGTGCTAATTTTCATATAAACAAATGTGTTTTATTGAAAGTTCGCAACGAATAATTCGTTGTTCCTCCCAGTTGTGTTCCCAGTTTGATTCGTGCGTTTCAGTGAAAATATGTATGTATGTACGAGTATATGTATGTGATGTGTGATGCTGTAACAATTCCCATTAAATTATCTTTTTCTTCCTATTGTTACAACATTCAATTCGAATATGTAATTTTTTGCAGATTTTTATGTTTCAAAGATTTCAGTTTTACACAAAATTTCGTATATAACACAAAACTGTTTTTCATAATTCACGAATTTATGTTGTAATATAAACACTCTGTTTCGTAAATTTCCAAAAAAAAATTTGTAAAAATACAAAATTTTGTTATTTACAGACAAAAAATAAATTATTTCGTAAAAAAACAAATATCATTTGTACTATGTACGAAGGAGTTCGTACCGTAAAAACAACGAATATTTTCGTAAAATAAACCACATTTTTCGTTTATTTTATCTATGAAATATTTTGAGTGTAGCAATACGTTTGTATTAAAAGTATTGCTGTGCAATTGCTCCTAGAAGTATAACGAGCAAAGAGAAAATGCTCCTAAAATGAAATAAAATTTACCAAAACGAGAAGCCTAACTTTGTGGCTCATATTTCGCAACCACATCTAAGAAAAGCTTCGAACTCTGTTTTGGGAATTCAAAACCGGGCAAAAACCAAAAATGATGACAACCGTGTTACATATGGGGGGATTTTGGTTATTTTCATACCGAGAGTTTCTTGGCTATGTGTGTGTGTGAGTTTGATTCTTTCTGGGTATGTGAATGTATATACATACACTTGTGTGTACAAAATCATGACCTTAATTTTGTAAATGTAGGAAAATAAAAAAGAATATTAGAGAAACATCGTAAGTTCGAGCAGCAAAAGTAAGGACACAAGTAAGGGAATGTACTCAAAAAAATTACAAAATTTATGCAAAATATTACTTTTTAAATACTTGGGTGGTGTTATTTGATTGTGTAAAGCACCCATTTAGTAAAAAAACAATGAATGGTGACTAAATGAGTGCTTTACACAATCAAATACTACCAGCCAAACACTTAAAAAGTAATATTTTGCATAAATTTTGTAATTTTTTGAAGTAAATTCCCATAATATATAAGGTGTGTCCTTACTTTTGCGGCTCGAGCTTACGATGTTTCTCTGATATTTTATTTTTTATTTTTCTACATTTACGAAGTTAAGCTCATAATTTGTCGAGTCAATTTATTAATTATGCTTTGCTCTTGTGTGTTTAGTCGTTTTTTGTTGTTTAGTTTTTGAAATAAAGAAAAAAATCTAAGAAACTTTAATTATCGTGTCTGTCATGACTTTCACATCCGTGTGAAAGTGAATCTTTTCCGCATATTTTCGTGTCCCGACATTCACTTCCGAATAATTTTTTCGTTTTACTTTCGACTGCACCAAGCAACGTGTAAGTAAATAGAATCGCATTTTTTCCTCAATAAAATTAATTTAATTTAAACAAATTTTAAAATTAGTCTTGATATCTCATCTACCTAATTCGGAAATTTAAACCAATATATATTTGGTTTTAATACATAGAAAAGGGGATATGAAAAACATTCCCACATTAGCAAGCAATTTTGCAAAAATATTTGGAAATATGCAGACACCAAATCTTCTTTTTTGAGATTCGGAAATTTTCATTCTAATTGAAAACGTTCGAAAGTCATGACAGACACGTATATCGTGGCGTGTCCTCAGTTTTGCAGTCTATTGTATGAATGTGTGTGTGCATACCCTGCAAATAATATTGGATTACGTGGTCCAATCTAGATGAAACAGACTAGTTACATCATGGACCCATGTAATTGGGGTTGCCAGTCGGGTTTGTTTTGGCTGGATTGTCCCGCTTTTTAAGTACCTGTCCAGTTTCAAGCTAAAATAAAATTTATCCAGCTAGAACAATTTTCTACCAAATGTTCTTAATATTTATTGCCTTAAATTTCTAACGATAAACTATACATCGTCTATTGCTGTCTTCGCGCAATTTATAACCAATTACCAAAAGATTTGTAAAATTACACAATATGGTCCTACTTTTTAATGAAAATTGAAAGCAATGAATTAGAAAATTTACGAAAAGTTGCATGTTTCGTCCCTTCAATACCAGTTAGTAACGCATTTTGTGAAAGAGTTTTTGGTATCTTAAGTCTTTCGATCTTGCTAGAGCGGACATATTAATAAGAACTATCTTATAGGAATCTTGCAAAGATTTTGAAAGATTTCTTCAAATACCTAAAGGTTTGGAATTAGCAAAACCCGTAAGCGCAAATATTAAAAATATGTGACAAAAAAAATAAAATTGGGATGTTGAGCTCAAAAGTTGTGAAACTGTTGGCAATAGTTGGCCCCAATAGTTACGTCTTAGAAACGTCTTGATGGATATAATTTTATTTTATGTATATCTTTATTTCATTACTTTACCGCATTTGTAATGCAAAATTTAACAAATATTTGCTCCGGCCACCTAACAAAGCATATAAACGGTATAACTCTATTCGATCAGCTGTTGACGCTGAGCACAACATATTGACTATAGGTAGTGAAAAAATATTATGATGGAAAATTACTCAACTGTTGAGTGGAGCGGAACTACTCAACTATTAGTTTCGAAGACAAACCCTCAACGGTTGCACAACAGCTACAACTTAAGGCTGGGTTAGCCGAACGTGGCTGTTACTGTACCGTACCGTACCGTTCTGTTAGCACGTTGGTGCACTTATAGAGCATTTAAAAACCTGCGTAAGCTTTACTTTGTTTTGTTGTTTTAGTATGAAAAAGGAACAGCTGTTCACAAAACAGTGATGAGATATAAAAAAGTTCAAATGGTGACTGTAGCGAAGAAAAAGTGCCTAAAATATCTAAATGCTTCTAAAACTATATCGAAACACGTACATAAAAATACATGTGTGTATGTACATATGTATGTTATACATTTATAATAAATAAATATGTTCATACACACATACATATCGATGGACACAAGTAGAAAGGCCCTAACTCGCATTTTCATGAAATTGAACTTTTCAGCGATTCCAATACATTTCACACAAATACACCTCGTCACAAAAATGTATTGCAATAGCGTAAAAATAACACTTTTACAAGCAGTTTAACAAAGCAGTTGTACTGCTTATTATTATATTTTATCTTCTCCTTTAAAATTACAATTATTTGAGTTAGGGCCTTTCTATTTGTGACCAACGATATGTATGCAATATGAAATAATTTTAACATGTGTGCATAAACAAAAAGGGGTTTTATACCATTTAAATCCTTTGATACATATCACATTTATATTAGCCCATACATATTTATAAATTTTTTTTTAAGACTTTTTTTTTATTTATTGTATCTTCAATTATGAACTAACAATAAGTATTCAAATCTTAATCTAAAGTATAATTATTAGGCCCAACCAATGTCGGACACAAACTAAGTGATAGTTATTAATAATTGTAAGTAGTGATAAGCACAAAAAAAATATTTTTAAGCAGCTGCATCTGGAGTGTTGTTTATTAGAGCCCTTGTATATCTCTTTTTTAAGCGGATGTGTCCAGTAAAGTTCAATATATTACGAGCAAGCGGATTAGGATGTGACTCGAGTTTTGTTAGGTATTTGCCTGCGCATTTTGCAATTTCTTCAGCCACTAGTGTCATATTTAAATCACGATGTATATTTGAATTTTTGATGTACCATGGAGCCGACGTTATCAAGCGTAAAATTTTGTTTTGCCTTCGTTGGATTTTCTCAACATTTGAAGCTGAAGCAGTGCCCAAAAGCTGAATTCCGTAGCACCGTATTGGCTTTAAAAGCGACTTATATATTAAAAGTTTGCAGTCTAGGCTGAGTGTTGAATTCCTACCAATCAGCCAATGTACCTGAGTTAATTTAAGTTTCATTTGTGAAAGCTTTAAATCAATGTGGTCGTCCATGTAAGTCGTCGATCAAGGTGTATACTAAGATATTTCACATGTGAATGTTGAGGAACAATTTTATTGTTAATCCGAATGCGGGAAGAAGTAGCTCTTCGTAAGGTAAATGTTACTTGAACACACTTTTGTTCATTTACGTTAATTCTCCATAAGTTTAACCATAGCTCCATCTGGCTAATGTGTTCCTGGAGTTTGCGGGATGCCTCATCAGGGTTTTCGTGCATACTAAGGCAGGCTGTATCGTCAGCAAATGTGGAAGTATGGATACTACTGCTCACAGGCATATCACAAGTATAAATCAAATATAAAACTGGTCCCAGTATACTCCCCTGTGGCACACCGGATGAGATAGTTTCAGGCCTACTCGTAAAGTCTCCTTCCGCAACAGTGAACTTACGGGAAATAATGTAACTTTCCAAAAGATTTAAAATGTTTATTGGTAAGTAAGTCTTCAATTTCAAAATTAGGCCTTCATGCCACACTTTATCAAATGCCTGGGAAACGTCAATAAAGAGCGCAGAACAACAATTTTTTTCCTCAAAAGTTCTTCTTATAAATTGAACCAATCTGTGTCTGCTCAATGGTGCTATGCTGACTTCTAAAACCAAATTGATGATCTGGTATGCACCCACTACTAATTAGAATTGGGGACAAATTTGTTTTGAGCAGTTTTTCGAAAAGCTTTGACATTGTTGATAGTAAACTTATTGGCCTATATGACTCAGCCTTGGTTAGATCTTTGTCCGGCTTTGGAATCATTTTTAACTTGGCAAGATTCCAGCTGTATGGATAATACTCTAGCCGTAAAATGGCATTAAAAACGAACAACAGGATTCTCATTGCAATACTAAGCAAGTTCATCAGCAATACCCGGAGCTTTCTTCGGGTTGAGTTCGGCAATTAATTTTTGTAAATCAAGCGTCTTAGACTTAATGTGTTGAGGGGTAGAGCGACTACACTCGGCAAATCAGCAACACCAGTACATATGTTTGGCGTAAAAACGGATTTTAAGTGCTCAGCAAATATGTTACATTTTTCAGTATCGCTTCTTGCCCAACCTCCGGTAGATGTGCGTAGAGGTTGCTTATACTCAACGGGTGTTTTAAGCTTCCTAGCTCTTCTTTTTTCACGTACGAGACGTTCAATGTCTGAAGTATAAATTCTATTAAAACCAGTCTGCGGATGGGGGGTAGTGGAATGTTCAGCAGACTGTTTAATATTTTTGTTAGGATTGGCAATGCTAGATTCAATATCGTTGGGTGTTCTTAGCGTAATATTTTCCGTGCAATGACTACTGAGATTTTTTTGAACCCCAGCCAATTAACACGATTGATTATCTTCACATATGGGTCAGGTAAGTTACTTCTTAATGGGCTACAAATTGTAATGATCTTTGGCGAGTGATCGGACGAGAGATCAAGAGGAGCTTGAACCTGAATTAAATCCCTAGAAATATTTTTTATGACGCCAAAATCTATAACATCCGGAATTTTTTGTATGTCAATAGGCCAATAAGTGGGCTCCCCACTCGAAATGACATCCAAGCCCATTTTTGAAATTGTGTTGAACAATGCTCGACCTCTGGGTGTAATAAGACGCGAACCCCAAAACGTATGTTTTTCATTGTTGTCGCCAGCTGCTACAAAACGAGGTCCAAGAGATTTGTAGAAATTTTCGTATTGATCTTCAGTGATTGAAACTCTGGGAGGGGAGTAAATTGATGATATCACGAAGTTTGTACCAAAACTTTCAATGCCAATATTTGTTGCTTGTAGGTGTTGTTCACAAATGTTGTCAAGAATATAGTGCTTAAGTCTTGACTTTATTAGAATCGCTGATCCACCACATGCTCTTCCTCTAGGGTCCTTTGAATCATATAAGGTGTAGCCATAAATTTTAAAAATGCTTCTCGAAGTCAAATGAGTCTCAGAGACTAGCATTACATCAATATTTCTTTCCGTGAGGAAGTGCTCAAGTTCATTTTTATGTTGGCGAATGCCGTTTGTGTTTCAGAAACATATTTTTAACGTATTCATGGCTTGTTAATTAATGCTTGAAGCAGTGTATTCTGCATTCGAAAAATTTCCTGCATCATGCTAGTCATATTTGTTGTAAAATTGTTTATAGTTTGCACCAAATTATCAATAGTAGCCTCAAGGCGATTGAAATTAAAGCTTGAATTTGTATTTGTTTAATTATTTGCCGGTGAAACATTTTGTGTGGGAGTAGAACTAGCCCTAGCAGCATCTGCATACGATACACGCGAAGTAACTGGTTAGCTCATGTGAGCAGAAGTGGCGGATGAAGCGTTTGCTGTTTGAACTGGAACTAATTTAGGTTTTTGCACCATAGCCTGCTTGACGAAAGAGTACACAGGACAACCTCTGTAGTTAGCGGTGTGGTTACCTCCACAATTACTGCATTTTTTTCTGCTTGATCTTTTGGCTTAGTGCAGCTAGCAGTACCATGCAATTCACCGCAGATAACACAAACTGTAGGTAATTTGCAGTAAGTTCTTGTGTGACCATATTCTTGGCAATTATGGCACTGTACGGGACCTGATCATTTATGTGGCTCGTCAACTGTGATTTTTCGATATAAGAGGTATTTTAGGTTATAAATTGGATGTGTCTCGTTTTTTTAACTTTATATCATTCGGCTCCAGTTCAACACGAAATAGAAACTGGCGGATTTTCTCCCTATTGAATATATTAGTAACATTTTTTACTTTAAATCCTTGTATGATGAGTGCTTCTTTTACTTCTTCGGGATTAACATAAGAATCAATGCCCTTCAACACGATTTGCATACCTTTAGCACTCTTAAGCTGGTATGTATAAAAACTTGTTTTATTTTTTTTTGAATTCTTTTACTATTTTGTGGAAATCTTTTTCTTCGTATATTGGAATTTTAGTTTCGTCAATGTTACCACGTTTTATTGGAATAACGTGAAATGCGTTCTCACCAATTGCCGAGAATAATTTTTTAATAAGGGAGTTAGAAATTTTTTCTCTCAAATATATTGGTGGTGGTTTGGAGGTTTTTGTCGAAGATACAGTGGGTTGGTCATTATTAGCCTGCAATACTGAAAAACGATTACTACGATTAATTGATGCAGCGTCGTTATCCTTGGATATCTTGGGAAGCGATGAGATTTTTGAAGAATTTGGGCTTCGCCCACGCCTTACAACTGTAATATATCTGTCCATTCCGACTTGAACTTTAGATTTTTGACTATTGTTATCTAAAGTGATAACTTGATTAAGTGATGAACACGAGCCAGAAGCGGATGATATCGCTGACTTAATTGAAGAAGTACCAGGCAACTCAAATGTTGACAAATCACTAGTTGGGATTGGGCAAAGCGAAGTTGAACGCTGACGAAAAATTGGATTTGCCGTTAGAAAAATACTATCACCAGATATTTTATTTTTATTGTTTTTATTAAGAGCTCCAGAACTCACAGTACTACTATCATCAGATTTTTTATTTTCATTGATTTCATTAAGAGTTTCATAACTCACAGTAAAATAAGCATTTCTGCCGTTAGAACTCACTTCAAAATTTTTTTCCTTTGAGGTACTCATGCAGAGTATTATTCCTCAAGGGTTCTTTGTTTGTATTTTTTTTTTGTTTGCGTTTTTTGTTTGTTTTTGTTATTTCTACTATGTAAAAATATTAGCAAAGCAATAAAGCTTATTTATTACCGTCAGTATGTACCTATTACGAATAATATGTACTACAAATATTTTTTTTTGTATAATGTTTTTTTTGTTTAGTAGGTATTTAAGAAAAATTCAGCTAATCGAGTATTCACTATGAAGGTACAACCAAGAATGATATACATATTTATGCATTTCTTTTTCATATACATATATACATAAGTACACTAGCTGAGCCCGGCGAACAATGTATTACTCTCAATTATGTTAAATTTTTTTTAACTTCAAATTACTCCACACAGTGGTCACTTGTTGGGTCAGAAACAAAACAAAAACCTACCGGGTATTGATCCAAACCTGTGTTGAGCCCCACAACTCTTATAATTCCAGAGATCATGCGTTAGGAACAAACACACACTAGGATTTTATATACATAGATATAGATATACATACATATGTATATATTTCTGTACATAAGTATGTATATACATAACCATTTATTTATGTATTAGTAGATTGTTAATGGCGGAGGACGACATGTTTTGGGAATTCAAAACCGGGAAAAAACAAAAACGTTGGCAACCCTGTTACAAATGGGGGGATTTTGGGGATTTTCATGCTGAGAGTTTCTTGGCTATGTGTGTGTGTGTGTGCGTGAGTTTGATTATTTGTTTATGTGTATGTATACTTGTGTGCCCAGCTTTTGTTGTTATTGTAGAGAAACGTTGTGCGTACAGTGCATGGTTGTATGTATATGTGGGTGTTGTATATGTGTATGTGTGTGAGTTTGATTCTTTCTGTGTATGGGAATGTATGTACACTTGTGTGTACAGGTTTTGTTGTTATTGTAGAGAAACGTTGTGCTTACAGTGGATGTATACATACAGTATATGTATGTGTGGGATGTTTGTGTATGTATGTGTGTGTGTATATGTGTGCGTTTTTGTATTTAATTGTATGTTTGTCGGTCTCAGATACTTTTGTCGTAGTGGCAGACAATCATTATACCCAGTAGGAAATGTCGATGGTGAAAGTGTACTGAGTCGCTTTTGACTTTGTCACCAGTACTACTATATAATTATATCCCATTCAATAATTTTCACTATAGACATTTTGCATATGCTTGTCATTTAAAATCTACTAGTAACACTAAAACAATTGAATAGGTATGACTACGTGGTTCTTATTGGAACGTAGAGACATACCAACCAGACAGTTAGTTACTGTTATATTTCTATAATTTATGTACATACAAAAAGGTATGTATATTGACAAGTTGTTGCAAAATCTTTCCTTTTTACTGACAGATAGAATAAAACGTATTATACTAAATATAATGGTCACTAGAATTTTAGTGTTGACACAAAGACACTTGATCCCTGTCTGACTGCAGGGTAGTGACAACGAATTCGTGTGTATGTAGAATCATTATTTTTGTTGTTGTGAGTTGTCGTTGCTATGCATATGTATGGTTATTGTGCTCGTATGTATGCATGCATTTTTTTATTTCTGGGGAAATATTCTAGTAGCTGCAGATAGTGGCAACCCTGATATCTGCTGAAAATGGAAGTGGAGAGGGAATGTATTTGATAATGTATGTACATATATGTTTTTGGAGTAATGTACGTGATCGTATGGTGGGAGACGAAAGTGATGTTATGAAATCTTCGTTTATTTATTTAAGAAATATTGTTTCGGATTTCATGACAGAGGAGTTTTAATTGCATAATATTATAAAATTTCATTATGTATGTATGTTTGTGTATTACGTGATCACTTCTTTGTGTATGTGTGTGCCAGTATGTAAATGATTTTCTCGCGCTGATATTTATATGTAGGTAGAAATAAATTGTTTTCAATATCGACATTTGGTACTATAAAATACCATCATATATCTGAACTTCCCTAATCCTAGTATGTTTTTATACATTAACGAAGGTTTATTCATATTGAAATTTCTTATTTCAATACGGAAAAATATTAATTTACAGTATTCATTTATTAAACTCATTAGTTTTTAGGTATTTCAATATACATTTTCTATTATATTGAAAATTATTGAATTAATGTGAAGCATTCTTATTTTTAAGCTGCACATTTTCACTGAGTGTATTGATTGCTTATCTATACATTGTGCTCTGACTAAACGACGCTTCATATATTTTCATGATGTAGATATGTAAGTGTGATTGTTAAGATCTAATAAATACTTGAGCATTGCATGCAAATAATATTGGAGTATGTGGGCCAATCTAGATGAAACAGTCTAGTTAAATCATAGTCTCATGTAATGCAGTCAGGGATCATATCGTTTTCATACAACCATTCAATGCTGCACGATAAATATTCGTGTTTAAACGAATATGATCGTTCTTCTTAGGCACTCACAAATTGTATGCGAGTAGGCTATAACTATTCCATATGGGGTAGTTTTTGGGGTTAGCCCGATGTAATGCAATGTTGTACCATGTGGTCCAACCCCAGGACATCGCAATGTTAAATCGACCACCTTTTTTTCATATATTTGGAGTAGTTTTGGAGTACTCCAACTCCTCTTTGGACTAGTCCTTACATGCATGTATGGACTAGTCGCATTATCTGCAGGGTTGATAAGAAATTTGATATGTATACATACAAATTGATTTTATGTGTGTATGTATGTATGTATGTATGTATGTACGTACATACAAATAAGAGTACAACTCAATCTTTGAATTCATTTTTTTTTTTTGTCTTGTGATATCTTTTTGTTGTGTATTATCTGAAATTAAAAACGTTGTTTTATCTGCATTTACTTAAAAGTTTGTGAAGATTTTCTGTTTTAAGTAAAACTGAATTCCTGAAGATACATACTCTATAGTAATAGTAACTATAATAGAAATATTTCTTATACTTAATTTACATTTTTTTAAAGTTGATGTAATGTTAGTTAGTCTACGTTTGACATTTTTGGGGGTATGCAATTTTTACTAACTATAGCCTGTTTTCTTCACTTTCTACATTTATTTTTGGAAATCTTGCATTGCTTTTTTATAAAATTTATAAACATTTTTAAATGAAACTGATCCGGCACTCCAGCTTAGATACTGATAGTGTTTTTTTTCTTTTGTTTTTTGTTACTCAACTTGCTGTTTATTTTTTATTGATAAACATTGGAAATCAAAAGGGAGTTTTATATTGTAATTATTATTTTCATAATTGTTGAAAACAATCGCTGCTTTTTGTTTGTTTTTTGCGATGAAATCATTTGAATTACTTTTGAAACCTTACATGTTTATAAAAATTATGTTATTTTCTATATTGCTTAATTTATAAGACTTTTAGAATTTGTACTTTGGTGGTTATATTTTCTATTATACGATTATGAATAAGAATGCACTAAGTTGATGTCTTTGCTTACTGTTTCAAATTAAAATTTTATTCAACTGAATAAAGGGAGATTTTTTCTTAAACTCTAATGCAGTTAGAAGCGCTGGAGATTCTTTCATATAACAGCTTTTTTGAAATTTTTGATACATAGTATAATATAGAATTGGATAACATTTATTTTTAATTTTTATGTTAAGAAGTACGGGTATGAGACTGAATTTAAATGTACTTTTAAATTAGTTAAATCATAATGAACAAACACATTTTCTTCTTTAATAGCGATCAACAGAAAACGAACTCGTTTTCATATAATTTAGGTATACCCTATCGACGGCTCCTCTAGGATACAAGATGACTTTGTATGACGAAATTTCTGTTGCTTTATACTGATAATATGTTTACATTAATAAGATACATATACATATGTTTATTTTATGAAGGGTGAGCACCTATGGCTTTTATTTAATGTTCTATATGATTTTTTTGTTTTTTTTTCATTTTATTAAAGTTCAGCGTATTGTATATATATTTCTGAAATGTTTAAGTGTGTTATGTGTGCCCATCGGGCAGAGTGTACGTATTAGTTGGTCAGTCAGTCTCTATTTTTATTTATTTTATTTTTTTTTTCTTTTAATGTGCCACTCCTTTTTCCAGATTTTACTACTTGGAATAGAGAATTTTTGTATAATTTTTTGCTGGGTATATACATTAGGTATGTAGAAATTAGTTTAGATACAAAGAAATGCATGTTTAATATACAACTATTGTATCAAATCGATCTCAAATAACTCAGTTACCTCTACCAGCAATTCACCGTTGGTGTATTCATAAAGTGTTAGAAACAATGAAATATCTATGTTTTGAGAGAATTTTTCCCCTCAAGTATTTCTACATGAGGTTTGAGGGGTCAATCACTGTCTCATTCATATGTAATGATTATTCACTTAAAAAACGTCATCATCACCATCAATCATCTCCGTATACAATACATTCATGAGTTGGGTTGATCCAGATACAATTGCTGTCTCATCACCTTCTAACAGCTTTATATATTTTGCTAGTATGCATGCCTTAGCATGCTTCTATAGATAGTGACGTAAGAGTCCGAGATGTAGAGTGTTACAATTAAAAATCTTTACTATTAGAATTTACCAGTTCGCTCTTTTGAATTTTTACAAAGTAGATACATATGTATGTATTTCATTGATCACAAAATCATAAAATTTCTTTGCTTACACAATTGTATGACGTGAGGATTTTTTTTTTTTTTTTTTTTTTTGAAATTATACATGTTTCAGCATGCTTTCATTTTTTTTTTTCTATAAATTTATGTAATACTCATACAGATACAGATATAAAGTAAGATCTGTTTACTGTATATTTTAAAATTTATGCATGCTTCAGCATGATTCTAGTTGAAGCGTATATTCATTCACTAAGTTTGTTTGATACTTATTCATACACATGTACATTCTTAAAGATTGGATATCAAAGTCCAATTTCCGTAGTTTATCTATATTTTCTAAAGATCTGATAGCTAAAGAAATAAATAGAGTGAAGATCTTCTATAATAATCCCATTTTCATATTGTAAAATTTTGCGTGCTAGCGCTTTCGATGGGAAAATATACATACAACTTTATAAAAAGTGATAATATGATGTGCTGCAGAATATTGCACTGAAGTTTTAGCAATATTTCATTCAGACCAACAAGTTTAGAGAATTCCACTACATTTAGTTAATTATCTTTCTTAAGACCCATCATTCCTAATCAATCCTACAAAAAACAACACAAACTAGATTTTTCGTTTTAATTTTATTTTTATTTTTATTAAATTCAACATTTTGCACATCTTTAAATTACTTTATACTATATTAAGCAGCTTTTTCTCATTTGTTGAGTAAACTTTAATCGGAAGCATTTTAATGGTGAGATGAATTTTTCTATTTTATGCACTAAGTAAATCTTTTTATATACCAATCCACTTATATGAATCATTAAAGCTAATTCTTTTCACATCATTCCTTTTAATGCTCAATTAAATCATTGTACTATTGATGCTTTCATAATGCTATATGTTGAGTAGTGATTAATGTTGTATTTATGCATTAATTTTCCAAAGTGTTTGTTGAAAAATTCTTTGCCATCATCTGTTTGTAAGTTTTTTGGTACTCGTACCACTTCAAAAATATTTTCCATTCCCTTGGTTTTTAGAGTACAGCTTTTATTTTCAGCTGTACTAAACTTTGAGAATGTGTCAATTACAGTCTTCAAAAATCAACAATTTATATTTTCTGTAGAATAGTTCTCCATTTCACCTAACTTAGCTCCATAAAACTTCATATATTCCTTTCATTGCATCTCTACAAGCACAAACAATTGTTGAGATTTAATATGGAGTTCGTTTACTAAATTTCTTTTTAAAGACATTGAGTTGTTTCACAGATTTTTTCAAAAATGTTGTGATCTACATCTTGCACTTTCAGCTATTTATAATTACTAACATGTAGTTAATTTTCTAATCTATATATTTAACCGTAAACTCTTCAATTTGTTTTTAATTATTTAATTTTTAGAATTGCTTTTTCAATTTTATAACTGTCTTCTTTCTCTAATTTTATTTCACGTTGTAGTTCCTCAATTTGCATTTAAATATATTCTTGAATATTAATGCTTTAAGCTATATTATTAATTTGTATTGTATTTTATCTTCATTCAGTTTGAGGTAACTATCAACAATAGTTTGTATCTAATTCATTTATGCCTTCCAATACTGATAAGTCAGTATAAATGTCTTCAGATTTGGAAGTCTATGATTAAAATCATCGTCATCATCATTCTCAGTATTAGCATCAGTAAATATGATGGTATTATCAAATATTGTTCCTTCTACTAGTTTCTTTGGGGTACTTGTCTATATCTTGAGTGAAGGTTTCTCAGGCTTTAAACTTGTATATTTTCAACTTCTGTCTTGATTTTACTTTCTTCTTTCATAAGAATTCTTTTAATATTTTTTGAACTATTTATGAATTCTTCTGTTATAGGTTTAAATGTATCTTTTAGTTGTTCACTTATATCTATTTCACCAGTTTTTTTACTACGAAGCTTTTTCTTCAACACATTTCTTGTCAACACCAACTGTTTTAAAATTTTCTCATCCATGTTCGCTAAGGGCAAATAACAGGTATCAGCAATCAGATCAGCTTTTCAGGACCTGGTTTGGTTTTCAGATCAGCTTTTCAAGACCTGGTCTGGTTTTCAGATCAGCTTTTCAGGACCTGGTCTGGTTTTCAGATCAGCTTATTAGCACCTGGTCTGGTTTCCAGATCAGCTTATCAGGACCTGGTCTGGTTTTCAGATCAGCTTATCAGGACCTGGTCTGGTTTTCAGATCAGCTTTTCAGGACCTGGTCTGGTTTTCAGATCAGCTTTTCAGGACCTGGTCTGGTTTTCAGATCAGCTTTTCAGGACCTGGTCTGGTTTTCAGATCAGCTTATCAGGACCTGGTCTGGTTTTCAGATCAGGCTATCAGGATCGGGTCTGGTTTTCAGATCAGCTTATCAGGAGCTGGTCTGATTTTCAGGTCAGCTTGTTAGGAGCTGGTCTGATTTTCAGGTCAGCTTATTAGGAGCTGGTCTGGTTTTCAGGTCAGCTTATTAGGAGCTGGTCTGGTTTTCAGGTCAGATGAAATAACTAAAGTCTATCTTTTATTAGCAGTATTTTTTTTTCTATAACGAAAATCGTTTAATTCAATATATTTGCTTATAATCAAAAATCCATATTTATCCTTCCAACACTCTACAAATTTTTTAAAACTTGTCAAAATTCATATTACTGCCAACATGAACCTTGTAAACATGCTTCATATTTTCCTCATCTTACTTAAACATTATAATTACATTTGCATTGTCTCTTATTAAATGCTTATAGCCATATTCATAAAAATTTTAAACAGCATTTCAAATGTTGTTTGAGCAAAATTCGCTAAAATTGTATTCATAATAGAATATTAGCGTAAAAACGTTTTTTAACTTGCGTAAATCACCAAATCTTAAAAATTAAATGCACCCATATTTAAAATAATTTTGAATTGACGTCGTTGTAGTTTTGCTTCTTGCTTATTTATATTTTTAACTTTGTCTGTATGTATGTATGTATGCATGTATTAAGAATTATGCTTATGTTTGGCACAAGTAGAATGAGTCATCATTATTCTGTCGCCCCGTAAAAAAAATATACACGTACACGTACATATGTATGTATATTATTCTGCTTTCCACATGCAACATCAGCAAATATCATAATTGAAATGTATTAAGCTTCATTACCAGAAAAAAATAAATGTATAATATCCCATTCTTTTAATTATGAAATTATGTAATTTCTTTAACTATTCATATATAGATAATTTTAGTATAAATATATGTTTTTAAACCTCAGATAGTAGTAGGGAACTGGGCATCCGGCCCCAATTAAAATTGTGAAATTGTTGCTGAAATTGTTAAATTTGGGTAATTAAAATTTGAAAATTTTAAAATTCTTGAAATTTGATACCTACGAGGGTGGTTCAATAAGTCCTTTAAATATTTTTCGAGGGTGGTTCAATAAGCCACTCTTATTTTTTTAACATAAGGAGTTTTTGTTTACATTAAGTGTATGTCTGTCTCTCTCTCTGTCTGTCTGCATGACCGTGGAAATTTGAGTCTTTCAGTGATTTGGGTTGTGTAATAATTTCTGGGTGTCCTTTGTCGGGGTTATGGGTAATTAAACTTAAAAATTTTAATTACCCAAATTTAACAATTTCAGCAACAATTTCACAATTTTAATTGGGGCCGGATGCCCAGTTCCCTACTACTATCTGAGGTTTAAAAACATATATTTATACTAAAATTATCTATATATGAATAGTTAAAGAAATTACATAATTTCATAATTAAAAGAATGGGATATTATACATTTATTTTTTTCTGGTAATGAAGCTTAATACATTTCAATTATGATATTTGCTGATGTTGCATGTGGAAAGCAGAATAATATACATACATATGTACGTGTACGTGTATATTTTTTTTACGGGGCGACAGAATAATGATGACTCATTCTACTTGTGCCAAACATAAGCATAATTCTTAATACATGCATACATACATACATACAGACAAAGTTAAAAATATAAATAAGCAAGAAGCAAAACTACAACGACGTCAATTCAAAATTATTTTAAATATGGGTGCATTTAATTTTTAAGATTTGGTGATTTACGCAAGTTAAAAAACGTTTTTACGCTAATATTCTATTATGAATACAATTTTAGCGAATTTTGCTCAAACAACATTTGAAATGCTGTTTAAAATTTTTATGAATATGGCTATAAGCATTTAATAAGAGACAATGCAAATGTAATTATAATGTTTAAGTAAGATGAGGAAAATATGAAGCATGTTTACAAGGTTCATGTTGGCAGTAATATGAATTTTGACAAGTTTTAAAAAATTTGTAGAGTGTTGGAAGGATAAATATGGATTTTTGATTATAAGCAAATATATTGAATTAAACGATTTTCGTTATAGAAAAAAAAAATACTGCTAATAAAAGATAGACTTTAGTTATTTCATCTGACCTGAAAACCAGACCAGCTCCTAATAAGCTGACCTGAAAACCAGACCAGCTCCTAATAAGCTGACCTGAAAATCAGACCAGCTCCTAACAAGCTGACCTGAAAATCAGACCAGCTCCTGATAAGCTGATCTGAAAACCAGACCCGATCCTGATAGCCTGATCTGAAAACCAGACCAGGTCCTGATAAGCTGATCTGAAAACCAGACCAGGTCCTGAAAAGCTGATCTGAAAACCAGACCAGGTCCTGAAAAGCTGATCTGAAAACCAGACCAGGTCCTGAAAAGCTGATCTGAAAACCAGACCAGGTCCTGATAAGCTGATCTGAAAACCAGACCAGGTCCTGATAAGCTGATCTGGAAACCAGACCAGGTGCTAATAAGCTGATCTGAAAACCAGACCAGGTCCTGAAAAGCTGATCTGAAAACCAGACCAGGTCTTGAAAAGCTGATCTGAAAACCAAACCAGGTCCTGAAAAGCTGATCTGATTGCTGATACCTGTTATTTGCCCTTAGCGAACATGGATGAGAAAATTTTAAAACAGTTGGTGTTGACAAGAAATGTGTTGAAGAAAAAGCTTCGTAGTAAAAAAACTGGTGAAATAGATATAAGTGAACAACTAAAAGATACATTTAAACCTATAACAGAAGAATTCATAAATAGTTCAAAAAATATTAAAAGAATTCTTATGAAAGAAGAAAGTAAAATCAAGACAGAAGTTGAAAATATACAAGTTTAAAGCCTGAGAAACCTTCACTCAAGATATAGACAAGTACCCCAAAGAAACTAGTAGAAGGAACAATATTTGATAATACCATCATATTTACTGATGCTAATACTGAGAATGATGATGACGATGATTTTAATCATAGACTTCCAAATCTGAAGACATTTATACTGACTTATCAGTATTGGAAGGCATAAATGAATTAGATACAAACTATTGTTGATAGTTACCTCAAACTGAATGAAGATAAAATACAATACAAATTAATAATATAGCTTAAAGCATTAATATTCAAGAATATATTTAAATGCAAATTGAGGAACTACAACGTGAAATAAAATTAGAGAAAGAAGACAGTTATAAAATTGAAAAAGCAATTCTAAAAATTAAATAATTAAAAACAAATTGAAGAGTTTACGGTTAAATATATAGATTAGAAAATTAACTACATGTTAGTAATTATAAATAGCTGAAAGTGCAAGATGTAGATCACAACATTTTTGAAAAAATCTGTGAAACAACTCAATGTCTTTAAAAAGAAATTTAGTAAACGAACTCCATATTAAATCTCAACAATTGTTTGTGCTTGTAGAGATGCAATGAAAGGAATATATGAAGTTTTATGGAGCTAAGTTAGGTGAAATGGAGAACTATTCTACAGAAAATAGAAATTGTTGATTTTTGAAGACTGTAATTGACACATTCTCAAAGTTTAGTACAGCTGAAAATAAAAGCTGTACTCTAAAAACCAAGGGAATGGAAAATATTTTTGAAGTGGTACGAGTACCAAAAAACTTACAAACAGATGATGGCAAAGAATTTTTCAACAAACACTTTGGAAAATTAATGCATAAATACAACATTAATCACTACTCAACATATAGCATTATGAAAGCATCAATAGTACAATGATTTAATTGAGCATTAAAAGGAATGATGTGAAAAGAATTAGCTTTAATGATTCATATAAGTGGATTGGTATATAAAAAGATTTACTTAGTGCATAAAATAGAAAAATTCATCTCACCATTAAAATGCTTCCGATTAAAGTTTACTCAACAAATGAGAAAAAGCTGCTTAATATAGTATAAAGTAATTTAAAGATGTGCAAAATGTTGAATTTAATAAAAATAAAAATAAAATTAAAACGAAAAATCTAGTTTGTGTTGTTTTTTGTAGGATTGATTAGGAATGATGGGTCTTAAGAAAGATAATTAACTAAATGTAGTGGAATTCTCTAAACTTGTTGGTCTGAATGAAATATTGCTAAAACTTCAGTGCAATATTCTGCAGCACATCATATTATCACTTTTTATAAAGTTGTATGTATATTTTCCCATCGAAAGCGCTAGCACGCAAAATTTTACAATATGAAAATGGGATTATTATAAAAGATCTTCACTCTATTTATTTCTTTAGCTATCAGATCTTTAGAAAATATAGATAAACTACGGAAATTGGACTTTGATATCCAATCTTTAAGAATGTACATGTGTATGAATAAGTATCAAACAAACTTAGTGAATGAATATACGCTTCAACTAGAATCATGCTGAAGCATGCATAAATTTTAAAATATACAGTAAACAGATCTTACTTTATATCTGTATCTGTATGAGTATTACATAAATTTATAGAAAAAAAAAATGAAAGCATGCTGAAACATGTATAATTTCAAAAAAAAAAAAAAAAAAAAAAAAATCCTCACGTCATACAATTGTGTAAGCAAAGAAATTTTATGATTTTGTGATCAATGAAATACATACATATGTATCTACTTTGTAAAAATTCAAAAGAGCGAACTGGTAAATTCTAATAGTAAAGATTTTTAATTGTAACACTCTACATCTCGGACTCTTACGTCACTATCTATAGAAGCATGCTAAGGCATGCATACTAGCAAAATATATAAAGCTGTTAGAAGGTGATGAGACAGCAATTGTATCTGGATCAACCCAACTCATGAATGTATTGTATACGGAGATGATTGATGGTGATGATGACGTTTTTTAAGTGAATAATCATTACATATGAATGAGACAGTGATTGACCCCTCAAACCTCATGTAGAAATACTTGAGGGGAAAAATTCTCTCAAAACATAGATATTTCATTGTTTCTAACACTTTATGAATACACCAACGGTGAATTGCTGGTAGAGGTAACTGAGTTATTTGAGATCGATTTGATACAATAGTTGTATATTAAACATGCATTTCTTTGTATCTAAACTAATTTCTACATACCTAATGTATATACCCAGCAAAAAATTATACAAAAATTCTCTATTCCAAGTAGTAAAATCTGGAAAAAGGAGTGGCACATTAAAAGAAAAAAAAAATAAAATAAATAAAAATAGAGACTGACTGACCAACTAATACGTACACTCTGCCCGATGGGCACACATAACACACTTAAATATTTCAGAAATATATATACAATACGCTGAACTTTAATAAAATGAAAAAAAAACAAAAAAAATCATATAGAACATTAAATAAAAGCCATAGGTGCTCACCCTTCATAAAATAAACATATGTATATGTATCTTATTAATGTAAACATATTATCAGTATAAAGCAACAGAAATTTCGTCATACAAAGTCATCTTGTATCCTAGAGGAGCCGTCGATAGGGTATACCTAAATTATATGAAAACGAGTTCGTTTTCTGTTGATCGCTATTAAAGAAGAAAATGTGTTTGTTCATTATGATTTAACTAATTTAAAAGTACATTTAAATTCAGTCTCATACCCGTACTTCTTAACATAAAAATTAAAAATAAATGTTATCCAATTCTATATTATACTATGTATCAAAAATTTCAAAAAAGCTGTTATATGAAAGAATCTCCAGCGCTTCTAACTGCATTAGAGTTTAAGAAAAAATCTCCTTTTATTCAGTTGAATAAAATTTTAATTTGAAACAGTAAGCAAAGACATCAACTTAGTGCATTCTTATTCATAATCGTATAATAGAAAATATAACCACCAAAGTACAAATTCTAAAAGTCTTATAAATTAAGCAATATAGAAAATAACATAATTTTTATAAACATGTAAGGTTTCAAAAGTAATTCAAATGATTTCATCGCAAAAAACAAACAAAAAGCAGCGATTGTTTTCAACAATTATGAAAATAATAATTACAATATAAAACTCCCTTTTGATTTCCAATGTTTATCAATAAAAAATAAACAGCAAGTTGAGTAACAAAAAACAAAAGAAAAAAAACACTATCAGTATCTAAGCTGGAGTGCCGGATCAGTTTCATTTAAAAATGTTTATAAATTTTATAAAAAAGCAATGCAAGATTTCCAAAAATAAATGTAGAAAGTGAAGAAAACAGGCTATAGTTAGTAAAAATTGCATACCCCCAAAAATGTCAAACGTAGACTAACTAACATTACATCAACTTTAAAAAAATGTAAATTAAGTATAAGAAATATTTCTATTATAGTTACTATTACTATAGAGTATGTATCTTCAGGAATTCAGTTTTACTTAAAACAGAAAATCTTCACAAACTTTTAAGTAAATGCAGATAAAACAACGTTTTTAATTTCAGATAATACACAACAAAAAGATATCACAAGACAAAAAAAAAAATGAATTCAAAGATTGAGTTGTACTCTTATTTGTATGTACGTACATACATACATACATACATACATACACACATAAAATCAATTTGTATGTATACATATCAAATTTCTTATCAACCCTGCAGATAATGCGACTAGTCCATACATGCATGTAAGGACTAGTCCAAAGAGGAGTTGGAGTACTCCAAAACTACTCCAAATATATGAAAAAAAGGTGGTCGATTTAACATTGCGATGTCCTGGGGTTGGACCACATGGTACAACGTTGCATTACATCGGGCTAACCCCAAAAACTACCCCATATGGAATAGTTATAGCCTACTCGCATACAATTTGTGAGTGCCTAAGAAGAACGATCATATTCGTTTAAACACGAATATTTATCGTGCAGCATTGAATGGTTGTATGAAAACGATATGATCCCTGACTGCATTACATGAGACTATGATTTAACTAGACTGTTTCATCTAGATTGGCCCACATACTCCAATATTATTTGCATGCAATGCTCAAGTATTTATTAGATCTTAACAATCACACTTACATATCTACATCATGAAAATATATGAAGCGTCGTTTAGTCAGAGCACAATGTATAGATAAGCAATCAATACACTCAGTGAAAATGTGCAGCTTAAAAATAAGAATGCTTCACATTAATTCAATAATTTTCAATATAATAGAAAATGTATATTGAAATACCTAAAAACTAATGAGTTTAATAAATGAATACTGTAAATTAATATTTTTCCGTATTGAAATAAGAAATTTCAATATGAATAAACCTTCGTTAATGTATAAAAACATACTAGGATTAGGGAAGTTCAGATATATGATGGTATTTTATAGTACCAAATGTCGATATTGAAAACAATTTATTTCTACCTACATATAAATATCAGCGCGAGAAAATCATTTACATACTGGCACACACATACACAAAGAAGTGATCACGTAATACACAAACATACATACATAATGAAATTTTATAATATTATGCAATTCAAACTCCTCTGTCATGAAATCCGAAACAATATTTCTTAAATAAATAAACGAAGATTTCATAACATCACTTTCGTCTCCCACCATACGATCACGTACATTACTCCAAAAACATATATGTACATACATTATCAAATACATTCCCTCTCCACTTCCATTTTCAGCAGATATCAGGGTTGCCACTATCTGCAGCTACTAGAATATTTCCCCAGAAATAAAAAAATGCATGCATACATACGAGCACAATAACCATACATATGCATAGCAACGACAACTCACAACAACAAAAATAATGATTCTACATACACACGAATTCGTTGTCACTACCCTGCAGTCAGACAGGGATCAAGTGTCTTTGTGTCAACACTAAAATTCTAGTGACCATTATATTTAGTATAATACGTTTTATTCTATCTGTCAGTAAAAAGGAAAGATTTTGCAACAACTTGTCAATATACATACCTTTTTGTATGTACATAAATTATAGAAATATAACAGTAACTAACTGTCTGGTTGGTATGTCTCTACGTTCCAATAAGAACCACGTAGTCATACCTATTCAATTGTTTTAGTGTTACTAGTAGATTTTAAATGACAAGCATATGCAAAATGTCTATAGTGAAAATTATTGAATGGGATATAATTATATAGTAGTACTGGTGACAAAGTCAAAAGCGACTCAGTACACTTTCACCATCGACATTTCCTACTGGGTATAATGATTGTCTGCCACTACGACAAAAGTATCTGAGACCGACAAACATACAATTAAATACAAAAACGCACACATATACACACACACATACATACACAAACATCCCACACATACATATACTGTATGTATACATCCACTGTAAGCACAACGTTTCTCTACAATAACAACAAAACCTGTACACACAAGTGTACATACATTCCCATACACAGAAAGAATCAAACTCACACACATACACATATACAACACCCACATATACATACAACCATGCACTGTACGCACAACGTTTCTCTACAATAACAACAAAAGCTGGGCACACAAGTATACATACACATAAACAAAGAATCAAACTCACGCACACACACACACACATAGCCAAGAAACTCACAGCATGAAAATCCCCAAAATCCCCCCATTTGTAACAGGGTTGCCAACGTTTTTGTTTTTTCCCGGTTTTGAATTCCCAAAACATGTCGTCCTCCGCCATTAACAATCTACTTGTATTATTTTAAGTTGTTTTTTCACGCATATATTATTATTAACAAAATTACCAAAAAACAGAGCCAAAATACCAGTTTATCATTCAACTTACAATGGTACCATCATTAATAACGTTAGCAAATTCTATTTTATACAGGTTGAGACGTGACGTCAACGTTACAGCAAACTTCGGTAAGCATTTGCATAGCTTTCAATCAACAAAAACGATCAGCTGTTTCGTTAGCTTACGAGGACGTTCCGCTAATTCTACCTTTATGAATGTACACATTTTTATTAATTTTTTACTCCAACGTTTGTTTGTGTCTTTCTAGTATGATTTTTTCGTTATTTAATTTTAATACCTACAGCTACGAACAAAATAAAATCAGCACGAAATAATATGGACACCTAACGTTAAATTGTTTTGCAGACAATTTATCTAGTTTATACCATCATTTATTCCAGAGTTTCTTAAACTAGGGGTCGCGATCTCTTTGGGGGTCACGGAAAAGTGAGGGATCGCAAGAAACAGGATTTTATTCCTTGATTTTATATACGCAAAAAGCTTTTCCTCCTTTTGAAATTATTTTTTCGAATTAATATATTTTATGTATTTAAAATTGTATTTGTTATATTTCTCCGTGCTGAAAGACTAAAGCAAGGACAATAGATATATATAAAGATGTTGCACTCCCATACAATGTGTTGCCGGTGCTAAAATTTGATTCGGATTTACGCTAAATGCGGAATTCTGTGAGAAGAAAATCATCATTTGTCGGAAAGAAAATAATATTTTGAAGAAAAAAATAATTAGAAGTCCAATTTTTTTTTCAAATAAAAAAGTAACAACAATTGACATATTTATATAAAAATCAAATTTTTTTCTTGTATAATTCTCAAAACAATGATGCATTTTTGTGCATGTAGGTCACAGGGTGCACATTAAAATAGCAGTGGCTACAGTAGGGGTGGAAAACTATCGATGGTACTATCGATAGTTAAGTTTTTGTGACTATCGATTTTTTAACTCAGCAATCGATTAATACTTCAAGACAATCAATATTTTTTAGTCATTATCGATAGTAAAGGCAAAAAATGTAAGTTTGTTTCTTTTCATAAACAAAAATAACTGGATGTTGGAAAATTTCTTCCACTGATCTCACTTATTTTTCATGCAACTATTTTAGTTTTGCTATTTATTGAACTGACAAATAAAAATCTATTTTATATTGCTTTGTTTGAAAATATTTTGTTTTGAATTATTAGTGTGAATAAATATTTACATTATGCGAAAACCATACAACTTCGATACTATCATGATAGTATCGTCGATATATCGATAGTTTTTCTATCTTTCGATAGTCTAGAATCGATATATCGATAGAGTTTCTTAATTATCGAAAACTTTTGATAGTGACACTATCGATAGTTTTCCATCTCTAGGCTACAGGTATGTGCGTTCTTTCCAAAATGTACAAATTTAAGGCTAGAATTTGCTCAAACAAACTTAAATTCTTTTTGGATCATTGTTAAAGACGAATTTCCAATAATCTCCGACTTAGCTTGTGCGAATCAGCGTTTTCAACGCTTTTTGTGATTAAATAAAAAAATCGTTCTTGCCTAACCAATGTTGAAACAGCCATAAGACCTGCGCTATCTGAAATAATCCCGAGATTGGATCTACTCTGTAAACCAATGCAAGCACACCCATCTCAATAAGTATACACTTATTTTTTGTTTTTGTTTCTTAATTCTGAATTAATTTTAATTTATACATGTACATACATACTTATTTTTCGTTTGGTTTCAGAATTTTGAAATTAATTTTAATTTCTTTTTTAATATAAAATTTATAGTAAAAATGTTATTCTGTATGTATATATTTTTATTATTTTAAATACATTCTACATAAAATCATTAGAATCTGCATTTTCAAAATTAAATTATACTTTGTTGGGGGTGACTAAAAATTTCGTATTACGAAAACGGGTCACGTAACAAAAAATTTTAAGAAGCCCTGATCTATTCGATAACAGATTATAATTATATGTGGCAATAAATAATAATGGCTTAAGTTGACATAAGTGCTTTTTCATTTCTTTACATATTCTTATTCTCTTCTTCAAGATCTATCACTCAACTAAATTTCAATTCAAAAATGTCATTATTAATAAAACTATACGAATTTATAAAGGGTGTCCCAACAAGAACGCAAGATTTAAATTTTAAATAAAACATAGATATTTAAAAAAAATCGTGAAACCTTATGATATCGTAAAGTAGACAAAATGAGGTTATGTGTGGAACAACAAATCGGGCAGATGGCCGCCGCGGCTTTGCTGGCACACACGCGATATTTTAATGAAATTTTCAATGGCCGTTTTGCATAAATGCTGCGGTATTTTATTAATGCAGCGTCCAATTTCCTCTTTTAAGGCTTGAGTCGTCGTCGGCTTATTCGCGTAAACCATCGAATTCAAAAAACCCCAAAGAAAAAAGTCTAATGGTGTTGAATCGCACGATCTAGGCGGCAAATTCTGGTCCCCAAAACACGAAATAACACGACCGCGAAATGACTGATGTAGCAATTGAATTGTTTCTCTGGCTGTATGACATGTGGCGCCGTCTTGTTGAAACCACATGCCCTCCACATTCATTTCTTCAATTCTAGGCACGAAAAAACTGGTTATCATTTCACGATACCGAACACCATTGACTGTTTGCGCTTGACCTGCGTTTGAGCGACATCATCACGTACAGCTGCGACATTTTCGGTCGATCGACCTGGTCGAAGGCGCGTTGTTGTCTTTACTTCACTAACAGACCCAGTTTCGGCAAATTTATCCATTAATGTGTTTACAGTTGACTCTTTTGGAGCATTATTGTGATCGCAAATTGATCGCAAATTTGCGAACTGTAGCCGCAAAACGGTCACCATTTTGGTAAAACAATTTCACAATGAGAATGCGTTGTTCATTCGTGAAGCGCTCCATTTTTACTAACCTCGTACCTTCTACTAGAAAACAATAACATTTGTTCAAATGTCAAACAATGACACTTCGAATGGCGCCAAATTTAAATCTTGCGTTCTTGTTGGGACACCCTTTATTTTAACTTAAGTGTTCTTGGAAAATAATACGTAAGCCATAACATCTTACCTCAACTTAATTTTTTTTTAGGTAGCTACATCAATTTTAAAATATTTGAGCATAAAATCTTGTATACACTTAAGCTCAATAACTAACATCGCATCCATATTCGTCATTAAAAAAAACTTATATTTAACTAAGCTTTTAAAAAATTATGTTATCTCAGGTTTTCCGCATTTTCCAATTTAACCTAAAGCACTTATCTCGACTTACCATCAATAAAAATTAGTTTGCCTTTCAATATAATAGCTTAAGTGGACTTTAACTTTTATTCTTCTAACAATGGATTTTTTCATAACATCTTAACTAAAAAACAGCGAATATTAACTAATAAAACGTTTTCTTTTTTTTTATAAAATTAACAGTTTTGTTCTAAATAAATGTGCATCTTTTTCGGAGGCTAAAAATTTTATATAAAAACCAAACACAATTAATTTTAGACAAAACCCTTAATATCTCAAAACATGAAATTTCGACATAAGCCATTATTATTTATTTGCACAGATATAATTAATGAATATGCTACGCTGGTCGAATTGGAAAATCAAATTATTTTAATATACGTTTAAGATACCGGTTTGTAAATTTTTTTATATCTCGCTTTTTTTAAATAAATAATTATGTATGTTTAGTACTAATCTAGTTGATCGCCCATTTTTCAGTCCTTTTAATTTATGACCTTCAATTTTTTATTAGCTAAGGAAATACTTTTTTGCTTATTTTTTTATTACTCTAAGCAAAGATATAGCAAACTTAATAAACATAAAATACTTCCTTAGTTATTGAAAATATTGAAGGTCAAAATAAAAAGGACTGAAAAACGGGTATCTCTAACAACACAAATCTGGTTATACAATCTGTTCTAGATAGACGAAAACAAAATCTAGATAAATTATCTACAAAACACTTTTTAGTTTAAGTGCTTTTTTTTAATGGGCTTTTTTATTTTTCCGTAATGTTTGGCTATGTGAATAGTGTATTAGAGTATTATATAAAAAATTTAAAAAACAATGTAAACATATATTTTTTTATAAAATTGCTTGTATAACAAAAAAGCAACAATTCTTTCAGTTAAATTTTATTTCAAAATGTCCAGCTTTTTTTTTAATAATTCCGCTTTTTTAATTAAAATGTCTAGCTTTTTGTTAATCTCAACCTGGCAAGCCTACATGTAATGCAGTGATGGATCATGGCGTTTTCATACAAGTATTCAATGCTGTACGATAATGTGTTCGTTAGAGTGACCGGATCTCATATGGGGGAAAAAATTTCGGAATCTGGTTCGTCTGGACGCCATTAAACAATTTCCTTTTCCGGATATTGAGAAAGCCAAAATTTGAGCTCGATTAAACGCCGTTAACCCATGCCGTTCGTCGCTCAAAGTTTAAAGAAATCCAATTTTTTGACAAAAAAGCTGACATATGGAGCCATAACTCCAGAACGGTAAATAATGGAAACACGCTTAATATTTCTAAAGAAAGCTTATGATGTTCTTCAAAATTTATATTAAAGACATAATTGTTGTTTTATTAAGTCAAACCGAGTTATAACAGCCTTTAGCCTCAAAAACATGACCTGGTACCACTAGGAGCATACTTCGTATATTTTGTTATTTAGTGATAAATTTTCCTTTTGTTTGTATATTTTGAGTTTACGGTAACATTGTAATACTGATAAGTCTAATGACATTTTTAATTTTCTTCAGTGTCTTCTACTTCTTTGAACTTGTCTTCATCATCCGTCTCTAAGAAACGATATAAGAAAGAGAAAAAAGACTATACAAAATTATCGTTTTAGCAGAATAGTAATAATACATATGTATTAAATTACCTATTTTTAGATACCAATAATTATTATTTTAAAAATATAAACTCAACTATAGATTACGCAATGCTGGTGTTTAGATGTGGACTTGTATCGAACTCTTTCAGTAGCTCGTTTTTGACAGAAACCTATTATTAAAATTACATGGGTTTGATGATTGGTTTGTGTCAAAAGTCAAAAACGAGCTGCTGAATGAGTTTGATACAAGTCTATTTCGAAGGGACGGTTGGTCGATGTAGACTTTAATGTGAACGAAATAAATGAACACAATTGAAAGTGTAGTCAATCTGATGCTAAGTGTGTTGAATCTGATTTCTCAAAGTTTAGTAACACCACTAATTTCTCTTTTGCTTACATCACTATAGCTGACTTATACATTGTCTTGTTTTCCATTAGGTCTACTGCGATTGGAGTCAAGGGTGTTCCCAGCAAATTAATAAAAATTGCTTTTTCCTACATTAGTAGACACCTATTACATCCATTAAACAATATTTTAACCTTTTCCAAATTTCCTAGTAATTGGAAGACTTCACACATTACACCAATTCCAAAAGTGACAGTCTAATTTCTATCAATAACTCGAGGTCAATTAGCATTTTACCTACTCTATCAAAAGTAATTGAAAACGTGATGAAGGACCAAATTTCGAAATTAATCAATGAAAGAAGTTTTATTAATGAATTTCAATTTGGATTTCGTCGACTTATTTTGACAGAATTCACGCCATATATTAGGAAAATATATAACAGAGGTAGAAAAGGCGTGCTAGTGTCTATTTATTTAACTAAAGCATTCGATCAAGTTACTCATTCCTTGTTGGTTAACAAACTTAGCCGCGAGTATGGATTTTCATTGTCTGCTTTTCGTCTAATCTGGTCTAACTTGAGCGAACGAAAACAATTTGTTTCTTACAATGGCGTGGCCTCGGATGTCATGGGAGTAAAATCTGGCATCTCACCAGGTTCGGTTATTGGTACTGTTTACTTTGTTTATAAACGACATTTTTGTCACCTAGGTTTTTGTAAACCATTTGCTTTTGCTGATGATATACAGCTGTTTTGATCCGGGCACTAACAATTGTGTGATACCTTACAAGCTACAATAAATTACGATTTGGCTAATTTGTACAATTGTATGGAATAGAAGTACCTTAAAGTAAGTCCGGATAAACGAAAGCTCTTATTTTTAGGTCCAATAGAAATAATAGCCTAGATATTCAATTGAGAATGTGTAGCTCTTTGGTTGAGTAGTTTGGTCAGTAGTTTGAATTGTCTGGGAGTGATTATTGATAATAGATTGAGTTTCGAGCCCCATATTGATAATATTTGTTCCAAGGTCTGCATGACTTTGCGCATGCCGTTGCATGTTAGAAAATCTTTGGCGCATACACTGCTACACGAGTTAACTATTGCATTGAAGTTTACTCCGGCTGCAACATGGAGAATAGAAATAAAAACAAATTTATTGTGAACAAAATCATTAGATTTGTTTAAGGTCTTAGATTAAGGGTTCATGTTTCTAACCACTTTTTGAAATCTTACTTTTGATGATTAGTTGAAGTTTCGCTTGCTTATTTATCGTTAAAAAATTATCAAGTCACAAAGTCCGTTACATATTGTTTAGATGATATCTTTCACGAGATCGTTTAGAAATTAGCAAATTTTAATCAATCGCATTGTTACTCATTGGCACTCATTTATTGTACGAGCTGCTCGTTTATGGAACATATTGCTACGAGAATTGCGTACTTTTTCATTGCTTTTGACTACTTTCAAAAGGGGACTACTTGATTTCTTTATGAATATATCTAATTGAGCAGCTAATTATTTGGGTGTTCCATAAGTTTTTACTAATTTTAACTTTTTTAATTTTGTAGGAGTTGTTGAATGTTATGATCTTTAAGAATAATGTAAATATTATATGTTATTATTTTATTGGTTGTTAATTAATTATTCTCATAGTATAATAATACTTGATATATATTTTTTATTGGCCTTGAGGCCATATGTATTGCATCCATTGCATAGATAAATATGATATATGAAATATGAAACAATGTGTATTACAAACTTTAATTTCTATAAAATGTCAAATATCTTAAAATAATACTATAATAGTTATATTTCTACTTTGAACTCAATAATATACAAAAAAAAAAGGAAAATGTATCACTTAATAACAAAATATACGAAGTATGCTCCTAGTGGTACCAGGTCACGTTTTTGGGGCTAAAGGCTGTTGTAACTTGGTTTGACTTAATATAACAACAATTATGTCTATAATATAAATTTTAAAGAAAAATATAAGATTTCTTTCGATATATTAAGCGTGTTTCCATTATTTACCGTTCTGGAGTTATGGCTCCATATGTTAGCTTTTTTGCCAACAATTTGAACTTTTTCAAACTTTGAGCGACGAACGGCATGTGTTAACGTCATTTAATTGAGCTCAAATTGTGGCTATCTCAATATCTGGAAAGGGGAATTGTTATGTGGGGTCCAGACGAACAAAATTCCGACATCGATTTTTTGTGGTCACTCTAGTGTTCTATTGGTAAATTATCGGTAAATAATAATAAATTGGTATAAAGGTAAATTGTATGCGAGTAGTCTATAACTATTCCATATGGAGTAGTTTTGGGGTTAGTCCGATGTAATGCAAAGTTGTACCATGTGGTCCAACCCTAGGATATCGCAATGTTAAATCGACCACCTTTTTTCATATATTTGGAGTAGTTTTGTGGTACTCCTACTCCTCTTTGGACTAGTCTTTACATGCATGTATGCATTAGTCGCATTATTTTCAGGGGTCTCCCATACTTTTGTTGTAGTGGTAGACAAACGTTATACCCTGTAGGAAAAGTCTATGGTGAAAATGTAATAACTCGCCTTTTACATTGCCACCAGTACTACTGTATAATTATACCCCATCCAATACTTTGTGTTATAGATATTTACCATGTGTTTGTCATTGGAAATCTACTAGTAATACTAAAACAATTGATTAGGTAATGACTACGTGGTTCTTATTGAAACATTGAGACATACCCACCAGAAAGTTAGTTACTGGTACGTTTCTATAATATACATACATACAAATATATGGATTTGCATGTATTGACAAATTGTTGACAATTCCACCAAAATACACCATATCTGTTTTCTATCATTCTTTTTTTACTGACGGATAGAAAAAAACTTTTACTATTACGGTCGCTAGAATTTTAGTGTTAACAAGAAGACACTTGATCCCTGTCTGACTGCAGGGTAGTGACAAGGAATTTGTGTATGTAGTAATCGTTATTTTTGCTGTTGTGAGCAGTGTTGCCATAAGATGTAAGAGGAAAAGTGCTAGATTGCAGATATACAAGTGCTAAAATGTTCTACAGCACACACATCAAAGTGCTAAAATCAGTTATAATTTTTAGTTTCTCTTATTACTTAAGCGGCCCATACACTTGCAATAAAATTGCGAATTTTTTGTGTTCTATATCATCGCATTATGTTAAGTTTTTTACCGTGAGAAAAATTTCGCCATGTTTTTTTTTTAAATTTCTTTTATCAATCCTTCTATAGTATAAGTCAAACCGACAATAATATCGATGGTGTTCCGTAAGTTGTGCCAGATTTGGCCTTTTTACGTTGCCCTAACTTTGCGAACAATAACATTGTCAATAACATTCCATGTATAGGCCGCTTTAAATATATACTGCCTTATTCATAAAAAATATTTCAGTTTAATTAAACGCTTATTTGACATATTTCTATGGGAAATTTGTCAAATAAACCTGTAATAAACCTGTGGGTGGCGTTGGCTGAAGTAGTTAGCACGTTGACTACAAAACTGAAGATCCTGGGTTCAATCCCTGTATCCGACAGTCATTAAAATAACAACACCACGCATTTTTCTGATGTGCATTAGAGTCCCCTTGCATCAGTTGTTGTAGGAAAGTTCAAGTGATGAAGGCATAGTCACTGGTCACTGAACTATGCCGACTTCAGCAGATGCTAATCCTAATGTAACATCAGAGCGCCCTCCTTCGTCGGTATTGTGTAGCAAAATCATCGGCGAAGTAAAATAACCAATAAAATTGCTACTAAACACAGCTTCAAAATTTAATACGCCTCATTTAACACCAGCAGGCGCTGCAACACTGCATTATTAAAAAGCGTGCAAAACCAAAGTTGTAAAAAGAATGAAGCTTTCTTCTATCTCTTCCTTCACCACCTGTCTTCTATCACTATCCCTTTCCTAAAAGAAGGTAACACCTAGTAATAGTAGTAGGCATTAATTGCCTGAGTGTTACTTCTCTTTAAAAAAAAAAATAAAAAAAAAAAAATTTTTTTTATAAATTAGACCAATAATTTATAAATTTTGAATCCAGCTGCGAATGGAATACCAAGAAAGAAAAAATCTATAAGAGTGTTAAAAAGAGAAGTTTAATAAAAATCTATTTATTTTCTACTTAGATAAATCAGATGAACTGATTTAATTAACAGATATACCAATAATCGTATAACCGAGAACTAAAGTCTTGGTCTCGTTTTAGCTTTGACTGTGCTCTTTGCTAAGCTGATTAATAACCTTATTAACACTACGAGTGTCCTAGTTTACACTATGTAAGTCTTATTGCTAAGCTGATTAGTTTGATAGGAGAGAGAGACGAGGGGAAAAAACCTTTCTGTTCCCCTCGTCTCACTCTCCTATCAAACTAATCAGCTTAGCAATAATACTTGCATAGTGTAAACTAGAACTAAGCTCTTAAATGAAATACAACTTAAAACAAGTTTTGTTAATTGACGGTCATAAAAAATATTTTAGGTTTATTACAGGTTTGTTTGACAAATTTCCCATAGAAATATGTCAAATAAGCGCTTAACAAACCTGAAATATTTATTATGAATAAGACAGTATTTCAAATGGTGCACTTTAATGTATATTCCGTTATATGCCTCCTGTCATACTAAACACTTAATGAAGATAAATAAATGAAAGATTTATTAACGCACTAATAATCGCAAATTATTATTTTACTTATTCGGTAAAATAAATTTTTATTAAAAATATAGGGTGTTTTTTCAGAGGTATAGAACTTCGAATTGAAATAAAACACAAGAAAATCGTTTTAATGTCCATCAATTTGGCTTTATTGGAAGGATAATTTTATGCCATTAATGTTTAAATATGATTTCGGGCATGTGGCCACCGCGGCTGGCTCGAATAAAGCCAATTCTACAGGTCCAATTTTCAACCACTTTTTCGAGCATATGGGGCCGTATGTTGGCAATAACGCCACGAATGTTGGCTTCCAAGTCCCCTAACGTTTCTGGTTTGTTGGCGTAGACGAGCGACTTCACATATCCCCAAAGAAAATAATCCAATGGTGTCAAATCACACGATCTTGGTGGCCAATTGACAGGTCCATTCCGCGAAATTATGCGCTCATCGACTGTTTCCTTCAATAAATCGATTGTGACGTGCGCTGTGTGGCATGTAGCGCCGTCTTGTTGGAACCACAACTCATCCACATTCATGCCATCCAATTCGGGAACAAAATAGTCGGTTAGTCGGCTCCAATTGCTGTGCACGGTGGCGAATCGATTCATTCGGGTCCTCTTCAACACTTTGCTCTACAGCGGCAATTGTTTCTTCGGTGCGCACTGTTCGACATCTCTGCGGATGCGTATTATCACATAGAGTAAACGTAGTGCGAAAACGATCCATGGTTAACCGAATTAATTGCTCTGATGGACGATTATGTCGACCATAAAATGGACGGAGCTTGCGGTAAACTTCGCGAACTGAACCATTATTTTCGAAATAAATTTGCACGATTTGCAAGCGTTGTTCTTTTGTCAACCTGTTCATGATGAAATGGCAAACCAAACTAAATATTAATCACTTGACAGCTGACAAAATGGCCGCCAGTTAAAAAAGTGATGCCAACTTAAAGTTCTATACCTCAATAAAAAAACACCCTTTACATTGAAATGTATTATTGAGGAGTTTAGCTGGATCCTATGCGCATTTCACTGTTGCTAATGCAGATCATCAGGGAACCTTTACTGAAGATAAATAAATTTGATACAAATACATATAGTCCCCTTATTGTGAATGGCGTCGTCGACGTCACATTAAGACCACACTAAAAATTGTCACTTGTCTACTCTTTGTCGATAAAAACCGGCTACTATTAACATGCTCCATTAATTTACAAAGCTTTAAAAATTTTATTTAGAGATTATCAATAAGATCCATTTTTCGCCGGTAAATAGTATAAAAGTGACAAAATTTGCTGTCGTCTTGATGTGACGTCGGTGACGCCATTCACAATAATGGGGAATAATAATTGGATCGCAATTTGTTTTAAGGATTTATGTATGGAAATTTTATAAATTTAATGGAATAAAAAGTGCCAAAAATGTCAAGAAAGTGCTAAACTAGCACTTAGCATTATTTTCAAAATCTTTAGTGCTAAACGAAGAAAAAAATGCTAAATCTACCACTAAAAGTGCTAAAATGGCAAGCCTGGCTATGAGTTGTCGTTGCCATGCGTATGTATGGTTATTGTACTCCTATGTATGCATTCTTTTTTATCTCTGGGGAAATAATCTAGCTGCAGATAGCGGCAACCCTGATATCTGTTGTGAGTGGAAGTGGTGAGGGAATGTATTTGATAATGTATGTGCATATGTGACAGCGCATAGAGAAAGGGACCTAAGGGTAAAAAAATAAATTTTCACTTTTTTTTTTTTTTGTTTTGATGTGGACATCTCATTCTGAGCATCGAATGAGACCGATCCCATGCCCCAAAAGTGTTCCCTCCCAGAGATATGCGCGTTTTATGATGTGATGGTACACCAAAGATACACGTATTTAAATCTTCAAAATGGCTCTCCTGAACAAAACCGGTTTTTACCCTTAGGTCCTTTCTATTTCGCGCGTCACATATGTATATGTTTTTGCTAATGTACATACGTGATCGTATGGTGGGGACGAAGGTGTTGTTATGAAATCTTCGTTAATTTGTTTAAGAAATATTGTTTAGTATTTCATGACAGAGGAGTTTGAATTACATAATTTTATAAAAGGAAGGATTCTGTACTTTTCTTACGATATATTACAACAAGAGTCCACAGCGCCGTGCCACTAAAGAAGACTATGGAAAGATTTGTATGTTTGTATTTGTGTATTACGTCAATACCTCTTTGTGTATGTGTGATTTGATTTTCTCGGGCTGGTATTTATATGTACGTAGAAATAAATTGTTTTCAATATCGACATTTGGTGCTATAAAATATTATCATACATATATCTGAACTCCCTAATCCTAGTATGTTCTTATATTTACGATTGCTTTATATTTTCTCATGCTTAAATTTTTCAGTGTTTAAGTCTGCCTGTGAGAAATTTGTTTATATTACAGATTTTGTTTATTTAACTATATCCGCCTTCTTTGCCTGAACGACTTTTCTACGCCCAGAGAACAACAACAGCTTAAAATCAATAAAAGCCATATTGAATTAATAAGAAACATTAACGAAGGTTTAGTCATATTAAAAATTCTTATTTCAATATGGAAAAATATTAATTAACAGTATTCATTTATTAAACTATCTATCATGTATATTGAAAATTATTGAATTAATGTGACGCGTTCTTATTTTTAAGCTGCAGATTTTCCCTGAGTGTGCGATCAAGGGAATGTATAGAGTTTCTCTCTCCATAATAAGTGTTTATCTTTGCATTTTGCTTTTTTATGACGTAGATAATAAATCAGTTAAAGTTTAAACACTGGTTTAGTTGAACTAAACTTTAATTTATATGTGGTTTAAACTCAACAATTTTAAATCAGTGAACCATACTTTATGTGTAGTTTAAAAAATTATATTGTGGCATCACTAGAATATATGTCAAAAAGCGGCTGTTTTGCAGCGGGGTATCAGTTCTTTGCACAATCAAAAAGGCAAAAAAATTAATAAAAATTAATTAAAAGTACACAAATTTTACTGAGAAAGAAATTATATATATTCTTGGCAAAGTAGAATATTATAAATAGAGTGTAAGAAAACAAAGCGAGCAAGATCTGAAGAAAAAGAAGAAGTTTGGAAAAAATGGGAGTACTCTTTAAATGCAAAACATATGGTCTGTAAGTAATAAAATCGTATGGGCTGTATTGGTAGTTTAAACGCCCAATTTTATGCGTTTACAGATAGTTTAAATACTTCACTGATTAATAAGTTTGCTGATTTAAACACATTTTAAACCAAAAACACAGATTAACTTGCACTGATTTATTAGCCCTAATGACCAATAATTGACTTCTCAATTCAGTGCCATTTAAGTAACGAATTCATTTTTTCAGTACAAAGTTGAGAGCCATTTAAATGGCCAACCTTGTGTTTTTAAATCATACTTAAGTTTTACGAGCGTACCATATGTTATTGTGCTTGTGTTTGTTTATTGAAAACACGGAAATCAACATCATGTGGTCGTATTAAAAAGAATTTCGTTTAATTTTCATAAATATATAACATATACAATAAATATGTAACATATACATAGTTTCATATCATAGAATAAATAAGTGCGTTCTGATGCTCTTCTGGTTTCATAAATGTGTTTATATGCAATTTTAATTTTCTACATGTTTATAAACTAACTTTCTTATTTACATTAAACATCTGTTTTCTTTTAGAACTATCAACATTTCACAGTGCTACCATACATTCATAGTATTTAAGCATTTAATTTTTCGACTGAAAATATGAAACTGCATTTAAGTGCTACTTAAATTTAAGTACCAATTATTGGTCCTAAAGGTACGGTCACATTGGTGAAACATTTGCATGAAACATGTTTTTCCATATTTGCCTTAATTTTTATTAAAAAAAAATTGTATTTGTTTTGTGGTCACACTAAACATATTTATTTGAACATTTTGTTTGTTCAAACAATCATCAAATATCATAGTATGTAAACATGAGAAAACATATTTACTGTGCGGTCACACTTAACGATGTATTTGAATAAAATAAATATTTCGTAGAACTGTCAAAAAGCATAATTTTGTTTTTTGCTCAAGGAATTTAATGTGTAAAAAGTTGTTCATGGATAGTATTGAAGAATTTGTTGTGCTGTCCTGTGGAGCATCATCTCTATTAGTTTTAGAAGAAGAGATTAATATTCCGAAAAAAAGGAGACAATGGGTCAGAAAGTGGGTTCAACGGCGAAAAGATGATGGATGTTGTGAAAAACTGTTGAAGGAGCTGCGGTCAGAAACTCAATCACTGTTTAAAAACTTTTTGAGAATGAACTCAAGTGATTTTGATTTTTTGGTAAATATATGTATATATCAAATTTAGTTTATACATGTACCATACATATGTATGTATGTACGTATTTTTAATCTGATTATAGCTGAAATTAGTGGCACCGCTTATATCAAAGAACACAACAAGACTCCGCGAGCCAATTCCCCCTTGCGATCGTCTAGCAGTTACCCTTCGTTACTTGGCGACAGTATACTATCTCAGGTATTGTTCCTGAAGTGTGCAATGCCATTTATACAGTATTACAGCCGGACTATTTGAAGCTAAAACATATTACAGCTTTCTCTGTGTTTGCTTTAAAAGTATGGAACTGTTTACAGATACCATCAACTGAAGAAGATTGGAAGGCTATTTCCGAAGGATTTCTGAAATTATGGAATTTTCCGAATTGTATTGGATCATTGGATGGCAAACATGTTGTAATGACTGCTCCATTCAATTCTGGAAGTATTTACATATCTACATCACACATTTTTTCCATTATTTTTGTAATTTATTAGCTTTTTAGTAAAATATGAAATTTTTTATTTGATGTGCAGAAATGTGTGTGACAACCAACTGACACATATGTTTTAAGTGTAAGAGTGTAGCCAACTTTTCTCTAAATAAAACACGTAAAACGCTACGAGACAATAAAGAAATAAAAATGCAGAATTTCTGTATTGTAATTTCATTTGAGGTTTTGAATTCATTTATTTATTTTATAAAATTGAAGAGAGTACTTTCTGGAGAATGAACTTTTTAGAAAAAGGTACTTTTTGGGAAAAAGCACTTTTTAAAAAAAGGTTATTTTTTGGAAAAGCACTTTTTAGCAAAAGGGTAATTCTAGGAAAAATTACGTTTAGAAAAAGTGCTTTTCCTCAAAAGTACGTTTATTAAAAAGCACTTTTCTCAAAAAGTACTATTTTCTAAAAAGTACATTCTCCAGAAATTGCTTTCTTCAAAAGTACCTTTTTCAAAAAAGTACCTTCTCCAGAAAGTACCATCTTCAAAAATTACTATTTTCTGAGAAGTAAAAAATTATTTGTCTTAATTTTTTTAATATGTAGTGGTGTTATTTCAATTATAGTGATTTTATCGCAAAAGCTGACAACACTAATTGCAACATCTGTTATTTCTTGTTGTTTGTTCTTACAAAAGCTTTGCAAGAACTAATAAATATTAGTTCAAATGAGAATAAAATATTTGACGCTGAGTGGTCACACTTCGTTCACATTGAAAACATATTTGTTAGATGGCAAATAATTTTGTTTCATTTCAAACAGCTGTTTTCCTATTTTTCACTCTAAAATATTTTATGGTCACATTAAAGCAAACAAATATTTGTAACTTTTCATAAAATATTTCACCAATGTGACCGTACCTTAAGTGTGATTGTTAAGATCTAATAAATACTTGAGCATGGATAAGAAATTTGATATGTATACATATATATCTACAAATTGATTTTGTGTATGTATGTATGTACATGCAAATAAGTGTTTAACTCAATCTTTGAATAATTTGTTGTAAATATTCGCCTGGCCTTTGTGAAACAGGGATGGCAAAGTTGGTACAATTGTACCTATTTTGGTACTATTCATACTCGGAAGGTACTACAGTGCACTAATGACTAATCAATTACATTTAAGGAATCTTCTCAGTTTCGCTTTTGAATCATGCAACTCAGATTATTCTCACTTGAAAACAGTCCTGTGAAAGCAAAATGCCGCGATAAAATGAAAATATGTGAACTCGTCCTTTTCCAAATAATTTTTCTTGTAAATTCGGATGCTATATCAAATGCTATTAAGTGGATTATTTTAAATTTCAACTTAAACAGGTGTAACAATATGCTTTAACATTCCAACTAACAAACAAATGTGTAAAAAAGATTCGGTAGTCAGAACAAAGTTGATTATTTCAATAAAAACAAATAAAAATATGTGATTTGAACTAAAAAAATCTTTTTGTATAATTAAGGTCAAAGTACAGTTGTTGTTGTTGGTACAGTTTTATAATTCTCAGTGCCTTTCCTGATATGAAATATCTTCATAGTTTTTTTTATATTTGAAATTAAAAACTAGAGATGTGCACGTGAGTGTTTTCTGATATGTATGCTCGTGTTTTTGTAAAATTTACAATGTAATCTGAAATTTATATGCTGGTGGTTCAATGAAATGCATATAGACAACGCTGAACCACCAGCAAATAAATTTCAGATTGGGATGAACTTCTGACAATATGTCGAATAATAAATTTCTTAAATTTACAATGTAAATTAAAATAAATCAAAGTTAATTTAATATCTATATTTATGATTTCAACAGGCTAAAGTTCGTATCGCTTTTTAAGCCAAATTACATGTGATAATTATTAATGAACAAATAACACCAAAGTTAGTTGTAAATATTCTGACAACACATAGTTGAACGGAACAGCTAGCCGTTTTCGAAGGCTACTAAGCCTTCATCATCAGCGTTCTTCTTCTGCCTCATCGTCATCAAGTTCATCTAAAACGTCACAAATTTCCTTGAAATTTTCAGAATAATATGTCTGAGCAACGACGTTCGCCATTAGATTTGCCGTCCGCAACCATTTACAATAGAAAGAAAAGAGACAGAACAAAATTGGTAAACATTCTATCTCTGTTGCGCTACCGCAAAATACTTTGATATGCCTGAACATGGACATCGGTCGTGTTAACCACAACAAAGAAGTTGATGAATTTTTCACAGTTGCTCTGCCGGCGTCATGTTCATGTCATGTCCAAGTTGATAGCACGTGAAGACGTAGGGTAAAGAAAGGTATTTTTGAATCGAATATCTGCAAGCAAACAATCATAAGCCTCCGGCGGTAATAGTTTCGGTTCGACTTTGTGGTAGAAGTTATAGAAAAGTAAAGAAAAAAATTAATAACATGCAGACATATGTACATGTGCAAGAAGAGGAAATAAATATATTTCATGTGAATTTCTTTTACACCAGTTTGAGTTATATGAGTCGTTATATATTAATCGCATTGCCAGAGTGAAAAATAAGCTTTTTTATGCAAGGTGATCCAAAATAAGCATTTTTCTACAAAAAAATTAAAATATGCAAAAAGAAAAATGCCAGAAAAATTAGCCCTGCATATTACTATACATATATGCATTTATTATTATAAAATAATTTATTTCAAATGATTGAATACAGTTACATATGTGCCTATGCAGGAATGTTATCTCGTGAGAGCGTGAGAATTCGTGCATGATTTTTAAAAAAAGCTCACGCACGATCACGCACGAGTAAATTTTTTTCAGTCACGCTCACGCACGCACGCGTGACTAGTTATAATATTTGATCACGAATCACGTGAGTCACGCGTGACACGATAAAATCACGACATTTGCACATCTCTATTAAAAACGTTGTAGCTGCATTTACTTAAAAATTTGTGAGAAATTTCTGTTTTGAGTAAAACCGAATTCCTGAAGATACATACTCTGAGCCTGTGCCAAACGGTAGCAAAGTACTACTGTAAGTAAATTTTTGACACTTCTGAGGTGAATAAAATTTCACTAGCCCTGGGGGCTAGTAGAATTTTTGACACAACAGATACATTTTTGACAAGCAGCAAATAAGAAGCATAGTATCATAAAAGGCAAAACCACCGCCGTCGATTTAAACCGTCGCCTTTTACATACATTCTTACGTCTCTTAAATGTAGTTAGACTGTGAAAAATGAATTGTTTATTTTAATTTGTGAAACATTTTGCATCATTTATGTAAAAAAATATTGTTTTATAGTGAAATGTTCTTTTAAAAAAATTGATGGTAGTCGGCGGCTTGTAAAAATTTTTTTTGCTTCGCCGCCGCAGCAATTTTTTCATCAGCTTCTTTCTATGCTCAAGCACAGCAGAAAAATTAAATTCTTCCCCCCAGGCAAATATTTTTTCACCATAGTACTTACCTACCGTTTGGCATACGCCCTCTATAGCAGTGTCCCGCAAAATAAAATATGTTTGTATTGGTGAGAAAAATGAGACTAAAATAATCTTGCACTTGAAGAAAAGTTTTATAATATAAAATACATGATGTGGTTATTAGTTGTTTGAATTTTTTTTTTGTAAATAAGCAATTTAATAAGAACTTAAGTAAAAATTGAAAATTTAATAAACACTGAACAATTTAGTGTATAAATTCAAAATTAAATTTATTCACTACTATTAAAATGCATTTTTAAACTATTTTCCCTATTATTTTTTAATGTTTCATTACCTTAAATTGAATTGTATATTGCGAAAATCATTTTTCATCACGAAATTTTTCTTAGCTTCCATAATTATTTAATTTTTTTTTTTTTTTTTTTTTTGCTGTACAAATATATTACATTTTAACTTTAATTTCGTTCCGTGAGCTCAAAACAACTAAACAAAAAACCAGGAAAAAATTAATACATGCGTGCACAACTTAATTCGTCGCTTGCTCAGTGACGACTAAAGGCCCAACTATAAAAGCTCAGTTAGCCGACTGTCATGTAAAGTAACTGCAACAGTAAGAAACAACTGATCGATTTTGTTATGTGAAAAGTAATGAAAGTGGTTATAGAAATGTAATGTAACGTAACCTTATTTGCATATAAAAATGTCGATCAGCTGTTTTCTACGTTACAGTTAGCCGACTGCAATGTAAAGTAACTGCAACAGTAGGAAACAGCTGATCGATATTGTTATGTGAAAAGTAATGAAAATGTTTATAGAGATGTAATGTAACGTAACCTACTTTTCACATAAAATTCTCGATCAGCTGTTTCCTACGTTACAGTTACTTTACATTACAGTCGGCTAACTGAGCCTTAATATGAATAACCTAGCTTAAGCAACTGTGCGGTTACATATAAAACGTATGTGGCAAACTATAATGAACTTAACAAACTTTTCGTCAAGTTTCGTCAAATGTCATTTGCTTAAGTAAAGTGCCAAACTGAACGCACATTCCGTAAGGAAACAACTGTTTGTGCATTTTTTTAAGCTTAAACAAGCAGCAGCAGAAAATATTCATTGATTTTAAATATTTTTTTATTGTTTCTTATTTTAAACTCGGAAAATAAAGCAAAACTTTTATTTTCATTCTTTGTTTTACAATACACATATACACACATACACATGTATTTACTTATGTATATTCACTGTTGTACTTTTTAGTAGGCAAAACAAATAAAACAAGTAATAAGGTGATGAATATGTTTATATGTGAATTTTTAATAGATTAGGACATTCTTTCAAGTTAGTTTGATTGAATTGCATTCATTTATGAGTTATGAGAAGAAACAAAATTACTACAAAATTATTGACAATACCTAGTTGTACAATTGCGGCTAAAGAATACTTAAGTGCATGTAAGTACATTTTGGCCACCTAAAAGTCACATCTGAATTGTTTAAGCATTTGACAGAATTATCGTTCAATTCTGACATTAGCTTAAGCCAGCTTATTCATATTATAGTTGTGCCTTAAATGAAAGAGCATAAGCATGTATGTGATTTTCATCCGCACAATTGTGCCAGTGATGGGAATTGGAAATCTTGATTTCGTGCCAAATCTGCTTTTAAATAGTGCCAAAATCACTTGAATAGTGCCAAACCTCTTTTTTATATAATTGTAATGTTGTCACTTGATGTTCATTTAAACTATGGTTCTTGATAGATAATTTATTGTGTTTATAACTAGAAAAATTAACGAATATCACAAAAACACAGTCTAAAATTTGTTTTATATACATATTAATACATATTGAGCCCTATTTTCGATTTATGGTTAATATCCTGTGGAGTTGTACAAATTCGTGTACGTTAAAAATAATAATAATCGTTAGCTATTTATTTTAATCAAACAAAGATTCTGTTGATATATTATAATTTGTATGGCTTTTTTGGTTCATCATTTTATATGAATGTATTACGATTATAACAAGATATATTATTAGACTTCAAGAATCTTTACCATGTGCTAAAGATGTTAAAGTTTATAATTGCAGTCCTTTTAACATTTTACTTTTCATCAAATTTTGAACTAAAAATATACTTTCCACGCTTGATGAAGAAAAGAGAATAAAAAGAATACTTTGAACGATTCGATATATATTACTTAAAAATTGTTCATTTAAACTTTTGTTTACATCTCCACGTCTTTCAGAAAATCACTCACACTTAAGGTCTTGAATTTTTTAAATCTTCAAAGTCTAATATGGATTTGTATTCACTTTTAATTTCTTCACGTATTTTATTTCGTTAAGATGCATTTTTTATTAAAAGGAGCAGTATTATTTGTGTCTCCACTTAGAACATATTATGGCGCACACAAAAGAAATATAAGAAGACTTTAATTCTACAACTTTATGCTGGGAAAATAAGTTTTTGATTATTTATAGTTTAATTTCAGTGCGGCAATAATTTTCCTCCGTGGGAAGATGGTAAGAATTTCAATCCATATTGTTAACATGAAGATCATCAATATATTTTTTGTTCAAAAAACTTCGAAATAAAAAAGCCCCACATTCTTAGATTGTATTTCCATAATTTACTATTTCAAGGACATAAGCTAAAAATAAAAATACATTTACATAATTTGGCTTAAAGAGCGATACGAACTTTAGCCTGTTCAAATCATAAATATAGAAAAAAATTAATTTCGAAATATAATATTTAAATTAACTAAAAATACATTTTGCTAATATTATCCGTTAAGCTATTTAATATGAATATAGTTTTATCATTGCATTATGACTGAACATTGTATAATGTGAGGAAATATTTCAAGGGCTTCCGCAGTTCACACACTCTATCTGCAAACACTTGACGAGACAACCAACAGTTTGGGAAATACTTAAGAATTTCATAAATTTCAGAGTTGAAATATTTCTAAAAATTTATAAAAAAAAATTTCAGAGTTGAAATATTTCTAAAAATTTATAAAATCTTCTCTATGCCATGAGCTGTTAAAATTAAAGTATACATATATTAAATTTAATAGATCGTCAATGTCTCTGGGTAACCCGTTACTTTTAACTATCAGAACCGAACAGTTGTCAGCCTCAAATCCTCCTAAGTTTTCATTACTTAAAAATGTAAAAAGTACAAGAAGAGTACTTATTATTTCAATAAGAACATTTTCCATATTTAGTGGAAAAAAAGTGCCAGAAAAGGAGCGAGAGTGCCACAGTGCCAGACAGCATCTAATAGTGCCAAAAATGGCACAATTGTGCCACATTTCCCATCACTGAATTGTGCTATGGCTTGCGGGTTACTGCTCTATAGTAATAGTAACCAAGGCGAATTCAGTATCAGGTGACCTTATCAGTACAACAATTTTACAACACAAAAAACAACATGTCGTTTGCTATGCTGTCAAAAGATTTCTGAGCAAATTTTGACATTTTGGTTCAAATTGGCCAATTTTGCACCAACAGCTGAGAAGCAGCCTGGCTGATAAGGTCACCTGATACTGAATTCGCCTTGATAGTAACCAAGGCGCTTTTATTAGGTGGCAGCACCACACCAGGTGACTTTTATTTGGGTATTTATAAACACTTTTCAAATATTCAGTTTTGTATGGTGTTTGACATGGGTACCTGATTGATGTGCCTTGATAGTAACTATAATAGAAATATTTCTTATAGGTACACTCAAAATATTCCATGCTTAAATATACGAAATATTTTTTCGTAAAATAGTTTTTGTGCAATAAACGAAAATTTTGTATATTTGACGAAAATATTTCTGGCTTATGCAGGAAAACAGATTTTGTAATTTTACGAATTTCGTTGAATTACAAAAATTATTTCTTACTAGAAGAATTATTATTTCTTACAATTATTTTCGTATATAGTACCATATTTTTTGTTTATTTTATTGAATTTAGTATAAAATAAAACTTTTTTACAAAATTGGAAATATCGTAAAATAAACAAATTTTTGTTTTGTTAACATTATGTTTACAGTACAAAATTATTCTTAAATTTAAACAAGTTTCGTGAATTTTATGAAAAAAAAGCAATGTGAGTCCGATCACAGAGGAGATGTGTAAACATCTAGTAATGAAAATTTTTTTTAAGTTGGAAGCACTTATGCTTTTAGTATCTTTATTTAAATTATTTAATTAAAGTATCAAAACTTTAAATATTGTAAATACATATGAATTTGTTGGTTTTTGTTTGTTTTATTAAACTTATTTGGTTAGTAAATAGGCACACTGCAGTATATGTACATGTACTGCATTCAAAATTGCAGTAAGCAGTAAATTTACTGATTACTAAAAAAATTCAGTAAATTTTTACTGCTAATGTACCAGTAAAATCGTAGGGCCGTAATCATAATAAAATTGTAGCAAGTGGCAAAGTTTTTTCATTCAAATTTTGAAACTTTTGTATGAAAAACATTTCGCCACTTGGTAGAATTTCATTATGAGTACGGGCACCTCAATGCACCTCATCATATAACAAATCATTTAGGCAATTTATAAAAATTGTAGAAAAAAATTTTTAGTAATCAGTAAAAATTTACTTGTTACAATTTTTTTATTGTTTTTACTGAAACTTTAGTGGTACTGCAGTGCTCATCTATGGTAAATTCCTTTACTTTTACTTTTTAATTTTTAATTCCTGTTGTTCATCGTTTAGCTGTTGCTGTTCTTGCTGTTGTGTACGCATTTCAATTAAAATAAATTCAGTAACGTGCGACTTTGACTCGCGCACATTCGGTTTTGATCATTTTTTTTATTTAGCTTTCTTACTTTTTTAAGTTTTTTCAGTTTAAACGATTTTTTTCAGTTTTATCGCTTTTTGCCGTTTTGGCGTTTTTTTTCTCTCTTTGGGTTTTTTTTAATTTTCGCAATTTTTTCATTTTGGCGATTTTTTCATTTTGGGATTTTTTTCATATTAGCGATTTTTTTGTTTAAGGATTTTTTCAGTTTGGCGATTTTTCCGGTTTTTCGCGATTTATTTTAGTTCTAGAAATTTTTTTGGTGCCTTTTTTCGTTTTGGCGATTTTTTTATATTTGGCGATTTTATATTTTTTTGATTTTTTAGTTTTACCGTTTTTGAAAATTTTAAGAGTTTTGCTCTTACGGTTTCCAAGATACAGCTAGTTGTCAAAATTACAAAGTCAAAATTGCATTAACTGATGGAACACCCATTGATTTAAATTTTTTTAATTTAGTGTTAATTGTTGTAGTCTGTATAAAAATACACTAACTTTTAAAAGTGTATATATGTACATACATTGTATGTATATTACATGGGATTTTAACATTTTTCGTTGCTCGTTTTGGAACACCCTTTAGTTTTTAACTCTCATCTATTTGCTGTTGTAGTGGCCAAATGTCTACACATTGTGTCCAAATTTCAACTCCGTAGCTCTTACGGTTCATTTTCACCTTTGGTGTACGGAAATATACAGAAAAATAACCGGCGGCGGCGCACCGTCGGCTTCGAGCCGGTCGACTTGTTTCTCTGCCTGGTATTGCTTCTTTCAAACACTAATACATGGCACATATATTACCAGGTAATATCAGGATTACATGAACAATGAAAAAATACAACAATGAAAAAAACAACATGGCTTTTAGTTGATCCAAAATATCAAAAATAGAATTTGTTGTAAAATAATAATAATGAAAATTATTCACATAAATTTGAAAAAATTTCTTTACGGCAGCTACCACTAACAAAATTTGCAACGTTTAGGCACTTTTCACAATTTTTTAATAGTTTTTTTATTAAAAAAAAACGAATTTTTTTTAATAAAATATTTTTCACATTGAAAATTTTTTAACATTTTTTTTTATTTCTCATTTGCAAAAAATTTTTGAAGCTTCGAATGAACTATGATTTAAAAAAATAGCTCAGCTGCATTTCCGCTACTACCTGGTGAATGTGCCTTGCACTAATACACTCATACATAGCTCACACCGATTTGACAATGCAAAGAAATCTCAGCAAAGAAATCAAAGTCAAAATATTTTTAACCCCTAGCGTATGTTAAATATAAAATAAAAACTGTTTTCCCCATTTATTTTCCTGTCATTGTATATATTGCATACAAAATTATGCAACAAAATTATAATAAAAAAATAGTTTTCGGCTTATGCTAAGAAGGCAACTGCAACGAAAGACAAATCTCGTCCACGGCACACCAACGACGAATAAGTAGCGGATCTTATAATTGGATAATTGGTTATTGTTTGTGCAAATAGAGAGATAACATTGTTTTTGTCGATCATAGGCGTAAGAAATACTCGTAGAAATAAATATATATATGTATCGCAGATTTCGTCTTGCACGACGGATTTCGTTCGACGGTGGTGTTGTATGAGTTTTCATATAAGCAAATGCGTTTTATTTTCTATGACGAAAGTTCGCACAAAAAAATCGTTCGTCCCAGTTGCGTTCCCAGTTTGATTCGTGAGTTTCAGTGCAAAATATGTTCATATGTATGTATGTATGTGTGTACACATGTACGAGTATGTGTATGTGATGTATAAGGCATACATATGCTGTAACAAATCCTAAATTACCTTTTTCTTTTCATAATTATTACAACCTCCAATTCCAAGAATTACAGATTATATTACAAAATTATTTCCCAAATGTTAGAAAATATATTTTTTTTGTAGATTTTATTTTTTGTGCAGATTTTAATTTTACAAAAAATTTCGTATATTATACAAAATGTATTTTTATGATTCACGAATTTCTTTTGTAGTATAAACATTATATTTCGTAAATTTACGGAAAAAAATTTGTAAAAATACAAAATTTTGTTATTTGCAGACAAAAAGTATTTAGTAAAATAAACAAATATCATTTCTATTATTTACGAAGCATTTCGTACCGTAAAAACAACGAACATTTTCGTAAAATTAACCACATTTTTCGTTTATTTTACCTATGAAATATTTTTAGTGTACTTAATTTACATTTTTTTTAAGTTGACGCAACGTTAGTTAGTCAACGTTAGAAACTTTTGGGGTATAAAATTTTTTCTAACCATACCCTTTTTTCTTTACCTTCAACATTTATTTTGGAAATTTTGCATTGTCTTTTAAAAATGTATAAACATTTTTAAATAAAACTGATCCGGCGCTCCAGCTTAGGTACTGATAGTTTTTTTGTTAGCTAACTTACTTCTTTTTTTTATTTTTTATTGATAAACATTTAAAATCAAAAGGAAGTTTTATATTGAAACTAGCTACACCCGGAGTGCTTCGCTACCCCCATCGTGTTATCGAATGATGAACATATTTTTCAAATAAACCGAAAACTCGGATTTTTTGATATTGGATCATTATTAACATAGGTTTTTTGTAAATATCTTCGGAACTACATAACCGATTTAAGAGTTTGATATCACGTTTTGAAAAACATGACAACAGCTTTCAAAAAGAAAAAAATAATAATAAAATCAAAAATAAGCAAAAAAAAAATAATATATATATACATATGGCATTGGTGGTGCAATATGAAAAATGGATTTTGCCACGCCCCTCCGCCCCCAGACCGAAAATAAAAAATCAGACTTCACAGTGTCCCCCGCCTGAATATTCTGAAGATTCCCTGAAAATTTCATCAAAATCGGCCCAGCCGTTTTGGAGTCCATAAGGTACATACATACATACACACATCCTTTTTTATATATATAGAAGATTATTATTTTCATAATTGTTGAAAAAAATCGCTACTACTTTTGCGATGAAATCATTTGAATTACTTTTGAAACCTTACGCGTTTATAAAAATTATGTTATTTTCTATATTGCTTAATTTATAAGACTTTTAGAATTTGTCCTTTGGTGGTTATATATTCTATTATACGATTGTGAATAAGAATGCAGTAAGCTTACTGTTTCAAATTAAAATTTTATTCAATTGGTCCGCTATTGAATAAAATGTCCTTTTTTTCTTAAACTCTGATGCAGTTAGAAGCGCTGGAGATTCTTTCATATAACAGCTTTCTTGGAATTTTAGATACATATAATATAGAATTGGATAACATTTACAATTTTTAATTTTTATGTTAAGAAGTATGGATATGAGACTGAATTTAAATGTACTTTTAAATAAGTTATATCATAATGAACAAACTTATTTTCTTTTTGAATAGCGATCATCAGAAAACAAACTCGTTTTCATAGAATTTAGGTATACCCTCTCGAAGGTTCCTGTAGGATACAATATGACTTTGTATGACGAAATTTCTGTCTGTCAGCGTTATGGATAATTAAATTTTTAAAATTTTAATTCCCAAAATTGTGTTGCTTTATATTGATAATATGATTACATTAATAAAGTATATGTTTATTTTATGAAGGGTGATCAGTGATCACCTATGGCTCTCATTTAGGCCCAAATTTAGAGTCATTAGTTAACTAATAGCAATAGTTTAACCAATAATATTGGATTCACAGCAGTGATGCCAACTTAGCCCTTTTTGGGCTACACTTAGCCCGTTTTAGCCTTAAACTAAGAAAGGCGCAAACCTAGCACTTTTTACAATAATCTTTTAGCCCTTTTAGCCCCTTTTTAGTTTTTGCTCGATATGGCTACATTTAAACTTTTGCGAACTTTGTCTTCCTTTAATCTAGCAAAATAAAATGAGTAAAAAGTCGGTATTGCTTTACCAATTCAAAAAAAGAAGTGTTTTTTCCTAATATTTTTTAGGATGTTAACGAATTTAAATTAATTAACTTATAATTTAAATAAAAAAAGAAATTAGGGCACGGTGAAAAATATAAAAGAACCACTTTAAGAAAAATCAGCTTGATCGCTTTAATAACACTTTACAAGTGAGTAATAATTTTATTGTCAGTTATTTTCTTATATATTATATATTATATAGCTTATTCCAATACTAAACAGTTACTATCATTAAATAGTACATTATATTATATACATATGTATGTATGTATTATATATTATATTAAGGATTAGGGTAATTCATATTTTAATTATTATTAATTATTATTTCTTATTATTATTATTATTAATGTTATTATTATTATTATTATTATTATTATTATTATTATTATTATTATTATTATTATTATTATTATTATTATTAGGCGCAACATTCCGGCCCCATTGAAGGACTGGAAGTCTTCAACCACATGGCAGAGGAGCCAATTTATGGATTGGGCGTTTATAGACGCCGCTTCTTGTTTTGACCTCCGCCACCCTGACCTTGCCGTCGGCGCCTTCGGTAACGCTCACGACTCTCCCGGTCAACCAGTGTTGTGGCGGGCAATTGTCTTCGTGGATTATTACCACTTGACCTGCCTTCAGGTTGGGCATATCTTGGTGCCACTTGGCCTTGCCTTGAAGACCTCGGATGTAGTCTTGCGACCAAGCCTGCCAAAATGTCTGCTTGAGTCCGCAGAGCAGACGCCATCGCCTCCATAACCTCTGCTCTTTGCCCATCGCGCCTCCTGCGGATTCTTGCGGCAGCGAACGCAGACCCTCTCCTATAATCAGGTGCGCTGGAGTTAGCGCTTCTCCGTCGTTGGGGTCTGGAGACAGCGGTGCTATGGGCCGACTGTTGAGCACCGCCTCTACTTCTGCAAGCATTGTTCCCATCTCTTCTTGCGTGAGCAATGCGTTGCCCACGGCTCGCAGAAGTAGGAACTTCGCCTGCTTCACGGCTGCTTCCCATAGCCCTCCGAAATGAGGCGCCCGAGGTGGTATGAAGCTGAACTTCACCCCGGACGACGCTGCGTACGATCCTGCGGCTTGCTGTAGCTCCTTCAGCACCCGGTTGGCTCCGACGAAATTCGTTGCGTTGTCGCACAACACCTCTTTGGGAAGACCTCTCCTGGCAGCGAACCTTTTGAAAGAAAGAAGAAAAGAATCAGTAGACAAGTCGGAGACTAATTCTAAATGTACTGCCTTAGAAGTGAAACACACGAAAACCGCTATATACATTTTTAATGGTGGTCGACCACGAATTCTCAATGATACATTGACCGGACCACAAAAATCTACACCGACAATTAAAAATGGTCGAGTAGCTCTCACTCTATTAGTGGGTAAATTGCCCATTATTTGGGACATTAGCTTTGGTTTATAGCGGAAGCAATGTACACAATTGCGAACTATTTTATTGCACTCTTCTTTCGCATTAATAAGCCAGATATTTTCTCGCGAAAGAGCTATTAGGGCTTTTGTGCCAGCATGACAATTTTCGAAGTGCAAGTTTCGCAAATAAATTGTGACAAAGCTATTATTTTTCGGTAACAAAAGTGGGAACTTAGTATTATATTTCAACTTTGCGTTGAGTAATCTCCCACCTACCCTTAACAGTGAAAACGTTCGTTTCTCGTCAGTAAACGTGTGAATGAATGGTGTCAATCTTTGTATATTAGATTGTAAGACCTGAGATTTCTGTAATTTAGATATCTCCTCAGAAAATTTAGATTTCTGGATTGCCTCTACAAATTGATAGATTGACCATTTTAACTCAACTGCAGTAGGTACAACATTTTTGTATGTCTTGCGTTTCTTCATAATATCAACGAATCTTAAGACGAATGATGTGATTCGAAGCAATTTATTATAAGATGAATATTTTTCAATAAGATCCAATAAAAAATTTGGAGGATCCTCTACTGCAAGAAATACATGAGTTTTTCTTGTTTCTATTAATTTTTGGTTCTCTGTTAACTCGAAGTGTTTGTTAACAGGCCAATGAGAACTATCATTGAGTAAAAATGAAGGTCCTTCAAACCAAATCGAATTTTTTAATTCTTGGACGTCACATCCTCTTGATACAATATCAGCTGGATTCTCCTTAGTTGGCACATGACGCCATGAAATTTGCTCTGACCATTCTTGGACTTCCGCCACACGATTTGAAACGAAAGTGGCAAGTGAGGATGGATGCGTCTTAATCCAATGTAGCGTTATTTCTGAATCTGTCCAGAAAGTAACACTTTCGATTTCAAATTTGATCATACACTTAATTCGATTCCACAACTTAGCCAACAAGTGTGCAGCACATAACTCAAGTCTCGGAAGAGATTTTGTCTTGAGTGGGGCAACTTTAGACTTAGCAGTCAGTAGTCTCGAAACAGTTCCATCTGAATCGGAGCTTCTAATGTAAATGCAACAACCATATGCTCGCATTGAGGCATCAGCAAAGCCATGAATTTGAATTTTTGCTGTTGACGTTGTGTTTACGAATCTTGGGATTGTAATTGAATCAATTTCCAGTAAATTAGATTTGAAATTTTCCCATGAAGTATTTAGTCTCATGGGAATTGATTCATCCCAGTCAAGTTTTTGAATCCAAAGTTCTTGTAGCAATATTTTGGATTTTGTTACTAATGGGCATAATAGTCCGAGAGGATCGAATAATCGAGAAGAAACTGAGAGTATGTTTCTTTTTGTAGCTTTCAATTCTTGAAAATTATCTTCCAAATGAAACTTAAATGTATCATTCTTCGGAACCCAATGTATGCCCAGCGCCTTAGAAGATTCTGAATCATTTTGTAAAGGTTTTTCATTCTGTAAAGAATTTATGAAATCCGGATGATTTGAAACCCATTTCGTAAGATTAAAACCAGCTGAACTTAAAATTTCAGTTGCCTGGTTGCGAATAACAATTAGGTCTTGGTAGCTCTCAGCTCCAGTAAGCAAATCATCAACGTAAAAATCACTGCGGATAACTTTTGAACCAATAGGCAAAGTCTCTTTGTACAAATCGCTCAAGTGAATCAAACATCTGATGGCCAAAAAAGGTGCAGAAGCTGTGCCGTAAGTGACTGTGTTAAGTCGAAATACTTTCAACTCATCAGATGGATTTTCTCTCCAAAGGATTAATTGAAAATTTCTATCATTGTCATCAACCAAGACTTGACGATACATTTTTTCAATATCTGCAGTGATTGCATATTTGTGAAGTCGAAAACGGATTAATGTAGAATACAATTCTTCTTGAACTGTAGGACCAACCATTAACAATTCATTAAGTGATACATACGAAGAAGTTCTACTTGAAGCATCAAACACTACTCGAAGTTTAGTAGTTGTACTCTGAGGACGCAAAACACATTGATGTGGAATGAAATAATGAGGAGTAATTGGCATTTTGTCTACAAAAGACATATGACCTAAATTACAATACTCTTTCATAAAATCATGATACATTTGCCTCATGGTGTCATCTTTGGACAGCCTTCGTTCTAATGAAAGAAATCGTTGTTTGGCAGTTTCAAAGGAAGATCCTAACAGTTTTGTATCAGATTTGAAAGGTAAAGAGACTTCAAATCGTCCTGACGTTAATCGTCGCACATTATTTTTAAAATTGTCCTCACATTGTTGCTGTTCCTCTGAGTACAATTTTGTTGATTCGTTTGGAAGCTCTTCTAACTCCCAGAATTTTTTAACAATTGAATCAATGTTGCTCTCGTTTTCTATAACAGAACTTAAATGAAAAACATTACCATTGTTTGAGCCCTTTGATTGATTGTATTTTCCAGTTACAATCCAACCAAGCGAAGTTTTTTGAATAATTGGAAGGCTAGGACCAAATTTGATTTGACCTACGCACATTAAATCAAAGAAGTTTTCTGCGCCAATTAACAGATCAATTTTCTGTGGTTTGTAAAAGAAAGGATCAGCTAATTCAACATTTTTAGGAATATTCAAGATATTTGCTTTTAATTTGTGATCAGGTTGTAAATTTGTAATCGAACTCAATACCCAAAACTTGGAAGTAAATTGCGTGGAATTAACCCTCGACGTGACATTTAATTCAACACAAGACTTTGAACATGAATTTGTGTCGCTAATACCATTTAAACTTAATCTGCCTCCTTTTCTTTTTAATCTTAGTAGCTGTGCAAGTTCCTCAGTAATCAAATTTGGTTGAGAACCGGAGTCTAAAAGAGCTCTAGCTGGTATTAATTGACCAGAACTATTTCGCACTTTCACCACCGCTGTTGCAAGAATGATTCTTTCATCCGATGATGAATAATTGACAGCAGCGTGGGAAGTAGATGGCTCTTCAGAGAGGCTACTTACATTAGAAGAACTTGTGGTATATTTATGTAGTAAGGAATTATGAGAACCACTACATACTCTACACTTAGAAGATGAACATCTTGCTACTGTATGGCCTTTTTTCAAGCAATTAATACATGCTGGCACAGATTTTATGAAATCAAATCTTTTATTAACAGGCTCAGCACTGAATGAAGGGCAATTATTTATTACATGTTGTGCAGATTTGCAGAACAAGCATTTATCAGCAGATTTATTTGTTTTGGTGCAATTTAATGATGTCCTAGTATTTCTATTATTTGAAGATTCAGTTTTATTTTTATTAAACCTCGGTCTTGAACTTGAAGATTCATCAGCAGAAATATGCTGGTAGCGTTTGTTCAGGGCGGATTCACAGTCTGACCATAATGGGAGCCTTTCAAAGTCAAGTTGTTCTTCCCATTTTGATTTTGTGACTGGATCTACTTTTGACATCACTAAATGTATTAATATAGCATTAGTTATTTTCTTGTCATCGCCTATTGACAAGAGAGAATCATATATTGCCGACACTGTATCAATCATGCTTCTCAAAGCAGAAGCCGAAGGTTTTGTGATTTCTGGTAAATCAAAAAGTTTCGATATATTATCGAAAAATATGAGACATTCATTGTCATATACCTTCTTCAAACTGGCTAGAGCTTTGGGATAATTTTCTTCGGAAATCTGAAAAGCTTTCACTGTACCTAAAGCTGAATCGGATAAGCATGATATCAAATGGTTAAATTTCTCAATATCTGTCAACGTCGGATCATTATGTACCAAATTTTCAAACAAACTCATAAAATTCTTATATTCCGCGTATTTCCCAGTAAATTTGGGTAGCCTCATATTTGGAAGCCTGGAATGGTGAGTTTGTACGCTGAAAGACGTTTCAGGTATATTTGGCTGTCTATTTTTATTTAAAATGCTTAAAAATAATGATTTTGTAGTGACACAAATATCCTCAAGCTCAGCTCTGTCGTCATTATCAGGATCTAAATTATCCACATCAGACTGAAGCTTCATGGCTTGGTCAATATAATCCTTCAGAATGTCTAAGCGACATTCTATTTCTACAGGATTAAACGAAATAGTCTTCTCTAAGATAGACTGTCGAATCCTTTCTATATGCTTTACAACTTTTGATTTTTTAGCAATTAGTTTTTCTAATGTCTCCAATTCGGAAGGACATTCTTGGCGTTTTTTAGTTGCCATATTTTTGTTTAAATTTATTTATTCTTCAAAGCAAAAAAGTAATACCAAATTAATTTATTGGTCTTAAGATGTTTAAATCAACAAATGATGTGCTTTGGAATATAAATTTTATTTAATATATTATTTCCTCGCCGGATACACAATATTCGGAAAATTAATCTCTATGTAGATTACTCTTTTATTCACAAAATTTTATTTAATCAATGTTCCGAAATTAAAAAATAATTTATTTAATTTCCTTAGAAACCACTTTTTACAGCCTTTGGTAAATTGAAATATTTATTTACCAAGTAAAATCGATTTTAAATTAATTTAATATCGCTGAGAAATAAATAAGACGAAGTATGAACACACTTGAATATTATTATTAATTAATTATGTGTAATTAAATTTTCGAAGCTAGTGTGAACACACAAACGACTTAGTACTTTTTATTTATATGAAAATTAACTTTTCGACACTAGTGTGAACGGGTTTCACTGTTACAGCTGTTGTAATATGAATTATTACAAGTGGTATAGGAACAACCGGAATGGAACACTGATGTTAATAAATTTATGAACAGCGAATAAAAGGAGAAAATAAAAGTGACAATTTTATTATTTAAGTTATTTAAAATAAATAAAATTAACACTCGCGAATAATTTTGTGTATTTTTTAACATAAATAAAATTATTTTAACGCGATCAAAATGCCGACGGTAAATAGAAATAATTATTCGAATTTCTCTCAGTAATGAGGAGAACGAGATATGTGTGTGTGAAAGTGTGTTAATTATAATAATAAAAACACTCGCGATATGTTTCACTTTTAAGGGTGGATTTGATTTAATAATAATATTAAATAAATATATTGTTTCACAAATGTTGAAGTGTAAAAAATATTCTTTGTGTTCGACTTGCAAAGCGACTAGAATTTTTGAGTAATTTACAAAAATCTCTTAAATTTGATTAACTTACAAATTTAAGGGTAAAATAACACAAATATTTTTTACACTTTTTACCTGTTGATCGGAATTGTCAGAGTTACTCCCCTGGTTACGTTCAGCTCTGCATAGGATACAACGGCAACGGGGCATCTGGACAAGACTTTCGGTTGTTGATGAAGATGTGTTGATGAATGTGATGTTGTAGGTGTTGGTATGCACAAAATGTTGTTTTGTCAAACCACTTTTTGTTGTTATTATTGTTTTAGTTTTGTCTTTTTATTTTAATACCAAGAACACTTGTTTGTTTAATTGTTTGTATGTTAATGTTTGTTTGTGTGTTTATGGTTTTTGTCTTTTTTTAGCACTCACACTTTACTTTAAAATAGTTTTGCTTTTTATTTAAATTTTAATTAACTTATAAAATTTAAAACACACGATTATTAACTTGAATCAATTTATCAATTTAAATTTATTTTTTCACTAGTCCCTGCTCGGGCGCCAAAATGTTTTTTCCTAATATTTTTTAGGATGTTAACGAATTTAAATTAATTAACTTATAATTTAAATAAAAAAAGAAATTAGGGCACGGTGAAAAATATAAAAGAACCACTTTAAGAAAAATCAGCTTGATCGCTTTAATAACACTTTACAAGTGAGTAATAATTTTATTGTCAGTTATTTTCTTATATATTATATATTATATAGCTTATTCCAATACTAAACAGTTACTATCATTAAATAGTACATTATATTATATACATATGTATGTATGTATTATATATTATATTAAGGATTAGGGTAATTCATATTTTAATTATTATTAATTATTATTTCTTATTATTATTATTATTAATGTTATTATTATTATTATTATTATTATTATTATTATTATTATTATTATTATTATTATTATTATTATTATTATTATTATTTTTATGGCGCAACAAGAAGAATAATAAAATTTTTATGCCTTGAAAGTTATTAGTACAGCCTAAAACAGATGATGTATGTTTTTGGAAGAGCGAGAAATCGAAATTTTATTTAATAACGGACAATTTTAAATGTATCTACTTATGTAAACATACATATGTACATATATATATGTATTTCTATTATATATGTATGTATATGTTAACTATTTAGTCTACGTAAGTACATACATTATTGAAATGTAATATTAAATGTAAATGAAATATGTGCAATAATGAAGCTCTCAAGCTATGTATGTGTTGATCTCATGATAGTTATTTATATTCTAATAAATTACTTTACAAAAATTGATTTGATGTTTTTATTTTCAACAGAAACATTTTAATACTAGCCCCTTTTCGCGCTTTTTCGAAAAATTTTACTATTTTTTTATTTTTGAATATTTTTTCAATTTAGCCCTTTCTAGCCCTTTTTTCAAAAATTTTTACGCGTCTTGAGTCTCAAAAGTTGGCATCACTGATTTACAGCTCTTTGTTTACCATTAGTTAAACCGCCAATATCATTGGTTAACAAATAGTTAGACAACAGCTTATTCGTTATAAGCTTCATTAGTATTGTTGTTTTGTGAACAATTTTATACACATTTCACAAATACGTTGTCAAGCATCTTCTTTGTATTTAGCTATAAGCCATTCCTTTTATTTTATTTTCTGTTATATTTTAGTTTTTCCGAACCAATTTGAGCACTAATTCAATATCTTTCACGGTAAAGTTGGACGAGCGAGCACTGTTTTATCCATTTTTTTAAAGTAATATAACAAATGTAAAGAAAAACTCATATTAAGAACTTTAGTTAAACAATGTACAGTGAATATGAAATATTAGTTAAACAATAGTTATCATTTTATTTTACTAATACAGTAATTTTGACTTAGCTGTACAATCAACTTTGCACGACTTTTTGTGCAGATAAGTCAAAAATGCTGTTATTTAGGCACTTACCTGCCTAAATGTGCAGGTAAGTGCAAATCGACTTCTGTTTTATACATACACATGGTTGCACATTAGTGTCCTGCACAAGATATCTTATAAGAACTTTTAAGACATGAGGGATTTTTCAAATGTTTTACTACAGCGAAATCTTCTAAAACAAACGTTAACAACATTGTTTGCAAGAAATTTGTTTCAGTATTGTAGGTATAGGAGTAAAAAAGAAAATATTTCGTGACAGAAGAATTTGTGATACTTGCTTCTTTCTACGCATGAGCGCGTGTACAAACGTAATGCATGTATGTGTGTATGATTTTTTATTTTTCTGCGCACATGCAAAGGCACACACATGCATTAACATTAGTTGTATGCGCTTAATCAAATAATAGCTTACCATCTACATATTACACACACACTCAAACGTACAATATGAAAAATAACAAGCATACACTAATCAACAGTACTTCTTTTGAGTGTTTGTTACAAACAAGCCGTCTTGCGAAATCGCTTGTTAACACTAATATATACGTACACCAATACATCCATCGTGCTTCGCTTATAGTACGACAGCATTTATTATTGGTTTAGTATAATACATGCGACGTGAATACATTTAAAAAACATGAGGTATTTACATTTCAAGACTGTTTACGCAGGTCTCTATTGCACATGTATGTAGCCACATTTCTTTTTAATGTTTGCAGCTAACTTAAATTTTTTTATATGAGAATAATTTAAAACTGCAAAAAAATATGTTAAATGCGCAAGTATACAAAGTGCACTTAAATAAAGATTTTGAACAATAATTACAGAAACTATATATATTTTGTTCAGTTAAGTCAATGTGCAGCTTACATTGATTTTTTGTGTGCAAATATTTTAAAATTACCAAAATTTTAGGGCACTTACATATCTGAAATGTGGAGGTATAGAAAGTGCACTTAAAAAACGAATTTGTATGGGATTTAGTGTTGTAAAAGTATTGAGCATTTGAGTACTGAGTACTCAATACCGGGAGTTTTCCCCGGTACTCAATACACAAAAGTAACTACTCAATACTTTCAGGGTTGCATTTTGAAGTATTCAAGTGAAAGCAGTGATGGGAAATGAGATATGCATTTCGGTATTAATAAAATTTTTTTTGAGTACTTTTTTGGTCCCGAGAGTACCAAAAACTATTATTTTTTTTATTTAAATTTGATTATCAAAAAATTATATTCATTCAGCTATCACACACGAGAACAATTGTGCTGGCATAACATGACAGTTTGTAGGTGAGAGAGGCAAAGAGGCATAATTTTTCAACCAGGCACAATACCGCATCATCGGCACAAAACCAATACATACACAACTTAAAAAACAGCAAATGTTAAAATAATACAAAAAACACCAATACACACAAAGCTGTGTGTATGTATACATTTTTATGCCAGATTAATTAGTCTCGTGTGTTCTAAAAATAAAAGTTGTGCCGGCATAAAAATTATTCACGTGTGTGATACCCAATTTACAAATAAAATAAGGAACACATAGCATATACGTATGTTCATCAGAGATGGGAATTGGAAATCTTGATTTCGTGCCGAATCTGTCTCTATAAGAAAAGTTTCCATATTAATACGAGCCATAACCACCAAAGAGCTTAAGCAACATAATTTTCGAGCTTATTTGATGGAAATCGTTTAGTTACGATCGCAGATAATTGATTTTCGTTAAAAAATTAAGTTAAAAATATATGTATGCCGCTTTAAGTTTTTTTTTTGCGGTTATGGCTCGAATGGACAAAAAAGTGCCTGTGCCATCTAACATCCAATAGTTCCAAAAATGGCACAATTGCGCAACATTTCTCATCACTGATTTTCATAGGTACAAATTTTAAAGTTAAAACAAGACGAGTTTTTAGACTTATATAAATCTTAGGCCTGGATAAAGCTTAAATTAGACGTGACATAGCCATAACGCCATAACCATAACCAAACCAAAATTCAATTGCATGCATGTACATTTCATCTTAGATGTCAAAGCGAATCTTCAACGCAACGCGAAGCAAAAGTTTTATCTGACATGGCCTTTAGGCAACTCTCAACTTTTTGTATGCTTTGACAGTCAGTTGGTATACTATTTTTAATTTGTTTGACCAAACTCGCATATAAATATGGAATTTTTATTAATATGTCGGTAAATTTACATAAAAAACGAGTTCGTGGCATCAGAGTAATTGAATTGTGTTGTGTTTTATACATAAAACCGAATAGTGAAACAAACAGTGAGTGTTGTCAAAGTTTTCATTGTGTCATACACATTTTGCGTCATGCTTTTTCCCCAAAGTTAGAAACGTCACGCAAAGCGTTGAAGTTGTATCTGACACCGCCTTAAGACTTGATACTTTCGGAACATAAAGTCTGTTCCTTTGTTTTGTTTTCATGAGATTTTGATAAGAAAAAATCCTTTCGACATTCGCAGAGAAGTGAGGTATAGACAAAATTCCGTAAGCTACTTTCGATATATCAGGAATCATGTATTCATCTAATGCGTTTTTAGTTTTAGACACTCTAGACCAGAAACTGCATATATTATTTTGGTAATGGTTTCAGTTCTTCCATATTAGCCAATGATCTACATATATTGGTTGTTAATATTTTCAAAATTTAGCCTTTCGCTGGGAGACATTTAAATTAAAAGTGGTATAATGCTGTTGGTTTTACCAGATAAAACATTTTCAGGGGAAATCTTATTAATCCAAACTAACATTTCATGGTCAAAGTCCACTTGACAGAATTTAATATAAAACTGCAATTTTCTTTAAACTGATTTAAAACAGTTGTTTAAACATGATTTCTGTTTATATATAGATCAACTTCTGTGCCGCAGAAAATATCATTTGTTAAAATATCTTTATTAATAAAGTTTCATGCCATTTGTCGAAAAAGAAATTTAATTCTTGACAAAAATATATGCAAACGCGCGTCTTCTGACTGCATTTCTAAGTAGACCGTGAGAGTATCAAATGCGCTGGGGAGTACTACGGTACTTTTTCATGTCAAATAGTATCAAAAAAAGTACGACCGTACCAACTTTCCCATCACTGAGTGAAAGTCTTCCTTTAAAATGGAACAGAATTATTCAACTCTGTGAGCTTGATACAAATAAATATGACTCGGAACCTCATGGAGTTAGTGTAACAAATACCAATTCTGTTAGGAATTATTTTGATACGAAAACAGCCACTAAAAAGGTACTAAAAATGCGTTATTAAACTACTTCAGTCATTAATACATACTATTGGACAAAAAAAGTGACCCTTTAGAATAGTGGAAGGAAGGCACGTGATACAATATAACCAGCAAGTCAGGTCCTCACAAACATGAAAAATATTTTAAATTCTTTCGATGTCGGTAAAATTTTATTTCTACATTTAAACTATGACTAAGTAATAACATCAATTGTGAGAAAAAAATGTTTATTAAAAAATATTTAGAAGATAATTTAAGCGATTAATGCACTAGAAGTTTTAAGAGTACGTTAAAAAAATTATGTACAAAAACTAAACTTCAAACATATTTATTTTCCTTTGATGTAAATTAATTTAAATATACTTGCATTTAATCTTTGTTTTTCCATATTCCATTGTCAATAAAATAATAATTTTTAACTTCCCATATACATACATATTAAAGTATTGAGTAGTATCGAGTACCCAATTGAAAAAGTAGCAAGTAGTAGTGAGTATTCAAAAGCAGCCGCTTTTTATAACACTAATGGGATTGTAAAGAATAGTGACAGAAATTTATCATTTTAGGCAGTTAAGTCCAAAGTGCACTTAAACAAAAGGTTAGCTACCAATCAAAACTACTGGAATTAAGTAATGACTGAAAATTTGGCCCTTAATATTCTAGATGATTTTTTTTCGCTTTATTAAAGTTCAGCGTATTGTGTATATATTTCTGAAATGTTTAAGTGTGCTTTGTGTGCAGTGTTACCATATGTGAAGATTTATCTTATTTTTGAAGTTTTTAGACATGTTAAAACGGCAAAAAAGATTTCTTATCTTAAAATAAGATTTTTAAAACTTTTACTTTTGGTACTTTTAATATATTATTGAGGAATTTTTTGACTAAACTACTTACAAATTTTCTGATTTGCTTCATAATGATCGCACACATATTCTACACAGTAAATATTTCATTTTATTTGGCTTTACTTTTGATAGTTCACAGGAAAAAAAATAAATTTCAACTCATTTTCACTCAATAAAATAATAAAAAAGATTTTTATAACAAAAAAAGATTTTTTTTGCTTGACTTAAAGATATTTGAAAAATAAATATGGCAACACTGTTTGTGTGCCTATCGCACAGAGTGTACGTATCAGTTGGTCAGTCAGTCTCTATTTTTTTTTTCTAATGTGTCACTACTTTTTTTCAGATTTTACTACTTAAATAGAGAATGTTTGGCTAATTTTTTTCTGAGTATATACATATAGGTAAATATGTGTATGTATGTAGAAATTAGTTCACATACCCAGTTGACCACGGCTTTCGTTAATGATATCGATTTCGGATATACCTCGAACATTTATCGTGTAAAACTATCGAGAGTGACACTCAAAAATGAATCGAAAAATGTTCACCCGTCGCTCAGTTTTGTCCCAAAAAACCTTCAATCTCGGATTTCGTTAGCAATATCAAAAGCGAGAGATTATCGAAATAATTTCGATAACACAAAAGTGCAGCAGAAAAAGTAAAAAGTCATTTTTTTTTATTTATTTATTTTAACTTACTTATTTTATTAATTTTATTTATTTGTTTAATTCCGTAACTTACGCTGCAGGCTTTGAACATGGTACCTCCATTTGAACAGGCTAACACACATCCATTGGGCTATCGTGGCAATTTTTTTTCATTCAATTATTGCACATATATAAGTGTGTTGTTCTTATCTTTTTTTTAATACAGTGCTGTCATGCATTGAACTTGGTATCTTTAAACTAACAGGCTGACACACTTCCATGCAGCTACCGTCACACATTCTAAAAACTATCGAGAGAAGTGTGAAGTTCAGAGCTTTAGCGAACATTCGATTTTTTTTTAGATTTGCGAACACATATCGAAAAATTTTGTTTCGAAAATTCTTCGCTTTACCGTGCGTTTACACATGCAAGTGTCTTGCATGCAAGCTCTGTGTACCTATTATCAACGAAAATTTCGCACAAGTGTCCGACTGCCTTGCAACTTGCATGTTTGCCTTTTAGTGCAGAGTTGTCCATTACATAAAAAAGTTTAATTTTAAGGGAACCAGATAGTGTTGAACTTTATTCATATTGTTTCGATATTATTTATGTCTAAAAAAGTAATAAACTATTCGATTTATGAATATTTAAGAAAAAAATTATTAAATTAGCTTTTAAATATATTTAAAATGAGTGTAAAAACTCATATAACATTACACTGAAATCCAGTTAATTTGTGCTAAACTATTAATTGGGCAACACTGTTAGATAACTTTCCATTTACTTGCTGCAAGTTCAACAAGTAACTGTCTTGTAAAATTCCTCGGCAGTTGAGTTGGAAGTAGACTACCGCAAGTGTAGATGTGTTAGTAAAAGAGTTTGAGTGTATTGAGTTTTTCGAACCTGCACTTGCACGTGTAAACCCTAGGTTAGTGAACATTCTTTTTTATCGAATCTCAGTTCAAGTGGGTACAAAGAAAAACATTTTTAATAAACAACTATGGTAGTAAATCTATCTCAAATAACTCTGTTACCTCTACCAGCAATTCACCCTCGCACAGTGGGGACATTTGCAAAATAAATGGTAATATATCTGGAACTTCTAAAGTACTGATTGGATTTATATGAATCTTCTAAGTTATGAAAGATACGAAAACACGTCTCGGACATTATTTCTTGAAAAGGTTAACTCAAAACGCTTTATCCCATAAAAATCGGATAATTTTTCTAAAAGTTACAAGCCTCAGAAGTAGGCTTGCCAGATTGAGATTAACAAAAAGCTGGACATTTAAATTAAAAAAGCGGGATTATTAAAAAAAGCTGGACATTATGAAATAAGAATAGAAGAGAAGTTACTTTTATGTTATACAAACAATTTTATTAAAAAATATATGTTTACATTGTTTTTTAAATTTTTTATATAATCAGCCCAATCATGAACAAAAATTCCGCGCGAGTTTTTTCACTTTTCCCTTTTCTCCTATTATGAATCTGTTTTTCCCCTATTTTTACCAAATGCGGGAATAAAAAAACTGCCGGGGGAAAAAGTAGGTATTATGAACGCAATTGAATTTGCTTTTTTCACCAAAAATTTTTCCCTGGCAAAACAGAAGGGAATTTACTTAAAAACATATTTAATACTCCATTAAAACAAAATGTATATATGTACATAAACTTATATTTTATAGTTCTTTTATTTGGATTAACACAAATAGTGCCCAAATAAATCATTTATAAACTTATTTTTTCAAGTTGGTGAATTTTGATAATTTTGTTTACTCTCTCACTCAAAAAAAGGAGAAACTAAATGTCAACAAACAAGCAAAACAACGAGCTTCGTAATGCGGTGATGCCACATATTACTCTTTTTTGTTCCCAAGGAATTTATGATTGGAGGAATGTTTTCTCGAGAAAATTGTTTTCCGTGAGAAATACATTCCGAGGGAATATTCATGATTGGGCTGAATACTCTAATACACTGTTAACACAGTTAAATATAACTAAACCTAAATTTTTTCAGTTCATTTATCCATATGTATACATATATTTACAGCTACGATGAAAATAGTAGTAATACGAAATAATATGGGCATCTGACGTTAAAATTCAAAAGGATTTATCTTTCAAATGAAATCGAACATTACGGAAAAATAAAAAATGTTTTGTAGATAATTTGTCTAGCTTTTGTTTACGTCTATCTAGAACAGATTGTATATATAACCAGGTTTGTTTGGTTAGATAAACCCGTTTTTCAGTCCTTTTAGTTTTGACCTTCAACTTTTTTGATAACTAAGGAAGTATTTTATTGTTTATTAATTTTGCTATATCTTTATTTAGATAAATAAAAAATAAGCAAATAAATATTTCCTTAGCTAATAAAAAATTAAAGGTCAAAAAGGACTGAAAAACGGGCGATCAACTAGATTAGTACTAAAAATACATTATTATTTAAAAAAAAAGCGAGATGTAAAAAAATGACAAACCGGTATCTTAAAAATATATTAAAATAATTTGATTTTCCAGTTCGACCATCGTAGCATATAAGGTTCGATTTACTTTTAAGGATAAGCCTTTTTGAATTTCAACGTTAGGTGTCCATATTATTTCATGCTGATATTATTTTGAAAAAATCAAATTAAAAGACACAAACAAAACAAAACAAAAAAAAACGTTCTCGTTTGTTTGTACATTGGTGTAAAAAATGAAAAAAATAATAAAAATGTGTACATTAGTCAACATGTTGTGCTCAGCCTGAACAGCTGATTGGATAGAGTTATACCGTTTATATGGTTTGTTAGGTGGCAGGAGCAAATATTTGTTAAAATTTTGTTACATTACAAATGCAATAAAGTAGCGAAATAAAGATATAAAATCAAATTCTATCCATCAAGATTTTTCTAAGACGTAACTGTTGGGGCCAACGGTTGCCAACAGTTTTACAACTGTTGAGCTCAACAGCCCAATTTTATTTTTTCTGCCACATATATTTTGTATTTGCGCTTACGGATTTTTCTAATTCCAAACCTTTAGGTATTTGAAAAAATCTTTGAAAATATTTGCAAGATTCCTCTAAGATAGTTCGTATTAACATTTCCGCTCTAGTAAGATCGAAGGACATTAGATTTCTTCTTTTTTTGTATAAATAAGATACTTAAAACTCTTTCAAAAAATGCGTTACCAGCTGGTATTGAATACAAATTTTCGTAAATTTTATAAAAAATCATTGCTTTCAATTTTCATTAAAAAGTAGGACCATATTTTGTCATTTTACAAATCTTTTGGAGATTGGTTATAAACTGCTCGAAGACAGCAATAGTCGATGTATAGTTTATCGCATGATACAATAATATAAAGGTACAACCAAATTTGACGTATTAAATTAATTCTGACATTTGTCCCAATTATTTGATTACTGTTTTTTTGTAAACAGAGAGGAAAGCGTTGCCACACACATATAATGGCAATTTTTATTTAGGAATGTTTTTTGAAATGTGGAATTTGAGTTTAGAAATTGTAGTTAAACACATATTTTTTTAATGTTAATTGAACATGAGAATAACGAAATCTGTGTGTAATAAGACCTACAAAAGCAAATATTTGATTAATTATTTAATTCAATAGATAACAAAAAAAGCCTCACAGCTTGGGATGCAACTTCGTTCTTAAAAACATCGATATAAAGATACGGCGTTTCTTAGAAGCGATACATCGATGTTTTATTAGCGGAATTCACGGTTGTTTCATACATATAATACACATTCGCATATACGTCGTGTGCAAATTTATTGCTGGTTTACATCAAGCACAACACACATACTGCGACATTTGCATTTAAGGTAAACACCTTTCAAAGCTTTTAAATTTGTGCTTGTTTCTTTGCAAAGTAACAGCAAGCATTGTTGTCGCCGAGATCTGGTTGGCTGTTCTGCTCTCGTCGGTGTGAAAGTACAAAAAGCTCCTTATAAAAGTTTGCATATTATGCATATGGCTTGGACGTATCTGAATAAGAGTTAATGCTTTGTTGATATATACAAAAAAAACATTGTTCTTCTTTTTTGTTTGCTAAGGACATGGCCTATGATCGGACTAGGAACATATAATTATCACATTTCTCCTAATAATATCCGTAAAGGCTGTGATACACTATTGTCGTGCGATCTACGAAATTATGCAACCCTGGTGTGATGAATTGTTATTGTCTTGTGAAAATTTTCATAAACTCCATCATACCCGCGTTGTACTTTTTCGTAGATCGCACGACTTTGTATGATAGTGTATCATGACCTTAAAAATGCTACAACCCGTTAACAATTTCATCCGAATAATGTAAGGTAGCTACGTCTAAACACACATAGTCTAATATATGTATTTCAGATAAACAGCTTCGTTATGGTTTCTTTGCAAAGACCAAAGATTTCGCCGAGATCTGGGGCAAATCGCGGCACTCGGTATCGAATTACGAAATATTTCCTTATAAATTCTATTGAAATATTTCGTAATTACGTTCGATAACGATTGCTGCGATTTGCCCCCTGCTTGGATGTTGTGCTCTCGTCAGTGTGAAAACACAAAAGGTCTTTTGTAAAACTTTGCACATAGTGCGTATAGCTTGGACGCAGTTGATGTAAGGCAATACACCAGAGAGTATAAAGACAAATTTCCACCTTGATTCAGTTGGCAATTTCCTTCCTGTTGTATCTTGCTTGCTGCCGTTGTTGGTGCTTTTTATTTTTTATAAATTTTTGCTGTTTATTTTTTATAAATTTATGAAATAATTAAAATATTTTCCATTATTTTTAATTTAATAAACAAGAACGTCAAAAAAACTCGGATTTCATAAATTAATAAGGCTGCATTGATTTTGAGAGTAAAAAATAATCGGAACAAACTTCAGAATGTTAATATGGAGACGAAAAGAGAGAACGGTTTTACCTTTATATTATTGCATCATGGTTTATCGTTACAAATTTAAGGCAATAAATATTAAGAACATTTTGGGGAAAATTGTTTTAGCTGGACAAATTTTATTTTAGCTCGAAACTGGACAGGTACTTAAAAAGTGGGACAATTCAGCCAAAACATCTCTTGTGGAGTACTAATTTGATCAATGTGCCTGAATTGGACGTATGAAGTATGCAAGATATTTGATGCATCAAAGTGGCCCTGAATAGTGAGAAAGTCGTTTTTTATTATGCAATTTGGTTCTATTTGCATTATTCCAGTGCCTCTTATTAGCTTTTGGGAGACTTTTGTGCCGCACACTGCTGAAATTTCTATTTTGGTTGTGGTAGCAAAGATCCATTTATTCGAATTTTTTAATTGCCTCCATGTTGTGTTATCTACCAGCCGGGTAAGGTTACAATTAGCTGTGCTTAGGCTGTTGAGGATATTAATTTCACAGGAATTCATATCCTTTTTAAATCTAAGTTGCTTATTTTGGCATATATATGTAACCCCCTTTGTTATAGTACAGCTTGACAAATCGTCGGTTGTAAATGAAATAAATTAATCTCTGTGTGGATTCACTGCTAGAAAAGGTACATTGGATTTGATGGATATTAAAACATTATTTCTTATTGTTGAGACCGGGGTTATCTTCAGGAGTTCTAGGAACTGTTGATCGATCAGTGGCAGCTTAATTTCAAAGAGGACTTCGTCTTTTGTCACTGCTCCATTTGTCTTCATTAGCTTGTATAATTGCACCAAACTATCGTCTTCAATTGGAAGCGTACGTTTTACTGGAAGATGTGCTTTTATTGTGGTTAACTCAGTCCTTAGCTGATGAGGTGATAATAAAACTGGACTTATTCTTTCATGCATCATTTTCAGCATCAGTTAGTACGTCGATAATTTCCCTTTCTACCCTTTGCAAGTTCAGTGCTGTCAATGTTAATTGATTGGCAAGAAGTGATATTAGTTGTGTTTGGCTGATTTATGAAGATTTTTTACCAAGTGCATTTTCTTCACTGTTGATTCTTGCAACAATTTCCGTTAGTTGTTTTTGTGTGCTTCGGCCTTTTAATGGTGTCTGACATTTCATTGGCATAGTCTGAGTCCAGCACTCCAAACAATGACCTGGCTACATTTCCCACAATGTCGAATGCACCCCTTTTTACTCTAGTTGTAGCGAATAGTTCCTTCTCCTCCAGCAACACTTCTTTTACTTGATTGAAACTCTTTATTAAAATATTACATGTTGACTGATGTGTGATGGTTGAACATAAGTGCTGTAAGGTGACCAATCCAGACTGAAAAGTCTTTAACTCATATACCATAAGTTTCCATTCAGCTGTTGCCAGTTTTACGGTTCCAATGCCTTCAAAGTACAGCCATGGGTCAGAATGAAAGTTGTTTATCTTTACATTACTGGTCATAACGGCTGGAATGAGGAGGGTGGCTACGATCATGGTGAGTACGATTGAGTTAGTAATAGTCTTTGATTTTTTTGTGGATGGAGTATCTTCGTCAACATGTATTGGATGACTAGGGTTGGATAGTTCATAATCTATGGATAATTCTTCTTTTTATTCCTAAAGTTGTTTTTACATCTGCCACCCGAACCTTGCCATCATTGCCTTCGTATGTTTTTATAGCATTCTTCCAAGTGGCCAGCTCATAACCGGCAAATTGTCCTCTTTTATAATGACCATCTGTTCTTCTTTCACGTTTTCAAATGATGATTTCCACTTCTGTCTTTCCTGCAATTGGTGTAGATTCTCGGCTGACCACCGTCTCCAGAATTCAGGTTTTAGTTGGGAGACGAGTTTCCATCTTGTGGCGAGAGAACTATTTGGTTGCACTGCTCTACTATCCACTTGGGCTGTGAGAGGTTCTCCAATTAAGAAGTGTCCTGGAGTCAGTGCAGTTAGATCATTTGGATTAGATCACATCGGAGTTAGCGGACGGGAATTTAATATGGCTTCTATTTCCATGATTACTGTTTCAAGCTCTTCGTGCGTTAGTGACGCTGTTGAAACACTTCGTAGTAACATTTGCTTAGCAGATTTTACTGCTGACTCCCATAAGCCTCCAAAGTGAGGGGCTCGAGGTGGAATAAATTTGAATTCAATGCCTTCCCTACTGCATGACTGTAACATATTTTCTTGAGATTTATTATTAAAGATTGCTTGATTTAGTTCTTCTAGCTGATTCCATGTACCTATGAAGTTTGTAGCATTGTCTGATTATATGGTCTGGCACCGTCCTCGGCATGATAAGAATCTTTTGAGGGCTCCAATGAATGCGTCTGTTGTCAGCTCAGTTACAACTTCCAGGTGTACAGCCTTCGTCGAGAAACAGACAAAAACAGCTATGTAAACTTTATGAAGTTTCTTATCCCTTATCTTATAATGAACCCAAAATGGTCCGCAGTAGTCAACACCAGATTTAATAAATCGGCGTGATGGGGTGACCCTGCTTGCTGGTAGATTCCCCATTATTTGAGAAAATAATCTGGGTTTTGCCCTTGTACATCACTCACAATTTTGGACTATATTTCTTGCCATTGATTTACCCTTGATGATCCAGTATTGTTGCCTGGAAATAGCCAATAATGATTGTGGGCCACAGTGATAGTTTTTTGCATGCAACATTGTGAGTACAAGTTTTGGAATCAAGTCGTTATAGGGTAAAAGTATGGGATGTTTTACGTCATATGATAGATTAGAGGCTTCCAATCTTCCTCCTACTCGTAAGATGTTGTTTTTATCTAGGAATGGAGATAAGCTGTTAATTGTGCTGGACTTGTCCACTTGGTTTTTTTTATTTAATTCAGATATCTCCTTCTTGAAGTCGGAGATCTGGACTGCTCGAATAATTTTTAAACGCGAATCATCCAGTTCTTTAGGACTCAGCGAAATGTATTTTGGTCGAAATTCATTTTGTGTTTTTGAGCTATTTATGAATCTGAGTACGTAACCCAAAACGTTTTGTAAGGTTTTAAATGAGTTTTTGTGGTCAATTCTGTATATAAGGCTGCCGTCGTTTAACACCATAGTTGAAGTAACAGGAACCTCCTTCCTTTTCTCAATGCCATTGGCAATTTGTTGAGGTAAGTATTTCGATGGCCATGATTCCTCTTTTCCATGAAGGAAGACTGGTCCATATAGCCATAAGTTACATGCTGGCAGATCTACTGCACGAAGTCCTCTGGATAGTATATCGGCTGGGTTGTGTTTTGATGGTACATGGCGCCATTGTTCGGCTAGAATTAGTGACTGAATTGTTGAGACTCTGTTGGTGAGAAAGGTTTTGTATGAAGATGATTGTGCGTATATCCATTATAATATGATTTCTGAATCAGTCCATAGAAATGTAGCTCGTGATACCTTCATAGCGAACAGTCGATTAGCGGAATTTTGCTTACATGCTTAACAAACAAACAAAAATTTATACAAAAAATATTCGTAGTACATATTATTCGTAATAGGTACATACTGTCTTTAATAAATAAGCTTTATGCTTTGCAAATATTTTTTACATAGTAAAAATAACAGAAACAAAAAAAAAACCGCAAAAAAATATAAACAAAGTTACTGAGGAATAATCTATATGTTTACCTCGAAACAAATAAACAATCATAAATAACAAAAACAAAAAAAGGCCGCAAACAAAAAAAAAAAAACGAAGAACCCTTTAGGAATTCTTTGCATGAGTGCCTCAAATACAAAAAAATTTGAAGTGAGTTCTAACGGCAGAAATGCTTATTTTACAGTGAGTTCTGAAACTCTCAAAGAAAAAAATATATATAATAAATCTGATGAAAGTCTTTTTTAACGGCAAAGCCAATTTTTCGTTAGCGATCAACTTCGCTTTGTCCAACGTCAAATAGTAGCGCTTCATTAACATTACAGTTGCCTAGTACTTCTTCATATAAGCCAGTAATATCATCCCCTTCAGGCTCGTGTGCATCATCACGTACAGATAACAGCGGCTAGAAACTCAAGCCGGAATGGACAAATATATAACCGTAGTAAAGCGTGGACGAAGCCCGAATTCTTCAAAAATTTCATCTGCTTCAAAAATGTCTAGGAATAATAGCGCAGCCTCAACTAATCGCCAAAACCGCTTTAAAAATTTCAAGATGAGAACGACAAACCCGATGTATCCTCGAATAAAACATCCAAGCCGCCACCAATCTATTTGAGAGAGAGAAATAGAGATGTGTCGTTCATGAACGAACGAGTACAAATGAACGAATCAGTAAAATGAACGAAGTGAGCCGGTCACTTTACTGAGCTGTTTTGGCTCAGCAGTGCTGATAAAAAGTGCAATTGAACGAAATGAACGAACGAGCGCACTTGGGTGTTTTTGTTTTGTTTTTTTTTGCTTTTTCTTTATTCGTGTGAGATTTTTTTGTCACATTCTGGTTTTCATTTGCCTGCTTTTAGTAGCAGTATGACCATTATGAAATTAATAAAATTGCCATTAATATTTCTTAAGTTTTTAGAACATATTAAGAGTTTTTTAAACAAATTTACCTATGTACATAATAATATTATAAACAGTCTATTTTGATTCTTTATATTTTGCTCTTTTGATTTCTTATTCCTTTAATATTTTAAACATTTTACTTGCTGATTTTTTTTTTGTTTCTTATATTTTCTATTGTTTGTTTTGCTTAGTTTGCTAAAAAATTCATAACAAACTCACTGGACAAATGCCCTTTTTATTTGACAAATCAGCTTTTGTTTGTTTGTTTTTATTTCGTTCTATTTCTTGAAAAGAGCGGATGAACGAAATGAACGAACTCGTTCTTTTTTAGAAAATGAACGAAAATGAGCGGTCACTTGAATGAACGATTTGGCACAGCTCTAAAGAAAAATTCAAATGCCCTTATTAAAAAATTAATTTCGGTCATTGGTGAGAATAAATTTCACATTGTCCCAATAAAACGTGGCAACATCGATGAAACGAAAATTCAAATTTATGACGAAAAAGATTTCCGCAAAATGTTTTCTGAATTTGAAAAAAAAAAATAAAACAAGCCTCTACACATACCAGCTTAAGAGTACTAAAAGCTTGCAGATCGTATTGAAGGGCATAGATTCCTATGTTGTTCCTGAAGAAATAAAAGATGTACTCGTCCTCCAGGGATTTCAGGTAAAAAACGTATCTAACATAATAAGCAGAGAAAAGGTACCCCAACCCCTATTTCGTATTGAACTGAAACCGAATGATATACAGTTGAAAAAACGAGTCTCATTCTATTTATAGCCTAAAATACCTTTTATACAGAAAACTCACAGTTGAAGAGCCACATAAGCGTTCTGGTCCCGTGCAGCGCCATAATTGCCAAGATTATGGCCATACAAAAACTTACTGCAATTTACCTACTGTTTGTGTTGTGTGCGGCGAATTACACGGCACTGCTAGTTGTACTAAACCAAAAAATCAAGCGGAAAAAATGCAGTAATTGTGGAGGTAATCACACCGCTAACTACAGAGGTTGTCCTGTGTACTCTTTTGTCAAGAGGCTATGGTGCAAAAACTTAAATTAGCTCCAGTTCAAACAACAAACGCTGGCAGAGGAAGCGTTGCGCAAATGAGCCAACCAGTTACTTCCCGTGTATCGTATGCAGATGCTGCTAAGACAAATTCAATTCCAACACAAAATGTTTCCCAACCAAATAATTCAACAAATTCAAACTTTAATTTTAATCGCCTTGAAGCCACTATTGAAAATCTTGTGCAAACTATCAACAACTTTACAACAAATATGACTAGCATGATGCAAGAAATGCTACGAATGCAGAATACACTTTTTCTATCATTAATTAACAAGCCATGAACACGTTAAAAATATGTTTCTGGAACGCAAACGGCATTCGCCAACATAAAAATGAACTTGAGCACTTCCTTACGGAAAAAAAATATTGATGTAATATTGGTCTCTGAGACTCATTTGACTTCTAGAAGCCTCTTTAAAATGAATGGATACACGTTATATGAAACAAAGGACCCCAGAGGGAGAGCATACGGTGGATCAGCAATTCTAATAAAGTCAAGACTCAAGCACTATATTCTTGACATCATTTGTGACGAACATCTACAAGCAACAAACATTTGCATTGAGAATTTTTGTTCAAATTTCGTGATATCTTCAATTTACTCCCCTCCTAGATTTTCAATCACTGAGGATCAATACGAGAAATTCTACAAATCTCTTGGAACTTGTTTCGTAGCAGCTGGCGAAGAAGAAGCTTCGCGTCTTATTAGGCCTAGAGGTAGGACGTTATTCAACACAATTTTAAAAATGGGCTTGTATATTATTTCGAGTGGGGAGCCCACTTACTGGCCTGCTGACGTACGAAAAATTCCGGACGTTATAGACTTTGGTGTCATAAAAAGTATTTCTAGGGAATTAATTCACGTTGAAGCTTCCCTAGATCTCTCGTCCGATCACTCTCCCACGATCGTTACAATCTGTAGCCCACTAAGAAGTGACTTACCTCATCCATATATGAAGATGATAAATCGTGTTAATTGGCTGGGGTTTAAAAAATACCTTAGTAGTCATTGTACGGAAAATATTAAGCTAAGAACACCAAATGATATTGAAACTAACATTGCCAATCTCAACGATAATATTAAACAGGCTGCTGAACATGCCACTACCTCCCATCCGCAGACTGGGTTTAATAGAATTTATTCTACAGACATTGACCTTCTCGTACGTGAAGAAGAAAAGAAGAGCTAGAAGGGAATGGCAACAGCACAGATCACCCCAAAATAAAATTAGATTTAAAGAGTGCACGAAACGACTCCAAGAGTTGCTTGCATCTGAGAAAACTGCATCTTTTAAAAATTATCTGGAAGGTCTTGATATCACACCAGCATCTAATTACTCTTTGTGGCGCGCTGCTAAAAATCTTAAAAGACCCGTTGAGTTTACACCACCTATGCGCACTTCCACCGGTGATTGCGCAAGAAGCGATACTGAAAAAGGTAAAATATTTGCTGAGCATTTAAAATCCGTATTTACCCTAAATACATGTACTGGTGTTGCTGATTTGCCGAGTGTAGTTGTTCCACCCCCTCGACCATTAAAGTTTAAGATGCGTGATGTACATAAACTAATTGCTGAGCTCAACCCGAAGAAAACTCCAGATATTGATGGTATTAGTTACAAGATGCTGATGAATCTGCCTCGCACTGCAACTAGAATCTTACTATTTATTTTTAATGCCATAGTACGACTAGAGTATTATCCACACAGCTGGAAGCTTGCCAAGGTCAAAATGATTCCAAAGCCGGGTAAAGATCTTACCAAAGCTGAGTGTTACAGGCCAATAAGTTTACTATCAACAATATCAAAGCTTTGCGAAAAGCTGCTCATGACAAAATTGTCCCCAATTCTAAGTGATAGTGGGTGCATACCGGACCATCAATTTGGTTTTAGAAGTCAGCATAGTACCATGGAACAAACGCGTAGATTGGTTCAAGTTATAAGAAGAACATTTGAAGAAAAGAAGTATTGTTCTACTCTCTTTATTGATGTTTCTCAGGCATTTGATAAAGTATGGCATGAAGGCCTAATTTTAAAATTGAAGACATATCTACCAATAAATTTTCTAAAGCTATTGGAAAGTTATATTCTATCCCGGAAATTCATCGTTATGGAAGGAGACTTCATGAGTGTTCCTGAATCTATCTCTGCCAGTGTGCCACAGGGCAGTATACTGGGACCAGTTTTGTATTTGATTTATACTTGTGATATGCCTGTTAGCACTAAAATCCATACATCTACTTTTGCCGATGATACAGCCTTCTTTGGCATGCACGAAAACCCTCACGAGGCATCCCGATATCTTCAAAAACATATTACCCAACTAGAACTATGGTTAAAGTTATGGAGAATTAAAGTAAATGAGCAGAATTGTGCGCAGGTAACATTTACTCTACGAAAAGATACTTGTTCCCCCATTAGAATCAATAATCAAATTGTTCCTCAACATTCACATGTAAAATACCTTGGTATAGACCTTGATCGACGGCTTACATGGAAACAACACATTAATTCTAAACTAACACAAATGAAACTAAAATTAGCTCAGGTACATTGGCTGATTGGTAGAAATTCAACTCTCAGTCTAGACTGCAAACTTTTGATATACAAGTCACTTTTGAAACCTATATGGTGCTACGGACTTCAACTATGGGGCACTTCTTCAGCTTCCAATGTCGAGAGAATCCAACGAAGGCAAAAAAAATTTTACGTAGGATAATTTCGGCTCAATGGTACATCAAAAATTCAAATATACATCCTGATTTTAATATGCCACTAGTGATTGAAGAAATTGCAAAGTACGCATGCAAATATTTAACAAAACTCGAGTCACATCCTAATCCGCTTGCTCGTAATATTTTGAACTTTACTGGACACTCAACTTACTTATACTCAACACTCCAGATGGGACTACTTGAAAATACTTTTTTTCGCCTTTTTGATTATCACTACTTATGCATTATTTATAACTATCACTAATACAATAAATAAATACATGCATTAAAAAAAAAGAAATGTAGCTTGGTTTTGAAACTGCAGGTCAATCTTTAGTCTGTGAGAAAGTTGTGCTGCTACAACTGCTGCACATAACTCTAGTCGAGGTAATGTCTGCTGTTTTAATGGTGCAACTCTTGATTTTGCACAGAGTATTCGCACCATTACCTGCCCTTTCTTAAGAATTGCGCAAATGTATTCAACTGTACCAAAGGCCTTCTCAGATGCGTCTGCGAATACGTGTAGTTGTGTTTTTACTGGGATTTCGTCCTGGAAAATGTGTCGTGGTATCGTAACATTGTTAAGATTTTCTAGATTGTTTCTAAATGTGCTCCAAGATGCACATAGATCATTAGTTAACGGTTCATCCCAATCTAATTTATGCTGCCAAAGGTGTTGAATAAATATTTTGGCCTTAACAATCACAGGGGCTAACAGACCGAGAGGATCAAACAGTTTTGCGAGATCAGAAGTTACTGTTCGGTTCGAGATTTGTTGATGCTGTGTTAATTTGACTTTAACGCAAAAGTGGTCGCTTTTAGGTAACCAATATAATCCTAAGGTTTTTATTGAATTAGTGTTGTTATTATTGAAATCTAAGTTAACCTCTTGGTCACCGATTGGAATATTTTTAAGCAACTGTGGATGGTTTGCGCACCATTTTTTTAAATTAAATCCATATTTTTTCAGCATAGGGATGAGCTCTTTTTGACTTTCCACTGCTATGTTAAGGTTGTTTGAACCTCCAAGGCCGTCATTCACATAGAAGTTGTCTTTCAGCATCTGAGAACCATACGGAAACTTGAGAGAATTTTTATTAGCTATATTTTGTAGGCATCTCGTGGCCAGATAAGGTGCTGCACGTGTCCCATATGTTACTGTGTTAAGTTTGTAATAGGCAAGTGGCGATGATGGATCTTCCCTCCACATAATAATTGATATTGATATTGATATTGATGTTCGTTTGCGTTGATTAGTATTTGTCTGTACATGTTTTCAATATCGGTTGTAAAAACGAACCTTGGCAATCGAAAACGAATTAAAATGGAGAATAGTTCACTTTGCACCACTGGACCAGTGTACATCAAGTCATGTAATGAATAGCCAGTTGATATTTTTGCTGATGCATCAAACACTACCCGAAGCTTTGTTGTGGTGCTATCAGGTTTTAATACACAGTGGTGTGAAATAAAATTTCTAGGATGTGGTACGTTATCTGGATTTACCCTTTCCATGTGCCCTAGTTGCTCATATTCTCTCATGAATTGCGTGTACTGAATTTGGATATTTTCATTCTTTTGGAGTCGTCGCTCCAAACTAACAAATCTGTTGTATGCCATGGCTTGCAAATCACCTAATGATGTTGGGTTTTCCCGAAATGGAAGGCTAACGATGAAGCGACCATTTATGTTAGTTTTAGTATGATGAATAAAATGAGCTTCACATTGGGCATCTGCTGGAGACAGAATCCTTTCATTTGGTTCTATTTCATCGAGTTTCCATAGTCTCTCGACCGCTTGTTCTAGTAAAGACTCTTCACCAACTACTGCACATGTAAGTGGTGGTGATGAGCTATGAGCAATGGTTTGACGTATAGAGCCGCCCACGATCCAGCCAAGTAACGTGTTTTGTAGCGTTGAGCCGCCGTTAGTCAGTTTTATTGCCCCAGGCTGCATAAGATTAAAAGAAAATTCTGCGCCAAGTAGAATATCGATTTGCCCTTGCTGATAGAATCTGGGGTCTGCTAAAGTGATATTATTTGGAATGTTCCAAGTTGAAACATCAAAGTTTTGATTTGTTTGAGCCGGAATGATAGTTGGTAGGACAATCGCCTCCAAGTTTGTCGAAAATTCATTATTTGTAGAGAACATCTCAACATTAACGTGGTGCTCTGCTCGTTTTTTGATTCTTCCCACACCATCAATGCATAAGGTTGCTTCTATTGGAGAAAGGGATAGCTTTTTGATGAATCGTTCAGTCACAATATTTACTTATGAGCCTGAATCTAGTATTGCTCGGAATTCGTGTATGATAACATTTGTTGCCTTGATAGCTACCCTTGCGGTGACTAACATGACATAATTCTGATGCCCTGTTGTTGGCTTCATAGATGTGTATGAGATAGTAATATTCTCTCCTTTTTTGTTTGTAGGTTGCATATGCGGAACTGATGTCTTCTGTTTGTTTTGTATGTTTTGTGGTAAATGTAATAATGAATTATGCTTCTTGTTGCATTTGCTACATCAACTGGAGGTACAAACTTTTGTTACGTGATCATCTCTGAGACAGTTAACACAAAGTCTTTGTTGCTGTGCCCAACTCAACCTGCCTGATTCCGTCATGTTTAAGAATTTGTTGCAGTGATAGATAGGATGATTTCCTGTGGTACATAGTTTGCAATTGCTATTATTATTATTCATTGATGCCACAGATACTGTCATCCTTTCCTTTTGATGGGTAGTTAATTTTTCCTTGTAACCAAATGATTCCATTGACTGGAATTGAATTTCAAGAAAGGAGAACAACTCTTTCATTGTTGGCACATCTCTTGGTTTATTTAGTGACTGTATAAATCGAATATACAGAGCACGATCCAGTTTTTTAATCATTAGTTGTATGATTATGGCATCCCAAGATGAAGTGTCAATATTTAAGTTATTTCACGCCAGCAAATATTCCTTGGTAGTGTCATGAAGATTTTTAATTGACGCGCTAGATATGGTTCCTGTTGGTTGGTTAAGGATCTTCTCTACTAAAGTAGCTACTATGACTTTTTTGTTATCATACCGCTCCTGAAGTAGTGCCCATGCTGTCTTGTAGTTCTCTTCGGATAGCGTTAGATAGCCAATAAGTTTTGCGGCTTCTCCTGAGACGTTTGATTTGAGGTGCCACATTTTCTGAACGTTTGGTAGAGGTTGCTTGTCGACCATTTCCGAAAACAGTTCATAAAATTGACACCACTTTAAACTATCTCCATTAAATTGTAGAATTGTTACCTTTGGTAGAGGCAATGAGCTATGTACGCACTTCACCATCTACATGCTGCCGTTTGTGTTGCTCTGATAGTACTGCTAATTCTATTAGATAATGTTGAACTGAATCGTTCAGATTACGGCATTCATGCTGATCAAGTTCCAATCTTGTAGGATTTTCCACTTCATGTCATACTTCATCATAAAGTTCTTGAATTTGATCCCAAAATTTTTTATGGTTTCACTCTTAATCTGATAAAATTGTGAGGGATGACATTCTTCCAACGATAAACCATTAAATAAACGTGTTAAGGCCGTCATTCGAGATTTTAGTCTCCTACCTTGTCCTTTACCTTGAGGTGACAATACCTCATGATCAGATGGATTAGTTGACGGGAGTTCTAATGTCTCTTTTCTGATTGCTGGTAGTGGCTTGATACTAAGTCTGTTAATCTGAGAGGTAACATACTCAACTGTTTCACTGTATTTTTCACCTATGGATTTGTGCAGGTTTTGGACAATATATGGATCGCTGGCTGATAGCGTATTATCTCTTCTAATCGCGCTTTCTTGTTTTTCAAAAGCCTGCCACAATTCAACTAGTTCTTCGTTTTTACTTCTGTAGAAGTCTATCCTTCGCCGGTCATGTGGGGCCTTCTTGATGTTTGAGATAAGTTTTTCGATTTCAGTTGCTTTCTCTTGCTGCTGAGACATAAGACTCTATAGGTTTGCCATGTCAGATTGCCTTTTTGTTGTTTGTTGACGAAATATGCAATACAGATCTTGAAGAGATGTGCGAGGATTTGACTAAAAGCTGCTGTGGTTTATAGCCTTTAGCGCCAGAAATAGGTAATGTAACCTGTTGAGTTGTTGTGTAAAGACTGGCTGTCCTGGTAAATTGTTGAATATGGACTGGTTGTCCTTGAATTGGTTGTATATGGACTTGCTGTTCTGATAAATTGTTGTTGCGTGTTTTTTTCTTAATTTTTAAAGCTCTTTACCACTAATGGGGGGAAACTTTGTAAATTATGAAAATCTAGGGGTCACCAAAATGTACGGTAAGGCGATAGTTTAAATTCAATTCAGACACATAAATCTGAACTGAAACTATTTTTACCTTAATTGTTCTTACAAGCACTTGAACTTGAAGAACACGAATCAATTAAATAAAAACACCTTGAATGACTTAAAAAATGATTGATTAATTTCTTTATTTTTCATTATTATATACTAAAATAGTGTTACAATAAATTGACAACGTTTGCATAATTCCCTTTCTTCTTATTACAAAATTAAAAATATTAATTTATTTCTTGTCAACAAAATTAGCTCATAATAAAATGTTTAATGGTTAATGAACTTAAAAACAAAATAAAATGTTAATATAATAAAAATGTTTAACCAACAATAATGTTTAATGAACTTAAAACAAAATTAGGCAATGTTTTTTAATGATAATTAAATAAAAAAAAAAAATAAGAAATTATGTTGATGTAAGTATCAATAATAATATTTCAGTTCTTTATATAATAGTAATGCTTAAATATCAATATTATATTATATTATTATTAAATCCAAGGCCAAGTACATTGATATAACGCAAAAAGAAATAAATTATGTTATTAAAAAAATATTCCAAAATATTTACTTGGGAATAGGACTTTAGTAGAGCATTAATAGAATCGTTAATTTTACCAAAGAGAATCTGTAATTATTTTGTAATTTTTCTTTTATTGCCTTGCGCATTTCTGTTTTTACTTTTATGAATTGTTGTAGAATTAAATTTTGAACGTCGTGTTCCGCTTTTGGTAAATAAAGGCCTCTAAGTCTCACATCACATGTGTGCCAGATGTAAACTCGGCCTTAATTGATGTTATGTTTTAGCTATTGTGCTAGTGCCATCACCTTATTATTGCACCATCGCATTCATAAAGTTAATTACGACACTAATCAATGAATTTGTATATGCAAACTAAAGTTGCCATAGTAAAATCAAAAAAATCAGGGGAATTCCCGCGCAAATATCCCGGGATTTCTCTCCCGGAAAATGTGCGGGATCCCGGGAAATTTCCCCCGGGAAATGCCTTATGAAAAACACTACTTAGCATGCTTCTATCGATAGTGACGCAAGAGTCTGAGATAAAGTTGTGTTACAATTAAAAATCTATACTATTAGAATTCACGAGTTCACTCTTTTTAAGTTTTTACAAAATAGATACATATAAATTTCATTTGCAATAAGGTCATACAATTTCTGTGCTTACAAAATTGTATGATGTGAGGAATTTTTTTGAAATTATACATGCTTCAGCATGTTTTCGTTTTTTTTTCTTCTATAAATTTATTTGATACTCATACAGATACAGATATAATGTAAGATCTGTTTATATTCCATTATACAATTTAAGTATGCTTCAGCATGATTCTAGTCCATATTTATTCACTAAGGCCCAATAATTGACTTCTCAATTATATGTATGTCATTTATCTTTAATTGCCACTTAAGTACCGAATTCATTTTTTCAGTACAAAGTTGAGAGCCATTTAATGGCCAACCTTGTGTATTTAAATCGTACTTAAGTTTTACGAGCATACCATGTGTTATTGTGTGTGTTTATTGAAAACATCTACATGAACATCATGTGGTCATATTAAAAAGAATTTCTTTTCATTTTCGTAAATATATAACATATACAATACATAGTTTCATATCATAGAATAAATAAATAAAAAACTTCACGAATACTCTTTTGGATCCATAAAATGTGTTTTTATGCAATTTTAATTCTCTACATGTTGATAACCTTACTTTCTTATTTACATTAAACATCTGTTTTCTTTTAGAACTATCAACATTTGACAGCGCTATCACACTTTCATAGTATTTAAGTGATTATTTAATTTTACAACTGAAAAAATAAAACTGCAATTAAGTGCAACTTAAAATTAAGTGGCTATTAGCTAAATGACATTTAATTGAGAAGTCGATTATTGGGCCTAAGTTTATTTGATACTCACTTATACACATACACATTCTTAAAGAATGGACACCAAAGTCTATATTTTCTAAAGATCTGATAGCTATGAAAATGTACAACTTTTACTATAATAGTGATAATATGATGTGTTGCTGAATATCGCACTGTGTAATACTTCATTTCGAACGCTTAAGTTTTCACAATATTTCATACAGACCAACAAGTAAAGAGAATACTACTTTATGTTAATTATCTTTCTTAATACCTAACATTCCTAATCAATCCTTCAAAAAAGAAAAACATGACAAACTAGATTTTTCCATTGTAATTTTATTTTTATTCATATTAAGTTTCAACATCTTCAAATTACTGTATACTGCATATATATATATACCAAACGGACGACACACTCGTCCGTATTCTAGAATCAAAATATAAATAATTTAAGATTCAAAGAAAATGTATCTAAACGTCATAAAAAATTAATTAAAACACAGCCACACACAAATTACATACATATGGAAGCATAATTAAAAAATACATGAAATTAAAAAAAACATAAACAAAATCCCTTTAACCAAGTTAATTCAATTTATTCAACTCTCTTCCTTTAAGTATTATGGCCAGTGTTACCATATGTAAAAATTTGTCTAATCTTTGAAGTTTTTAGACATGTTAAAATGACAAAAAAGATTTTTTATCTTAAAATAAGATTTTTTAAAATTTTACCTTTGGTACTTTTAATATATTATAGAGGGATTTTTTAACCAAACTACTTACAAATTTTCTGATTTGCTTCATAATGATCTTACACATATTTTATTCATTAAATATTTTGTGTTATTTGGCTTTATTTTTAATAGTTCACAAGAAAAAAATAAATCTTAACTCATTTTCATGCAATAAAATAACAAAAAAGATTTTTGCTCACAAAAAAAGTTTTTTTTTGTTTGACTTGAAGATTTTTGAACAAATAAATATGGCAACACTGATTATGGTTTTCATACAACAACAAATAAGAGAAAAAAATTGTTAGATCAAGAGAAATACTACAAACACATACACACACTCATGTTTTGGTTCTTTTTTACTTGTAAGCTAATAAATGCGTGTGTAACATGTTTGCATGTAGTAGTAGCAATTTTAAACGTTTATAGCTCCCAAAATACTAAACCGATTTCAATAAAATATAGATTCTGCACATCTGTATAAAAAATCCTTTAAAACCTTTAAATCTTTTTAAAATCGGTGCAGTGGTACCAGCGTAAAGGGGATTACAAAAAACATGTTCGCCTATTAGTTATATAGATTATTTTCACATCATTCCTCTTAATAATCTATTAAATCATTCTACTACTGGTGCTTTCGTATTAACCCTGCAGTCAGACTGGGGTCAAGTGTCTCTATGTCAACACTAAAATTCTACTAGTAGTTACATTGTCTACAATTTCTCTTCTATTCGTCAGTATAAAAGAAATAGAGAAAACATATGTGGTGTATTTCTGGTGGATTTTGCAACAACTTGTCAATATACATAAATTTGTATGTACGTAAGGTATAGAAATGTACCAGTAAATGTCTGGTTGGTATGTCTCCATGTTCCCATAAGAACTATGAATTCACTATCTAGTCAATTGTTTTAGTGTTACTAGTAGATTTTCAATGACAAGCACATGCTAAATGTCTATAACATAAAGTATTGTATGGGGAATAATTGTAGAGTAGTACTGGTGACAAAGTCAAAAGCGACTCAGTACATTTTCACTATTCGCACTTTCTGCAGGGAAGTTATGTTTAATATCCTATTTAGGTATGAGTTTTCAAAAGTATTTATTAAAAAATTCTTTAGCATCATCTGTTAGTAAGTTTTTTTTTGGTACCCGTACCATTTAAAAAATATTTTCCATTGCCTTGGTTTTTGGAGTGCAGCTTTTATTTTCAGCTGTACTGAGAATGTGTTAATTACAGTCTTCAAACATCAACCTGTTGGATTTTTTATTAGCTAGCACAAAATATAGGTGACTTTTTACTAACTCATTTACAAATAGCTTCTGAACTAACTCATAAATGATAAATGATGACTTTAAGCTAACTCAAAACTGATGCTGAGATTAGTGAGTTGTTTTTATACAACTAACATCTCCTCGATAAGTTTTGAACTAACTTTTAGCTAACTAAAAGCTGATGCAGAGATGAGTCAAAGTTTATCGAGAAGATGTCAGCATAAAATTCATGTTTATAATAACTCTGTGCCGTCTTTATTTTATATGGCGCAATAGCAAAGTGTTAAGTATGATAGCTGACAAACAAATTGATCACGGTTTGATAACCATTCTCGTCTTTAAAAAAATTTAAAATTGTTTCAAGTTTAAGTTGACTAAAAATGTTAATCATTAGTAAGTTAAAAATAATGTTTGGCTAAAGAAAAACCTTTGTTGTGGTTATTTGAAACTTATGCAGCATGAGTGAGTACTGACTCGTTCTGAAGCAAGCCACAGACATTGCGACCATTGGTACAACATTAGCAGGTTGTGTATGAGATTGTCAAGTGTGTAGGGTAGTTGTATGGAGTTGTGTCTCGGTTGTATGAAAGATTAAAAAGATTTGATTTTTTGGCAAGTTGTATAGACAGGTTGTATAATTTCATTTTATTTTTTATTTTCGTAGTGTCATAAAAAAACGTCACGCACGAATTCAAATGTGCGTTTAAAATGTTATGCAAATGTAATTTTTCTAATCTTTTAGCTCACTTTCTTTTAGCGTTTTTAAAAGCTTGTTGTTAGAATGTTTATTTTTATATAAATCAAATTTTTTTTACCAAATTTTTTTTGGTAAAAAAAATCACGGAAAAAATCATCGACTACAATATGCGCAGTAGTACCCGATGTCATGTTTACTCGAAATTTTTTTTTGTGAAATGAAGTTTTGCGCTAATGTTGCACACGTTGTTGTATAGTTTGTGTCCAAAACACACAACTTGATGAACCAACGTGTTGTACCAACGGTCGCAGGGTCTGCGGCTTGCATGAGGACATTACGTTGAAAAACTGAATAGCGTTTAACATGTAAAATGAGTTAGCTTTTGAGTCAGTTGTCACTCGCCTCTAATTCAGCTATATAAAAGATCATATATTCCTTTCATTACATCACTACATTACACAAAAAATCTTTGGGATTTATTATGGAGTTCGTTTACAAAATTTCTTTTTAAAGACATTGAGTTGTTTTACAGATTTTTTCGAGAGTGTTGTGATCTACATGTAGCACTTTCAGCTATTTATACTAACATGCAGTTAATTTTCTAATCTATATATCCAGTCGTACAACTCTTCAATTTGTTTTTCAAAAAATGATTTGTTTTTAGAATGTCTTTTTCAATTTTATAACTGTCTTCTTTCTCTAATTTTATTTCACGTTGTAGTCCATCAATATGCATTTAAATATATTCTTGAATTATATCAATGCCTTAAGCTATATTATAAATTTGTTCTTTAGTTTGTCGATTTGAGTTTCCAGAAAAAATTAACTGATATCATCGTTCTCTGACGGAGAAGCTGCATTAGTTTCTTTTTTATAATAAGAGATAATATTTATAAAATGTATTTAGCTACATAAATGCGGTTAGTAAAACAACCTAAAATACCTTGGTACGAAATATTGATGAATCATCGAACGATAGTTCAAAAATAAATCATAGTTTCCTTTTACCAAATTCTATTCGTTCAACAATAGTTGACCGGTCAAATTGCGAAAAAAAAGCGCTATGATTGGCTTGCTAGAAAGTGGACTTAATGGACATAAATTTGAGAACATTTATTTATACTCAAAATCTTTATATCAACCCAAATATGAATACCTGAAGAAATTAATTTCATCAACTAAAATAATAAGATGTTACACATTTACAGATAGTGAATCTGTTATTTCAGTCAAAAGTAATTCCAATATGATATTTAACGATGATGCGAATGAGAAACGTATTTTTGTATGGGGAGAGATAAGAATGTTGATTCATTCTACTTATGTAAAACTTACACCAGAATTACCAAACATTTAATACGAGATCATCATAATGTAATTTTAAGGTTTAAGTAAGGTGAGACAAATATAAAGCATGTTGAAAGGATAAATATGGATTTTTGATTATAAGCAAAGATAGTGAATTAAACGATGATCGTTACAGAAAATAATTTTACTACATAAAAGTTTACTTTTTCGTATTTCATCTGACCTTAAACTTCATGTGCCTAAATGTTATAAATGGCAAGCTACTTGTATACTGATAACTAAATCTGAATCAGATATCTTGATATGAAAATCTGAACAGCTCCTGATAGTCTGATTTGTTACCTGATAAGCTGATCTGAAAATCAGAAAATAGAGACAAGTACACCAAATAAACTAGCAGAAAGAACAATATTTGATAATACCATCTTATTTAATGATGCTAATACTGAGAATGATGATGACGATGATTTGTACTCAGACTTCCAATTCTGAAGACTTATCAGTATTGGAAGGAAGAAATGAATTAGATACAAACTAATGGTGATAGTAACCTCAAACTGAATGAAGATAAAATACAAGTTGTTTGTCAAATATGGGCTCTAACACTAAGACTATTTTCTCTAATGTTTCGTAAAAAACCAAAAAATAAATTTGAACTCGAAATCTATAAAAAGATTTTAATAACTACTAATGTATGCATACATAATCATTATCGTTCTCCGTCGTTCTCCGTCAGAGAACTATGATATCAGTTAATTTTTTCTGGAAACTCAAATCGACAAACTAAAGAACAAATTAAAAATAATATAGCTTAAGGCATTGATATAATTCAAGAATATATTCAAATGCATATTGATGAACTACAACGTGAAATAAAATTAGAGAAACAAGACAGTTATAAAATTGGAAAAGCAATTCTACTATCAACTACGTGTTAGTATAAATAGCTGAAAGTGCAACATGTAGATCGCCACACTATACTTTATGAGTTTAAAACCAGTATTTTGTATGGCAACACTGGTTTTAAACTCTTAAAGTGTACTTTGTTTATGACTATGGCTATTAGGGCGTTTCACCAAAGGCGTTTTTTGCGATTTTTGCAACACTTGAAGCGGAATATTAAGGCTTGTGATGTAAAAGAATTTGGAAAAAAATTTTGGATTTTTTGAAGATGGGTATGGGGTCGCTGAAATAGATTTTATCAAAAAATGAGGTTATGGAGAAAAATTTTTTATATTATTTTTTTCAGGTGCTTTTTGTTCATACAACTAAAAAATTCTTTACTTAAGGATCCAATCCCACGTCAAAAAAATTATTGGCGTGAAAAATTATTATATTAAGGACTACTTTGATAGTCTTAAAAGTGAAAAATTGTTTTGCATAGATTTCACACCTCGATAACTTGAAAAGTTTTTTAAATTTTTTCAAGATGTAAAATGCCTTACAAAGGTCTTTAAATTACCTTTCATTCGGTATATAGATTTATTTTTACTTATTGGAAAAATATAAGAAAAAAATTAAAGTTTGAGAAAATTTTTTTTATTTATCAAATTTTATGAAAATTACAAGAATTTTATTATGTTTCCTTCTTGGTTAAGTAAAAAAAAACATCTAAAATACATTGCTTTAATAAAAATATCAAAAATTCAATTCATCAATATATTTGTATTCCCATACAAAATCAAAAGATATTAAATAAACAAAATCAACATATTTAATGAACAAATTAAAATTAAAAAGTAAATTTGTATCTTAAATTACAATACATTAAACATTAACAGCCGTATTCATAAAAAAAATTGATTGAGGTTTAAAATTCATATTAGTTAAAAACGTTTTAAGGCTAAATAACGTTTTTAAAATATTGGTATTCATAATCAGTTTTTTAACTAAAAATCAATTAATTAGATTTTTTTAAAATATCGTGGCAACACTGTATTCTTTATTTGTCACTTGCATATTAGTTCTGCAAAACAACGATTGTTAACTCACAAAGTACTCGTGTATACATTTGTTTATTTGTCGCTTTTCAGAGAAATATTATTTTTATAAAATAAAAGATGTGTTCCAACTTTTATTTAATAAAAAACGTTCACAACAAATCTTTGTTAGAATTGCTTTTTATATGATTTATTTTATTGCAGATAAGGAAGCAGTAGAATAACGAGCTTTATTTTGTTTGTTTTGAGTTTATACATCACTAGTTAATTTTCTACAATTATATTATTTTTGTTAACACATAAAATGAGAAAACAATGACTGGGAATGGACTGGATCGCTCCTTTTCTTTTAAATATTCTATTGGAGTATATTTGATATTTCGGCAATAGTTTCTATAAAAAAAACTACATTGTTTTCTTTTAATAACACTGGCATATGCATACATACATACATACATGCATACATAACTACATGCATACGCACACACATATGTACATACATACAGGTAAAGTTCAAAATGTAAACAAAAACGAAGCAAAATTACAACACGTCATCTTAAAATTGGTTTAAACATGTGGGCAGTCAATTTTAAAATTTGCTGATTTACGCAAAGTTTAAAAACCGTTTTTTAAGCTAAAATTCTATTATGAATACAATTTCAGCGAAATTTGCTTAAACAACATTTGAAACGCTGTTTAAAATTTTTATGAATACGGCTGTAAATCTGGAACAACTGTGGAAATATTTTCAAATCGGTTTCTTAAGAGCTTTTTCAATGACATTTTTGTTAACAATACGTATAATTTTTCGATTGTTATCAACGCTAATCAATAAGTTTTGAAAATCATCCTCATTCTTTGTAATTTTTTCTTATATATTGTAGCTGACACCACGCCTCTTTTTGATAAATCATTCACAAACTATGTGTTCTAGTTTTTTCTTTGCAGAAACAAAATCATCATCATTTTCCCATAAATGTGTATCTTTCGAAACTTAAAAACTTAGAAAACAGTTTTATATATATTTTACTTACCTATGCTTTGATTATTTTCTTTATACAGTATACCAATTGTAAATGAAATATTTAATATTTTTGCCAATTACCTACTTTTAAAGAAGTCCGACTTCATGTATCGCAAAATTCAAATAGTCTGAAATATTTTTATTTTTGTATATTTTGTTACTTTAAAAAGGGGCTACTTCAAATATTTTAAACTTCAAATAGTGTGAATTTAAAAATAAAAAACTATTTTTTTTGTTTATCTTTTATTTTTTTAAACATTTTTCACAAGTAAGATATAAACTTAGGTTAGGTTAGGTAGGGGTGGCAGTCAGAAACCCGGACTCATTTAGACCTTTTTGGTCCATTGTGATACCACGGAGACTCTGCTTATGCGGAGTCTCCACCGTCGAACCAACCAGAGCTCAATATAAAGCTACTAATACGTTGAAGTTCAACACTAGCAACGTCGGAAAGTTCCCTGAACTTAAGAGCGCCCATTGTGGTCAATCTCTTTCTTGCAAGTCCAGGACAGTGACAAAGAAAATGCACTATGCTTTCCTCTTCATCAATGTCCTGGCAGCTACGGCAGTAATCATTGTGTTCAACCCGTAGCCTTTGTGCATGCCTACCTCTGAGACAGTGTCCGGTTAGCACGGACACTAGTATCGATATTTGTTTCCTATTTTTTAAAATTAAGTAATCAGTACCTTTCTTATTTAGGTGAGTTCATAACTGCCTTGTGATCACGCAATCATTTCTTGTGACCCACCTTCTATTTGTTTCCTCTACTGTCTTGTGCCTAAGTCTGAGTTTCCAAGAGGGTAGGGGTAAACCCACACATTCCAAATCCAGTGGAACCTGTAAGGTTGTCCCAATTCTAGCAAGCTCATCAGCCCTGGATTTCCCCTGAAAGCCTCTATGCCCCGGGTTCCAGATGATCCTAATATCAAACTGCTCTGCCATCTCGCTTAGAGATGATCTGCAGTCGAGGGCTGTTTTTGTTCTTAGAAGCGGGGATTCGAGGGCCATAATAGCTGCTAGACTACCAGTGTATATGTTAATCAAAGTCGTGGAAGTGACATTCACTCTCAACCAATCCGCAACTTCTCTTATAGCAAGGATCTCTGCCTGAAAGACGCTGCAGTGATCCGTGAGTCGCTTTGCAATGCGAAGACCTAAAGCCCTCGAAAAGACTCCATAACCCACACCTTCGTGTTTTGGAGCCGTCCGTATAAAAATCAACACCTTTTCTTCTACCTGGAGTTCCATTCATCCACATTTCTGTTGATGGTATCCAGGTTTTATAAAGACGTTCGTGTAGTAGAGCAGGGGAGGTTTGGTCAATCCTCCATCCCCTAACTTCGTCATCGAGTATTCTACAGTGGCCGCCTCCATTTCCGTTCCCCAGACAGGTACATCGAAGACGGACTGCCGAGGACGTTGCCATCTCCTTCCCTACTAGGTCAAATGGTAGAAGATGAAGGAGCATTCCCAGTGCATTCGTAGGAGTAGTGCGAAGAGCACTGGTTATGTACAAGGATGCAAGTCTTTACACCTTGTTTAAGATATGTAGATACGTCTTTTTCTCCAGGGACGGCCACCATGCAATGATGCCATACATGAGAATCGGACGTACTATTGCAGTGTAGATCCAATAAACGATTTTAGGGGTAAGACCCCAATTTTTCCCTATGGACTTTTTGCATATATAGAGTGAAATTGTTGCTTTTTTCACTCTCTCTATGATATTGGTTTTAAAACTCAGCTTTGAATCAAGAATAACACCGAGATATTTTGCAGTGTTGGGCACTTTTATCTCCGTATTATTAAGAGTGATAGGTTGGGAATCAGGTATCTTATACTTCATAGAGAAAAGGACTAGTTCCGTTTTATTAGGATTAACGGCGAGCCCTCATTTCTCCGCCCATCTTGTCAAATGTGAAAGACCATCCTGTAGGATGTCCCTTAGAGTTGTGAGAAATTTTCCTCTTACAGCTATTACCACATCATCAGCATAAGCCACGATTCTGCACCCCCGCGATTATAGAGATAGCAGCACACGATTTTGAGCTAGATTCCACAATAGTGGCGAAAGAACTCCTCCTTGTAGTGTACCCCTATTTACAAAGCGGGTCTGCCTTGAAGCTCCTAGAGCCGCAGTTATCCTGTGGTGAGTTAGTAGATTTTGAATCCACTTACACAATCCTACATTAACCCCCAAATTCGATAATGCATCAATTATCGAATCTGAAGAAATATTATTAAAAGCCCCCTCAATATCGACGAAGGCCACAAGGGTGTATTCACCGACAGATAGAGATTTCTCTATTGTGCCAACCAGCTCGTGTAGAACCGATTCGGTCGACTTTCCCCTTTGATATGCATACTGATGCGAAGAAAGTCATTTCCCATTGATGGTTTTGCGAATATAGTAATCAACCATCATTTCTAGTGTTTTTCAGAAGAAAGGATGATAGACTTATCGGTCTGAAGTCCTTAGGTGTGGTGTGAGAGCTTTTCACAGCTTTCGGTATGAAAACCACTCTCGCTTCCCTCCACTTATTAGGAATATGACTCAGTCTTAGACAGCTGGTGTAAATTCTCAGTAGCCTAGGAGCTATGAGATTCGATACCTTGCATATCTCGGCCGGTATTATACCATCGGGTTCTGGAGACTTATAAGGCTTGAAGCTTCTCAGAGCCCAATCCAAAGTCTGCCTATTAACAATGTCTGATATATTTTCCGTAGGAATTGGGTAAAGATTAGATGTCTGAATGTCAGTCATTGAGTTACCCGGAAAATGAGTGTCCATCAGGGCTCCTAATGACTCCTCACTGGATGTAGTCCACATCCCATTGAGATTCTTCAAATATCCCAGAGTACAGGGAGTGGCGGACAAAATTTTCCTCATGCGAGAGGCTTCTGAAATGTTTTCAATATTTTCACAAAACCTCTTCCATGTTGTATTTTTAGCAATTCTTATCTGCTTTTTATACTCCTTTAGTTTACCTTTATAAGCTATCCAATCCAGTTCATTTCTAGATGATTTAGCCCTATTGAAGGGTTTTCTGCATGTACACCTACATGATTGTAACTCTCTATTCCACCAGGGCGGTTTCTTTTTACCCCTTGGTATATCCAAAGGGCAAGACGATTCCCTTGCATTTCTGAAGATTGTAGTGATGTTATCAACCTCACAATCTAAATCCGAAGTTTCTAAAAGTAACGAGTCTCCAATCAGTCCTAATTGTCTAGAAAAAATAGACTTATACAGACGCCAATTAATCTGCCTTATATTTCGGGAGATTTCTACCTCTGGTGCCCGCTCCCTAATACTAAACTCGATAAACCTATGATCAGAAAAGGAGTGTTCCTGAAGTACACGCCAGTTCATGTTCCTATCGGCCACCGAATTAGAAGAGAAGGTTACATCCAGGACTTCCTGTCTGTTCCTTGTTATAAACGTAGGCTCTTGACCTCTATTACAAATGTTAAGGTTAGTAATAACTATATATTCTAAAAGTTCCTCACCTCTCCGTACTTCCCCAAATAGCATGATGTGTGTTGGCATCACAGCACAGGATAATATGGTGTCCAGCGTTCCCCGCCGCAGCCACAAAGTTTTTCACCACTATCGACGGCAGAGGGCCTTGATCGTCGTGAGCGCAGTATACCAACCCCAGTCAGTAGCATGTATTTCCAATTTCCACGCTAACCGCCGTTATGTCTCTGCCGCTGAAGTTAAATAATAAAAATAGATTAAGGTGGTTCCTTGCCAAGATGCAGGTTCTATTGTTACCTTCATTCTTGACGGCCAGCATCTTAAAATCCTTGGTCCTAAGTCCGCAAACCCTGCCACCACTAATCCAGGGTTCTTGGATTAGGACTATGTCAACTTCGCATGTCGTCATGTGAAGCTGAAGAGCAGCTGAGGCTGCTTTAGAGTGGTGGAGATTTATCTGCAGCAGGTTCAACATCCGCTACGAAATCCATCTCCACGACCGTTTTATCGGACTCGTCATCAGTCTCAAGAAGAAGGTCAGTGTCTTCACCATAATCATCGTCGAACAGGCCTGAGGCGCCTCTGAGAACTCCAGAGTCGGATGTAATGTAGCCATCCTTATGCGAAGATTCTCGTAAGCTGGCTTTCTTCTCCTCTTCAGATTCCTCCTCCACAGCGTTTTCACACACTGTCTTAGAATTATCCGTCACTGGAGGCTGATCTCCTTTGTACACCTTCAACGTAACCTGTCCAAAGGCGTACGATATAATATTATTGGACTTGGCCAAGTGAGGGAGGGTTTCAGCGTTTGGAATAATAATTACCCCACGTCTGTCCCCCTCAGCCTCACCGAACCTCCCCATCTTCCAATTGCCGGTTGGAAGTGAGGGATTGCAGTCCTTTAATAATTTAATCGCTGCTTCAGCCGTATCTGGGAATGCCGGAGTCCATGCATGCGCACGTGGTCGGGATGGAGTTTCGCTCTTGTCAACAAGATCGATTTTCGCACCCGGCCACGGCTCTCTCATTATGCTGAGAGCGGCCTTGTACAACTCCGCCGATCTCTGGTCTCCAAAGACCATCAGCTTGACCCTGCCTTGATACCAGCCTGCATCGCGACAGACTGGAGGTATGCCTGGATTTTCCGCAAGGACCTGGTAGTACGTACAGCACTCCATTTGCCCCTGGGGATGGCACCATCCATATCTCCCCTGTCGACAACAGCCATTATGAGGTTGTCTTTTGCAACCTCACTAAACGACCTACTGCCAATATTACTATTAGCTTTAGCCCGCTTAGGCATGGTTTGCCATCCGGCGATCGCAGTCTTTTACCAGACAGTTTTGACGACGTGCTAGCACCACTACCACTTGAGGCGGGAGTATCCATGTTTTCAAGGACACCTCTTGCCCATTTAAGAGAGGATTTTTGTTCCTCGGACAGTTTTGATGGGTCTTGAGTGCCCAACGTGTTTATAATACGTAGACATAACCTTTTTTGGTTATGCCTCATCTTTGATGGTCGGACATGCTTGGTCGAAGCCGGCGTGGCCGAGCTCGAACTGCTGCATGCACCAACGATCTGCCCAGTGTTCTCGGCAGTCTTCGTCTGAACGAGTTTTCTCGTACCAGACAGTTGCGTGAAACCGGTCCTCTGTCCTTCCGCGCTAGGGAGCACGGTCAGTCCATCGGTTCCGGTCTTGTTTTTTGTTTTGTTTTTATATGATAGAGAGTTATTTAGCATTTTGGTCCCACGAGTATGGGGGATTTGAAGGCCACCTCGTCATAGCCCCCGATAGCGTGGTGAGGGCGTCGTCTACTTGCTGAGGTGCCCAGGTATCAGCAAGGCTCCGTTCTAATACAGTCTTTTAACCCTGACTGCAAAAATCCGATGGGCACGGGTCGCATCACACCCTGGTTTAGGGTTGGATAACCTTTGGTACACAGGCCTTTAGCCATGTATCTTCACCCAATACCATAGAGGACCATTAAAGGTCATCCATGGTGTTGGGTTGAAGACATAGACCACGGTCTGTGGTTAAGCCACCACACCACGACAAGGTAGTTATCCGGATGGGGAATATATAAACTTATATATACCAAAATAAAGGTATCTAAATTATCTTTCTAACGCATTTTACATCTTAAAAAAAATTTTGAAAACTTTTCAAGTTATCGAGGTTTGAAATCTAGGAAAAATAATTTGTCACTTTTAAGAATATCATAGTGGTCGTTAATATAATAATTTTTCACACCAATAATCTTTTTTGTCGTGGGATCGGATCATTAAGAAGAGAATTGTTTAGTTGTATGAACAAAAAGCACCAGAAAAAAAATAATATAAAATTTTTTTCTCCATAACCTCATTTTTTTGATAAAATCTATTTTAGCGACCCCATACCTATCTTCAAAAAATCCCAAAAAATTTTCGAAATTCTTTTAGATCACAAGCTTTAATATTCCGCTTCAAGAGTTGAAACTTTTTTTTTGGTGAAACGCCGTAATGACTATGCTCCATTGTCTTTAAAAAGAAATTTAGTAAACGAACTCCATATTAAATCTCGAACATTTTTTGTGCTTGTAGAGATGTAATGACAGGAATCTTTTATGGAGCTGAGTTAGGTGAAATGAAAAACTATTCTACAGAAAATAGAAATTCTTGATTTTTGAACACTGTAATTGACACATTCTCAAAGTTTATATAGTCAGTACAGCTGAAAATAAAAGCTGCACTCCAAAAACCAAGGCAATGGAAAATATTTTTGAAGTGGTACGGGTACCAAAAAAAAACTTACAAACAGATGATGCTAAAAAATATTTTAATAAATATTTTGGAAAACTCATACATAAATAGAAGATTAAACATTACTTAATATGAAAACATCAATAATACAATGATTTAATTAATCATTAAAAGGAATGATGTGAAAAGAATTAGCTTTAATGGTTCATATAAGTGGATTGGTATATATAAAGATTTACTTAGTGCGTAAAATAGAAAAAATCATCTCACCATTAAAATGTTTACAATTAAAGTTACCTCAACAAATAAGACAATCTGCTTAATATAGTATAAAGTAATTTAAAGATGTACAAAATGTTGAATTCAATAAAAATAAAAATAAAATTAAAAACGGCAAATCTAGTTTGTCTTGTTTTTTGCATGATTGATTAGGAATGATGGGTCTTAAGAAAGATAATTAACTAAATGTAGTGGAATTCTCTAAACTTGTTGGTCTGAATGAAATATTGCGAAAACTTCAGTGTTTAAAATGAACTATAACATAGTTCATAGATTCAGCAACACATCATATTATCACTTTTTATAAACTTGTATTATATTTTCTATTTCGAAAGCACTAGCACACAAAATTTTACAAAATGAAAATGGGATTATTATAAAAGATCTTCGCTCTATTTATTTCTTTAACTATTATTTGACTTTGATATGCAATCTTTAAGAATGTACATGTGTACATTAGCTATCAGATCTTTAGAAAATATAGATAAACTACGGAAATTGGACTTTGATATGCAATCTTTAAGAATGTACATGTGTATGAATAAGTATCAAACAAACATAGTGAATAAATGTGGACTTCAACTAGAATCATGCTAAAGCATACATAAATTGTAAAATGTAAACAGATCTTACTTTGTATCTGCATCTGTATGACTATCAAATAAATTTACAGAAAAATAAAATGAAAACATGCCAAAGCATGCATAATTTCAAAAAAATTCCTCACGTCATACAATTTTGTAAGCACAGATATTGTATTACCTTGTTTCAAATGAAATACATATGTATATCAGTGTGCACACTTCTACCGATATTCGGTAGATTCTACCGAAAATGTTTGTGAATTTAACAATCCACCAATTCTATCGAGCAAGGCCTGAAATCTACCGAATATTGTTATTTAGTAATTTAAGTCGATATATGTATGTGTAAATTGCCTATTTTGCCACATAGCAGAGCGGTCATTTTCTGTCATGAAAATCATTAAAACAGAACAAAGAAATCCGTTAAAAACTGAAACTATAAGTAACCTAATATTTGCCAAAAAATTGTGCCTTGGGGATGAAATATTTATTCCTACCAATGATTTAATAATTTTTGCACAAAATTTTAAATTCATAAATGGATCTTACATATAATCTTTGTAGTTACAAATGTTTGTCAAATAAAAGTTATTTTAGTAGCTTTATAAAACCTATGTACAAAAACTGAATTCCTGTTATTTATGAATATTATTTTATATATGCATAGCATATCTATATAAAGGGTAAGTGTAAATAACTGGGGATGCCAATTTTTTTATTGGAAATGCTTCATTGTTTATGGCAGTTTAATTTTCAATCACATATGAAGTTTTAAATGCGCTTTTGGAACCTGTTTAGTTTGATACTCCTTGCACTTACCCTTTATATATAAGTACACATATTTTGTTATTTTTTATGTTTCTTTGAATTGTTATTTTTTCTGTTTCTCTGAATTAAAAATATTTTCTACCGAATTTTATTCAAATCTACCGATTTTTTTGTCGATTCTAGCGAATTAAAAAAAAAAATAAGTGTGCACACTAATGTATATACTTTGTAAAAAAAATTCAAAAGAGTGAACTGGTAAATTCTAATAGTAAAGATTTTTAATTGTAACACTACTACATCTCGGACTCTTACGTCACTATCGATAGAAGCATGCTAAGGCATGCATACTAGCAAAATATATAAACCTGTCAGAAGGTGATGAGAAGCTTTTTTTTAAATCATTAATTCGCAGACAGCAATTGTATCTGGACCAACTCAACTCATGAATGTGTTGTATATGGGTATGATTGATGGTGATGATGAACTTTTTTAAGTTACCCGACTGTAGAAATCGCAGATGTAAGGTAAATGTAAATGTAAACGTTTGAGCGCTTATAGAATGCTTAAAAACGTGTCATGTGTTTTCGACACAAACAAAAAAACTTCTTTGTGCACACATACATAATTGCTTTGTGACCAGCAAACACGCATTTTTGATTTTAAGTTGCGAGCAGCGTTACCGTTGTGCGACTAAAGTCGCATTTTGTCCTTTTTTCAACTGCCTTGCCACTTTTTATGCCCCTTACTTTTAAATCCCCCTTTAGTATCATTTGCACTATTTTGTGCCCCTTTTTGCCCCTTCTTGTTCAAAGTCAACTTTCGTTTTTATTTTGACAATATACATATGTACGCAGATTCATAGAGATTCTACCACATTAAACAAGATTTTATTTCCTATGTGTCAAACTTAATATAAAAACATACACCTTGGTGTGAATCTTTTCATTTGATTAAGGTTTTTAAATATACGAGTACAATTGCACACTCATACTTGAAAATTCTAACTTTATTTTCGATATCTATTGTGAAAGCCAAATTTAATTAAAGTTCAAATTTTTAAAAGGCTGTTCTGTAATCCGATCGATTTGAAATCGCACGATTTTAGAAAACTAAAACAGCCAAACATTTCGACCAAATTAAACACAAAAATATACCCAGATTCAGCAATTGCAAGGTCGGTGAGTTACACCTTATTTCATCTTTTTAAAAAAAACTTACAAAAAAAAAACATAAAGCGTAAACTTAAATTAGCATTGGTAAAAAGTTTTCAAATAGACTGAAATTATACGCTTGTCTGTCCATGCTGTCTGCCTTAAATTTATTTCAAAACGATTTGAAAGAATGGATTGCAAGTGAAGAACTTATTAATAAATACATATGTAACGGGTGTTTTTTTGGAGGTATAGAACTTCGAATTGAAATAAAACACAAGAAAATCGTTTTAATGTCCATCAATTTGGCTTTATTGGAAGGATAATTTTATGCCATTAATGTTTAAATATGATTACGGGCATGTGGCCGCCGCGGCTGGCTCGAATAAAGCCAGTTCTACAGGTCCAATTTTCAACCACTTTTTCGAGCATATGGGGCCGTATGTTGGCAATAACGCCACGAATGTTGGCTTCCAAGTCCCCTAACGTTTCTGGTTTGTTGGCGTAGACGAGCGACTTCACATATCCCCAAAGAAAATAATCCAATGGTATGAAATCACACGATCTTGGTGGCCAATTGACAGGTCCATTCCGCGAAATTATGCGCTCATCGAATGTTTCCTTCAATAAATCGATTGTGACGTGCGCTGTGTGGCATATAGCGCCATCTTGTTGGAACCACAACTCATCCACATTCATGCCATCCAATTCGGGAACAAAATAGTCGGTTATCATGGCTCTATGGCTGTGCACGGTGGCGAATCGATTCATTCGGGTCCTCTTCAACACTTTGCTCTACAGCGGCAATTGTTTCTTCGGTGCGCACTGTTCGACGTCTCTGCGGATGCGTATTATCACATAGAGTAAACGTAGTGCGAAAACGATCCATGGTTAACCGAATTAATTGCTCTGATGGACGATTATGTCGACCATAAAATGGACGGAGCTTGCGGTAAACTTCGCGAACTGAACCATTATTTTCGAAATAAATTTGCACGATTTGCAAGCGTTGTTCTTTTGTCAACCTGTTCATGATGAAATGGCAAACCAAACTAAATATTAATCACTTGACAGCTGACAAAATTGCCGCCAGTTAAAAAAGTGATGCCAACTTAAAGTTCTATACCTCAATAAAAAACACCCATTACAATTTCAAAATAATTGATATTTAAGGTATTTAATAAGTATGCATAAAAACAATACCATAAATATATTATCCTCTTCAGAATCGAAGTTTAAAATTTTTTATCAAAACTTTAAATGGTTAAGTAAATTTTTTTGAATTATACTGGTTTTTAAGTAAAAAAGTGATATGACCGAAATGATGCCAAAAAATGTTTTAACGTATTTTTTAATTTTTTGAAAATTTTAAAAACTGGGGCATATGAGTTGTCATAAAATTGATGTTTGCGTACTTTTTATACATGAGAAATTTGTTTTTATTGCTTGTTTTTAATAAAACTAGGTTGATAAATATGTTTGTTTCTTTAATTTTCTTTGATTTTAAAGTTGCCCCTTTTTTTTCTTAGAAATACCCTTTTTGTGTCACTTTTTTTGAAAATTCCCTTTTTGTGCCCCTTTTTGAAATTTTTCAACGGTAACGTTGGCACGAGTCAAAATCGCACTTTACTGAACTTATTTTAATTGCAATGCGTACGCAACAACAAGAATAGCATCAACTAAAGGCAGAATAACCCGACTGTAAATGTAGAACTGTAAATGTAAATGTGTCAGCTGATCGAATCTGTTGCATGAAAAGCTATGCAAACGCTTACCTGTCTGAAATGGCACGTAAATGTAACGTCAGAACCTGCAGAAAATAGAATTTCATGACGACGTTACGTGACATTTGTAGACAGTGATGAGATGTATGTATATTGAACGAGAGTGTGGCACAATAGCCCTGATTTGGTACTTTTGTTTCTTTTAATAATTTAAGCTTTTGAGTGGTTAATTTGTATACATACATGGCATATTTAATAAATTTAGTTTTCTAAAAAAGTTTTTTTTTTATAAAATCTAACCAGAGTTTGCCAATCGTATGTGTTTATTTTTGATGTGTAAACATCTATACGCTAGGGGGTACAAATCTTTTGACTTTGATTTCTTTGCTGAGATTTTTTTACACACAGCATTGTCAAATCGGTGTGAGCTATGTATGAGTGTATTAGTGTTTGAAAGAAGCAATACAAGCAGAGAAACAAGTCGAACGGCTCGAAGCCGACGGATGTATGTACATTAGAGTGAACATTTTTTTTTTTTGAATAACATGTTATTCGCCCCCTAATTTTTTTATTTTGGGCACAAATAACATATTTCCAAAATTGTAGACTGTTTGGTCAACGTTAAGGCGTGGCACATGCGCCCTCAAGTTGACAAGAAGGGATTTTGCACAATTTAATAAGAAAAAAGTTATAACTTCATTATTATTTATCAAAATTTATGTTAAGTATCGATATTATATTTAATTTTGACTATTATTTTAATGCGTGCCCCTAAAAAGGCATGGCACCTTATATAATTTAAGTAATATATACGAAAATATGTAGTTTTTGCTTCAGAATATGATGGAATCTTACATATGTATGTAAAATTTATTTCCTAAAAGTCATTAAATAAATGCCGGCAAATTGGGGCGTGGCAAGTTAAAATTTTAAACTGCTACTAACAAATGCAGCTCTGTGCTAATTAGTTGCGATCAAGCAAACTTATATTTTCATAGAAGTAGCAATACTGGAATAACGGTATCTAGTACACATGTGCTTTTGTTAAGCTAAAAAAGAGCGTTGATAATGTGTTGTTATACATGCAAATGTGAAAATATTAATTTGATTTGATTGAAAGATAAGGTTTATAAAATTGGTAAGTTTAAACAACAAAGTGCTCGATATTTTCAAAATATAATAACATATTTAATATTATTAATGTAACTCAAACAGCAATGGAAACAAGAGCAAATGAAAAGTTATTTTTGCTTGGGCACGACGAAAGTCAAATCATTGGGTGCAAGTTACCATCAAAAGGGCAAATATTAAAAGTTCTTTTTTACAATATGCGGAAAATTAAGCTCAATCTTCGTCCGAGTGCATATCTTGTAATTAAAGAAGCAGAAGTACTCTGGGATAAAGCACGTATTCCCACAAGCCAGAATATTCGTAGCGTTCAGAAAGTGGAAGCTCTATATCATCAGTGGAAGACACTTCAGAAAACTTGTAAGCGCCGTACAGCTCTACAGGAGAAACGTGAGCACGATTTTGTGGAATAATTAGACGATTTGTTTGATATCGCTCATGGTGATGCGTTAAGTATTATTCAAATCGAAGAAGATAGACTATTTCTACTTAATCGACGGAAAAAAGGCAGACCAGGTGGTATGATTGGAAGCGATCGAGCACTTTTTGAAAGAGAGAAAAGAAGAAATATGCGTGAAGAAAGAGAACTGATAAGGCAAGAAAAGTATCACCAGGAGCAATCTCAAAATTTGGTTGCAAGTCAGGACTACTCAGATGATGAAGGACAATTGACTGAAATAGACAGTGATGAGCTTCAAGACAATTTTCAACAAACATCTACTGGAAATGTGGGAAAGAAACGTAAAATGAAAAACTTTATAACACCCAAGCTTGTTGCGACTCTGGACAAGTGTAAAGTTAGCGACAGAGATGCTGTGCGAATTCTCATAGCCACTGCTGAAGCATTGGGCCATGATTTAAGTCAGTTAGCAATAAGTAAAACTACAATTCGAAATTGCCGTAAACAAATTCGATCTGAAACAGCTATAAATTTAAAGGAAAAATTTCAAAACATTTTACCGCAAACCATTACAGTACATTGGGATGGAAAGCTGTTACCATCATTAACTGGAAAGGAAAAAGTAGACAGATTGCCAGTTGTTATTACATCTACAGAGACAGAGCATCTACTTGGAGTTCCTGCATTACAGGCTGGTACAGGAAGGCAACAGGCTGAAGCAATAATCCAATTATTAAAAGAGTGGAATTTGACAGACAAAGTTCAGGCCCTGTGTTTTGATACAACAGCAACAAACACTGGAAGACTTCAAGGTGCTTGCGTGATATTGGAACAGGAATTAGGAAAAGATCTTTTGTACTTGCCCTGTCGTCACCACATCTACGAAATTGTATTAAAGAGCGTATTTGAAAAAAGAAATTTGTCTTCAAGTGGACCAACTTTGTCAATTTTCCAAAAGTTTAAAGGGTCCTGGGCGATGATAAACCAAGAAAATTTTAAATTTGGAGTTGATGACGAGAAGGTAAGTCAGCATATTAGCGTTTTCGAATTAGAAGATCTAGCCACGTTTTTCCGCCAATATTTAAAAATAAAACAGCCTAGGGCTGATTATAAGGAGCTTCTGGAATTAAGCCTAATATTTCTTGGGGAGCACGATAGGAATTATAAATTCAAGTCACCAGGAGCATATCATCACGCTCGTTGGATGGCCAAGGCGATTTATTCATTAAAAATGTTTTTATTCAGAGAAGAGTTTGTCATGTCGTCAGATGAAATAGACGCCATACACGATGCTTGTTTATTTATTGTGAAAATTTATGTAAAAGTCTGGATAGAAGCGCCAATAGCTGCCAAAGCGCCTAATCAAGACCTTCTTTTTATTAAATCTCTTTTCGCCTACAAAAATGTCAACGAAAACGTAAGCAATGCAACTTTGGGAAAATTCCGTAACCATTTATGGTATTTAGCAGCAGAAACAGTAGGTTTTTCGTTTTTTGATGAAACCATTACTTCTGAAACAAAAACTCGTATGATAAAGAGACTTCGTGTAGAGTCAGAAAATGAGAGCAAGCGGCTGATTACTGATATACAGGACTTACAATCAAAATCAATTGAGGACTTCGTAACCAAAAATACACTTCACTTCTTTGAACGTTTTTCGATTGCAACCGATTTTTTCCAAAAAGAACCCTCCCAATGGCAGAAGGAGCCAAGCTATATACAGGGCGTAAATATCGTCAGTAAAATGAGGGTAGTTAACGATACTGCCGAACGAAATGTTAAATTAATGGAAGAATATAATAATTCATTATCAATAAATGAAGAAGAAAAACAATTTATCTTACAAATTGTAACTGATTATCGAAAAAACTATAAAGGTATTAATAAATCAGATCTCATGGAACACTAATCTATTTGTGTTTTATTTTAACTTGCCGGCATTTATTTAATGACTTTTAGGAAATAAATTTTACATACATATGTAAGATTCCATCATATTTTGAAGCAAAAACTACATATTTTCGTATATATTACTTAAATTACATAAGGTGCCACGCCATTTTTGGGGCACGCATTAAAAAAATAGTCAAAATTAAATATAATATCGATACTTAACATAAATTTTGATAAATAATAATGAAGTTATAACTTTTTTCTTATTAAATTGTGCAACATCCCTTCTTGTCAACTTGAGGGCGCATGTGCCACGCCTTAACGTTGACCAAACAGTCTACAGTTTTGGAAATATGTTATTTGTGCCCAAAATAAAAAAATTAGGGGGCGAGCCACCTCCTACAAAAAACAAAAATAATTCCATATAAATATTGTCCACTCTAATGTACATACATATGTATATACATATGTATTTTTGTTAAAAAATATACATATGTATATTGTTTGTAAATAAAACTAAATTGTTATGAGTAGGTACGAACATTAATAAGAAAAGGATAAAACGAGAAAGTAGGGATTTGATTGAGGTGCTACTGCATGCATACACATTCTTGGAAATTAAAGAGCTAAATGCTTCTTCTTTCCGATGAATTTGCTTAAAATCTGTTCTGCTAATGTACAATGACAAATATTACGGTTGAGCATTACAGCTGTTTTAAAATTATTATAATTGAGTTAATTTAAATAAAATAATAATAATAATTTTCAAAACCTCTAGGCGCATTTTCGTTCTAAAAGGTGTTATTTCAAAAACTCAATTAGTTTTTTCCAACAGGCTAAATTTTGCTATCAAAAGAAAGTAAATTAAAATAGTTTCAGCGAAATTATTAAAAAATCTTGGATTAATTACTTGTACTTATAAGTTCTAATACATACATACATACTCGTATATATACGGTGACCATCCGTTCTGTATTATACAGAACAGTACTGTATTTGGGAGTCCTGTTCTGTATAAATTATTGGTTAGGAAATGACGTTGAAATGTTCTGTATTTTATTTACTGTTCAGTTTTTGTTCTGTATTTTCATGACTCAAATTGCATTTAAAAAATTAACGCAGTTTCTGCAACAATACTGTTTTAATCAACATTGAAAAAGGGCTTAATATATCAACTATGCAAATGGCGCAGTTCTATAAAAAAAATACAGAAAAACCATGAGTTTTGTTTCCATAATTTTTGTCCTTGAGAGCGTGAATATAAAATTTGTCTGTTAGTGACATATGATGTTTTAAATATTTATTTTTTACGATCCCGCTTCAGGAGCCTGGCTTTTCTTCGTTCATTGTGAAGCTATTTTATTTCATGATTATGAGGGCAATTATGAATAAAATTCCGCGAGTTATTTTTCCCGGGGAAAAATTCCAACTAATAGCAAGTAAGAGCCCATTTAGATGAAGGGTGGCCTCGCTGCGACAACGCTTACGTTCTCTTTTGGAGTCCCTTCTTAAATCCACGCGCGTTTACATGAAGAATTTTTTGCCGCAATAGTCCGGCGACTTTTTGATATTAATTTGTTAAATGCTTTTTATTCGTTCATTCGTAGCAGTGTTGCCGTAAGGGAACTAATTGTTTACCACCGGAATACAATAATTCCTTTTCTCTCCTTACTTTATTTGTATATAACTGTTTCTTTGATGCATGTTATAAAAAATTGGTCTAACTGGCAACACTGTCTGTACATAGCACACAAAAAATACGAGAGAAAAAAATTTGTGAGAGAGAAGAGATAAAATTGTCGCTTCAATTCCCAGTACGTGCGACTTTTGCTACCCCGCAAGCTTCTCCTCACTTCTCGCTTAAAAACAAGACTCACAGGCGACGTGTCGCAGCGAGGCCACCCTTCATCTAAACGGCCTCTAATAAGGAAAACAAAAAATTCTAATTGGAAAAGGGAGAAATTTCTCGCGGAATTTAATTCGTAATTGCCCTGTATATAACGCATATTGAGTCCAAAAAAATATGTATGACTGAGGTCTCTCTCATTATTAATGAACTTAAGTTTAAAATCCCACAGCGTAGAGAGAAAATATTTGTGCCTATTGCCAGCGTTACCATATGTGAAGATTTATCTTATTTTTGCAGTTTTTAGGCATGGTAAAACGACAAAAAAGATTTCTTTTCTGAAAATAAGATTTTTAGAAATTTTACTTTTGGTACTTTTAATATATTATTGAGGGATTTTTTGACTAAACTACTTACAAATTTTCTAATTTGCTTCATAATGATCTTACACATACTCTCTATACAGTAAATATTTCTGTTATTTGGCTTTACTGTTAATAGTTCAGAAGAAACAAAATAAATTCCAACTCATTTTCATTCAATAAAATAACAAAAAAGATTTCTGGTAAAAAAAAAAGATTTTTTTTGCTCGACTTGAAGATTTTTGAAAAATAAATATGGCAACACTGCCTATTGCAGTAAGCAATAATTGAGCTAAACCAGAAAAATGTTATTGATATGGATTAGGATTGGGATACTGCCTACCAAGAAGTTGAAACTCCTACGTGGAAAGATGTTAAATTCAGGGGTCAAATCGTTACATCCGTGAACGTACAACTCGTCACGTAAAAACACAATTTTCGGACTATGACATACGTGAACGTATATACGATTGACGTATTATTTAATTAGTTTTCGTACGATTGCCGATACGATCACGTATGTAACGATTTGAAGCCAGTTTTGTTTTCATTATGGATAAAAGAAATGAGTTAAACATAAATGACACCGAATTATTTTATGAATTAACTTTTGTTAAAAGATAGACATATGTACCTCTTTAGAAAAATTAAAGGAATAGAATGAGAATCAAAAATCTGTAGAATAGCGGTGGGTAAAAATGTTTCAACATTTTAATTAAAGAGGTAAAAGTTTCTAAAATAGGTTGAAAGTTGTCGAATTCAGTTTATGTTTATATGGTTCAAATGCCCCAACAGAAAGAGTATTTTCTGTTTTAAATAATAATATATGAACAAATGAAAAAACTTAAATGAAGATGGATACCAAAAAACGTTTTTAATTACTAAATTAAATTATGATTTAAATTGTATTGAGTTCAAATGTATTGCACAGAAAAATACCAAACATAACTGTCTTGGATTTTAACATTCTAATCTAAAACTTTTTTTAATACTCCTGTACCTGTATTCAGCAACTTTTATTACGATACTCGTATCGTTATAATAAATATAACGAAAATTTATCGAATTTGCTATTCAGTAACATATTTTAACGATATTCGCTGTCAGATGGAGAAAAAAAATTAAGTCACAAAATCAAATTTGTTGAGTTTTTCTTTATTATCCTTTGTGCTTTTCGCTTATTTTCAAATCTTCTATACAGAGCTAGCTACCACATAATATTGAATAAAATTTTGAATAAGATAAAGCTTGAGACTATCGTAAAGAAATTACAGAATCACATTATCGTTATCGCAAGCGAATAAATATGTATATATTATGATATATTACGATTTTCGGTTCGCAAAAAGTTACTGAATCCAGGTACTGATATGTAACGACTAAATATTAATTTTAATTTTATACCCCCTTATGCAAAAACGATTGTTAAACTTAAAGTTGGTTTAACAAACGAATTTTGTATGGCACAACCGGTTTTAACACATGCTTTAACTTTAACAAACGTTTTTGCATAAGGGGGATAGTTTTTACAACTTATGTAGTAATAATCTCCAGAAACTATGCATGTATGTAGCTATGAATTTTTAGTACTGGGGGTCTACTGTGTAATTCGAAATGAAAGAAAATACTTTCAAATTTGTATGCTTATAACGTGTAAATTCGAAAGCATTTTATTTTGTTTCGAATTGTAGAGTTGACCGCCCGATAGACATATGTACATACATATAAATACGCACATATGTAGATTACCGTATGTTACTTTTTGAATTTTTTTTTTTTTTTGATAATTTTGTCTTTAATTTTGTATATGTCAAAAAAAAAAAACGACTTCGCCTACGACGATTTTGTACTAGATTAATTTAGTAAAAAATCGTCGTAGTCGAAATACGACACTCGTAATAAGGCCCAATATGTCTGTAAGGTTTTTTGTACTTTAGTTGCTGTTTGTTAAATATTTCCTTGTTCTGTATTTTGATCTAAAAATTATGGTCACCGTACGTATATATGTCCGTATACATATGTATGCAAATTTCAATCAAAATGAATTTCATGAATTTAAATATTATACATATATGAACTTTCGCGTTTGACTTCAAATAACTCGCAATTTAAAATAAAAAATGCGTGTTTTCTGCGCACAATGCAATTAGTATATATGTGTGTATGCACAAAGAAGTTTTTTTTGTGTGTCGAATACACATGACACGTTTTTAAGCATTCTATAAGCGCTCAAACGTTTATATTTACATTACATTTACATTTACCTTACATCTGCGATTTCTACAGTCGGGTAACGGAGCCTTAAGAATGTGTGTGATTTTAGTTTGCACAATTGTGCCATGAAACTGACATCATAACCGACTATTTTGTTCCCGAATTGGATGGCATGAATGTGGATGAGTTGTGGTTCCAACAAGACGGCGCTACATGCCACACAGCGCACGTCACAATCGATTTATTGAAGGAAACATTCGATGAGCGCATAATTTCGCGGAATGGACCTGTCAATTGGCCTACAAGATCGTGTGATTTGACACCATTGGATTATTTTCTTTGGGGATATGTGAAGTCGCTCGTCTACGCCAACAAACCAGAAACGTTAGGGGACTTGGAAGCCAACATTCGTGGCGTTATTGCCAACATACGGCCCCATATGCTCGAAAAAGTGGTTGAAAATTGGACCTGTAGAATTGGCTTTATTCGAGCCAGCCGCGGCGGCCACATGCCCGAAATCATATTTAAACATTAATGGCATAAAATTATCCTTCCAATAAAGCCAAATTGATGGACATTAAAACGATTTTCTTGTGTTTTATTTCAATTCAAAGTTCTATACCTCTAAAAAAACACCCGATAGTAAAGGAACTCTTCTACGGATGGTTTTGATATCTTTATATTTGTGCCATCAACACACATGGTGACACCTGGGAAGCCGGCCTTCGCATAGAATTCTCGTTTAGCTCGCATCTTTTCCTCCTCGCTCTAGTCAAATTTTATTAACTGAGGGCAAAGCTTTGGCTGCATTATATCGAGCAAACACGATAGTGATTTAGACACTGTCGATTGAGCCATCCCAATATTATAATCTGCACCAACTCCATGTTGGTAGCTTCCTTCGGCAAAGAATCTCAAAGCAGCCACAACACGGTTAAGGGGTGACGAAAATATTAAGTTACAGGGCTGTGTTTCTTGTGCAAAGATGTCTAAAACATACTTAAACGCGTCTTCGTTTAGACGAAATTCTTTTTGAATCTATAAAAGTTAACTAGTTATCTAAAAAATCAAAATCTTTAAATATAATTTCCTACAACTGATCGCTCATCTCGAATGGATTGCAACTATCTCTCAGTTTTCGCTTTTCAAGTCTTGCCTCTGTATTCCGAGCCACGTTCTTCTCCTCTTCAACCAATAAAGCCACTGCTACGGATTCCATTTCTCCTTGAAATTGCAACAGAAAAACTTTACTTTTATGATATAATGATGTCTAAAAAATTAATATATCTCCTCCGGCGCGACAGGATTCTTTACACTGGAATATTTTGCCACCAAAAATGTTTAGTACGTTCTGGTTTTTCATTATTAATAATCCCACAATTTTTTTTATATATATTTATTTATTTTCACTTTTCTGTATGCACTAAATTTGACTTTTGTTTATTAAAATAATAACAAATTTGCTATTTTTTCTGTTTCTATTCCACATTCCACGGTGAAATAATTGGTTTTGTAAACATTGTTGTCTTCTTCTTTTTCTTTCGATTTAGTTTTTGTTTGGAATACCAATTTACGATCGTAGCGTAACTGAATGCGGAGATGTAATCGAAACTCAGAATAGGGGTGACTGTGTCCAAATTTCAGTTCCGTAGCTCTTACGGTTCTCGAGAAAATACCCTGTGACAGACGGACGGACAGCGTAGCCAAAACAATAGGGTTCATTTTCACCTTTGTTGTACGGAACCCTAATAAAGCAATTATCAAGTTAAATAAAACAAACAAAAACCAGAAAATTCCAATGTATTTACAATATTTTAAATAAGTTTGTATTGCATTTTTCAAACACTAATACACTCATACATAGCTCACACCGATTTGACAACGCGGTGTGCATCTCACTCAAAATTTTTGATTGTATTGGGAAAAAGATTTTTACCTCCTAGCGTATAGATGTTTACACATCAAAAATTTTGGTATATAAAAAATATAGAAATCAGTTAACTTTGCATTTTATCGCTAAAAGTTCAAATTTGAAACATCCGATACATATTTTAATTCAATGATAATCAGTAAATTCTAAAATCAATTTGACGAAGCCTTTTTAAGTTATTATAAAAAAAATTTTGAGGCCCTATGCTCCTTGTAGGAACGACGGGAATCTATATACTATGTACAGAAAAAAATTAATTTCTTTTCATCAACGAAGAAACAAATCACCTGAAATTAGCCAAATTGGCAACAATCGGTAACTCTTGGCAAGTTAGCAGATTATCTAGAAAATATATGATACCCTGACGATTACAAATTTATATCACACATAACACATGTTAGGTACTGTGTCAAACAATAACTTGGTCGAAATTTATATCTCTCTACTTTTAATGGCCGAAATTTTGGATAGGAACTTGGCCTATTTTCACATTTATGTTTTTCTGAGGATCTGATTACTTTTTGAAAAATTTTCTATAATAAAACTTCTTAAACTTTAAATTTCTAGTGTGTTTGATTTCTATTCATGATCACTGTGCCAGTTGGAAATGACATAGTTAAATAAAATAATGGGTTGGATTGTAGACCCTAAAAATTCACTATTGTGCCATTACAACGGGTCGCCAGTGTGTACGCCATTTGATATCATGTGAAATACAGCATAAATTTTAGTGGGTGTGACCCCGCCTATTTTCTCAGTATATTTACATATCAAAGTCTGCTTAGGCGAAATACATAAATCAAAAGAATATGCCCAATGTGCATGCAAAGTTTCAATGGGGTAGCTGGTGCTTTAATTTTTGGATTTTCCGATTGAGTAAATCAATTAGGACTATTTGTCTACAAAATGTCAGCTCTCTACAGTATAATAGTACGTAAGCTTTTTCCCCCATATTCATAAAATTTTAAACGAATTTGAAATGTATTTTATTTAAAATTTTTCAAAAGCTATTGAGAAATAGATTAAAAGCGCTAAGATTTATGGGTGTAGTCAAGGCCACTTGTCATTTTACTTTGGAATTAGCCGGATATTATATACCATTCACCGACATCGGACGACGTATATGCATACATACAATGTTAAATACATACGTATTTGCTTTGTAAAAGAAAAATAGTTTACTTATTTTTTGGTCTATTGCAATTTTTCGACTAACCAACTTGATTCAAATATTTTATTTTCGGTATTAGCAATTTATTTAGCATGTTTTGCATTGCTAATATTTATCTATTTTTAAAATAATTAACTAGGGACGACTTCAACATGGCACAGCCTATTCTGATAGCACACACCCACATCTAAAAAACTTCAATGCACATTAGACCACCAAAAAATTTCCCAAAGTATTTATATTATTCGCTCCACCGGCAGTTTCTGATAGACCGGCCATAAAAAATCACATGTGCCTAAAAATTGCACTGATACCTCACATACCTACCGGCCATGCGTATTGCACTTTTCACCTAAAAAATAACCTATCCTGGCTATAAACACTTTTCACACCAAAACTTTTAAATGCGGCGATATTCGGAAAATTTTTTATAACCATTTTTGTTTAGAATAGATACTGCAACATCTTTCTTCTGCATTATTTTCCCCTAAATATGGCCTATCATAGTCCTTTAATGGGATAAAAATAAGTTTTTTCGGACAGACTTTTTTCAACGGCTCTCGCTAAAAATTGGATAGCGATAATTATAACTCGTTTTCATTATTTTATAAAGTAATATGTGCATATACAGACGATAGAGGAAAACATATTTTCGTTCAAAAAATCTGCGTATATACTGGTATACAAATATTATGTAAATCCATGCACATATCATTAGAATTCTTTCTACAAAAAAATAAAAGTAAATAAATAAAGTATTTTTTAATATAGAACCAATTTTTTTTAGTCGAAGTCGAAATACGCGAATCAAGATAAAGCCCATTATTCAAATCTATAACTAATCCAAAATATATGATTGTATTGAAGTGAGTTACCATTGTTTTAAAGGTTATGTTTCCCAACTTGAAAAGAAAAATCATCCTTAAGTCTTAAATATGGTTATTTTGATAACTCTGAAACAGTTTATTTTGATTTAAATTTGATTACGCGATCCAGGCAAAAAAACTGAGATAGTCGCCAGTTCAGTTTAGGTACGCAGCAATTTATTAAAAATTTATTCACAGAGTATATGGACTTCGAACTCTTTAATTTGAAAAGTGATAAGTCTGTAGAAGCTTTACTACATGTAGCCGATCAAGAAGCCAATAATTAAGCAATTTGGAGACAAGTTTATGTAAAAAACTGATATTTACTTCTTCTTAAAAAATGTTTTTTTAGCTTAACCAACACAAAAATATACACATTAGGTTGTCAGGGAGACAGCAAAAAAAGCTTAAGGGACAAAATATACCGTTATCATAGTACTATTTAGTTAAAATTCGTTGCGTTACTTATATTTAGCATATTAACACCTAAATACCAAAATTCAATGAATTAACTGAAGTAACAGCGAAGATAATTAGAAAAAACCTTCTCCTGTAAAGTTTTGTTTTTGTTACTTAAGCTTTTTGTGCGGTAATGACTCGAAATGTAGTTTACATTGAAGACTTTTAAAAAATTATAACAATTCTTTGCAGGAAGAATTATAATCTGTTATCAAAAAAGCTCTAGCAGATGTAAAGCAAAAAGACGATAATTTTAACGTTCTTCGACAGGAATTTGTAATTTATAAAAAAACGAACAACAAAACAACCAACCAACCAACTTAAATAAATTGTTTTATTCTGCACACTAAAGTGGTGACCACCGACATCAATAATGAACAACGAAAGCGTAGAAGTGACCGCAACTGCTTCAACACAATTATCTTGAGTGGCGGTAAAACCACCACCTTTTTGGAAGCCGTACCCTAAGCTCTGGTTTTTGCAGGTAAATATAAGCTCAATTTGTGCGTGCGGGGATAACAACAGATGACACCAAATACCACACTGTAGTTGCTGAAATTGATTCTTCAATACTTAAATGCGCATCAGACATAATTTTGCAACCACCAGAAACAAACAAATATGAGGCACTGAAAACGCGACTCATCGCAGAATTTAGCGAATCTGAAGACAGTCGTTACAAGCGGTTGTTTGAAAACCTGCCCATGGACGATAAGAAACCTTCAACATTGTTGCGTGAGATAAAAGAGTTGTCTAGCAATAATTGGATGCAGAAATTTTAAAATCTTTATGGATGCGTCAATTACCAATACATATGCAACAGATTTTGGCAAGTTGAAGGCAGTTTAGATACAGTGGCTGCAAAAGTATACACACTAATGGATGTGCAGCATCAACCAAAGATAAACATTGTTAGTAATGACAATGCAAACATACATAGTGCGATCATGGAATTGACCGAAAAATTCGACCGACTAGAAAAAGACAATCGCGAATTGCAAAGACTACAATGCCGAGAAACACTACGCCGTGCAGAATCGCCGCAATCACGCACAAAGCTGTCGCCAACAAATGAAGTTTGTTGGTTTCACCGCAACTTTAAGGGAAAGGCAACCAAGTGTCGCCAACGGTGCAGCTTCCGCCGCAGTTATTCGGAAAACTGGTAAGCCCTCCGTTTTCGGCGGCAAAACGAAAAGGGCTCAATACTTCCATACGCCGCCTTTACATAAAGGACAAAAGTTCTAACTATCAATTTTTAATAAATACGGGCGCAGAGATATCCGTAATCCCTAAACCATCAGATTTAAATTTGCAGCAATCAGTTACCAAATTACTCGCAGCTAATAACACCGAAATCAGCACATACGGAAAAAAACTCCTAGCATTAGATATTGGCCTTCGACGACAATTTAAGTGGATTTTTACAATTGCAGATGTAACGCACCCTATTACCGGTGCAGATTTTTTGCAGGCTTTTAACCTATTAGTAGATATGAAAGGTAAGTCACTGGTGGATGTAACGACACAATTACGTCATGTTTGTCAATTTAGGAAGTGCCCATCTACAGTTTGTACAACACGAAATGCAAATGAGGCTTTTCATGAACTGCTCGCCGAATTCATTGACCTCACCAAAGATACCCACGTTTTAACAAAACCCCCAACTGACGTTTTACAATTTATTCAGACGAAAGGCCCTCCTGTTTCGCAAAATGTCGGAAGATTATCACCTGAAAAATTGGATATAGCCAAGAAAGAATTCCAGTACATGCTTGACTGCGGAATTTGTGTACGCTCGAAGAGCCAATGGGTCTGTCCCGTACATTTAGCAAAAAAAAATTAAACGATTCATGGCGCCCATGCGGTGATTTCAGACTTTTGAATGCTAGAGCAATACACATACAGGATTTAGCCAGTGAGCTGGATGGTAAAACAATATTTTCTGTCATCGATTGTAAGAAAGCTTTTCATCAAATACCTGTAAACCCAGACGACATTGCAAAAACGGCGGTGATAACACCTTTCGGGCTGTTTGAATTCAGGTATATGACCTTCGGCCTACGAAACGCCGCCCACACCTTCCAACGCTTTGTGGATGACGCTTTAAAAGGACTAGATTTTTTTTCCTTATTTGTGCGACTTTGTGATTGCGTCAAATTCAATTCAACAACATGTGAAGCATATCCGACAGGTATTTGAAATTTACAGAGCAAAAGGTCTAGTCATCAACATCGAAAAATGTTAACTGGGTCAACTCGAAGTCGAATTTCTGGGACACATGGTGACTAGAAGTGGAATTAAACCTCACACCAACAAAGTAAAGGCCATCTTAGACCAAAAAAAAGCCAGCCAAAGTGCAAGAAATACGAAGCTTTCTGGGCGCTGTAAATTTCTACAGAAAATTCCTACCTCAAGTCGCAGAAATAGAAATACCATTGCAAAAGATGATGGGGCCATGTAAGAAGCGAGACCGAACGAAATTAATATGGTCAGCAGAAACCGAAAGAGCATTTGAAGATATAAAATTGGCGCTAGCGAATGCAACCCTGTTAGCCTTTCCACGAAGGGGAGCCACAGTATCCAAAAAGTTTACAACAACTGAGCAACGATACAGTACATATGACCGCGAACTGGTGGCCATATACGCTGCTATTAAATACTTCAGATACTTTTTGGAAGGTACTCAATTTATTGTGCTCACGGATCACAAACCATTATTACATGCCTTTGAGCAAAAATGAGAACGTCTATCTCCACGCCAAACTAGACACATCAACCGGAAGAATTCGTCCGTATATTCCCGTATCAATGTGTCCTCAAGTTTTCGAAATACTGCATGGCTTATCACACCCAGGGACGAAAGCTTCAATCAAATTAATTTCAAAAAGCTACGTTTGGAGCAAAATGAACAAAGATATAAGAAAACTTGTAAGAGCGTGCCAAGAATGCCAACGATGCAAGATAACAAAGCACATAAAAAGCGAATTAGAAACATTTTCAGTTCCCGACAAAAGGTTCGAGCACATTAATATTGATTTAGTCGGCCCTCTTCCAATTTCAAATTGCTGTGCATACTGTTTAACGTGTGTTGACAGATATTCTCAGTGGCTTGAGGCAATACCTATTGCGAATATTACAGCCGAAACCGTGGCAAAAGCTTTGTTGAACGGTTGGATAAGCCGATTTGGCGTGCCCAAATTCATAACCACAGACAAAGGAAGGCAATTTGAAAGTAAGCTTTTCCACCATCTTTCTGAGATGTTGGGGTTCAAACATATCCAAACAACCCCATACCATCCACAGGCAAATGGTCTTATCGAACGCTGGCATCGCGTTTTAAAAGCCGCTCTAAAATGGCATGAAGCTGATAATAATTGGACAGAGATGTTGCCGATGGTTATGTTGGGTTTAAGAAGTGCCGTGAAAGAGGACATAGGAGTATCGATAGCTGAAATGGTGTATGGGCAAACAATACGATTGCCTGGCGAATTTTTAATAGAAGAACCGACTACACACATCCACGAAGGTGAATTTATAAGAAAACTTCAACAACATATTGAAAACTTGCGTCCGACCTCGACTACACAACACGGTAAAAAATCAGTATACATACCAAAATATCTGCACTTTTGTAGCCACGTATATCTGAGAGATGATACGGTGCGCGCTCCTCTAAAAGCTCCATACGACGGTCCCTATTTGGTACTCGAGAGGCACCCGAAAACCTACACCATTCAAATTGGAACAAAACCAAGAACCGTGTCAATAGACAGATTGAAACCAGCATACGTGCCAATGGAAGTTTCGCAGTTAAAAAACAGGCGTTACAGACATCGCAGAGTAAGGTTTTTGGAACAACTCACATTTTTATAGGGCTAAGATTCTAGAAGGGGGTGGTGTAGTGCACTGCGGTTGTCAATCTGGCATCTCCGACTTAGAACAAGAAATACTACCCTGGTATGAATTTATTTGAGAGCGAATATTTTTGACATGTAAAAAGTTTAGTGTTTAGATGAGAAAAAGTACAAAATAAATTAGTCATAAATAACTTAAATAAATTGTTTTATTCTGCACACTAAACGACTCTAAATTGAACGATTTATTCATAGAGTATGAATCTCTTTGGTTCACAGACAGTAAATTTCATGGTGGCGCGCCACGGTGGTATACTTAATGACAAAATAGTTAAATCAATAGAATTTAATATGTTAATTTATAACATAAAATTTGTGTGATTTGTTTATTTACTAAAATGTTTCCGATTTTCAATTAATTTTTAAGCATTACAAAAATTCTTCCCTTTTATACATTCACGTGGACTGATGATGACTGATGACTGAAATTCAACGGGATATTTAAGATAGAATTTTTCTCTTCGAGGGTAATAAAAATTTCACATGAAGAAAAATCCCATTTGTTTCTCACAACAGGGATGATTATTTTTAAATCATCATTTATCTTTCCAGCATACATACGTATTTATATACATACATGCATATTTTTAAAGTCTTGTAACGTGCAACGTGTATGCAAGGTTGCACTAAAATAGCTTGAGTTAAAAGCTGTTTATTAAGTTTTTAGTTTCAAACAATATTAGCGTGGCCCGCCCATTCTGGTAAAGTTTTTTGGGTTTTCAGATTTTTCTAGTTGGTTTCTCACCTAGACCTGCTTGTGTTTCAAATTTTAGCTCATAAGCGCCACTTTTAATTTTTATGGGCTCGGCCCCGCCTCTCCGACTAAAATATCCGGGTTTTCAGGTTTTTCTAGTTGGTTTCTCACCCAGACCTAATTGTATATCAAATTTCAGCTCCTTAGTGCAACTTTTAATTTTTATTGGCGTAACCCTGCCCACTTTTCCAAACTCAAGATTTTTTCGGCCAGTGCTTATTATTCGTGTCAAATTTCGTTGCAAACGGATAATTAGACCTACGTGAAAATTATATCTAAATTTACTGAGCCGTAGTACATAGAAAAGTGGTTTAAATTGTATGGGCGTGTCAACGCTCACTTTTTTAACAAAAAATTTAAAGCCTTGCGTTATCGCAGTATGTATGCCAAATTTCAATAAAATAGCTTCCATTAAGCGCCTTATATTAACTTTTTAATTCTGACCTTTATGGGCGTAGCCCCACCCTCCTGGCCAAAATTTTCGGGTTTATAAGTTTTTCTAATTCATTGCTCACCTAGATCTACTCGTGTACCAAATTTTAGCTCTAGCTGTAGCGGAAGTGCATCATCAATTTGATGATTGTGTCAGTGGTCAGTGAGAATGTCTTAAAATATGCACCTTTTGCACCTCCATATCTCCGGAACCTGCATTTCCATTTACAGAGTAAATTCGTATATTTAGCAACAGTAAGCTTTTCACTGTTTTGCTGACAGTTTTTCAAATACTGTACAAGAATGCTCAGAGACAGCTTAGGTAGTCATGCTTATTATGGAGAATATAGTTTCAGCTAACATTCAAATGGCTTTTCCTCAGAAATGGTAAATCGTGTAGAAAAAAGTATTAGGACAAGTTTAGTAGATAATTATCTGATCTACATTTTCGGCTCAGATGTTTTATTCGTAAAGCTAGCCGTTTGGCCGAAAAAGAAAAACATTTTTGTGACCTTTGATCTTGAATTAAAATTTTTGCACACAGGGATTCATTGGGGACTTTTTCGGATTTAATTAGAGTGGTATCCCTACGTGCCTGAAAAATTTTAGCTTGTTGTGAATTAATGCAAGGCCACCCCTAATTTTGAGCTAATTTGCCTGCGCTTATATATACATATTTTTTATTTGTTTTTCAGAATCATGAAGAAGAGTTTAATGTTCTTTGCATTCTTTACGATGTTAAACACATTCTGCAATGGACAATTTTTTTATCATCAACAGCTGGCTCCTGTACCACAGTCATATGCTCATCCGTCGGTAGTAGAAAACTCGGTGCGTGAATCCCAGTTGCCGCCAGAACTCTCCAAAAGTGACCGCTTTTACAAAAACCCACAGATAGCAGCAGCTCTAGCAAAAGAATCCTGGTTTGCAGACAAGGAAATGCCAGTGCTTGATCGTGAGGCTGAGAAGATACCTCGTGATATGGTGTATAACCTATTTAAAAATGCTGGATGGATTAAACGCCGATAAAATCGCAGTTAAAACCTAATTACCTTATTTTTCTTAACTATTCTATTTATTGGGAAGCCAATAGGTATTGATTTTTCAAAATCCCAGCACCGTGGAGTTTTTCATGATCTTTGAATTTTGGGATCTAAAGTTTTTTGGTAAAATAAATTACTGTTTTAATAAATAGTACATTAATAACAAAGTTTGATTTTAGTTATGCATTTTAAAATATTTTTTATAATCAGCCATGTCACAGAGCTCAATTCTATTCGGAAACGGAATTCAATCCGTGTTTTGGTGCTTTAGAAAGCGAAAAACGAAACAAATTTCGGAATAAAATCACAGTACTGTGTTTGTGGGGTTTGGGGGCCAAAATGTGCCATAAGGGGGCCAAAATGTGCCATAAGGGGGCCAAAATGTGCCAAAATGTGCCTTGCATAAAAGTGCACATCATGCAAGGTGTTGCCATAGTGCAATTTTCTTCTTGCTATTTTATGTATGTATCAAAGTGCAATGTAAAAGTGCACATCATGCAAGGTGTTGCCAAAGTGGTGTTTGTCTTCTTGCTATTTTATGTATATATCAAAGTGCAATGTAAAAGTGCACATCATGCTAGGTATTGCCGTCGTGTTATTTTCCTTCATCACTATTATTTTTAAGGGAATATAATTTGAAATGAAAATTTTGTTGAGGGGAATTTTTTAAATATTTCGTATTTTTAATTTAATCTTTTACTATTTTATTCACTTACAAGTAATACATTTCTATTGGTTATTGTGTTTGTGTGCTTTAGGAAATTGTATTATACTACGATGAAAAATTTGTTGAGGGGGATTTTTTAAATATTTCGTATCTTTATTTTATCTTTTTCTATTTTATGCACTTACAAGTAATGCATTTCTATTGGTTAATGTGTTTCTGTGCGTTAGGATATTTCATCATGTTATGTATGTATGTCTGTGGGGATTGTGTTGCATTGAATAATTTTTTAACTGGGTTTTTATATCACATATCTTGTTGTTGTCTCTTTTTGTTACAAATGTGTATGTTTGTATGCATTCGTCAGTTCTATTGTTATTAATAGAACTGTATATAAATTATCTAGCAGCATGTTTGTAACAGTTCCGTCTATTTTTATTACACTTTAATATATATGTGCATAGGGATGTACATAAAAACTTGCTCCTTACATCATTTAAACCACGCCCACAATTTTGAGTATAAATAGATCTGTAGAAATTAATATAATTCATTCTTGTTTTGAAAATTTCATCATTACATACCATTAAAAAATTATTAAATAAAACCGGAAAATGGACATGTTTACTTGCGATATCTGTGGAAAATCATTTAGTCGCAATTTTTGCTTAAAACGTCATGTGAGAATGCAACATCAAGGTTCATCAATGATGTGTAACGTATGTAATATACGTGTCACGGTTCGTAAAGAATTTCTCAAACACACTTATTTAATTGAGCATCCGAAAAAAGTGAAAGAAACTAGTGTTTATTGTAAAGATTGTGGAGATTATATTCCTAAAAGGACTTATCATTATCATGTAAGAACAAATAGACATAAAATTAATTGTGCTAAGATATTAGACAATGGTTTAAGGTGTATAAACTCAGTATACCGGGGCCGCATTGCAGCATATATCGAAAATAGCAATAAAAACAACTTAATACCTGAAATTTTTTTGGGTGAAATTAAAGCCCAAGTGGTTAAATTATTGAGGAATATGCTTCAAAAACATTGCTCCATAAAATTTAATTGTGAACTATTTTGTGAATACGTATTGATAAAAGAAGAACAAGACGCATGTGATATCAACGTAAAATCACATCAAACTAAAATGACTATACTTAGCGGAGCCTCAACAACAGATGATATTGACCACAGTTACAGTGACCAGTGCAATATTATTTTGAAAAAGAAAAGCGAATTTCAAGAGCGTGATAGCGGATGGGCTTTAATAGAAATATCACACCTCGAAATTAATATTAATGAATACAAATCCATTAAGAGTTCACAATACATCTCTCTACCACCTGCAATACAGAGAAAGTTTGCGTGCGTTAACGTGCAAAATAAGGATGAGTATTGTTTCAAGTGGGCTATAATATCGGCTCTATATCCAATCGCTCATGGACAGCATCCAACGAGATGTTCATCATATAAAATTAATAACGTACAAGATGAAACTATAGTGCTGGAAAATAACATCGTTTTAAATTTCAAAGAACTTAATTTTCCCTTGTCCGTAAATAAAATAAAGGTGTTTGAGTTGAATAATCTAAATATCAGTATAAATGTGTTTGGTTTGGAAGGGGAAAACATAGTGGGTCCATATTATTTTACTACAGAAGAAAAAGCCAATCACATCAATTTACTACTCTTGGAAGATGGTGAACGATTCCACTATGTCTGGATCAAAAATATTTCAAAGTATGTCACTAATATTTATATTGATATTTACTAAAACATATATATAAGTAAAAAATATTCTAATTCTTTTATTTAATTACAGATTGATTAGAAGTCAACTAACAAAACACAAGAAATGTGTATATATATGTAATACTTGCCTTATTTATTTCCATAACGAGACATCATTAAAAATTCATAAGGAGTAATGCAACAAAATTGTAGCTAAGATGCCAACTGCAGAAAATAATTTAGTGAGTTTTAAGAATTTAAAAAAGCAAATGGATGTGCCTTTTGTTGTGTATGCTGATTTTGAATGTATTCTGGAATCAGTTAATGTTCAAAATTCAGCCAATGTGAAATCTACACAAAGGCATGTCCCATTTGCTTATAGTTATTATATAAAATGCTCCTTTAATTCTACTTTAAATATTTTTAGAATATATAGTGGTGATAACTCACCAAAAAATTTTTTTACTAATTTAGTTAAGGATAGTCTAGATATATACAACAATTATTTAAGTGTAAATAAACCAATAAATTCCTTAACACCGCTTCAACAGATTAGACAAAATGAGGACACAATTTGTCACATTTGAAAAAAAATGTATCTGTTGAAGATCGTGTGGCCGACCATTGTCACTTAACAGGTGAATACAGGGGTCCAGCACATAACAAGTGCAATTTAGAGTATCAAATCGCGAACTTTATCCCTATATTTTTCCATAATCTTTCGGCATATGATTGTCATTTGTTTGTGCGAGAGCTTTCATCTATCGAAGGAATAATAATAAGGAATTATATGTATCCATATCAAAAAGAATTTTTATAAATGAAAAAGACACGATTGAACTGCGTTTTCTAGATTCTTGTCGGTTTATGCCATCGAGTTTAGAAAAACTAGCAGGGTTTTTGTCCGATGATGATTTGTCAACTGTTAAATCAACCTATCGCATTGACAATGAATTCAATTTAATGAAGCGTAAAGGTGTCTTTCCGTATGACTATCTAGATTCCGTAAATCGACTCCAAGAAACACAGCTACCACCCCGTTCATGGTTCTTTAATAAACTCTCTAATGAGTCGTGTAGTGTTAATGATTACGAACATGCTGAAAAGGTTTGGAATACATTCAATTGTAACACTCTGTTGGACTATCTGTTATTATATTTAAAAGTAGATGTTTTATTGCTTTGTGATATATTTGAAAACTTCCGTAAAGTTTGTAAAAACATTTACAATTTAGATCCCTGTCAATATTATACTACCCCGGGTTTATCTTGGGATGCAATGTTGAAAACAACGGAAATAGAATTAGAATTGTTAACTGATATTAACATGTACAATTTCGTAGTACGGGGTATTAGGGGAGGTATAGTTCAATGCAGTAAGCGACATTCGATAGCAAATAACAAATACATCAGTGATTATGATCCTACAAAAGAATTAAATTACGTTATGTATTTAGATGTAAATAACTTATATGGTCATGCAATGTCTCAATACCTACCCTTCAAAAATTTCAACTGGGTTGAAAACTGTGAAAATTTTGATGTAAATAATGTAAAAGAAGATTCTACAGTTGGTTACATATTGGAGGTAGATATAGAATATCCAACCACATTACACGACTATCATAGTGACTTGCCATTTTGTGCAGAAAACAAGAAAATTGAAAGCACGAAACAGCGAGAGTTAATAACAGATTTAAACGATAAAACCAATTATATAATACAGGGTGGGCCAAAAGAAACCAAGGGGTGTAAGAGTTTAATAACTTTTTTGTTTATTAAGTTTTTTTATATTTTTTCTTTCAGATTATATAATATACAAAATGGAAATTTTTTTACACTAAGTATGAAAAATGATGTCTCTTAAATGACCACCGTTTTCAGCTTCGCACTGATGGGCTCTTTTTAGAGCATTTTCCATAACATCTTTCAAAACTTGTGGCTGTAGCGTTCGAATTTCTGCAACAATGTTTGCCTTGAGTTCAAGGATTGTCTCTGGCTTGTTTACATACACTCGCTCCTTCAAAAAACCCCAAAAAAAAAAAAGGGTGCTGTTAAATCTGGCGATCGCGCTGGCCAAATAATTTCCGAATTTCGAGAAATTATTCGATCTCCAAAAATTTGACTTAAAAGTGCCATTGTCTCGGGCAGTATGGGCAGTGGCTCCGTGCTACTGAAACCACATACCAGGTCTGTTTTCAAGAGCAGGACGTAAAAAATTTTCTATCATATACCGATACCGCTCTCCATTTACGGTTACAGCACTTCCATCTTCATTCTCGAAGAAGTAGGGCCCAATGACAATTTCAGATGTGATCCCACACCATACTGTACACCTGATGGGGTGCAATTGGCGTTGATGAATGGCTCTTGGATTTTGAGAACCCCAGAACCTACAGTTCTGCTTATTAACAAAGCCAAAATGAAAATGAGCTTCATCACTCATAATCAAATTTTTAATAAAGTTGATTTCATTTCTGGCCAACTCTTGAAATTTAACTGCAAAATTTAGACGTTGCCGATGATCTGCGTGTTTTAATTCTTGGACCAATTGCACCTTATATGGGTATAACTGTAAATCTTTTTTTAAAATGTGCCGTAGTGACGTACGAGACATTTCTAGCTGAGCAGAACGCCTTCTGCCAGATGTTTCTGGTGCTTCGTTAACACTTTGCTGTACTCGTTCAATATTTTCCGCAGTGCGACTTAAACGTGGTCTACCGGTTCGAGGCAAATCTCTTACGCAGCCATGTTGGTGATGACGATTAACTAAGCAGCGAATCATCGCTTCAGAGGGCAAAATTCTGACGTTAAAATGTCGACGATATGCTCTTTGCGTTAAAATAATTGATCTCTGGTTTAAATAATAAAATTCTATTGTTCTGGTTCTCTGTTCAGTTGTAAACCTCTCCATTATAAATTCTCCAAGTGTTGTCTATATAATCTGAAAGAAAAAATAAAAAAAATTAATAAACAAAAAAGTTATTAAACTTTTACACCCCTTGGTTTCTTTTTGCCCACCCTGTACATTATCGCAATCTTCAACAATGTATGAAACATGGTCTAATTTTAAAGAAAATTCATAGAATTCTTGAATTTAATCAGTCAAATTGGTTGAAAAAATATATCGATATAAATAATCATCATAGAACATTAGCTAAAAATTCATTTGAGCAATACTTTTTTAAACTGTTAAACAACGCTGTATATGGCAAAACTATGGAAAATGTCAATAAAAGAAAGGATATAAAAATAGTATGTGAATGGGAGAATAAAGGTAAGCGATTAGGAGCAAGAGCTCTTATTACTAGACCTAATTTGCATAGTTCCCTCAAAATTCATGACGAAATGGTTGCCATTGAAATGAGTGTAGTACGAACTGAATATAATAAACCCATTTACATTGGGTTTGCTGTTTTAGAATTATCAAAATATAAAATGTATAATTTTCATTACGATTATATGAAACCTAAATATTGTGAAAATATTAATCTTAATTATACGGATACTGATTCCTTTATATATGATATCAAAACAAATGACCTATATGATGATATTAAAATGCATTTTGATACATCTGCATATCCGAAAGATAATGTATTTAATTTTCCTCTGATGAATAAAAAAGTATTAGGGATGATGAAGAACGAATGCAATGGTAAGTTAATTAAAGAGTTCATTGGTTTACGAGCTAAAATGTATTCTGTAAAAATAGATCAGCTAGATAAGCAAATAAAAAAAATAAAAGGTGTGAAACAATGTGTTACAAATAAGTTAAGTATTAATGATTTTAGAAATTGTTTATTAAATAAACAGTTATTTTATGATTCTATGTATGTATTTAGGTCTAAGGTACATAATATTTATACGCAATACATTAGTAAGTTGACATTAAGTTATTTAGATGATAAGAGATTTGTACGTGAAAATGGTGTTGATACTTATGCGTGGGGGCATTATAGATTAAATTACCATTCATCCAGTATCAACACCAGAAATAGCACTAGAAACAACAAATTTAAATATGTATGAAGAATTTATGGAAGAAGATGATGATATTCTCCTAAATGTTTGTTTACGGTCATCATCATCAAGAGAATTAGCACAAGAAACAACAAATTTTAATATGTATCAAGAATTTATGGAAGATGATGATGATGATATTTTTCTTAATGTTTATATAGATATGTCATTAACCTAAAATTGTTAAAATAAGAAGAATCAATTGTAAAATAAAGAGATTATGAAAAAATAAAAGTTTAAAATGTTGTTTTTATGTCAAATTATATTTATTGAATAAAAATTTTAAACATAAATGTCCACAATTAAATGTATTGAATTTTTGTTTATAATTACATATATTCAATTGGTGTTTTTAAGTAATTAACTATTTCAACTGGTGGATGTAGGTTTCCAAAACTATCAAAGTATTCTTTATAATTACGATTTTTATAATAGGCTACCCAATGCGTTCCAGGACCAGTACAATTATCTAAATTAACAATACCACATTCTTGAATTAATGCCTTTTTAGGTAAACGATCACGCATAAAAACACCTCTAAAAGTTTTGAGTTGTTTAGCATATTTCATTAAATCTAGATCAGTTAATGGTCGATTGGGTAGACTGTCTAAAAGTTTTTTGGAGCTGGGTTATAATAAAGGCCATATCCAGATTTGTATGGCTTAAGGTATAGACCTTTTCCCATAGCAATTGATTCCATGTGTCTATTATGTCTGTAGCCTCTGCTAGTTGTTGCTTTCCATTTTTTATATCATTTACAGCCTTAATAATAGCTGATCCACAGGTAACTAAACCACCAAGTGCTGATAAAGCTGTTAAGATTGGAATTAGTGGAAGAAATCGACCAATTTTTGGTATTGGTATAACTCTTGGTATCACAATATTAGCCCTCTTTTTCCCTTTAAAATTTGAAGTGACGGCTTTTTGTTCAATTTTCACAACAGCATTTAAATTGTCTGGTTTTTCATTTTTCAAGAGTTTCAGGGTATTTTTTACAGTGGTTGAAAACAATTTGGTATCACATGCCTTTCTCTTTTTACAGTTTCTCTTCTTCGATTTTCTACATTTAGAATTACTAGTATTCTTCATGCCTAATCCAAATTTAACTTTTGCTTTCATTGCGTTCGTTATGAACCAAGCGTGTGCTCGTTCTTTTAAGCCAATATCTTTAGATTTTACCCGTTGCCACGCTTTTTCAGCTAGTATTTGATCTGCTTGATGTCTTTTATTAATATTGCTTGTTTCTGAATATGCAATGTCGTGCTCTCTACAAGCTACATCTAATAAATTTATCCCCTTGTCTCCTCGTGCTAAACGTTTTTCCAGTTTTGTTCCGGGTCCACAAAACTGATAACCAGGTAAATGTAGTTCAATAGGTAATTTGTTTATTAAGTTGTTTACTAAGCCGCTACCAATCTTACACTGATTATCTCTAACTCCTTTGTTATAGTTTATAACCATGTTAATGTTTATTCTTCTTTAATATACATATATGTATATGTCTTATGTGTTCCATACTAAAAATGAAAATGATGAGATTTCCGTATATAAGATTGAATTTATAGCAAAAACATATTAGTTATCAATATGCAATTAGTAGAGCAAGCAAAAAAAATTGTTATAAGAAATGTTGATGTATCACAAGAAGAGAAAACTAAAATTAAACATAGCACATTATTACCCAATTCAATACGTGCACTAATTGTAGGACCTTCAAACTGCGGTAAAACTAACGTAATGATTAGTCTAATAGAAAGTCCTAATGGTCTTAGCTTTAGAAACTTATATATACATATATATTCGAAGTCTTTATATCAACCGAAATACTGTTACCTTAAGAAACTGATCGATCCGATAAAAGGAATTAATCTTTTTACATTTTCGGAAAATGAAAAGGTTTTAAGTCCCACTGAAGCAAATTCTAATTCCATAATAATATTTGATGACGTTATTTGTGGTAAACAAGATAATATAAGAGATTACTTTTGCATGGGTAGACATAAGCATATTGACTGCTTTTATTTATGTCAAACATATACAAAAATTCCCAAACATCTAATACGTGATAATGCGAATATGATCATAAAATTTAAACAAGATGAAATGAATTTACGACATATATATATAATTGGAATAAAACGTGGCAACATCGATGAAACTAAAGTCCAAATTTATGACGAAAAAGATTTCCGCAAAATGGTTGCTGAATTTGAAAAAAATAAAACAAGCTTCTACACATACCAGCTAAGAGCGCTAAAGGCATGCAGATCGTATTGAAGGGCATAGATTCTTATGTTGTTCCCGAAGAAATAAAAGATGCACTCGTCCTCCAGGGGTTTAAGGTAAAAAATGTGTCCAATATAATAAATAGAGAGAAGATTCCCCAACCCCTATTTCGTGTTGAACTTGAGCCTAATGATATAAAATTGAAAAAAAATGAAACGCATCCAATTTATAATTTGAAATACCTCTTGTACTGAAAAATCACAGTTGAAGAGCCACATAAGCGTTCAGGTCCTGTACAGTGCCATAATTGCCAAGAATATGGCCATACAAAAATATACTGCAATTTACCCTCGGTTTGTGTTGTGTGCGGCGAATTACACGGCACTGCTAGTTGCAATAAGCCAAAAGATCAAAGTGGTAAAAAATGCAGTAATTGTGGAGGTAATCACACCGCTAACTACAGAGGTTGTCCTGTGTACTCTTTCGTAAAGAAGACTATGGTGCAAAAACCTAAATTAGCTCCAGCTCAATCAGCAAACGCTTACTCTGCCACTTTTGTGCAAATGAGCCAACCAGTTACTTCCCGTGTATCGTATGCAGATGCTGCTAAGACAAATTCAATTCCCACACAAAATGTTTCCTCGCCAAATAATTCAAAAAATACTGACGCAGGCTTTAATTTTAATCGCCTTTGAAGCTACTATTGAAAATCTGGTGCAAACTATAAACAATTTTACAACAAATATGACTAGCATGATGCAAGAAATGCTGCGAATGCAGAATACTCTGCTTCAAGCATTAATTAATAAGCCATGAACACGTTAACAATATGTTTCTGGAACGCAAACGGCATTCGCCAACATAAAAATGAACTTGAGCACATCCTCATGGAAAAAAATATTGATGTAATGTTAGTATCTGAGACTCATTTGACTTCGAGAAGTCTTTTTAAAATTTATGGCTACACTATATATGATACAAATGACCCTAGAGGAAGGGCTTGCGGTGGATCAGCAATTCTAATAAAGTCAAGACTCAAGCACTATGTTCTTGATAACATTTGTGAAGAACACCTACAATCAACAAATATTGGCATTGAAAGTTTTTGTACAAATTTTTTTATATCATCAATTTACTCCCCTCCCAGATTTTCAATCACTGAGAATCAATATGAGGATTTCTACAAATCTCTTGGACCTTGTTTTGTAGCAGCTGGCGACTACAATGCTAAGCATACGTTCTGGGGTTCGCGTCTTATTATCCCCAGAGGTCGAGCATTGTTCAACACTATTTCAAAAATGGGCTTGGATGTCATTTCGAGTGGGGAGCCCACTTATTGGCCTACTGACATACAAAAAATTCCGGATATTATAGATTTTGGCGTCATAAAAAATATCTCTAGGGATTTAATTCAAGTTCAAGCTTCTCTTGATCTCTCGTCCGATCACTCTCCGACGATCATTACAATTTGTAGTCCATTAAGAAGTAACTTACCTGACCCATATGTGAAGATGATCAATCGTGTTAATTGGCTGAGGTTCAAAAAATATCTCAGTAGTCATTGTACGGAAAACATTACGCTTAGAACATCCGATGATATTGAATCTAACATTGCCAATCTCAGCGAGAATATTAAACAGGCTGCTGAACATGCCACTAACTCCCATCCGCAGACTGGGTTTAATAAAATTTATTCTACAGACATTGAACGTCTCGTACGTGAAAAAAGAAGAGCTAGAAGGGAATGGCAACAGCACAGATCACCACAAAATAAAATCAGATTTAAAGAGTGCACTAAACGGCTCCAAGAGTTGCTTGCGTCTGAAAAAACTGCATCTCTTAAAAATTATCTGGAAGGTCTTGATGTCACACCAGCGTCTAATTACTCTTTGTGGCGCGCTGCTAGAAAGCTTAAAACACCCATTGAGTATAAGCCACCTCTACGCACATCTACCGGAAGTTGGGCAAGAAGCGATACTGAAAAAGGTAAAATATTTGCTGAGCACTTAAAATCCGTTTTTACGCCAAACATATGTACTGCTGTTGCTGATTTGCCGAATGTATTCGCTCTACCCCCTCAACACATAAAGTTTAAGACGCGTGATTTACAAAAATTAATTGCCGAACTCAACCCGAAGAAAGCTCCGGGTATTGATGGAATTAGTAACCAGATGCTTATGAACTTGCCTCGTATTGCAATGAGAATCCGATTATTCATATTTAATGCCATTTTACGACTGGAGTATTATCCATACAGCTGGAAGCTTGCCAAGGTTAAAATGATTCCAAAGCCGGGCAAAGATCTAACCAAGGCTGAGTCATATAGGCCAATAAGTCTACTATCAACTATGTCAAAGCTTTTCGAAAAACTGCTTAAAACAAAATTGTGCCAAATTCTAATTAGTAGTGGTGCATAGCACCATTGAACAAACTCACAGACTGGTTCAATTTATAGGAAGAACTTTTGAGGAAAAAAAGTATTGCTCTGCGCTCTTTATTGACGTTTCCCAGGCATTTGATAAAGTGTGGCATGAAGGCCTAATTTTAAAATTGAAGACTTACTTACCAATAAACATTTTAAATCTTTTGGGAAGTTACATTATTTCCCGTAAGTTCACTGTTGTGGAAGGAGACTTTACGAGTAGGCCTGAAACTATTTCATCCGGTGTGCCACAGGGGAGCATACTGGGTCCAGTTTTATATTTGATTTATACTTTTGATATGCCTGTGAGCAGTAGTATCCATACTTCCACATTTGCCGACGATACAGCCTGCCTTAGTATGCACGAAAACCCTGATGAGGCATCCCGCAAACTCCAGGAACACATTAGCCAGATGGAGCTTTGGTTAAACTTATGGAGAATTAAAGTCAATGAACAAAAGTGTGTCCATATAACGTTCACCCTAAGAAGAGATACTTGCTCCCCCATTCGGATTAACAATCAAGTTGTTCCTCAACATTCACATGTGAAATATCTTGGTATACACCTTGATCGACGACTTACATGGAAACACCACATTGACTCTAAGTTAACTCAAATGAAACTTAAATTAACTCAGGTATATTGGCTGATTGGTAGAAATTCTACACTTAGCCTAGACTGCAAACTTTTAATATACAAGTCGCTTTTAAAGCCAATATGGTGTTACGGAATTCAACTATGGGGCACTGCTTCAGCTTCAAATGTAGAGAAAATTCAACGAAGGCAAAATAAAATTTTACGCATGATAACATCGGCTCCATGGTACATCAAAAATTCAAATATACATCGCGATTTGAATATGCCACTAGTGACTGAAGAAATTGCAAAATACGCAGGTAAATACCTAACAAAACTCGAGTCACATCCTAATCCGCTTGCTCGTAATATTTTGAACTTTACTGGACACATCCGCTTAAAAAAGAGAGATACACGGGCTCTAATATTCAACACTCTAGATGATGAAGCTGCTTGAAAACACCTTTTTCTTTTTGTTGCTTATCACTACTTATGTATTATTAATAACTATCACTAAGCTTATGTCCGACATTGGTCGGGCCTAATAATTTTTTTATAGATTTAAGATTTGAATACTTATTGTTAGTTCATATTTGAAGATACAATAAATAATAAACATGCATTTAAAAAAAAAAAATATATATATATATATATATAATGACCATGTTATTGGGGATATGTCGTTTAGAGAATTTACGGATATATGTAGTGAGTGCTGGAAAGATGAATATGGATTCGTTGTTATTAGTAAGGATGATGCTGTAAATAAGGGAAGATATAGAAAAGGTTTTGATAAATTCATACAACTGTAAGTGGTTTTGTCCAGAAACAGATAAAAGGCAGATACAGAGCAGATACAGAGCAGATAAAAGCAGATATAAAGCAGATAAAAAGCAGATACAGAGCAAATAAAAGCAGATATAGAACAGATAAAAGCAGATACAGAGCAGATATAAAGCAGATAAAAAGCAGATACAGAGCAGATATAGAGCAGATAAAAGCAGATACAGAGAAGGTACAAAGCAGATATAAAGCAGATACAAACCAGATCAATATCAGATACAAAGAAGTTAACAACCAGGTACAAATTAGTTCGAAATGAATAATAACAAATTATTAAAAGATATTGTTAACAAGAACGATATTAAAAAAAACTAAAAAATATAAAATTAAACGAAGTAGACAGACTCAATTTATTGTAAGATACACTTAAGCCTGTAACGAAACCACTGAATAAGATAATTAAAAAAAATTGATGATTATCAATCCGGTGATTTATTGAAAGATACATATACACCTACAGCAAAACCTTTAAAAAAGATTATTAAAAAATACCTTATTACAAATCAGATGTTTATCAATCAAATAATAATGATATATCAGATTCAGAACTTCCATCACTACCATCCGATGATAGTTCTGATAACTTTGATGATGCTAAGGATTATGATGATAATATGATTGATAACATACCAACAAAAAAAGAAAACTAGATTTACAAATAGTTAGCGAGGATAATGACGATGATAAGAGTAGTAGGGAACTGTTCATCCTGGGACAATTAAAATTGTTAAATTGTTGGTGAAATTGTTAAATTTGGGTAATTAAAATTTGAAAATTGTTAAATTCTTGGAAATTTGTGAAATTTGATACCTACGAGGGTGGTTCAATAGGTCCTTTAAATATTTTTCGAGTGTGGTTCAATAAGTCTGTCTTTTTTCAAATGCCGACGGCAATGCATGATTATTATATTTTTTCCTAATGCCTACGGCATGCATGATAATTTTTCCTGATGCCTACGGTAATGCATGATAATTTTTCCTAATGCCTACGGCAATGCATGATATTTCTTTCAAATGCCGACGGCAAAAGATGATTATTATTTTTTTCAAATGTCGACGGCAATGCATGATTATTATTTTTTTTTCCTAATGCCTACGGCATGCATGATAAGTTTTCCTAATGCCTGCGGCAATGCATGATAATTTTTCCAAATGCCTACGGCAATGCATGATATTTTTTTCAAATACCGACGGCAAAACATGATTATTATTTTTTTCAAATGCCGACGGCAAAATATGATTATTATTTTTTTCAAATGCCGACGGCAAAACATGATTATTATTTTTCCTAATGCCTACGGAACGCATGATAATTTTTCCTAATGCCTACGGCAAAACGTGATTTTTTTTCAAATGCCGACGGCAAAACATGATTATTACTTTCTAATGCTCCCAGTGTTGCCAGACTGTAGAAATTTGTTATCGTAATACTACATCAGTAATATCAGAGAAAGTAGTTTTGATGACTACTAGTTCCTATGGTCTCATATGAATCATGGGAATGTGCTTGTGTGATTTCCTCACGCTAATAAATTGTTTATAAATAAACAATAAATAAATTGTTATAAAATAAAGTAATTAAATAAATTATTTTATTTATTTATAAAACGTTCTCATATATGTGAACACCCTAATGTTTGTGTGTGGGGGGTCCAGCTTGTTTGTTGCTGGTAAGCTTATATTCTGTTTATTTGTTTAAGAAATATATTTGTATGTATGTATGTAAGTATGTATGTATGTGTGTATGATGCATGTATGTAGGTATGTGTGTATGATGTATGTATGTATGTATGTATGTGTGTATGATGCATGTATGTATGTATGTGTATGTATGTATGTGTATGATGTATGTATGTATGTGTATGTATGTGCGATCGAAAGAACTTGTGCGTGGAATATTTTGTGGCTGTGTAGAATACATTTATATTTTGCAACGAAATCATTTTCTTTGTCTGCGATTATTTTAAAGCAGCAAAGTTTCAACTAAGTACAGTCATCAGCAGAGAAACAAAAAGTTAAAACTGTGAATGCTGCAAGGATACTGCTACTAATTTTCGTATAAATACGCCAACTTTTCTAACCAACACATCAGTACTTTATTGTATTTACAAGTAATTAGTATCATCAGCAATTGTGTTAAAGTGAAATAATAATAAAATAATTAAAAATGAGTTATACAGGTTATCAGTGTAATAGATGCCATAAGGTATACAAATACCAAAAGTCCTATTTGGATCATGTGAAAAGTCATAGCGTGCAGGATCAAATGGTTGTAAGTCGGGATACAAATCAAGAGCAACCGCAGACATTTGTTCAAAATCGTCAACAGCAGATAAATTCATTTCATCACCAGCAGCACCCTTCTCTACAGTATCCTCAATATCAACAATACGGTATGGCTAACTGTTACCCTACACCAATGTCATAGAGTAATCAGTTTTTGGCAGCAGGAGTACCAATGCAATATGAGTATCCAAGTTACAATTATAACCCCGTCACACCAGTTAATCAAATGGAGCAGTATTCCAATTTGATGCAATGGCAACCTCTTAATTATCATCAACAAGAGCAGCAGCTACAACAACAAGCTCATCAACAAGGTGTGAATATCCTTGGAGGGACTTTATACAACGATGCTATGGACATAAGTTTACCGGAAAGTGATGGAGAAGTAGAAGAAAAAAGAAAAGAAGCTCTGCCAACTCCAATGAGTACTTCGCATGCTAGGAGAGAAGAAGTCGAAGAGGATGTGAGATAATACAAAATATCGAAAGCCTTCAAAAACCATATCGGCACATATGTAATACTAAATAAAAAGGACCAACTTCTCTTGGAAGAATTTATTAAAGAAAACATGAATATTTTTATTGAGAGACTTCAAATATCTTTGTCTAAACATATAATAATTAAATTTCATGTGAGTATTGTAGCGGAGTACATCAAAATTGTAGAAGAAGAATTGGAGTTGTGTGTTATAACACATGTAGCCAAAATGAGTTTGCTGACGAAGGCAGATAACATTGAAGAAATATTCTGTAAACAGATTGAGGAGATTTCAACCAAAATGTCCGAATTTGAAGAGCGAGATTCTGGTTGGACTTTGTCACGCATAGTTCGAGCAGAAATCAACATCAACAAATCTTCGCTAGTCAAAGGATCAAGTTGGATATCCACACCACAAAAATTAGAAGGCAGAAAAGCATGCATCAATATTGAAAATAGTGATGAATATTGCTTCAAGTGGTGTATAATCGCTGCCATGGATACTACAAAATACGATCGGCCAAAACGTTGCAGTTCTTATAATAATATTCAGAACATTTCTGCAGAGACGATTGTTACGCGAAATGGTGATTCATGATCTTTGAATTTTGGGATCTAAAGTTTTTTGGTAAAATAAATTACTGTTTTAATAAATAGTACATTAATAACAAAGTTTGATTTTAGTTATGCATTTAAAATATTTTTTATAATCAGCCATGTCACAGAGCTCAATTCTATTCGGAAACGGAATTCAATCCGTGTTTTGGTGCTTTAGAAAGCGAAAAACGAAACAAATTTCGGAATAAAATCACAGTACTGTGTTTGTGGGGTTTGGGGGCCAAAATGTGCCATAAGGGGGCCAAAATGTGCCATAAGGGGGCCAAAATGTGCCATAAGGGGGCCAAAATGTGCCAAAATGTGCCTTGCATAAAAGTGCACATCATGCAAGGTGTTGCCATAGTGCAATTTTCTTCTTGCTATTTTATGTATGTATCAAAGTGCAATGTAAAAGTGCACATCATGCAAGGTGTTGCCAAAGTGGTGTTTGTCTTCTTGCTATTTTATGTATATATCAAAGTGCAATGTAAAAGTGCACATCATGCTAGGTATTGCCGTCGTGTTATTTTCCTTCATCACTATTATTTTTAAGGGAATATAATTTGAAATGAAAATTTTGTTGAGGGGAATTTTTTAAATATTTCGTATTTTTAATTTAATCTTTTACTATTTTATTCACTTACAAGTAATACATTTCTATTGGTTATTGTGTTTGTGTGCTTTAGGAAATTGTATTATACTACGATGAAAAATTTGTTGAGGGGAATTTTTTAAATATTTCGTATCTTTATTTTATCTTTTTCTATTTTATGCACTTACAAGTAATGCATTTCTATTGGTTAATGTGTTTCTGTGCGTTAGGATATTTCATCATGTTATGTATGTATGTCTGTGGGGATTGTGTTGCATTGAATAATTTTTTAACTGGGTTTTTATATCACATATCTTGTTGTTGTCTCTTTTTATTACAAATGTGTATGTTTGTATGCATTCGTCAGTTCTATTGTTATTAATAGAACTGTATATAAATTATCTAGCAGCATGTTTGTAACAGTTCCGTCTATTTTTATTACACTTTAATATATATGTGCATAGGGATGTACATAAAAACTTGCTCCTTACATCATTTAAACCACGCCCACAATTTTGAGTATAAATAGATCTGTAGGAATTAATATAATTCATTCTTGTTTTGAAAATTTCATCATTACATACCATTAAAAAATTATTAAATAAAACCGGAAAATGGACATGTTTACTTGCGATATCTGTGGAAAATCATTTAGTCGCAATTTTTGCTTAAAACGTCATGTGAGAATGCAACATCAAGGTTCATCAATGATGTGTAACGTATGTAATATACGTGTCACGGTTCGTAAAGAATTTCTCAAACACACTTATTTAATTGAGCATCCGAAAAAAGTGAAAGAAACTAGTGTTTATTGTAAGGATTGTGGAGATTATATTCCTAAAAGGACTTATCATTATCATGTAAGAACAAATAGACATAAAATTAATTGTGCTAAGATATTAGACAATGGTTTAAGGTGTATAAACTCAGTATACCGGGGCCGCATTGCAGCATATATCGAAAATAGCAATAAAAACAACTTAATACCTGAAATTTTTTTGGGTGAAATTAAAGCCCAAGTGGTTAAATTATTGAGGAATATGCTTCAAAAACATTGCTCCATAAAATTTAATTGTGAACTATTTTCTGAATACGCATTGACAAAAGAAGAACAAGACGCATGTGATATCAACGTAAAATCACATCAAACTAAAATGACTATACTTAGCGGAGCCTCAACAACAGATGATATTGACCACAGTTACAGTGACCAGTGCAATATTATTTTGAAAAAGAAAAGCGAATTTCAAGAGCGTGATAGCGGATGGGCTTTAATAGAAATATCACACCTCGAAATTAATATTAATGAATACAAATCCATTAAGGGTTCACAATACATCTCTCTACCACCTGCAATACAGAGAAAGTTTGCGTGCGTTAACGTGCAAAATAAGGATGAGTATTGTTTCAAGTGGGCTATAATATCGGCTCTATATCCAATCGCTCATGGACAGCATCCAACGAGATGTTCATCATATAAAATTAATAACGTACAAGATGAAACTATAGTGCTGGAAAATAACATCGTTTTAAATTTCAAAGAACTTAATTTTCCCTTGTCCGTAAATAAAATAAAGGTGTTTGAGTTGAATAATCTAAATATCAGTATAAATGTGTTTGGTTTGGAAGGGGAAAACATAGTGGGTCCATATTATTTTACTACAGAAGAAAAAGCCAAGCACATCAATTTACTACTCTTGGAAGATGGTGAACGATTCCACTATGTCTGGATCAAAAATATTTCAAAGTATGTCACTAATATTTATATTGATATTTGCTAAAACATATAAGTAAAAAATATTCTAATTCTTTTATTTAATTACAGATTGATTAGAAGTCAACTAACAAAACACAAGAAATGTGTATATATATGTAACACTTGCCTTATTTATTTCCATAACGAGACATCATTAAAAATTCATAAGGAGTAATGCAACAAAATTGTAACTAAGATGCCAACTGCAGAAAATAATTTAGTGAGTTTTAAGAATTTAAAAAAGCAAATGGATGTGCCTTTTGTTGTGTACGCTGATTTTGAATGTATTCTGGAATCAGTTAATGTTCAAAATTCAGCCAATGTGAAATCTACACAAAGGCATGTCCCATTTGCTTATAGTTATTATATAAAATGCTCCTTTAATTCTACTTTAAATATTTTTAGAATATATAGTGGTGATAACTCACCAAAAAATTTTTTTACTAATTTAGTTAAGGATAGTCTAGATATATACAACAATTATTTAAGTGTAAATAAACCAATGAATTCCTTAACACCGCTTCAACAGATTAGACAAAATGAGGACACAATTTGTCACATTTGAAAAAAATGTATCTGTTGAAGATCGTGTGGCCGACCATTGTCACTTAACAGGTGAATACAGGGGTCCAGCACATAACAAGTGCAATTTAGAGTATCAAATCGCGAACTTTATCCCTATATTTTTCCATAATCTTTCGGCATATGATTGTCATTTGTTTGTGCGAGAGCTTTCATCTATCGAAGGAATAATAATAAGGAATTATATGTATCCATATCAAAAAGAATTTTTATAAATGAAAAAGACACGATTGAACTGCGTTTTCTAGATTCTTGTCGGTTTATGCCGTCGAGTTTAGAAAAACTAGCAGGGTTTTTGTCCGATGATGATTTGTCAACTGTTAAATCAACCTATCGCATTGACAATGAATTCAATTTAATGAAGCGTAAAGGTATCTTTCCGTATGACTATCTATATTCCGTAAATCGACTCCAAGAAACACAGCTACCACCCCGTTCATGGTTCTTTAATAAACTCTCTAATGAGTCGTGTAGTGTTAATGATTACGAACATGCTGAAAAGGTTTGGAATACATTCAATTGTAACACTCTGTTGGACTATCTGTTATTATATTTAAAATTAGATGTTTTATTGCTTTGTGATATATTTGAAAACTTCCGTAAAGTTTGTAAAAACATTTACAATTTAGATCCCTGTCAATATTATACTACCCCGGGTTTATCTTGGGATGCAATGTTGAAAACAGCGGAAATAGAATTAGAATTGTTAACTGATATTAACATGTACAATTTCGTAGTACGGGGTACTAGGGGAGGTATAGTTCAATGCAGTAAGCGACATTCGATAGCAAATAACAAATACATCAGTGATTATGATCCTACAAAAGAATTAAATTACGTTATGTATTTAGATGTAAATAACTTATATGGTCATGCAATGTCTCAATACCTACCCTTCAAAAATTTCAACTGGGTTGAAAACTGTGAAAATTTTGATGTAAATAATGTAAAAGAAGATTCTACAGTTGGTTACATATTGGAGGTAGATATAGAATATCCAACCACATTACACGACTATCATAGTGACTTGCCATTTTGTGCAGAAAACAAGAAAATTGAAAGCATGAAACAGCGAGAGTTAATAACAGATTTAAACGATAAAACCAATTATATAATACAGGGTGGGCCAAAAGAAACCAAGGGGTGTAAAAGTTTAATAACTTTTTTGTTTATTTTTTCTTTCAGATTATATAATATACAAAATGGAAATTTTTTTACACTAAGTATGAAAAATGATGTCTCTTAAATGACCACCGTTTTCAGCTTCGCACTGATGGGCTCTTTTTAGAGCATTTTCCATAACATCTTTCAAAACTTGTGGTTGTAGCGTTCGAATTTCTGCAACAATGTTTGCCTTGAGTTCAAGGATTGTCTCTGGCTTGTTCACATACACTCGCTCCTTCAAAAAACCCCAAAGAAAATAGTCGGGTGCTGTTAAATCTGGCGATCGCGCTGGCCAAATAATTTCCGAATTTCGAGAAATTATTCGATCTCCAAAAATTTGACTTAAAAGTGCCATTGTCTCGGGCAGTATGGGCAGTGGCTCCGTGCTACTGAAACCACATACCAGGTCTGTTTTCAGGACGTAAAAAATTTTCTATCATATACCGATACCGCTCTCCATTTACGGTTACAGCACTTCCATCTTCATTCTCGAAGAAGTAGGGCCCAATGACAATTTCAGATGTGATCCCACACCATACTGTACACCTGATGGGGTGCAATTGGCGTTGATGAATGGCTCTTGGATTTTGAGAACCCCAGAACCTACAGTTCTGCTTATTAACAAAGCCAAAATGAAAATGAGCTTCATCACTCATAATCAAATTTGTACTCTTTCGTAAAGAAGACTATGGTGCAAAAACCTAAATTAGCTCCAGCTCAATCAGCAAACGCTTACTCTGCCACTTTTGCGCAAATGAGCCAACCAGTTACTTCCCGTGTATCGTATGCAGATGCTGCTAAGTCAAATTCAATTCCCACACAAAATGTTTCCCCGCCAAATAATTCAAAAAATACTGACGCAAGCTTTAATTTTAATCGCCTTAAAGCTACTATTGAAAATCTGGTGCAAACTATAAACAATTTTACAACAAATATGACTAGCATGATGCAAGAAATGCTGCGAATGCAGAATACTCTGCTTCAAGCATTAATTAATAAGCCATGAACACGTTAACAATATGTTTCTGGAACGCAAACGGCATTCGCCAACATAAAAATGAACTTGAGCACTTCCTCACGGAAAAAAATATTGATGTAATGTTAGTATCTGAGACTCATTTGACTTCGAGAAGTCTTTTTAAAATTTATGGCTACACTATATATGATACAAAGGACCCTAGAGGAAGGGCTTGCGGTGGATCAGCAATTCTAATAAAGTCAAGACTCAAGCACTATGTTCTTGATAACATTTGTGAAGAACACCTACAAGCAACAAATATTGGCATTGAAAGTTTTTGTACAAATTTTGTTATATCATCAATTTACTCCCCTCCCAGATTTTCAATCACTGAGAATCAATATGAGGATTTCTACAAATCTCTTGGACCTTGTTTTGTAGCAGCTGGCGACTACAATGCTAAGCATACGTTCTGGGGTTCGCGTCTTATTACCCCCAGAGGTCGAGCATTGTTCAACACTATTTCAAAAATGGGCTTGGATGTCATTTCGACTGGGGAGCCCACTTATTGGCCTACTGACATACAAAAAATTCCGGATGTTATAGATTTTGGCGTCATAAAAAATATCTCTAGGGATTTAATTCAAGTTCAAGCTTCTCTTGATCTTTCGTCCGATCACTCTCCGACGATCATTACAATTTGTAGTCCCTTAAGAAGTAACTTACCTGACCCATATGTGAAGATGATCAATCGTGTTAATTGGCTGGGGTTCAAAAAATATCTCAGTAGTCATTGTACGGAAAACATTACGCTTAGAACATCCGATGATATTGAATCTAATATTGCCAATCTCAGCGAGAATATTAAACAGGCTGCTGAACATGCCATTATCTCCCATCCGCAGACTGGGTTTAATAAAATTTATTCTACAGACATTGAACGTCTCGTGCGTGAAAAAAGAAGAGCTAGAAGGGAATGGCAACAGCACAGATCACCACAAAATAAAATCAGATTTAAAGAGTGCACTAAACGACTCCAAGAGTTGCTTGCGTCTGAAAAAACTGCATCTCTTAAAAATTATCTGGAAGGTCTTGATGTCACACCAGCGTCTAATTACTCTTTGTGGCGCGCTGCTAGAAAGCTTAAAACACCCATTGAGTATAAGCCACCTCTACTCACATCTACCGGAAGTTGGGCAAGAAGCGATACTGAAAAAGGTAAAATATTTGCTGAGCACTTAAAATCCGTTTTTACGCCAAACATATATACTGGTGTTGCTGATTTGCCGAATGTAGTCGCTCTACCCCCTCAATACATAAAGTTTAAGACGCGTGATTTACAAAAATTAATTGCCGAACTCAACCCGAAGAAAGCTCCGGGTATTGATGGAATTAGTAACCAGATGCTTATGAACTTGCCTCGTATTGCAATGAGAATCCTATTATTCATATTTAATGCCATTTTACGACTGGAGTATTATCCACACAGCTGGAAGCTTGCCAAGGTTAAAATGATTCCAAAGATGGGCAAAGATCTAACCAAGGCTGAGTCATATAGGCCAATAAGTCTACTATCAACTATGTCAAAGCTTTTCGAAAAACTGCTCAAAACAAAATTGTCCCCAATTCTAATTAGTAGTGGGTGCATACCAGACCATCAATTTGGTTTTAGAAGTTAGCATAGCACCATTGAACAAACTCACAGAATGGTTCAATTTATAAGAAGAACTTTTGAGGAAAAAATGTATTGTTCTGCGCTCTTTATTGACGTTTCCCAGGCATTTGATAAAGTGTGGCATGAAGGCCTAATTTTAAAATTGAAGACTTACTTACCAATAAACATTTTAAATATTTTGGAAAGTTCCATTATTTCCCGTAAGTTCACTGTTGTGGAAGGAGACTTTACGAGTAGGCCTGAAACTATTTCATCCGGTGTGCCACAGGGGAGCATACTGGGACCAGTTTTATACTTGATTTATACTTGCGATATGCCTGTGAGCAGTAGTATCCATACTTCCACATTTGCCGACGATACAGCCTGCCTTAGTATGCACGAAAACCCTGATGAGGCATCCCGCAAACTCCAGGAACACATTAGCCAGATGGAGCTTTGGTTAAACTTATGGAGAATTAAAGTCAATGAACAAAAGTGTGTCCATATAACGTTCACCCTAAGAAGAGATACTTGCTCCCCCATTCGGATTAACAATCAAGTTGTTCCTCAACATTCACATGTGAAATATCTTGGTTTACACCTTGATCGACGACTTACATGGAAACATCACATTGACTCTAAGTTAACTCAAATGAAACTTAAATTAACTCAGGTACATTGGCTGATTGGTAGAAATTCAACACTTAGCCTAGACTGCAAACTTTTAATATACAAGTCGCTTTTAAAGCCAATATGGTGTTACGGAATTCAACTATGGGGCACTGCTTCAGCCTCAAATGTAGAGAAAATTCAACGAAGGCAAAATAAAATTTTACGCATGATAACATCGGCTCCATGGTACATCAAAAATTCAAATATACATCGCGATTTGAATATGCCACTAGTGACTGAAGAAATTGTAAAATACGCAGGCAAATATCTAACAAAACTCGAGTCACATCCTAATCCGCTTGCTCGTAATATTTTGAACTTTACTGGGCACATCCGCTTAAAAAAGAGAGATACACGGGCTCTAATATTCAACACTCTAGATGATGAAGCTGCTTGAAAACACTTTTTTCTTTTTGTTGCTTATCACTACTTATGTATTATTAATAACTATCACTAAGCTTATGTCCGACATTGGTCGGGCCTAATAATTTTTTTATAGACTTAAGATTTGAATACTTATTGTTAGTTCATATTTGAAGATACAATAAATAAAAAAAACATGCATTAAAAAAAAAAAAAAAAATGTTGGTGATGACGATTAACTAAGCAGCGAATCATCGCTTCAGAGGGCAAAATTCTGACGTTAAAATGTCGACGATATGCTCTTTGCGTTAAAATAATTGATCTCTGGTTTAAATAATAAAATTCTATTGTTCTGGTTCTCTGTTCAGTTGTAAACCTCTCCATTATAAATTCTCCAAGTGTTGTCTATATAATCTGAAAGAAAAAATAAAAAAAATTAATAAACAAAAAAGTTATTAAACTTTTACACCCCTTGGTTTCTTTTTGCCCACCCTGTACATTATCGCAATCTTCAACAATGTATGAAACATGGTCTAATTTTAAAGAAAATTCATAGAATTCTTGAATTTAATCAGTCAAATTGGTTGAAAAAATATATCGATATAAATAATCATCATAGAACATTAGCTAAAAATTCATTTGAGCAATACTTTTTTAAACTGTTAAACAACGCTGTATATGGCAAAACTATGGAAAATGTCAATAAAAGAAAGGATATAAAAATAGTATGTGAATGGGAGAATAAAGGTAAGCGATTAGGAGCAAGAGCTCTTATTACTAGACCTAATTTGCATAGTTCCCTCAAAATTCATGACGAAATGGTTGCCATTGAAATGAGTGTAGTACGAACTGAATATAATAAACCCATTTACATTGGGTTTGCTGTTTTAGAATTATCAAAATATAAAATGTATAATTTTCATTACGATTATATGAAACCTAAATATTGTGAAAATATTAATCTTAATTATACGGATACTGATTCCTTTATATATGATATCAAAACAAATGACCTATATGATGATATTAAAATGCATTTTGATACATCTGCATATCCGGCAGATAATGTATTTAATTTTCCTCTGATGAATAAAAAAGTATTAGGGATGATGAAGAACGAATGCAATGGTAAGTTAATTAAAGAGTTCATTGGTTTACGAGCTAAAATGTATTCTGTAAAAATAGATCAGCTAGATAAGGAAATAAAAAAAATAAAAGGTGTGAAACAATGTGTTACAAATAAGTTAAGTATTAATGATTTTAGAAATTGTTTATTAAATAAACAGTTATTTTATGATTCTATGTATGTATTTAGGTCTAAGGTACATAATATTTATACGCAATACATTAGTAAGTTGACATTAAGTTATTTAGATGATAAGAGATTTGTACGTGAAAATGGTGTTGATACTTATGCGTGGGGGCATTATAGATTAAATTACCATTCATCCAGTATCAACACCAGAAATAGCACTAGAAACAACAAATTTAAATATGTATGAAGAATTTATGGAAGAAGATGATGATATTCTCCTAAATGTTTGTTTACGGTCATCATCATCAAGAGAATTAGCACAAGAAACAACAAATTTTAATATGTATCAAGAATTTATGGAAGATGATGATGATGATATTTTTCTTAATGTTTATATAGATATGTCATTAACCTAAAATTGTTAAAATAAGAAGAATCAATTGTAAAATAAAGAGATTATGAAAAAATAAAAGTTTAAAATGTTGTTTTTATGTCAAATTATATTTATTGAATAAAAATTTTAAACATAAATGTCCACAATTAAATGTATTGAATTTTTGTTTATAATTACATATATTCAATTGGTGTTTTTAAGTAATTAACTATTTCAACTGGTGGATGTAGGTTTCCAAAACTATCAAAGTATTCTTTATAATTACGATTTTTATAATAGGCTACCTAATGCGTTCCAGGACCAGTACAATTATCTAAATTAACAATACCACATTCTTGAATTAATGCCTTTTTAGGTAAACGATCACGCATAAAAACACCTCTAAAAGTTTTGAGTTGTTTAGCATATTTCATTAAATCTAGATCAGTTAATGGTCGATTGGGTAGACTGTCTAAAAGTTTTTTGGAGCTGGGTTATAATAAAGGCCATATCCAGATTTGTATGGCTTAAGGTATAGACCTTTTCCCATAGCAATTGATTCCATGTATCTATTATGTCTGTAGCCTCTGCTAGTTGTTGCTTTCCATTTTTTATATCATTTACAGCCTTAATAATAGCTGATCCACAGGTAGCTAAACCACCAAGTGCTGATAAAGCTGTTAAGATTGGAATTAGTGGAAGAAATCGACCAATTTTTGGTATTGGTATAACTCTTGGTATCACAATATTAGCCCTCTTTTTCCCTTTAAAATTTGAAGTGACGGCTTTTTGTTCAATTTTCACAACAGCATTTAAATTGTCTGGTTTTTCATTTTTCAAGAGTTTCAGGGTATTTTTTACAGTGGTTGAAAACAATTTGGTATCACATGCCTTTCTCTTTTTACAGTTTCTCTTCTTCGATTTTCTACATTTAGAATTACTAGTATTCTTCATGCCTAATCCAAATTTAACTTTTGCTTTCATTGCGTTCGTTATGAACCAAGCGTGTGCTCGTTCTTTTAAGCCAATATCTTTAGATTTTACCCGTTGCCACGCTTTTTCAGCTAGTATTTGATCTGCTTGATGTCTTTTATTAATATTGCTTGTTTCTGAATATGCAATGTCGTGCTCTCTACAAGCTACATCTAATAAATTTATCCCCTTGTCTCCTCGTGCTAAACGTTTTTCCAGTTTTGTTCCGGGTCCACAAAACTGATAACCAGGTAAATGTAGTTCAATAGGTAATTTGTTTATTAAGTTGTTTACTAAGCCGCTACCAATCTTACACTGATTATCTCTAACTCCTTTGTTATAGTTTATAACCATGTTAATGTTTATTCTTCTTTAATATACATATATGTATATGTCTTATGTGTTCCATACTAAAAATGAAAATGATGAGATTTCCGTATATAAGATTGAATTTATAGCAAAAACATATTAGTTATCAATATGCGATTAGTAGAGCAAGCAAAAAAAATTGTTATAAGAAATGTTGATGTATCACAAGAAGAGAAAACTAAAATTAAACATAGCACATTATTACCCAATTCAATACGTGCACTAATTGTAGGACCTTCAAACTGCGGTAAAACTAACGTAATGATTAGTCTAATAGAAAGTCCTAATGGTCTTAGCTTTAGAAACTTATATATATATATTCGAAGTCTTTATATCAACCGAAATACTGTTACCTTAAGAAACTGATCGATCCGATAAAAGGAATTAATCTTTTTACATTTTCGGAAAATGAAAAGGTTTTAAGTCCCGCTGAAGCAAATTCTAATTCCATAATAATATTTGATGACGTTATTTGTGGTAAACAAGATAATATAAGAGATTACTTTTGCATGGGTAGACATAAGCATATTGACTGCTTTTATTTATGTCAAACATATACAAAAATTCCCAAACATCTAATACGTGATAATGCGAATATGATCATAAAATTTAAACAAGATGAAATGAATTTACGACATATATATATAATGACCATTTTATTGGAGATATGTCCTTTAGAGAATTTACGGATATATGTAGTGAGTGCTGGAAAGATGAATATGGATTCGTTGTTATTAGTAAGGATGATGCTGTAAATAAGGGAAGATATAGAAAATTTTGATAAATTCATACAACTGTAAGTGGTTTTGTCCAGAAACAGATAAAAGGCAGATACAGAGCAGATACAGAGCAGATAAAAGCAGATATAAAGCAGATAAAAAGCAGATACAGAGCAAATAAAAGCAGATATAGAACAGATAAAAGCAGATACAGAGCAGATATAAAGCAGATAAAAAGCAGATACAGAGCAGATATAGAGCAGATAAAAGCAGATACAGAGAAGGTACAAAGCAGATATAAAGCAGATACAAACCAGATCAATATCAGATACAAAGAAGTTAACAACCAGATACAAATTAGTTCGAAATGAATAATAACAAATTATTAAAAGATATTGTTAACAAGAACGATATTAAAAAAAAACTAAAAAATATAAAATTAAACGAAGTAGACAGACTCAATTTATTGGAAGATACATTTAAGCCTGTAACGAAACCACTGAATAAGATAATTAAAAAAAATTGATGATTATCAATCCGGTGATTTATTGAAAGATACATATACACCTACAGCAAAACCTTTAAAAAAGATTATTAAAAAAACACCTGATTACAAATCAGATGTTTATCAATCAAATAATAATGATATATCAGATTCAGAACTTCCATCACTACCATCCGATGATAGTTCTGATAACTTTGATGATGCTAAGGATTATGATGATAATATGATTGATAACATACCAACAAAAAAAGAAAACTAGATTTACAAATAGTTAGCGAGGATAATGACGATGATAAGAGTAGTAGGGAACTGTTCATCCTGGGACAATTAAAATTGTTAAATTGTTGGTGAAATTGTTAAATTTGGGTAATTAAAATTTGAAAATTGTTAAATTCTTGGAAATTTGTGAAATTTGATACCTACGAGGGTGGTTCAATAGGTCCTTTAAATATTTTTCGAGGGTGGTTCAATAAGTCTGTCTTTTTTCAAATGCCGACGGCAATGCATGATTATTATTTTTTTTCCTAATGCCTACGGTATGCATGATAATTTTTCCTGATGCCTACGGCAATGCATGATAATTTTTCCTAATGCCTACGGCAATGCATGATATTTCTTTCAAATGCCGACGGCAAAAGATGATTATTATTTTTTTCAAATGTCGACGGCAATGCATGATTATTATTTTTTTTCCTAATGCCTACGGCATGCATGATAATTTTTCCTAATGCCTACGGCAATGCATGATAATTTTTCCAAATGCCTACGGCAATGCATGATATTTTTTTCAAATACCGACGGCAAAACATGATTATTATTTTTTTCAAATGCCGACGGCAAAATATGATTATTATTTTTCCTAATGCCTACGGCACGCATGATAATTTTTCCTAATAGCTGATCCACAGGTAGCTAAACCACGGCAAAACGTGATTTTTTTTTTCAAATGCCGACGGCAAAACATGATTATTACTTTCTAATGCTCCCAGTGTTGCCAGACTGTAGAAATTTGTTATCGTAATACTACATCAGTAATATCAGAGACAGTAGATTTGATGACTACTAGTTCCTATGGTCTCATATGAATCATGGGAATGTGCTTGTGTGATTTCCTCACGCTAATAAATTGTTTATAAATAAACAATAAATAAATTGTTATAAAATAAAGTAATCAAATAAATTATTTTATTTATTTATAAAACCTTCTCATATATGTGAACACCCTAATGTTTGTGTGGGGGGTCCAGCTTGTTTGTTGCTGGTAAGCTTATATTCTGTTTATTTGTTTAAGAAATATATTTGTATGTATGTATGTAAGTATGTATGTATGTGTGTATGATGCATGTATGTAGGTATGTGTGTATGATGTATGTATGTATGTATGTATGTATGTGTGTATGATGCATGTATGTGTATGTATGTATGTGTATGATGTATGTATGTATGTGTATGTATGTGCGATCGAAAGAACTTGTGCGTGGAATATTTTGTGGCTGTGTAGAATACATTTATATTTTGCAACGAAATCATTTTCTTTGTCTGCGATTATTTTAAAGCAGCAAAGTTTCAACTAAGTACAGTCATCAGCAGAGAAACAAAAAGTTAAAACTGTGAATGCTGCAAGGATACTGCTACTAATTTTCGTATAAATACGCCAACTTTTCTAACCAACACATCAGTACTTTATTGTATTTACAAGTAATTAGTATCATCAGCAATTGTGTTAAAGTGAAATAATAATAAAATAATTAAAAATGAGTTATACAGGTTATCAGTGTAATAGATGCCATAAGGTATACAAATACCAAAAGTCCTATTTGGATCATGTGAAAAGTCATAGCGTGCAGGATCAAATGGTCGTAAGTCGGGATACAAATCAAGAGCAACCGCAGACATTTGTTCAAAATCGTCAACAGCAGATAAATTCATTTCATCACCAGCAGCACCCTTCTCTACAGTATCCTCAATATCAACAATACGGTATGGCTAACTGTTACCCTACACCAATGTCATGGAGTAATCAGTTTTTGGCAGCAGGAGTACCAATGCAATATGAGTATCCAAGTTACAATTATAACCCCGTCACACCAGTTAATCAAATGGAGCAGTATTCCAATTTGATGCAATGGCAACCTCTTAATTATCATCAACAAGAGCAGCAGCTACAACAACAAGCTCATCAACAAGGTGTGAATATCCTTGGAGGGACTTTATACAACGATGCTATGGACATAAGTTTACCGGAAAGTGATGGAGAAGTAGAAGAAAAAAGAAAAGAAACTCTGCCAACTCCAATGAGTACTTCGCATGCTAGGAGAGAAGAAGCCGAAGAGGATGTGAGATAATACAAAATATCGAAAGCCTTCAAAAACCATATCGCTACATATGTAATACTAAATAAAAAGGACCAACTTCTCTTGGAAGAATTTATTAAAGAAAACATGAATATTTTTATTGAGAGACTTCAAATATCTTTGTCTAAACATATAATAATTAAATTTCATGTGAGTATTGTAGCGGAGTACATCAAAATTGTAGAAGAAGAATTGGAGTTGTGTGTTATAACACATGTAGCCAAAATGAGTTTGCTGACGAAGGCAGATAACATTGAAGAAATATTCCGTAAGCAGATTGAGGAGATTTCAACCAAAATGTCCGAATTTGAAGAGCGAGATTCTGGTTGGACTTTGTCACGCATAGTTCGAGCAGAAATCAACATCAACAAATCTTCGCTAGTCAAAGGATCAAGTTGGATATCCACACCACAAAAATTAGAAGGCAGAAAAGCATGCATCAATATTGAAAATAGTGATGAATATTGCTTCAAGTGGTGTATAATCGCTGCCATGGATACTACAAAATACGATCGGCCAAAACGTTGCAGTTCTTATAATAATATTCAGGACATTTCTGCAGAGACGATTGTTACGCGAAATGGTGTAGCGTTAAATTTTAAAAACTTAACTTACCCATTAGCACTAAACAAAATTAAGGAGTTCGAAGTAAATAATCCAGCAATAAGTGTTAATGTGTTTGGGTACGATGAGGGAGCAGATCAAATCATCGGTCCCTATTATGTGACCAAGGAGGAGAAAGTAAAGCATGTCAACTTGCTGCTTTTGGAGAATGGTGAAGTTCATCACTACATATTGATAAAGAACATATCAAAGTAAGTTAGAAAATTATACTACTACTCTTTAATTTTAATGATACATATAACTACTTGTTTTTTATATTTTATACTATGTACATTTTACTAATAAACTTTTGTATATTTTTTGTCATTCACAGACGTTTACGAAGTCAGTCTACAAAAAATCACAATAAGCTACATTTTTGTAATAGCTGCCTACAGTATAGTCATAACGAAAATGGTATGAGTAGCCATAAGGCAGAATGCGGCAAAATCGTGGCAACTATGCCGTCAGGTCCAGATGCAGTTCTAAGTTTTAAGGGGCATCAGAGGAAAAGGGGCATCCTGGAAGACATTAGTAATAACGTGAGTAGTAAAACCAGTCTTGTCAAAAAGCACACTCCTTGTGCTTTTAGTTACTACATTAAGTGTCTCCATAGCAATAAGTTAGATAAATTAAGGGTTTATACAGGGAAAGATGCTTCACAAAAATTTGTTTCATTTTTACTTAAAGATTGTGAGGATATTTATAATAATCATTTAGTAAATAATAGGCAAATGGATATTTTATCCCCTTCTGATATTTATAATTTTTATAGTGCGGTGAATTGTCATATTTGTCAAAAATTTCTAGGTAAAGATCGCGTTAGAGATCATTGTCACATTAGCGGTAAATATAGAGGTGCAGCCCACAATAACTGTAATTTGAATTACCAAATTCCCCAGTTTATACCAGTTTACTTTCACAATTACTAAAATTATGACTCACATCTTTTTATTAAAGAACTAGGTGAAATTTCTATGCAACTGAAAGTACTCCCTCTCAATAAGGAGCTTTATATATCACTCCCGCAATTTACAGAAATGAGCGATGGTCATAATCTTGAAATAAGATTTCATTACGCTTTATGGCTGAGAGTTTAGAATCATTAGCCTGCAATTTGTCGGATAATGATTTTAACACTATGAGGTCCTTATTTCAGTCAGAAAAAGAATTTCAGCTTATTAAGAAGAAAGGCATTTTCCCCTATGAGTACCTAAATTCATTTCAAAAATTAGACGAGCGCCAGCTACCTTCACGCAGTGATTTCTTTAATAAGTTGAACAATAAAGAGTGTTCTTTAGAGGAATACTCACATGCTGTAGAGGTTTGGAATACTTTTGGCTGCAAAACAATGAAAGATTACATGGAACTTTACTTAAAAACAGATGTCCTCTTACTGACAGATATTTTCGAAAACTTTAGAAAAGTTTGTAAAGGTATTTATGAGCTTGATCCATGTCAATACTATACCGCACCTGGACTTTCCTGGGATGCAATGTTAAAATACACAAAAATTGAACTAGAATTATTGACGGACATAGACATGTACAATTTTATGAAAAAAGGTATACGTTGGGGAATCGTACAGTGTAGCCAAAGATATTCGAAAGCGAATAACAAATATTTGGAAGATTTCGATAAAGAGAAGCCCTCAGAGTTTCTTGTCTATTTAGACGCAAATAACCTTTACGGTTGGGCAATGTCGGAATATCTTCCTCATGGTGGGTTCAGATGGTTATCGCAAGACGAGCTGAATCTGGATCCAAACAGCATATCTGACAATGGAACAGACGGTTATGTATATGAGGTCACTTTGGATTATCCTTCTCACTTACATGATTTTCATAATGACCTACCTTTTTGCGCTGAAAATAAAAAACCACTGCAAGCGAAGTATAGCAAGTTGATAACCGATTTCTCTACAAAGCAATCATACGTGATACACTTTAGAGTTCTGAAACAATGCTTAGAAAATGGCTTAGTTTTAAGGAAAACACATCGTATTCTAGAATTTAAACAATCTCCATGGTTAAAAGACTATATTGACCTAAATACCAGACATAGAGCCACTGCTAAAAATGCTTTTGAAAAAAACTTTTTCAAACTACTTAATAATGCAGTCTATGGTAAAACCATGGAAAATGTGGATAAGAGGAGAGATGTTAAAATTGTCAATAATTGGGAGAGAACGAATTGTAATCGTTTGGGGGCTCAAGATTGGATATCAAAACCAAATTTTCATAGTTTATCTATATTTTCCGAAGATCTGGTAGCAATCGAAATGACTAGAGTCAAAACATGCTACAATAAACCAATTTACTTAGGATTTTGTGTACTCGAGTTGTCCAAATGGAAAATGTATAATTTTCATTACGGGTACATGCAACCTAAGTTTAAGACAAAACTCTCATTGAACTATATGGACACGGACTCTTTTATATATTAAATAAAGACGGATGACTTTTACGCTGAAATAAAAAATGACATAGAAGAACATTTTGATACATCGGACTATCCCACGGACAATACTTATAATTTCCCATTAATAAATAAAAAAGTTTTAGGCATGATGAAGGATGAAAACTGCGGTAAGATAATGACAGAATTTGTTGGGCTGCGATCAAAAATGTACTCATTCAGTGTACAAAATCAAAATGACGTTAAAAATTCGAAGGGGGTAAAAAGATCCATATTAGATAAATATAGTTTAGCTACTTATAGAAACTGTTTATTCAATAAGACTAATGTATACGATAATATGTTTTTTTTTTTAATGCATGTTTTTTTATTTATTGTATCTTCAAATATGAACTAACAATAAGTATTCAAATCTTAAATCTATAAAAAAATTATTAGGCCCGACCAATGTCGGACATAAGCTTAGTGATAGTTATTAATAATACAAAAGTAGTGATAAGCAACAAAAAGAAAAAAGTGTTTTCAAGCAGCTTCATCATCTTGAGTGTTGAATATTAGAGCCCGTGTATCTCTCTTTTTTAAGCGGATGTGCCCAGTAAAGTTCAAAATATTACGAGCAAGCGGATTAGGATGTGACTCGAGTTTTGTTAGATATTTGCCTGCGTATTTTACAATTTCTTCAGTCACTAGTGGCATATTCAAATCGCGATGTATATTTGAATTTTTGATGTACCATGGAGCCGATGTTATCATGCGTAAAATTTTATTTTGCCTTCGTTGAATTTTCTCTACATTTGAAGCTGAAGCAGTGCCCCATAGTTGAATTCCGTAACACCATATTGGCTTTAAAAGCGACTTGTATATTAAAAGTTTGCAGTCTAGGCTAAGTGTTACGATAATATGTTAACATTTAAATCTAAGCTTCACCAGATATATACTAGTGAATTAAATAAGGTAGTCTTAAGTTATGGAGACGATAAGAGAAAAATTAGGTCAAATAATATTAACACATATGCATGGTATCATTTTCGTATTAAGGAAACTAACCCTGAATACGAACTTGATATATTGCTAGATGAAATTGCTAGAATGCAAGAAAATAGCTAAAATTAGTTAATTTTTAGTTAAGTGGTTAAATTTTAAATTGTATATAAAATCTTAGTTATTAAGAAACATTATTGTAAATAAAATCCTATTTATTGTTGTTAAAATTATTGTAAATAAAATCTTATCTATTGTTGTTAAAATGATTTTAAATAAAATCCTATTTATTAAGAAAAACTGTTGTACATACATATGTAAATAAATTTTTAAGAAAAAATTTGAAATAAAATATTGAAAAGAGAATGAAATATGTGAATGGTGTTTATTTCTTTATTGGCTTTACTCCGTTGAATCAAAAAATTTTTGTTTTTGCTTATTTGCAAATTCTTGTTTTCATATCGCTTAAACATGCACAGTCTTGTTTTCCCTGAGAGGTTCTGCACAAAACAAATTGAATTTCACAATATTATGAAATTCCATTAAATTTCATATTTTCATAAAGAGAAACAATTTAGATAATCGGATAAGTCCTTATAATTTTCATACAATACAAAACAAGGAATAATTTAATTTAATTTTATTTATATTCATAATACATTTTAATTTAATTTTATATATTTTATCATATTGCTTAAGCAGAGAAGGAGAACAAAGCTTAATTGTTGAAAGCGTGCTGAGTGAATTTCTAATTCAAAATTCCCAATTTCCTATTTGGCAATGAAATATATTAATTATGTATTTTAGATTATAAATAAAAAGACGTGAAAGAGTTTTGTAAAATATAAATGTTTGTGCTTTTTTATTTATTATTTTCAGTTATTTCATACAGAAATTGAAGACATAAATGACCACAGGTAAATGTATTGAAATTCTGATGTTGATTATAGTTGTATTTTATATTTGTACCAAGATATTTGACTACTTCCGAAGGAGGTTGTAAGTTTCCAAAGCTGTCGAAATATTCTTTTTCATTGTTGTTTTTATAATATGCTACCCAATGTGTACCAGGTCCTGTTGATACGTCTAAATTGATTATTCCACATTCTATTTTCTTTATTCGTTTTGGTAGAGTATTCAACATGAAAACTCCTCTAAAATATGGAATATTTATAGAGAAACGGTTTATGTCCACATCAGATAGTGGTCTGTTGGGTAGCATCTCTAAGAGTTTTTTGATTATTCTTTGTAAACTAAACCATAACCCTTTTTATATGGTTTTAAGTAAAGTCCCTTTCCAACTGCTATAGATTCCATCGCTCTATTATGCCTAGTTGCTTCATCAAGTTGTTTTTTTGCATTCTTTGTTGCATTAACAGCTTTAGCTATAGCAGCACCTCCAGTTGTTAGACTACCAATTGCACCCAGAGCAATTAGAATCGGTATTAGAGGCAAAAAACCACCAATTTTTGGGACACATATTACACGTGGTACTATAATTTGAGATTTTCTTCCTTTTAATGATTTGTTGATTGTTTTTCGGCAATTTTAATTGCTGAATTAATATCTAATGGTTTTTCCTTCTTTAGTATTTTTGTTGCAGCTCTAATTGATGTTTTAAACAGTTTTTTTATCATTTAGCTTGTTGTTTTTAACAGTTTTCTTTTTCTCCACACCCATACCAAATTTTCTTTTGGCTTTCATTGCGTTAGTAACCATATAGGCAAATGATTTTTCTGCAAGACTACTATCTTTTGATAAAACTCGATCCCAAGCTGAATTTTCAAGTATTTTATCAGCTTTATGTCTAGTGCCTAAATCCTTATTTTTTTGAATAAGCTGTGTCGTGATCTTTACAAGCAGAGTCCAATAAATTAATTCCTTTATCACCTCGATTTAAACGTTTTTGTAGTTTTGTTCCAGGTCCACAGTACTGATATCCAGGAAGATGAAGTTCAACAGGTAGAGAGTTTATTATTTTATCTAGTATACCTCCTCCAACGAAAGTGTTTTTATGACTAAACGTTTTCTGATATCGTATAACATTATTATCTGATTTTTTCTATAATAAGAGGTAACATTTATGAAATGTATTTAGTTACAAAAATGCAGTTAGTGAAACAACATAAAAATATTTTAGTTCGTAATATTGATGAATCATCGAACATTACTTCAAAAATAAAGCATAGCCCTCTCTTATTAAATTCTATTCGTGCTCTAATAGTGGGGCCATCAAATTGTGGAAAGACTAATGTTATGATCGGCTTACTAGAAAGTCCTAATTTACTCAAGTTTGAAAACATCTATTTATACTTAAAATCTCTTTATCAACCAAAATATGAATACCTGAAGAAACTAATTTCACCAATTAAAGGAATGGGATATTATACATTCACCGATAATGAATCAGTTATTCCACCTGACGAAGCTAAAACTAATTCAATTATAATATTTGATGATGTTGCATGTGAGAAGCAGAATAATATACGTACATATTTTTGTATGGGACGACATAGGGATGTTGATTCACTCTACTTGTGTCAAACTTATACTAGAATTCCCGAGCATTTAATAAGAGACAATGCAAATGTTATTATAATGTTTAAGCAAGATGAAACAAATATCAAGCATGTTTATAGGGATCATGTTGGCAGCGATATGAGTTATAAAAAGTTCCAAGAAATTTGTCGAGAGTGTTGGAAGGATAAATATGGCTTTTTAGTGATAAGCAAAGATAATGAATTAAATGATGGTCGCTACAAAAAGCAATTTGACATTTCATAACTATAATAATACTTCTCATAAAAGATTGACTTTAGTTATTAATCTAACTTTAAACTTGATACATCTATATGCTATAACCTCATCTGATACCTGATAAGCTGATCTCCAAACTAGACCAGCTACCTGAAAACCAGACCAGGTCCTGATAAGCTGATCTGAAAACTAGACCATGTCCTGATAAGCTCATCTGAAAACCAGACCAGGTCCTGATAAGCTGATCTGAAAACCAGACCAGGTCCTGAAAAGCTGATCTGAAAACCAGACCAGGCCCTGATAAGCTGATCTGCAAACCAGACCAGTGCCTCGTTTCTGTAAGAAATGTGAGAACTTTTCGAGTCGAGAAAATTTTATCATCCTGTGAAACACAGGGTGAGTAAGAAAAAAATTGTATTTGTTGATATTTTTTGTAAGTTTGTACAAGTTTTTATGTGAGTAACCCTGTGTAAAATAGGACAACCAACATAATTGTCTAATTTATCTCGATGCAAGAACTTCTCACAAGTTACGGAAACGGGGTACAGGTCCTGATAAGCAGATCTGAAAACCAGACCAGGTCCTGATAAGCTGATCTGAAAACCAGACCAGGTCCTGAAAAGCTGATCTGAAAACCAGACCAGGCCCTGATAAGCTGATCTGCAAACCAGACCAGTGCCTCGTTTCTGTAAGAAATGTGAGAACTTTTCGAGTCGAGAAAATTTTATCATCCTGTGAAACACAGGGTGAGTAAGAAAAAAATTGTATTTGTTGATATTTTTTGTAAGTTTGTACAAGTTTTTATGTGAGTAACCCTGTGTAAAATAGGACAACCAACATAATTGTCTAATTTATCTCGATGCAAGAACTTCTCACAAGTTACGGAAACGGGGTACAGGTCCTGATAAGCAGATCTGAAAACCAGACCAGGTCCTGATAAGCTGATCTGAAAACCAGACCAGGTACCTGATAACCTGATCTGATAGCTGATACCTATTATTTGCTCTTAGCAAACATGGATGAGAAAATTTTAAAACTGTTTGTGCTGACAAGAAATGTGTTGAAGAAAAAGCTTTGTAGTATAAAAACTGGTGAAATAGATACACGTGAACAATTAAGAGATACATTTAAAACTCTAACAGAACATTTTAAAGAATTTAGAAATAGTTCTAAAAATATTAAAAGAGTTCGCATGAAAGAAGAAAGTAACATCAAGACAGAAGTTCAAAATAATACAAGTTTGAAGCCTGAAAACACATCAGTCAAGATAGAGACAAGTACACCAAAAAAACTAGTAGAAGGGACAATATTTGATAGTACCATCTTATTTAATGATGTTAATACTGAAAATGATGATGATGATGAATATGATTTTTCCTCACAGACTTCCAATGCAGAAGATACTTATACTGATTTATCAGTTTTCGAAGGAAGAAATGAATTAGATACAAACTATTGCCCACATAAAGATTACAATAATGAATGGTAATTTGGTGATAGTAACCTCAAACTTAATGAAGATAACAAAAATTAAAAATTTTAAAAACACCCGACTTTTTTCAGAACAGATGTTATATATTCTAAGCGGCTTGACCGATTTTCCTCAAACATGGCTAAGAACCCTCTCGATCAAGTAATCTTTCAAACAAAAAAAAATAAATGAAAATCGGTCCAGCCGTTTGGCCTGTACGTGGACACGGACAGACACACAGATACCCAGACGCACAACAAACTTATAACACCCATTTTTTTAGTCGGGGGTTAATAAAATACAAGTTGGTGGTCAAATATGGGCTCTAACACCAGGACTATTTTCTCTAATGTTTCATAAAATACCAAAAAATTACGATAAATTAGGCCTTGAAATCTATAAAAAGATTTTAATTACTACTAATGCATATAGAGGAAACTTTAAACCTGATGGTCAAATTAAGGGGTACTAGAGGATATAAATATAAACATATTATTAAGAAATTTATTGATGAGAACAACCAGAAGAATTTACCTGAATCAACAGGATCTAAGCCCAAAAGTAGCTATTTAGGTGAGGGAATGATGCAAGTTAACATCAATAAACCCAACTATATATACTGGGACGATCCAAATGAGTTAGTAGATCGACTTCTACTACTGCTCACATCACAAGGTGCAGGTCATACTCATCACAATAACGAGATTGTATCAATTATTGAAGAACTATGTGAAGCGAATATAATACACTAACTTTAATAAACTATATAGAGTATGTCTGTTGATAAATTTGGACACTATTTAAACGATACTAGCAGCACAATTACTTTGAAAAATGCACCTAAACTGCTGGGGTTCTTTGTGGATACGAACAACAACATTGATGTCCAAAACAAAAGGATCAAAAATGTTGCAAAAGCTCTGGAGGAAAACGATGTTATCAATAAATTGTTTTTGCAAACTCAAATCGAAAAATTAGAAGAGAAATTATTAACATACTTTAAGGGGGATAATACTATAATAGGAGAAGATATTCAAATGCAAATTGAGGAACTACAACGCGAAATAAAATTAGATATAGAAGAAAATTATAAAATTGAAAAAGATATTCTACAAATTAAAACATCCTTTGAAGAACAAATTGAACAGCTTATTGAAAAAATTTATAGATTAAAAAATTATCTGTTTGTATCAATAGCTGAAAGTGCGTCAAGCAGATCACAACACTCTGCAAAAAATCTTTAAAAACAACTTAATGTCTTCAAAAAGAAATTTAGTAAATGAACTCCATAAGCAAGCACGAAAACAATTTGTGCGTCGCAGAGTTGTAATGAAAGGAATAGATGATCTTTGGCAAGCTGATTTAGTTGAAATGGGGAACTATTCTAAAGAAAATAGAAATTATCGATTTTTGTTGACTGTAATTGACACATTCTCAAAATTTGCATGGGCAGTACCGCTGAAAACAAAAACAGCACTCGAAACAACCAAGGCAATGGAAGATATTTTTGAATTGGGACGAGTACCAAAAATCTTACAAACAGATGATGGCAAAGAATTTTTCAACAAACACTTTGGAAAATTAATGCATAAATACAACATTAATCACTACTCAACATATAGCAATATGAAAGCATCAATAGTAGAACGATTTAATAGAACATTGAAAGGAATGATGTGGAAAGAATTTAGTTATAATGGTTCATATAAGTGGATTGATATATACAAAGATTTACTCAATGCATACAATAGAAAAGTTCATCGTACCATTAAAATGTCTCCTATTAAAGTCAACTCAACAAATGAGGAAAAGCTGCTAAATACAGTATACAGTCATTTGAAATTGTATAAAATGTCAAAATTTTATGTGGGAGATCATGTTCGCATAAGCAAATATAAGCACACATTTGAAAAAGGTTATACTCCAAATTGGACTACAGAAATTTTCACAATTACAAGAGTTCAAAATACAAATCCTGCAACATACATATTAGAAGACTATCTTGGCAATCCTATTAAAGGTGGCTTCTATACTGAGGAACTTTCAAAAACTAGATTTCCAAATACATATCTAGTTGAAAATGTTCTTAAAATTAAAGGGAAGGAGGTATATGTTAAATGGCTGGGATTTTCTAATCAACACAATTCTTGGATAAGTAAAGATGAAATATTATAGTTGGAAGAAAAACTAAATTAGAAACAACAATAGCATTAATATTAAGAAACTAATGTTAATTTTAATATGAGAAAAAATTTGAAATAAAATATGTAAATCATACTTATATACCATACTGTGTACTAAACATTATTTAATTGTAATCAGACTGTTATAATGTCAATAACACTTACTCTGAGCTCTAACTCATCAGAACTATCTGCTAGTTACTTTCCTCCTATTGAATTACATGGTGCATATGAGTGTGCTCTAACTGATTTTCATTCATACAACAGTATTCCAAATATAGACACCTACAACAATATGTTTCACCTACAACAATATGAACATATAATTGAAATACCAATTGGATCTTACAAATTAAATGATATAGTTGATTTTATAGAAGAGGAATATAAACGGCTCTGCCCAGCAAATAAGATTTTTATTGAAGCCAATAACAATACAATGCAAGTTAAAGTTAATAGTTCCAAGGATCCTGTATATTTTAATAAAGACAATACAATTGGAAAACTTTTAGGATTCAATAGCAAAATCCTAACACTAAACAAATATTATTATTCAGATCTTCCAGTTAATAATTTTAAAGTGAATATCTTGCGAATTGAAAGTAGTATCGCTATAAACACATATATGAATAACTCGAAATCGCATACACTTCATGAATTTCCGATTAATGTGCCTCCAGGCTATAAAATAGATGAGGTTCCAAGAAATCTTATCTATTTACCTGTAAACACCAGAGAGATAAGTTCACTAGCGTTGCGCGTACTGGATCAACACGGTGATTTAATTAATTTCCGAGGAGAGGAAATTACAATACTAATACATTTAAGGTCAACTAAATGATGCTAATATACAGCACAAATACATTAAAAAATATAGCAGCAAGAACAACAACAACATTAAAGCGAGCAGCTCAACAAAAAGCTCTAACAACATCAAATAAAAATTTTCTAAAGTCCTTGAATTTTAACCAACAGAAAGCAATGTGATGCAAAATGCTGGATGGAACAAAATTGACGATGTCACTCTTGAAAATGGATTTTTCAATTTTTATGTACCTCTAAAAATGCTTCTAGGATTCGCCGAAGACTACAACAAAGTTATACTAAATGAAAAACATGAATTGATACTCTTGCGCAATAAGAATGATGAAGATCTTGTACGCTCGAGTGTTTCTACTGAAAAAGCTAAACTTACAATTTCACTCATCTCATGGAGAATCCCACATGTACAATTATCCGACTTTAGCAAATGGAATATGATAAAAATTATTAACAATGGTGCTTCTATACCTGTGGCATTTCGCAGTTGGGATTGTCATGTTAATCCACAATCAAACACAGGTACTAGCCATATTTCGAATGTTAAACTGGCTGCAAATAGAGAACGCCCCGTTTTGTATTGATTGCTTTTCAACAAGAAAATAAGTTTGTTCATTGTGATTTGACTAATTTAAAAGTACATTTAAATTCAGTCTCATATCCATATGATGATCTTAACATAAAGTTCAAAAATGAACGATATGCAATTCTATATGATATGTATCTAATGCCCATTTTTTCAGTTGATAATCAAACCGTAATTATTTTTAAGTTCTAATTAAATACGAAATTGTGTTTTTGAGTGCTTATTTAAATAATAATTAAATGCCCAACCTTGCGAAATAAAACACTACTTAAGTTTTATGATTGTACCATATGTTTTTATGCGTGTGTGTGTTTACTGAAAACATGCACATGAGCATCATGCGGTCGTATTAAAAAGAATTTCGTTTAAATTTCATAAATATATAAAATATAGAGTACAAAGTTTCATATCATGGAATGAAGTAATATAAAAAGGCATTATAATGTTATTTTGGTCGCATAAAATGAGTTTTTATGCAATTTAATTTTCTACATGTTGATAACCTAACTTTTTTGTTTACGTTAAACAGCTGCTGTTTCAAAAGCCTTCAATAATACTGGGAAATTTTGCAGTGCTACCGTACTTTCAACGTAATTTAATAAGAACTTTAATTAACCACTGAAAAAATGAAATCGTATTTAATTACAACTTAATTTTAAATAAAAATTAGCTAATTACGTACTTAATTTCTAAGTTAAAAACTGGGGATAAGATTCCAACAAAGTTACTATATGAAAGAATCTCACCGCTTCTATCTGCATCAGAGTTTAAGACAAAAGCTCTTATTATTGTAGTAAATGTCAGTCATCAGAATGAATCACTCAATAATGGACCGATTGATATAAAAATAGCATTTGAAACAGCAACTAATATTGCAGCAAGGACATCAGCTTACTGCATTCTTATTCATGATCGCATAATAGAATATATACCCATCAAAGGACAAGTTCGAAAAGTCTTATAAATTGAGTAATATGGAAAATAACAAAATTTTTATAGACGTACAAGGTTTCAAAAGTAATTCAAATGATTTCATCGCAAAAGAAGTAGCGATTGTTTTCAACAATTATGAATATAACAATTTCATTATAAAACCACCATTTGATTTTAAATGTTTATCAATAAAAAGGCAAAGAGAAGCAAAGTGGCTAACGAAAAACTATCATCACCTCAGCTGGACTGCTGGATCAGTTTCTTTTCAAAGCGTTTGCAATTTTTTAAAAGCCAACGCAAAATGTTCTAAAATTTATGTAAAAGGTGAAGAGAAAAGACGATGGTTGGAAAAAATTTTATGCCGAAAAATTCTTAACGTTGAGGATATAGGCTGTATCAACTTTAAACAAATGGAGATTAAGTATCCAGAATATTTTTATTGTAATTATCATAAACTTGGTGTTTGCGCATTAAAAAATGTTATTTTACTAACAAAAGAAATATCTTGCTTTAAATGAAATTTTTCACTCTTTAAAATATAAACGTATGTATAAAATAAATTATATTATAAAATTTTAAAAAATTTTAAACAATAAATATATAGAAAAATAAAAAATATACAAGAGTTTTCTTATTTCAAATACAAACTACATAAAGGAAAGAGAATGAAGTGGGAAGGAGGAGAAGAAATTAGCATTTTTGCTAACTTGCAAATTTTTACTTTTTGTTTCTCTGCTGATGAGTGTACTTAGTTGAAACTTTGCTGCTTTAAAATAATCGCAGACAAAGAAAATGATTTCGTTGCAAAATATAAATGTATTCTACACAGCCACAAAATATTCCACGCACAAGTTCTTTCGATCACACATACATACACATTCATACATACATCATACACATACATACATACACATACATACATACATGCATCATACACACATACATACATACATCATACACACATACATACATACATGCATCATACACACATACATACATACTTACATACATACATACATACATACAAATATATTTCTTAAACAAGCTGGACGCCCCACACACAAGCATTAGGGGTGTTCACATACATGAGAACGTTTTATAAATAAATAAAATAATTTATTTAATTACTTTATTTTATAACAATTTATTTATTGTTTATTTATAAACAATTTATTAGCGTGAGGAAATCACACAAGCACAATCCCATGATTCATATGAGACCATAGGAACCAGTAGTCATCAAATCTACTTTCTCTGATATTACTGATGTAGTATTACGATAACAAATTTCTACAGTCTGGCAACGCTGGGAGCATTAGAAAATAATAATCATGTTTTGCCGTCGGCATTTGAAAAAATAAATAATCACGTTTTGCCGTAGGCATTAGGAAAAATTATCATGCGTGCCGTAGGCATTAGGAAAAATAATAATCATGTTTTGCCGTCGGCATTTGAAAAAAATAATAATCATGTTTTGCCGTCGGCATTTGAAAAAAATAATGATCATGTTTTGCCGTGGGCATTAGGAAAAATTATCATGCATTGCCGTAGGCATTAGGAAAAATTATCATGCATGCCGTAGGCATTAGGAAAAAAAATAATAATCATGCATTGCCGTCGGCATTTGAAAAAAGACAGACTTATTGAACCACCCTCGAAAAATATTTAAAGGACTTATTGAACCACCCTCGTAGGTATCAAATTTCACAAATTTCCAAGAATTTAACAATTTTCAAATTTTAATTACCCAAATTTAACAATTTCACCAACAATTTAACAATTTTAATTGTCCCAGGATGAACAGTTCCCTACTACTGATAAGAACAACTTCAAGGTACCCGAAAATGATTATAATAAGTCCTCACTAGTCAAAAATATAGAACTGCTCTTGCTTAATAAAAAAATAGATATTGTTTATGGGTTCAACATAGATGAAAGCGGAAACTGGCGATATGCCAATAATGAACTAAATTTTAATGCAGATAATTCTATTCGAATAGGAAATACAAAGTGGAAAATGACTCCAGGATTATTCGAATTAGTTTTTCATTCAAAACCCCTACATTACACTAAAAATGATTTGAAAACTTACAAAGAACTTTTAACGAGTACAAATGCATACAAACGACAATATCAGCCACATGGTCAAATTAAAGGTACACGAGCATATAAATATGTTAATATAATAAATCATTTATTTACTACGAAACCAAATGTTTTAAAAAAAGGTAATGGATTATTATTAAAAACTGCAGATAATCGTAAATTTAATTATATATATTGGGATGATCCAAATGAACTAGTTGACAGATTACGTTTACTTCTTTCATCGGATAGTGCTGGTCATAATAATCATAAAAACGAAATAATTTCTATTGTTGAAGAATTAAGAGAAGCTGACATAATATATTAAAAATGAGTTATATAAATAAGTTTGGAGAAGTTTCCATTAAGACTAATATAAATAATTTAAAGTTAAGTACGTACAAGTATAATTTCCAAATGGATGCCATTGCCAAAGATATCCAGCAAATACATGTAATCATCAAAACCCTTAAAAACCAAAGTGAGGAACTTAAAAACGATTATAATTCACAATTAAACGTTATCAAACGAGATGTAAAAGTATTACGAGAGTTGATTACAAAAGGGATCGATGACGATGTTAAAGCTATTGAAAAAGTTGTGATTGATCAAGTTCATTTTGCAAATAAGGGCTTCTTAAAGAATATCGAGGAAAGATTTGATAATATTGAAGAATTTATATTTAAGTCAATTAATAAAAATGCTGCTGTAGATGCTGTTAAAAAACGAAAACTCGAGCTTCATAAAATCAATGGATAAAAATTATATATAAGCATATGAAATTTCCGTTTAGATATTAATAAGGAACAACTAATATAAAGGAAATGAATTCAGATAAGAGAGAAATAGTTAATGAACTGCACAAACAAGCGCGAAAAAATTTTAAAAGAAGAAGAGTTATAATGAAAGGAATTTATGGCAAGCAGATTTGGTGGAAATGGGAAATTATGCAGAACATAATAACAGATATCGATATCTTCTAACAGTAATAGATACCTTTTCAGAGAAAGCTTGGGCTGTAGCATTAAAAAATAAAACTGCAACAAACGTAGCGAATGCTATGAAAAGTATTTTCACTAACAACAATAGAAAACCAAGAAATTTACAAACAGATGACGGTAAAGAATTTTTCAACAATCAATTTCATCAACTAATGCAATCGAATCATATTAATCACTATTCAACGTATAGTGTTCTAAGGGCATCCATAGTAGAACGATTTAACAGAACCTTAAAAGGAATGATGTGGAAAGAGTTTAGTTAAAAAGGAACATACAAATGGATAAACAAATATCAAGAACTTGTTGATAAATATAATGATACATTTCATAGAACAATACAGATGACCCCAAATGAAGTAAATTCATCAAATAAAAATTTATTGTTGATTACAGTCTACAACAATTTAAAAGCATTTCAAAAACCCAAGTTTAAAGTAAATGATAATGTTCGAATAAGTAAATATAAGCATACATTTGAAAAAGGTTACACACCAAACTGGACAACAGAAATATTTAAAATCAAAACTATAAAAAATACTAACCCTAATACTTATATATTACAAGACTATCAAGATCATGAAATCAAAGGTGGTTTTTACGAACATGAGCTAATGAAAAATAAATTTCCAGAAACATATTTATTTGAAAAAATTTTAAAAAGAAGAAATAATATGGCTTACGTTAAATGGTTGGGATTCTCGTCAGAACATAACTCTTGGATTAATATCGACAATACATCACCATAAAAATCATTACAAAATTTATTAATAATTTATTCACTCATCAACCGTTAAAATGTCAATTGCATTAACCTTGAACGGAGACTCTTCATATCTTGTTGCAAACTATTTTCCACCAATCGAACTAAATGAAAACTATGTTTGCGGCTTAATAAGTTTCGATACGTATCACTCAATCCCAAATGTTGATGTCGAAAACAATTTATTTCATATTGGGAATCATGAAATAGAGGTCCCAGTTGGCTCATATGAATTATCAGATATAGCTGAAGTATTAACAAATAAATATCACAATATAAATGCAAAAGGATCGCTTGATGTACGAGCAAATTACAATACTCTGCAAACATGCATAAAAAGTACTACAGATTCAATTTATTTTAATAAGAAGAAATCAATCGGATCCTTATTAGGTTTTAGTACAAAAGTATTAGAGCCTGGCGTGGAACATTATTCTGATAAGACAATAGATATAACCAAAATTAATACAATAATCGTTGAATGTAACATTGTAGGTGGATCATATATAAATAACATGTCTGCACATATTTTGCATCAGTTTTCACTTAACGTCAGTCCAGGATATAAAATAACTGAGGCTCCAACTAATGTAATATATTTACCTGTAAGTTCGAGAATAATAAATAATCTTATTTTGAAAGTCGTTGATCAAGACGGAAACTTAATAAATTTTCGTGGTGAAAGTACATCAAAATTGTAGAAGAAGAATTGGAGTTGTGTGTTATAACACATGTAGCCAAAATGAGTTTGCTGACGAAGGCAGATAACATTGAAGAAATATTCCGTAAGCAGATTGAGGAGATTTCAACCAAAATGTCCGAATTTGAAGAGCGAGATTCTGGTTGGACTTTGTCACGCATAGTTCGAGCAGAAATCAACATCAACAAATCTTCGCTAGTCAAAGGATCAAGTTGGATATCCACACCACAAAAATTAGAAGGCAGAAAAGCATGCATCAATATTGAAAATAGTGATGAATATTGCTTCAAGTGGTGTATAATCGCTGCCATGGATACTACAAAATACGATCGGCCAAAACGTTGCAGTTCTTATAATAATATTCAGGACATTTCTGCAGAGACGATTGTTACGCGAAATGGTGTAGCGTTAAATTTTAAAAACTTAACTTACCCATTAGCACTAAACAAAATTAAGGAGTTCGAAGTAAATAATCCAGCAATAAGTGTTAATGTGTTTGGGTACGATGAGGGAGCAGATCAAATCATCGGTCCCTATTATGTGACCAAGGAGGAGAAAGTAAAGCATGTCAACTTGCTGCTTTTGGAGAATGGTGAAGTTCATCACTACATATTGATAAAGAACATATCAAAGTAAGTTAGAAAATTATACTACTACTCTTTAATTTTAATGATACATATAACTACTTGTTTTTTATATTTTATACTATGTACATTTTACTAATAAACTTTTGTATATTTTTTGTCATTCACAGACGTTTACGAAGTCAGTCTACAAAAAATCACAATAAGCTACATTTTTGTAATAGCTGCCTACAGTATAGTCATAACGAAAATGGTATGAGTAGCCATAAGGCAGAATGCGGCAAAATCGTGGCAACTATGCCGTCAGGTCCAGATGCAGTTCTAAGTTTTAAGGGGCATCAGAGGAAAAGGGGCATCCTGGAAGACATTAGTAATAACGTGAGTAGTAAAACCAGTCTTGTCAAAAAGCACACTCCTTGTGCTTTTAGTTACTACATTAAGTGTCTCCATAGCAATAAGTTAGATAAATTAAGGGTTTATACAGGGAAAGATGCTTCACAAAAATTTGTTTCATTTTTACTTAAAGATTGTGAGGATATTTATAATAATCATTTAGTAAATAATAGGCAAATGGATATTTTATCCCCTTCTGATATTTATAATTTTTATAGTGCGGTGAATTGTCATATTTGTCAAAAATTTCTAGGTAAAGATCGCGTTAGAGATCATTGTCACATTAGCGGTAAATATAGAGGTGCAGCCCACAATAACTGTAATTTGAATTACCAAATTCCCCAGTTTATACCAGTTTACTTTCACAATTACTAAAATTATGACTCACATCTTTTTATTAAAGAACTAGGTGAAATTTCTATGCAACTGAAAGTACTCCCTCTCAATAAGGAGCTTTATATATCACTCCCGCAATTTACAGAAATGAGCGATGGTCATAATCTTGAAATAAGATTTCATTACGCTTTATGGCTGAGAGTTTAGAATCATTAGCCTGCAATTTGTCGGATAATGATTTTAACACTATGAGGTCCTTATTTCAGTCAGAAAAAGAATTTCAGCTTATTAAGAAGAAAGGCATTTTCCCCTATGAGTACCTAAATTCATTTCAAAAATTAGACGAGCGCCAGCTACCTTCACGCAGTGATTTCTTTAATAAGTTGAACAATAAAGAGTGTTCTTTAGAGGAATACTCACATGCTGTAGAGGTTTGGAATACTTTTGGCTGCAAAACAATGAAAGATTACATGGAACTTTACTTAAAAACAGATGTCCTCTTACTGACAGATATTTTCGAAAACTTTAGAAAAGTTTGTAAAGGTATTTATGAGCTTGATCCATGTCAATACTATACCGCACCTGGACTTTCCTGGGATGCAATGTTAAAATACACAAAAATTGAACTAGAATTATTGACGGACATAGACATGTACAATTTTATGAAAAAAGGTATACGTTGGGGAATCGTACAGTGTAGCCAAAGATATTCGAAAGCGAATAACAAATATTTGGAAGATTTCGATAAAGAGAAGCCCTCAGAGTTTCTTGTCTATTTAGACGCAAATAACCTTTACGGTTGGGCAATGTCGGAATATCTTCCTCATGGTGGGTTCAGATGGTTATCGCAAGACGAGCTGAATCTGGATCCAAACAGCATATCTGACAATGGAACAGACGGTTATGTATATGAGGTCACTTTGGATTATCCTTCTCACTTACATGATTTTCATAATGACCTACCTTTTTGCGCTGAAAATAAAAAACCACTGCAAGCGAAGTATAGCAAGTTGATAACCGATTTCTCTACAAAGCAATCATACGTGATACACTTTAGAGTTCTGAAACAATGCTTAGAAAATGGCTTAGTTTTAAGGAAAACACATCGTATTCTAGAATTTAAACAATCTCCATGGTTAAAAGACTATATTGACCTAAATACCAGACATAGAGCCACTGCTAAAAATGCTTTTGAAAAAAACTTTTTCAAACTACTTAATAATGCAGTCTATGGTAAAACCATGGAAAATGTGGATAAGAGGAGAGATGTTAAAATTGTCAATAATTGGGAGAGAACGAATTGTAATCGTTTGGGGGCTCAAGATTGGATATCAAAACCAAATTTTCATAGTTTATCTATATTTTCCGAAGATCTGGTAGCAATCGAAATGACTAGAGTCAAAACATGCTACAATAAACCAATTTACTTAGGATTTTGTGTACTCGAGTTGTCCAAATGGAAAATGTATAATTTTCATTACGGGTACATGCAACCTAAGTTTAAGACAAAACTCTCATTGAACTATATGGACACGGACTCTTTTATATATTAAATAAAGACGGATGACTTTTACGCTGAAATAAAAAATGACATAGAAGAACATTTTGATACATCGGACTATCCCACGGACAATACTTATAATTTCCCATTAATAAATAAAAAAGTTTTAGGCATGATGAAGGATGAAAACTGCGGTAAGATAATGACAGAATTTGTTGGGCTGCGATCAAAAATGTACTCATTCAGTGTACAAAATCAAAATGACGTTAAAAATTCGAAGGGGGTAAAAAGATCCATATTAGATAAATATAGTTTAGCTACTTATAGAAACTGTTTATTCAATAAGACTAATGTATACGATAATATGTTTTTTTTTTTAATGCATGTTTTTTTATTTATTGTATCTTCAAATATGAACTAACAATAAGTATTCAAATCTTAAATCTATAAAAAAATTATTAGGCCCGACCAATGTCGGACATAAGCTTAGTGATAGTTATTAATAATACAAAAGTAGTGAGAAGCAACAAAAAGAAAAAAGTGTTTTCAAGCAGCTTCATCATCTTGAGTGTTGAATATTAGAGCCCGTGTATCTCTCTTTTTTAAGCGGATGTGCCCAGTAAAGTTCAAAATATTACGAGCAAGCGGATTAGGATGTGACTCGAGTTTTGTTAGATATTTGCCTGCGTATTTTACAATTTCTTCAGTCACTAGTGGCATATTCAAATCGCGATGTATATTTGAATTTTTGATGTACCATGGAGCCGATGTTATCATGCGTAAAATTTTATTTTGCCTTCGTTGAATTTTCTCTACATTTGAAGCTGAAGCAGTGCCCCATAGTTGAATTCCGTAACACCATATTGGCTTTAAAAGCGACTTGTATATTAAAAGTTTGCAGTCTAGGCTAAGTGTTACGATAATATGTTAACATTTAAATCTAAGCTTCACCAGATATATACTAGTGAATTAAATAAGGTAGTCTTAAGTTATGGAGACGATAAGAGAAAAATTAGGTCAAATAATATTAACACATATGCATGGTATCATTTTCGTATTAAGGAAACTAACCCTGAATACGAACTTGATATATTGCTAGATGAAATTGCTAGAATGCAAGAAAATAGCTAAAATTAGTTAATTTTTAGTTAAGTGGTTAAATTTTAAATTGTATATAAAATCTTAGTTATTAAGAAACATTATTGTAAATAAAATCCTATTTATTGTTGTTAAAATTATTGTAAATAAAATCTTATCTATTGTTGTTAAAATGATTTTAAATAAAATCCTATTTATTAAGAAAAACTGTTGTACATACATATGTAAATAAATTTTTAAGAAAAAATTTGAAATAAAATATTGAAAAGAGAATGAAATATGTGAATGGTGTTTATTTCTTTATTGGCTTTACTCCGTTGAATCAAAAAATTTTTGTTTTTGCTTATTTGCAAATTCTTGTTTTCATATCGCTTAAACATGCACAGTCTTGTTTTCCCTGAGAGGTTCTGCACAAAACAAATTGAATTTCACAATATTATGAAATTCCATTAAATTTCATATTTTCATAAAGAGAAACAATTTAGATAATCGGATAAGTCCTTATAATTTTCATACAATACAAAACAAGGAATAATTTAATTTAATTTTATTTATATTCATAATACATTTTAATTTAATTTTATATATTTTATCATATTGCTTAAGCAGAGAAGGAGAACAAAGCTTAATTGTTGAAAGCGTGCTGAGTGAATTTCTAATTCAAAATTCCCAATTTCCTATTTGGCAATGAAATATATTAATTATGTATTTTAGATTATAAATAAAAAGACGTGAAAGAGTTTTGTAAAATATAAATGTTTGTGCTTTTTTATTTATTATTTTCAGTTATTTCATACAGAAATTGAAGACATAAATGACCACAGGTAAATGTATTGAAATTCTGATGTTGATTATAGTTGTATTTTATATTTGTACCAAGATATTTGACTACTTCCGAAGGAGGTTGTAAGTTTCCAAAGCTGTCGAAATATTCTTTTTCATTGTTGTTTTTATAATATGCTACCCAATGTGTACCAGGTCCTGTTGATACGTCTAAATTGATTATTCCACATTCTATTTTCTTTATTCGTTTTGGTAGAGTATTCAACATGAAAACTCCTCTAAAATATGGAATATTTATAGAGAAACGGTTTATGTCCACATCAGATAGTGGTCTGTTGGGTAGCATCTCTAAGAGTTTTTTGATTATTCTTTGTAAACTAAACCATAACCCTTTTTATATGGTTTTAAGTAAAGTCCCTTTCCAACTGCTATAGATTCCATCGCTCTATTATGCCTAGTTGCTTCATCAAGTTGTTTTTTTGCATTCTTTGTTGCATTAACAGCTTTAGCTATAGCAGCACCTCCAGTTGTTAGACTACCAATTGCACCCAGAGCAATTAGAATCGGTATTAGAGGCAAAAAACCACCAATTTTTGGGACACATATTACACGTGGTACTATAATTTGAGATTTTCTTCCTTTTAATGATTTGTTGATTGTTTTTCGGCAATTTTAATTGCTGAATTAATATCTAATGGTTTTTCCTTCTTTAGTATTTTTGTTGCAGCTCTAATTGATGTTTTAAACAGTTTTTTTATCATTTAGCTTGTTGTTTTTAACAGTTTTCTTTTTCTCCACACCCATACCAAATTTTCTTTTGGCTTTCATTGCGTTAGTAACCATATAGGCAAATGATTTTTCTGCAAGACTACTATCTTTTGATAAAACTCGATCCCAAGCTGAATTTTCAAGTATTTTATCAGCTTTATGTCTAGTGCCTAAATCCTTATTTTTTTGAATAAGCTGTGTCGTGATCTTTACAAGCAGAGTCCAATAAATTAATTCCTTTATCACCTCGATTTAAACGTTTTTGTAGTTTTGTTCCAGGTCCACAGTACTGATATCCAGGAAGATGAAGTTCAACAGGTAGAGAGTTTATTATTTTATCTAGTATACCTCCTCCAACGAAAGTGTTTTTATGACTAAACGTTTTCTGATATCGTATAACATTATTATCTGATTTTTTCTATAATAAGAGGTAACATTTATGAAATGTATTTAGTTACAAAAATGCAGTTAGTGAAACAACATAAAAATATTTTAGTTCGTAATATTGATGAATCATCGAACATTACTTCAAAAATAAAGCATAGCCCTCTCTTATTAAATTCTATTCGTGCTCTAATAGTGGGGCCATCAAATTGTGGAAAGACTAATGTTATGATCGGCTTACTAGAAAGTCCTAATTTACTCAAGTTTGAAAACATCTATTTATACTTAAAATCTCTTTATCAACCAAAATATGAATACCTGAAGAAACTAATTTCACCAATTAAAGGAATGGGATATTATACATTCACCGATAATGAATCAGTTATTCCACCTGACGAAGCTAAAACTAATTCAATTATAATATTTGATGATGTTGCATGTGAGAAGCAGAATAATATACGTACATATTTTTGTATGGGACGACATAGGGATGTTGATTCACTCTACTTGTGTCAAACTTATACTAGAATTCCCGAGCATTTAATAAGAGACAATGCAAATGTTATTATAATGTTTAAGCAAGATGAAACAAATATCAAGCATGTTTATAGGGATCATGTTGGCAGCGATATGAGTTATAAAAAGTTCCAAGAAATTTGTCGAGAGTGTTGGAAGGATAAATATGGCTTTTTAGTGATAAGCAAAGATAATGAATTAAATGATGGTCGCTACAAAAAGCAATTTGACATTTCATAACTATAATAATACTTCTCATAAAAGATTGACTTTAGTTATTAATCTAACTTTAAACTTGATACATCTATATGCTATAACCTCATCTGATACCTGATAAGCTGATCTCCAAACTAGACCAGCTACCTGAAAACCAGACCAGGTCCTGATAAGCTGATCTGAAAACTAGACCATGTCCTGATAAGCTCATCTGAAAACCAGACCAGGTCCTGATAAGCTGATCTGAAAACCAGACCAGGTCCTGAAAAGCTGATCTGAAAACCAGACCAGGCCCTGATAAGCTGATCTGCAAACCAGACCAGTGCCTCGTTTCTGTAAGAAATGTGAGAACTTTTCGAGTCGAGAAAATTTTATCATCCTGTGAAACACAGGGTGAGTAAGAAAAAAATTGTATTTGTTGATATTTTTTGTAAGTTTGTACAAGTTTTTATGTGAGTAACCCTGTGTAAAATAGGACAACCAACATAATTGTCTAATTTATCTCGATGCAAGAACTTCTCACAAGTTACGGAAACGGGGTACAGGTCCTGATAAGCAGATCTGAAAACCAGACCAGGTCCTGATAAGCTGATCTGAAAACCAGACCAGGTACCTGATAACCTGATCTGATAGCTGATACCTATTATTTGCTCTTAGCAAACATGGATGAGAAAATTTTAAAACTGTTTGTGCTGACAAGAAATGTGTTGAAGAAAAAGCTTTGTAGTATAAAAACTGGTGAAATAGATACACGTGAACAATTAAGAGATACATTTAAAACTCTAACAGAACATTTTAAAGAATTTAGAAATAGTTCTAAAAATATTAAAAGAGTTCGCATGAAAGAAGAAAGTAACATCAAGACAGAAGTTCAAAATAATACAAGTTTGAAGCCTGAAAACACATCAGTCAAGATAGAGACAAGTACACCAAAAAAACTAGTAGAAGGGACAATATTTGATAGTACCATCTTATTTAATGATGTTAATACTGAAAATGATGATGATGATGAATATGATTTTTCCTCACAGACTTCCAATGCAGAAGATACTTATACTGATTTATCAGTTTTCGAAGGAAGAAATGAATTAGATACAAACTATTGCCCACATAAAGATTACAATAATGAATGGTAATTTGGTGATAGTAACCTCAAACTTAATGAAGATAACAAAAATTAAAAATTTTAAAAACACCCGACTTTTTTCAGAACAGATGTTATATATTCTAAGCGGCTTGACCGATTTTCCTCAAACATGGCTAAGAACCCTCTCGATCAAGTAATCTTTCAAACAAAAAAAAATAAATGAAAATCGGTCCAGCCGTTTGGCCTGTACGTGGACACGGACAGACACACAGATACCCAGACGCACAACAAACTTATAACACCCATTTTTTTAGTCGGGGGTTAATAAAATACAAGTTGGTGGTCAAATATGGGCTCTAACACCAGGACTATTTTCTCTAATGTTTCATAAAATACCAAAAAATTACGATAAATTAGGCCTTGAAATCTATAAAAAGATTTTAATTACTACTAATGCATATAGAGGAAACTTTAAACCTGATGGTCAAATTAAGGGGTACTAGAGGATATAAATATAAACATATTATTAAGAAATTTATTGATGAGAACAACCAGAAGAATTTACCTGAATCAACAGGATCTAAGCCCAAAAGTAGCTATTTAGGTGAGGGAATGATGCAAGTTAACATCAATAAACCCAACTATATATACTGGGACGATCCAAATGAGTTAGTAGATCGACTTCTACTACTGCTCGCATCACAAGGTGCAGGTCATACTCATCACAATAACGAGATTGTATCAATTATTGAAGAACTATGTGAAGCGAATATAATACACTAACTTTAATAAACTATATAGAGTATGTCTGTTGATAAATTTGGACACTATTTAAACGATACTAGCAGCACAATTACTTTGAAAAATGCACCTAAACTGCTGGGGTTCTTTGTGGATACGAACAACAACATTGATGTCCAAAACAAAAGGATCAAAAATGTTGCAAAAGCTCTGGAGGAAAACGATGTTATCAATAAATTGTTTTTGCAAACTCAAATCGAAAAATTAGAAGAGAAATTATTAACATACTTTAAGGGGGATAATACTATAATAGGAGAAGATATTCAAATGCAAATTGAGGAACTACAACGCGAAATAAAATTAGATATAGAAGAAAATTATAAAATTGAAAAAGATATTCTACAAATTAAAACATCCTTTGAAGAACAAATTGAACAGCTTATTGAAAAAATTTATAGATTAAAAAATTATCTGTTTGTATCAATAGCTGAAAGTGCGTCAAGCAGATCACAACACTCTGCAAAAAATCTTTAAAAACAACTTAATGTCTTCAAAAAGAAATTTAGTAAATGAACTCCATAAGCAAGCACGAAAACAATTTGTGCGTCGCAGAGTTGTAATGAAAGGAATAGATGATCTTTGGCAAGCTGATTTAGTTGAAATGGGGAACTATTCTAAAGAAAATAGAAATTATCGATTTTTGTTGACTGTAATTGACACATTCTCAAAATTTGCATGGGCAGTACCGCTGAAAACAAAAACAGCACTCGAAACAACCAAGGCAATGGAAGATATTTTTGAATTGGGACGAGTACCAAAAATCTTACAAACAGATGATGGCAAAGAATTTTTCAACAAACACTTTGGAAAATTAATGCATAAATACAACATTAATCACTACTCAACATATAGCAATATGAAAGCATCAATAGTAGAACGATTTAATAGAACATTGAAAGGAATGATGTGGAAAGAATTTAGTTATAATGGTTCATATAAGTGGATTGATATATACAAAGATTTACTCAATGCATACAATAGAAAAGTTCATCGTACCATTAAAATGTCTCCTATTAAAGTCAACTCAACAAATGAGGAAAAGCTGCTAAATACAGTATACAGTCATTTGAAATTGTATAAAATGTCAAAATTTTATGTGGGAGATCATGTTCGCATAAGCAAATATAAGCACACATTTGAAAAAGGTTATACTCCAAATTGGACTACAGAAATTTTCACAATTACAAGAGTTCAAAATACAAATCCTGCAACATACATATTAGAAGACTATCTTGGCAATCCTATTAAAGGTGGCTTCTATACTGAGGAACTTTCAAAAACTAGATTTCCAAATACATATCTAGTTGAAAATGTTCTTAAAATTAAAGGGAAGGAGGTATATGTTAAATGGCTGGGATTTTCTAATCAACACAATTCTTGGATAAGTAAAGATGAAATATTATAGTTGGAAGAAAAACTAAATTAGAAACAACAATAGCATTAATATTAAGAAACTAATGTTAATTTTAATATGAGAAAAAATTTGAAATAAAATATGTAAATCATACTTATATACCATACTGTGTACTAAACATTATTTAATTGTAATCAGACTGTTATAATGTCAATAACACTTACTCTGAGCTCTAACTCATCAGAACTATCTGCTAGTTACTTTCCTCCTATTGAATTACATGGTGCATATGAGTGTGCTCTAACTGATTTTCATTCATACAACAGTATTCCAAATATAGACACCTACAACAATATGTTTCACCTACAACAATATGAACATATAATTGAAATACCAATTGGATCTTACGAATTAAATGATATAGTTGATTTTATAGAAGAGGAATATAAACGGCTCTGCCCAGCAAATAAGATTTTTATTGAAGCCAATAACAATACAATGCAAGTTAAAGTTATTAGTTCCAAGGATCCTGTATATTTTAATAAAGACAATACAATTGGAAAACTTTTAGGATTCAATAGCAAAATCCTAACACCAAACAAATATTATTATTCAGATCTTCCAGTTAATAATTTTAAAGTGAATCTCTTGCGAATTGAAAGTAGTATCGCTATAAACACATATATGAATAACTCGAAATCGCATACACTTCATGAATTTCCGATTAATGTGCCTCCAGGCTATAAAATAGATGAGGTTCCAAGAAATCTTATCTATTTACCTGTAAACACCAGAGAGATAAGTTCACTAGCGTTGCGCGTACTGGATCAACACGGTGATTTAATTAATTTCCGAGGAGAGGAAATTACAATACTAATACATTTAAGGTCAACTAAATGATGCTAATATACAGCACAAATACATTAAAAAATATAGCAGCAAGAACAACAACAACATTAAAGCGAGCAGCTCAACAAAAAGCTCTAACAACATCAAATAAAAATTTTCTAAAGTCCTTGAATTTTAACCAACAGAAAGCAATGTGATGCAAAATGCTGGATGGAACAAAATTGACGATGTCACTCTTGAAAATGGATTTTTCAATTTTTATGTACCTCTAAAAATGCTTCTAGGATTCGCCGAAGACTACAACAAAGTTATACTAAATGAAAAACATGAATTGATACTCTTGCGCAATAAGAATGATGAAGATCTTGTACGCTCGAGTGTTTCTACTGAAAAAGCTAAACTTACAATTTCACTCATCTCATGGAGAATCCCACATGTACAATTATCCGACTTTAGCAAATGGAATATGATAAAAATTATTAACAATGGTGCTTCTATACCTGTGGCATTTCGCAGTTGGGATTGTCATGTTAATCCACAATCAAACACAGGTACTAGCCATATTTCGAATGTTAAACTGGCTGCAAATAGAGAACGCCCCGTTTTGTATTGATTGCTTTTCAACAAGAAAATAAGTTTGTTCATTGTGATTTGACTAATTTAAAAGTACATTTAAATTCAGTCTCATATCCATATGATGATCTTAACATAAAGTTCAAAAATGAACGATATGCAATTCTATATGATATGTATCTAATGCCCATTTTTTCAGTTGATAATCAAACCGTAATTATTTTTAAGTTCTAATTAAATACGAAATTGTGTTTTTGAGTGCTTATTTAAATAATAATTAAATGCCCAACCTTGCGAAATAAAACACTACTTAAGTTTTATGATTGTACCATATGTTTTTATGCGTGTGTGTGTTTACTGAAAACATGCACATGAGCATCATGCGGTCGTATTAAAAAGAATTTCGTTTAAATTTCATAAATATATAAAATATAGAGTACAAAGTTTCATATCATGGAATGAAGTAATATAAAAAGGCATTATAATGTTATTTTGGTCGCATAAAATGAGTTTTTATGCAATTTAATTTTCTACATGTTGATAACCTAACTTTTTTGTTTACGTTAAACAGCTGCTGTTTCAAAAGCCTTCAATAATACTGGGAAATTTTGCAGTGCTACCGTACTTTCAACGTAATTTAATAAGAACTTTAATTAACCACTGAAAAAATGAAATCGTATTTAATTACAACTTAATTTTAAATAAAAATTAGCTAATTACGTACTTAATTTCTAAGTTAAAAACTGGGGATAAGATTCCAACAAAGTTACTATATGAAAGAATCTCACCGCTTCTATCTGCATCAGAGTTTAAGACAAAAGCTCTTATTATTGTAGTAAATGTCAGTCATCAGAATGAATCACTCAATAATGGACCGATTGATATAAAAATAGCATTTGAAACAGCAACTAATATTGCAGCAAGGACATCAGCTTACTGCATTCTTATTCATGATCGCATAATAGAATATATACCCATCAAAGGACAAGTTCGAAAAGTCTTATAAATTGAGTAATATGGAAAATAACAAAATTTTTATAGACGTACAAGGTTTCAAAAGTAATTCAAATGATTTCATCGCAAAAGAAGTAGCGATTGTTTTCAACAATTATGAATATAACAATTTCATTATAAAACCACCATTTGATTTTAAATGTTTATCAATAAAAAGGCAAAGAGAAGCAAAGTGGCTAACGAAAAACTATCATCACCTCAGCTGGACTGCTGGATCAGTTTCTTTTCAAAGCGTTTGCAATTTTTTAAAAGCCAACGCAAAATGTTCTAAAATTTATGTAAAAGGTGAAGAGAAAAGACGATGGTTGGAAAAAATTTTATGCCGAAAAATTCTTAACGTTGAGGATATAGGCTGTATCAACTTTAAACAAATGGAGATTAAGTATCCAGAATATTTTTATTGTAATTATCATAAACTTGGTGTTTGCGCATTAAAAAATGTTATTTTACTAACAAAAGAAATATCTTGCTTTAAATGAAATTTTTCACTCTTTAAAATATAAACGTATGTATAAAATAAATTATATTATAAAATTTTAAAAAATTTTAAACAATAAATATATAGAAAAATAAAAAATATACAAGAGTTTTCTTATTTCAAATACAAACTACATAAAGGAAAGAGAATGAAGTGGGAAGGAGGAGAAGAAATTAGCATTTTTGCTAACTTGCAAATTTTTACTTTTTGTTTCTCTGCTGATGAGTGTACTTAGTTGAAACTTTGCTGCTTTAAAATAATCGCAGACAAAGAAAATGATTTCGTTGCAAAATATAAATGTATTCTACACAGCCACAAAATATTCCACGCACAAGTTCTTTCGATCACACATACATACACATTCATACATACATCATACACATACATACATACACATACATACATACATGCATCATACACACATACATACATACATCATACACACATACATACATACATGCATCATACACACATACATACATACTTACATACATACATACATACATACAAATATATTTCTTAAACAAGCTGGACGCCCCACACACAAGCATTAGGGGTGTTCACATACATGAGAACGTTTTATAAATAAATAAAATAATTTATTTAATTACTTTATTTTATAACAATTTATTTATTGTTTATTTATAAACAATTTATTAGCGTGAGGAAATCACACAAGCACAATCCCATGATTCATATGAGACCATAGGAACCAGTAGTCATCAAATCTACTTTCTCTGATATTACTGATGTAGTATTACGATAACAAATTTCTACAGTCTGGCAACGCTGGGAGCATTAGAAAATAATAATCATGTTTTGCCGTCGGCATTTGAAAAAATAAATAATCACGTTTTGCCGTAGGCATTAGGAAAAATTATCATGCGTGCCGTAGGCATTAGGAAAAATAATAATCATGTTTTGCCGTCGGCATTTGAAAAAAATAATAATCATGTTTTGCCGTCGGCATTTGAAAAAAATAATGATCATGTTTTGCCGTGGGCATTAGGAAAAATTATCATGCATTGCCGTAGGCATTAGGAAAAATTATCATGCATGCCGTAGGCATTAGGAAAAAAAATAATAATCATGCATTGCCGTCGGCATTTGAAAAAAGACAGACTTATTGAACCACCCTCGAAAAATATTTAAAGGACTTATTGAACCACCCTCGTAGGTATCAAATTTCACAAATTTCCAAGAATTTAACAATTTTCAAATTTTAATTACCCAAATTTAACAATTTCACCAACAATTTAACAATTTTAATTGTCCCAGGATGAACAGTTCCCTACTACTGATAAGAACAACTTCAAGGTACCCGAAAATGATTATAATAAGTCCTCACTAGTCAAAAATATAGAACTGCTCTTGCTTAATAAAAAAATAGATATTGTTTATGGGTTCAACATAGATGAAAGCGGAAACTGGCGATATGCCAATAATGAACTAAATTTTAATGCAGATAATTCTATTCGAATAGGAAATACAAAGTGGAAAATGACTCCAGGATTATTCGAATTAGTTTTTCATTCAAAACCCCTACATTACACTAAAAATGATTTGAAAACTTACAAAGAACTTTTAACGAGTACAAATGCATACAAACGACAATATCAGCCACATGGTCAAATTAAAGGTACACGAGCATATAAATATGTTAATATAATAAATCATTTATTTACTACGAAACCAAATGTTTTAAAAAAAGGTAATGGATTATTATTAAAAACTGCAGATAATCGTAAATTTAATTATATATATTGGGATGATCCAAATGAACTAGTTGACAGATTACGTTTACTTCTTTCATCGGATAGTGCTGGTCATAATAATCATAAAAACGAAATAATTTCTATTGTTGAAGAATTAAGAGAAGCTGACATAATATATTAAAAATGAGTTATATAAATAAGTTTGGAGAAGTTTCCATTAAGACTAATATAAATAATTTAAAGTTAAGTACGTACAAGTATAATTTCCAAATGGATGCCATTGCCAAAGATATCCAGCAAATACATGTAATCATCAAAACCCTTAAAAACCAAAGTGAGGAACTTAAAAACGATTATAATTCACAATTAAACGTTATCAAACGAGATGTAAAAGTATTACGAGAGTTGATTACAAAAGGGATCGATGACGATGTTAAAGCTATTGAAAAAGTTGTGATTGATCAAGTTCATTTTGCAAATAAGGGCTTCTTAAAGAATATCGAGGAAAGATTTGATAATATTGAAGAATTTATATTTAAGTCAATTAATAAAAATGCTGCTGTAGATGCTGTTAAAAAACGAAAACTCGAGCTTCATAAAATCAATGGATAAAAATTATATATAAGCATATGAAATTTCCGTTTAGATATTAATAAGGAACAACTAATATAAAGGAAATGAATTCAGATAAGAGAGAAATAGTTAATGAACTGCACAAACAAGCGCGAAAAAATTTTAAAAGAAGAAGAGTTATAATGAAAGGAATTTATGGCAAGCAGATTTGGTGGAAATGGGAAATTATGCAGAACATAATAACAGATATCGATATCTTCTAACAGTAATAGATACCTTTTCAGAGAAAGCTTGGGCTGTAGCATTAAAAAATAAAACTGCAACAAACGTAGCGAATGCTATGAAAAGTATTTTCACTAACAACAATAGAAAACCAAGAAATTTACAAACAGATGACGGTAAAGAATTTTTCAACAATCAATTTCATCAACTAATGCAATCGAATCATATTAATCACTATTCAACGTATAGTGTTCTAAGGGCATCCATAGTAGAACGATTTAACAGAACCTTAAAAGGAATGATGTGGAAAGAGTTTAGTTAAAAAGGAACATACAAATGGATAAACAAATATCAAGAACTTGTTGATAAATATAATGATACATTTCATAGAACAATACAGATGACCCCAAATGAAGTAAATTCATCAAATAAAAATTTATTGTTGATTACAGTCTACAACAATTTAAAAGCATTTCAAAAACCCAAGTTTAAAGTAAATGATAATGTTCGAATAAGTAAATATAAGCATACATTTGAAAAAGGTTACACACCAAACTGGACAACAGAAATATTTAAAATCAAAACTATAAAAAATACTAACCCTAATACTTATATATTACAAGACTATCAAGATCATGAAATCAAAGGTGGTTTTTACGAACATGAGCTAATGAAAAATAAATTTCCAGAAACATATTTATTTGAAAAAATTTTAAAAAGAAGAAATAATATGGCTTACGTTAAATGGTTGGGATTCTCGTCAGAACATAACTCTTGGATTAATATCGACAATACATCACCATAAAAATCATTACAAAATTTATTAATAATTTATTCACTCATCAACCGTTAAAATGTCAATTGCATTAACCTTGAACGGAGACTCTTCATATCTTGTTGCAAACTATTTTCCACCAATCGAACTAAATGAAAACTATGTTTGCGGCTTAATAAGTTTCGATACGTATCACTCAATCCCAAATGTTGATGTCGAAAACAATTTATTTCATATTGGGAATCATGAAATAGAGGTCCCAGTTGGCTCATATGAATTATCAGATATAGCTGAAGTATTAACAAATAAATATCACAATATAAATGCAAAAGGATCGCTTGATGTACGAGCAAATTACAATACTCTGCAAACATGCATAAAAAGTACGTCAGATTCAATTTATTTTAATAAGAAGAAATCAATCGGATCCTTATTAGGTTTTAGTACAAAAGTATTAGAGCCTGGCGTGGAACATTATTCTGATAAGACAATAGATATAACCAAAATTAATACAATAATCGTTGAATGTAACATTGTAGGTGGATCATATATAAATAACATGTCTGCACATATTTTGCATCAGTTTTCACTTAACGTCAGTCCAGGATATAAAATAACTGAGGCTCCAACTAATGTAATATATTTACCTGTAAGTTCGAGAATAATAAATAATCTTATTTTGAAAGTCGTTGATCAAGACGGAAACTTAATAAATTTTCGTGGTGAAAAACTAACAATACGATTGCATTTAAAGCCTATGAGAGAATGATTATATATAATAAAACGGAGTTGCAAAAGCATTCACCATTCATTCTAACCTTATCAACGGAACACGAAACCGGAAAGCTATCGAATTGCAATAAATCAAAGAAACAGAAAAAATAACAAATAAAAGAAATAATACAACAAAAACAAAATATATTTCTTCGTGAGGCTAATAAGGAGTTTTTAAGAAATTTGGGGTTTCATCTAAAAGTAAAAGCGTAAAGATACAGGAACAATGAGTAGTATTATTAACATTTTACAAAAACCGCAATTTGATAACTCAATTGTCAAGAAAGAGTATCACAGCTACACATCATATTTACAATCATTTAAAAATAATGATGAGATTCGTATAACGATTCAAAATCTAGATTTGTATATTTTACCAAGTGAAAGTCTTCTATATATAGAAGGACTTACTACGAAAGATGACTCATCAGTTTCTACATCCATACGACTCTTAAACAATTGTCTGGCACATCTATTTGATGAAATTCGATATAAAATTAATGGTATAGAAATTGTTCGCACACGCCATTTGGGTATTGCAACAGAATTAAAAACTATGTCTCGCTGAATAAATCTGAAAGTGAAAGTCTACTAAATGCTGGATGGTCTCCTTTTAACATTGATGATCTTACGCTTGAAAAATGTTATTTTAATTTTTGTGTACCACTAAAATATTTACTCGGATTTGCTGAAGACTTTAATAAAATTATAGTTAATTCTAAGCATGAATTGGTACTTTCACGATCTAAAGATGATAGACAAGTTCTTAAATCTCAAACGGCAGCTGAAAAAATTAAGTTATCAATTTTAAATATTACTTGGAAAGTACCACACATTTAACTTGCTGATGCGTACAAATTGCAGATGTTTAAAACAATAAACAATCGTCACCCATTAAATATATGTTTTAGGAGTTGGGATATGTACTCCTATCCTTTACTTCCAGAGAGTACAACAGTTTTATGGAATGTTAAGCTAGCTACTGAAAACGAAAGACCGCGTTTTTTATTATTGGGTCTTCGAAATGATGACAACAAGTTTCAACATTGCGATTTAAAAAAAAAATAAAGATACGAAATATTTAAAAAATTCCTCTCAACAAAATTTTCATTTCAAATTATATTCCCTTAAAAATAATAGTGATGAAGGAAAATAACACGACGGCAATACCTAGCATGATGTGCACTTTTACATTGCACTTTGATACATACATAAAATAGCAAGAAGACAAATACCACTTTGGCAACACCTTGCCTGATGTGCACTTTTACATTGATCCTTATGGCACATTTTGGCCCCCGAACCCCACAAACACACTACTAATCACTTTTAATTTTATGCATGTAAAGTTAAAAAAATGTCTTAAAATTTTTTTTTCAATAAGGAATACTATTTTTCATTTATTTTTTCAAATCTTTATTACAATTAATTAGTTTTTATTTATTTGATATGTAAATTTCTCAAGTCATTGCGAAAGTAAAATCAACATAAAAATGTACGGAATTGGTTTCTATAGTATTGCTGAACCAATCGATGGCACTATCGATACTATCGATAGTTAATTTTTTTTGTGACTATCGATGTTTTAATTCTGCCATCGATTAAAACTTGAAAACAATCGATATTTTTTACTCACTATCGATAGTAAGTGATGCACCACTAAAATCAAAAAATGTAAATATGTTGCTTTTCATAAAAAAAAAATAACTGAATGACGGGAAAATTTCTTCCGCTGATATAACTTATTTTTCACACAATTTTTTTGTTTTGTTATTTATTGAACTGAAAAATAAAATTCTATTTGATTTTGTTTTGTTTCGTTTAAAAATATTTTGTTTTGAATTTTTAGTGTAATGTACATTGTACATTATACGAGAACCATACAACTTCGATACTATCGCGATAGTATCCTCGATATATAGATAGTTTTTCTAACTTTCGATAGTCTTGAGTCGATATATCGATAAAGATTTTCAAACTATCGAAAACTTTCGATAGTGCCACTATTGATAGTTTTCCACTTCTAGTATATACATATATCACAATTTTCATACTGGCAGCACACGAAACAAAAACACACAAGGCAGAATTCAAATATGCATACAAAAAAATTTTTAAACGCCTAAACGTATGCCATATTATGCTTTACCACAATATTATATTGCCACACTTGGTGAAAACGATTGGAATCTGAAGCACTGAAATGATATTTGAAAGGAATTTTACGGCCTGTCCCACGATGTCACCAGAAGTCGTTCGATCGAAAACTTTTATTGAAAACAACAAAAAAAAATTCTAATGTTATAATGCGTTTTTTATAGAATTACTCTATTCAGGCTTCCAAGGTCATTCAAAGTGATTTAAATGCAAATAAAAGACAATTTTATTTCATTTTTTATATCCGAAACGTCGGGACGTTTGGATTGGGATTTTCCAACATCTTCAGGGATACTATTTTTATTGAAATCTGGTAACATTAATAAATAAAAGAACAAATTTAATGCAATAACAACAATAATAATAAAACAATTAATGTTTTGCTTTAACTTACATATACTATCTTCTAATAAAATTTGCATTTAAGTTTTTAAAAATGTCATTTTACGCGACGTGACAACATACAATATAAAACACATAATTTAAAAATAATTGCAAAAATAATCAAAAAATTGTAAATATCACAGTGTAAAGCTTTTCTTAACGTTCTAATATCACAGTTGGAATTACACTAAAACTTAAATTAATACGATGCTATAAGTAGCATTAGTTTTGTCTTTGTCAGTCTTGTTGTTCATTGCTATGTCCATTTTTTGTTGAATACTTAAGGCCCAACTATAATATGAATAAGCTGGCTTAAGCTAATGTCAGAATTGAACGATAAGTCTGTCAAATGCTTAAACAATTCAGATGTGACTTTTATGTGGCCACAATGTACTTACATGCACTTAAGTATTCTTTAGCCACAGCTGCACATCTAGGTATTGTCAATAATTTTGTATTAATTTTATTTCTTCTCATAACTCATAAATGAATGCAATTCAATCAAACTAACTTGAAAGAATGTCCTAATCTATTAAAAATTCACATATAAATATATCCATCACCTTATTACTTGTTTTATTTGTTTTGGCTACTAAAAAGTACAACAGTGAAGATACATAAGTAAATACATGTGTATGTGTGTATATGGGTATTGTAAAACAAACAATGAAAATAAAAGTTTTGCTTTATTTTTCGAGTTTAAAATAAGAAACAATAAAAAAATATTTAAAATCAATGAATATTTTCTGCTGCTACTTGTTTGAGTTTAAAAAATGCACAAACAGTTGTTTCCTTACGGAATGTGCGTTCACTTTGGCACTTTACTTAAGCAAATGACATTTGACGAAACTTGACGAAAAGTTTGTTAAGTACATTATAGTTTGCCACATGAGTTTTATATGTAACCGCGCAGTTGCTTAAGCTAGCTTATTCATATTATAGTTGGGCCTTTAAGGTTTCCAAAGTGTATCTTTTGTTATATTTTCTCTCTTTGTGCAGTATTTTCACATTTTCCAGATCAGCTGTGTGAGAATAATCCAAACAATGTTGAGCTAATGCAGTAGATTGTCGTCCTTTTTTAATATCAGTTTCATGTTCAGCTACTTTTATGCCCAAGTTCCTTTTTGTTGTCCCGATGTAAGCTTGTCCACAGCTTTCATGTACGTTGCCACTACATTTGATTTCATATACTACATTGCTTTGATCTTTTTTATTTATTTTTGTTTTTAGATTTGTGAACAGTGTTTTTGTTGTTTTGTTTGGTTTGTGTGCAAATATAATTCCTCCTTCATTAATTATCTCTTTTATTTTATTATTCTCAGTGAGCTTTGGAATATACGATAAGCTTACATATTTAGTGTTGCCAGATGTTGTTTTCGTGTTATTATTTTTTGTTTCATTATGTATTGATTTTTCTATAAGGCTATTGATCAAGTATGTCGGATAATTATTGTTTCTAAGTATTTCTATGATTATTTTAATATTTTTATCTTTGAATTTGTTATGATTTATATGTAACACTTTATTAATAAAGTCTGAAATTGTATTTATCTTGTGTTTAATTGGCTGTGTTGAATTATAATTTATTATTCTGCCTGACGATATTTGTTTCATGTACCAATCTGTTATAATTCTGTTCTTGTGTCTAATTATTCTCATGTCAAGGTAAGGTAGCGAATTGTTTATTTCCTTTTAAATTGTAAATTTTATTTTGTTGTGATAATTGTTAAAAGCCTCCATTATGATTTTTTCGTCCTTTCTTTTTACAATGGCAAATAAGTCATCTACATATTTTGTTAATAGTTTGATTTCTATATTTTTATCCCTTAGTTCATTCGTTGTTTTATCTAAAAGAGTATCTAACACAATGTCGGCAATAGTTGGAATTAGAGGGTTTCCCATTGGCATTCCATATGTTTGATTATATATTGTGCCTTCATATATGAAATAATTGTTTTCGTTTAAACAAAATTGTAGCAGTTTTAAAAATTGCGTTTTCGGTATTTTGGTGTGATTTTTTAAATTTTCCCATTTCTCCATAATATTTCTTATAGCTAAATGTATCGGTATGTTAGTAAATAACGATACCACGTCCAATGATACAAAGATTTCGTCATCGTCCAAAATAATATCTTCTAATCTTGTTTTAAGCTCTATTGAATTTTTTATGTTAAATTTTGTTGATATCACATTCTTCAAAATAACTCCCACATATTTAGACAGATTGTAGCATGGTACTTCCATAGACGATGATATTGGCCGTAAAGGCACGTCTGGCTTGTGGATCTTGGGCAAGCCGTATAGTCTCGGTGCTGTAGCGTGATCCGAAAACAGTTTAGATTTTTCAAATCGGGTGATATATTCTTGTTTGTAAAGATCCATTATTAATTTGTTGTTTTTTCGCTGGAGATTCTGTGTGGGGTCTGTACGTAGTGCTTTATACGTTGTTTTATTTTCTAGAAGTTTGTTCATCCCTCTCTTATAATCCTCTCTATACATAATCACAGTTTTATTTCCTTTGTCAGATTTAAGTATAACTATATTTTCCTTATGTCTACGTAATAGTCGTTTGGTGTCTTCATATATGTTGAGTATAAATTTTTCTTTTGGGTTGTTTTTTGAAGTCCTCTTGTATGTTAGTATTCTATTTGTTATCCTGGATCTTATAACATCTTTTGCTTTATCATTTGTAATTGTTTGTACCCATTGCTCTAGATCAGCTACCAAATTTATCGTTGAAAAATTTTCCTTATTAACTGGTAAAGAAAATTTTTTTTGACCCTAAAGAGAGTAACCATATATTTCGCGTAAAATGACATTTTTAAGAACTTAAATGCAAATTTTATTAGAAGATAGTATATGTAAGTTAAAGCAAAACATTAATTGTTTTATTATTATTGTTGTTATTGCATTAAATTTGTTCTTTTATTTATTAATGTTACCAGATTTCAATAAAAATAGTATCCCTGAAGATGTTGGAAAATCCCAACGAAACGTCGGATATAAAAAATGAAATAAAATTGTCTTTTATTTGCATTTGAATCAATTTGAATGACCTTGGAAGCCTGAATAGAGTAATTCTATAAAAAACCCATTATAATTTAAACAAAAAGGTCGAACAATTATTTATATATTCTAATGTAATTGTTGTTTGCAATATAAGTTGTCGATCGAACGATTTCTGGCGACATCGTTCGACAGGCTGTTAAACATGGAATCAGCACTATTCCGAACAGAATCTGTGACACGGCTGAATATATCATTACACAACTGTTGTTCTGGTTATATGTGGTTACATATGAAATAAAAATCATAAGAATGTTTCTCATATATACATTTTTAAGTTTATTAATTAATAGCATTCATTGGTATAGCCATAAATTTTTTCAAGGGGGTCATTATGACACGCAATTTTTAATAATTCTAGGGGAGCCACAGCAATTCTTGGTGGCAATGCACCTCCAGAACGGCCTTTCTACGCTTATGATCACATTTGATTTTCGAGAATTTATACTGCAAACAATAACTAAATATAAAAATTTATTTTTATTTCCAATATAATTTTTTTCTATAATCTAAACCAAAACGGACGTAGATATCCGTGGATCGATTACTACAACCATAATAAGGCTGAAAATGTCGAAAAATTAAAACAAAAAATTAAAAAAATTAAAAATTAAACATAATAACTAGTGTTATTATGTTATAAACTTTCATTTAAACAAATGAGAAGCTCAACAACAAATAACAAAGTTGAAACAAGAACTCAATAACCAACATGTGTTTTTATTTTTTACTTTACCATTGGCTGACTTTTTTCAGCTTCAAATTGTAGTCGTAAGAGTATGTAAAAAGAAAATAAATGTAAATAACAACAACAGTTATTTAAGAACAGAGTGTTGCCACACAAGTATTTTTTTGACCAGGTGCAGTCAATTTAATAATTAGTTGTTTCTTATGGGAATTGTTAAAATTTAAGTTTAAAATTTTTTAAACGCACTAATAATCCCAAATTAATATTTTACTTATTATGTAAAATATTTTTTTGATTAAAAATACATTAAAATTGATTATTGAGGGGTTTAGCTGTTGTTGTTATTTACATTTATTTTCTTTTTACATACTCTTACGACTACAATTTGAAGCTGAAAAAAAGTCAGCCAATGTAGCAATGGTAAAGTAAGAAAATAAAAAACATGTTGATTATATTTTCTTGTTTCAACTTTGTTATTTGTTGTTGAGCTTCTCATTTGTTTAAATGAAAGTTTATAACATAATTACTCTAGTTGTTCTAAGAAACTTTGAGTAAAGGTTCCCTGATGATCTGTATTAGCAACAGTGAAATGCGCATAGGATCCAGATAAACTCCTCAATAATCAATTTCAATGTATTTTTAATACAAAAAAAAATATTTTATTTAATAAGTAGAATATTAATTTGGGATTATTAGTGCGTTTAAAAAAATTTTAAACTTAAATTTTAACAATTCCCATAAAAAACACTAATGAAAATTTTTTACTGTGTATGGTCTTTCGAAACAGACATCTATATAATTAATAGGCGAACATGTTTTTTGTAATCCCTTTTACGCTGGTAGCACTGCACCGATTTTAAAAAGATTTATATGGTTTTAAAGGATTTTTTATACAGATGTGCAGAATTTATATTTTATTGAAATCGGTTTAGTATTTTGGGAGCTATAAGCGTTTAAAGTTGCTACTACTACATGCAAACATATTACACACGCATTTATAAGCTTACAAGTAAAAAACCCTCTAGTCAGCCTGGAACCATATGTCTCTATGTCAATACTCTTTCTACAGTGACAATTGCACTAGTTAAAATGTCGACAACTTTGCTTTTTTGCTCGAGTAGAGATACGTTAGAGATAACAGTTCTAGTGTATAAATGGTGATATTGTCAATGAACACGTCAATAGTTTGTATTGTAGAAGGGTATCAAACTAGTCAACTGTAGCAATAAGAAATAGTTTGATTTTGTTAAAACCGTCGTAGGTAGGTGTGGCTTGCTTCGCCAGGAGGCAAAACTGCAAGTGATTTCTGCCTCAGGACTGCCTCTCCGGGCAGTGGTGACAGCGTGGTTTCCACCACCCGTCAGATCGATGGAAACCATACTGTCGGTACTCGAGGCTCAGAACTGGCCTCTCAGGATATGGGTCACAAGTAGACGTGGCTCTTATTCAAGAACCCTGGATTAATAAAAATAGAGTTTACGGATTAAGAGTCATGTGTCAGCCAAATTGTATGTTGCTGTTAATGAGGATTAGATAAGAAATTGCATTTTAGCAAGGGAGGAGCAAAAATTAAGAAGGAAATTGTGCTTGCATCGGCTTATATTCCCTATGATGCTGTTGATCATCTGAGGGCTGTTGTGCACAAGCTGACAGAGTTTGCAAGTATGAGAGGGGTTTCATTGGCGCAACATAGTCAGTGGGGGAGCAACAACATTAACAAAAGAGGTGAGTTAGTGTTTGATTTTATTGCTTCTACCGATATGCTCATTTACAACAAATGTAATGTACCCACGTTCAGGAATAGGGATACGGCAGAGGTTATTGACATAACACTAACTAACAGAGACAGGAACCTGGTACACAACTGGAAGGAATATAAAGACTGCACGTTTTCAAACTACAGTAGGATATCATTCAGTCTTAATCTTGCAGGGGAAAGGCTGACCTATAAAGGAATCAGAGAAAGACTAACTAGGAGACCTGTAGGGCCACTGTTATTTTTATTAGAGAAAGGGTCAGTCAGAAGGGTATGGATATACAAAGAGGAGTGAAAGAGGATGTGGAATATTTCACTAACACTTGTAGGGAACGTTATTAACACTCCTGCCCATTGGTTTTCCCGGGCCAAGAAGAGCAGCCTTGGTGGTGGACCAAAGATCTGAGGACCTTGGAAAGAAGATTGTTCAATGGGGCAAAACTCACAGCAGTATGAGTAACTTTCTGTTATGATGGATACTCACTTTCTGGCTGTAGGGAAGTAAGAGAAGAGGCAAAGATGGAGGTTAATTTGAATTACTTTTCGGAACGGGAATAAGGGAGAGCAATAGACGACATGTGACGTTGGAAATAGCAACACAGGTAATAAATACATTTGAACCAAATGGTATTTTTCAGGTCCCTGACCGCGTACTACTGCCTCTGGTAGGTATCTTTAAGATATGCTTAAGCAGAAAGTTTAAACCGTAAGGCTGAAGAGCGGTTAGGGTCATTTTCATACCCAAAGAAGGTATGGCAAGCCATGAAAGATTTCAGGCCAATCAGTCTTCCGTCGTTTCTTTTGAAAACATTAAAATGACTGATTGATCTGCATCAATGGAAAACAATTAATACCTGCGTCATCGTCATCTTCCTATCGAAAAGGCAGGTCTGCTTAGTTTGCACTTCACGATGTAGTTGGTGTTATAGAGAGAGAACTGCAGCACAAAGATTAGACACTGACTGCATTCTTATACATTGAGAAAGCCTTTGACAATATAAGTACAGAGTCTATTAGGGACTCGCTGGGGATGACGTTTTACTAATAACTGGAAAGTTTCTCACTATCAGTGAAGTCATGCAGTCAGCGTTGGGCAATTTATCATTCTGGGACAGCAGCAAAGGACTGGAAGTCAACCCAAAGAAAACGGAGCTAGTCTTCTTTACCAGGATATGCAATAGAAAGCTTTGCATTGCCCAAAATATATAGCTGGGTGTTTACCTAGATAGCAAGCTTTCTGGGAAAAGGAACACGTAGGAAATGCTTAAGAAAGAGGCTCAATGTCTACTACGCATGCAAGAACCCCATAGGAAAAAACTGGGGTCTGTAACCGAAGATAGTAAACTGGATTTATATATCGGTTGTCAGGCAGGTTATTTCAGGTTAGGGTCGATTGTAGAATCTCGAGGTCTATTTGGCCAATACTTGACTCAGGAAGATCAGAACTGCTACTGTACATGAATAGGAAGTAGATGCAAATTATGATAGGCGCATTTACTGGTCACTGTTGGTCAGACCAAGAACCAACATTTGGGAAATTAGCACTAAAGATTTCAGTAGGATCTGCGGGGATGAGGAGGAACCAGAAACCATTGAACATATTATCTGTCACTGGCCGAAGCTTCAACGTCATAGGATGGGATAGCTGAGCAGTCATTTCCATGAGATCATTACTGATATCGGGAAGTGTAAAGTAGAGGATATCAGGGGCTTCATCATGGAAATTTAGTTGCTTAATGACGGATAAAAGGGTCACTTCTGGGTACAAATGGGAGGTAAATATTATTATTAATGGGCAATAGAAAGAAATCATAATGGACACAATTGGGTTTCCGAGTGCAGGTACGTTTTTGGCACCACCCTTCCTAACCTGAACTTTATATTATAAAAAATACCATAAATTAAAGAAAATTTAAATACATAAATAGTATTTGCATAAAAATAATTAAGAAAAAATCCTGGGATTTAATTTTACAAATCCAGGGATTCGGAATTCGCTAAAAGACGTTTGTCGTTTGCCATTCCTAATGTACATATATTTTTATCCTCCGATTATGCTTTGAAAAGACACACAAATATATGTACATATGTACATACATATGTTAATACTACTATTATTATTTATTTCTTGTTTATTTATGATATGATTCATATTTTACTCACAAAATAATAGTACTTTGAGTTACATAAATAATAAAATAACGGGTAACAAAATTATTTACATAGTATATAAATTTTAAGATAAAGCAGTAATATAATTATAAGCAAAAGAGAAACATTATATATGAAGACATATGTATGTATGTCCCCCCTAGAGCGTTACGTAATATATGAACAGCCCCTAGGTTGTCAAATGTATTTTACACGCAAACGTACACGTGAATACATACAAAACACAACTGACGAGAGTCAGTCAGAACAAAAGCAAATTAATCAGATACATTTTTCAAAACAAAAAGTTTATTTTTTCAAAGAAAAATTAATGAAACTTGACATTTAACTGCTATGTTTCCATGTTTTATTAGATTAAAAAAAAACGTTCTTGTGAGCAAAAATGTAGTACTCTAAACCGAGAACTCGCCATACAAAAATCAGCAGCGATATCAGCAGGTTTGTCAGCGCTACTTTTAATTTACAATAGTAAAAACCTGCTTTATTTGAAGCAAAATTTTTGCTGGGTAATCATGAATTGTACTAGATACTTGGTGGATAGTTTTACGTTTTCAAAATCAAGTAGAAGTCCGCAGAAAGTATGTCGCCGCATAGCTTCCTCAATATATGAAAGATTGCTACATGTGAGAATTACTAGTGCTTGGAATCCCCTTCCCATATATCTAAAATTGTCCTCGCTCTCAAATGATACCTGTAAAAGCAAGTTAAATTTTTTTTCTCTGTTTCAACACTATGACTGCTGCAATTAATATCCTATTTTGCTGTTATCTGTTTTTGTAAGGAAATTTTTATAGTACATAAAACATACACTCTCCCAATATTAGTAACGCAACAATATTACAACAAAACAATTACAAAAAAAGATATACAATTGAGATGCTACATATAATTAACACACCCACGAACATACGAATGAACTACAAGACAGACACAGAAAAGTGCGCGCATGCATATAAACATATATTATCAAAATATAAACAAAAAAGCTTTTAGTTTACTGTGAACCTTTATTAGAGTAAGACAATTTTTGTGCTTTATTTTTAATGTTTTTGTTTTTGCTTTTAGAATTATTATTTATAAATAATGTTAATATGTTTTTTTTGCATTTGTTGTTTTTTATAACAGTTTTTCCTGAGGAAGAGCATCGAAGGTGTTCGAAATATCGAAAGAAAATTAAATAAAATATCTACAAGACTAAAAATACATATTTAATAAAACAAAAAAGAGTTTTATTTAAATAAATGGTATGACCTTGAGCCTGGAGAAAATGGTAAATATTTACGAATTTTAAGGTCGAAGAAATTAGTTAACATATAAAAAATATTATGAAAACAACAGTGAAATGTGTTTAGGAACAAGATTGTGTGCCCCTCTAATTTTAAGGCAAATATCTATTGAAAATGTAATGTTGTAGAAGAGATAAAAATTAAGAAAAGGAGAATTGCATATCTTTTGTAATTTACATGATTTTGACTCATTTGATATCCCAACAATCTGTATGCTTAAGCGGGTTAAAAATGTTCTCTTTTAGAAAATGAAATATAATTCGCCATGGCAACCTTTATTGATCCAAGATATAATTTTTTTGTTTCACGCCCATATTAGATTGATTTGAAGATGGCCAAACGGAGTCATCTTTAAGCTCTCTGAAATACACAACCACTTCACTTATAGAAACTAGTGAAAGCGACCGGAAGGCTAATGCCAATTCTCGTCTTTATGTTTGAAATATTGCTCAGTCATCAATACGGAAAACTATAGCAGATTATTTGGCAAGAAACGCATAGCAAAAAAAAAATAAAAAATGATTTTTTTAATTATTACAAACTAATATTTGTGTGCCATTCATTTAAATTTCGTTTTGATTTATGAATTTCTTTATATATTTTTTTAAACGAATACGAATATCTAGAAACGGTCGAATGTTTTGGAATTCCAATACACATCACTAATACGTACATACAGTTTAGGAATAAGCTCTCTATAAAACCATAATTTTTGGAGTTTGAGGACACTTGGGAAGAAATTTAAAAAATAATTTCGCCAATATATGGAGTACGTGCATACGTAAGCTTATTTAATTTTTGTCTATGCACTGTGCTAGTCTAACAAATGAATTCAAAACAATGAATTAAATTTAATTTTTTATAATAAAAACTTTAACTCCTGGGAGGGGAGGGTTCTCAGTTTTGTTACGATCTGTTACTAAGGGGGGAGGGGGTCAAAAATCGGGGAAAACAGCGTTACGTAATATATGGACAGCCCCTAGATGAGAAAAATCTTCTAATGCATATGAATATGTACATGCCATAATATGAGTACATATATAATATTAGATGCGTGTAGATAAGCTAACTTTCTGGCTTTAAAACATGCATTGTTGTGGCGCTATTAAATAACTTTTTTCCTGTAGTTTGCTTTATATACGTTCACTCATATTTTAAAGCGAATTATGATGCGCTTTATCGCCCTATTGCTTCAAAAACATGAAAATTTTTTAAGTTTAAAATTTTTTAAACGCATTTTAACTTTGTTATTTGTTGTTGAGCTTCTCACTTGTTTAAATGAAAGTTTATAACATAATAACTCTAGTTGTTCTAAGAAACTTTGGGTAAAGGTTCCCTGATGATCTGCATTAGCAACAGTGAAATGCGCATAGGATCCAGCTAAACCCCTCAATAATCAATTTCAATGTATTTTTAATAATAAAAATATTTTACTTAATAAGTAAAATATTAATTTGGGATTATTAGTGCGTTTAAAAAATTTTAAACTTAAATTTCAACAATTCCCTTAAAAAAACACTAATTATTAAATTGACTGCACCTGGTCAAAAAAATATTTATGTGGCAACACTCTATACTTAAATAGCTGTTGTTGTTATTTACATTTATTTTCTTTTTATATACTCTTACGAATACAATTTCAAGCTGAAAAAAGTCAGCCAATGTATTAATGGTAAAGTAAGAAAATAAAAAAATGCAGTAAAGTGCGACCCTGACTCGCGCACGAAGGGTTCCGTGCGAACACTAAATATGTAATTTAATACATATTTCAGCTATATAATATATAGTTTTGGCATTTTTTTTTTTTTTGGTTTTTGGCGTTTTTTCAATTTGGCGATTTTTTTTCATTTCTGTGATTTTTTTTAGTTTTGGCACCTTTTTCGCGTTTTGGCGCTTTTTTCGGTTTTGGCGTGTTTCCAATTTGGTGATTTTTTTTAATTTTGGCGATTTTTTTTTTTCATAAAAACAATTATTTTGATTTTGGCGCCTTTTTCGCGTTTTGGTGTTTTTTTTTTAATTTTTGGCGATTTTTTTTTTTTTTTTGGTTTGGCGATTTTATAATTTTTGGGTTTTTTTGTTTTACCGGTTTTGAAAATTTCAAGTGTTTGCCTCTTACAGTTTCCAAGATATAGCAAGTTGTCAAAATTACACAGTCAAAATTGCATTAACAGTGTAGCGAAAACAATAGGGTTCCTTTTCACCTTTGGTGTGCGGAACCCTAAAAACATGTTGATTATTGAGTTCTTGTTTCAACTTTGTTATTTATTGTTGAGCTTCTCATTTGTTTAAATGAAAGTTTATAACATAATAACTCTAGTTGTTCTAAAAAACTTTGGGTAAAGGTTCCCTGATGATCTGCATTAGCAACAGTGAAATGCGCATAGGATCCAGCTAAACCCCTCAATAATCAATTTCAATGTATTTTTAATAAAAAAGAATGTTTTACTTAATAATTAAAATATTAATTTGAGATTATTAGTGCGTTTAAAAAATTTTAAAATTAAATTTCAACAATTCCCATAACAAAACACTAATGAAAATTTTTTACTGTGTATGGTCTTTCGAAACAGACATCTATATAATTAATAGGCGAACATGTTTTTTGTAATCCCTCTTACGCTGGTAGCACTGCACCGATTTTAAAAAGATTTATATGGTTTTAAAGGATTTTTTATACAGATGTGCAGAATTTATATTTTATTGAAATCGGTTTAGTATTTTGGGAGCTATAAGCGTTTAAAGTTGCTACTACTACATGCAAACATATTACACACGCATTTATTAGCTTACAAGTAAAAAACCCTCTAGTCAGCCTGGAACCATATGTCTCTATGTCAATACTCTTTCTACAGTGACAATTGCACTAGTTAAAATGTCGACAACTTTCCTTTTTTGCTCGAGTAGAGATACGTTAGAGATAACAGTTCTAGTGTATAAATGGTGATATTGTCAATGAACACGTCAATAGTTTGTTTTTTTTTATTATGCTGTGCAATAATATTAAATAAATATATAAAGGGTGTTCCAACAAGAACGCAAGATTTAAATTTTAAATTAAACACAGATATTTAAAAAAAAATTGTGAAACTTTATTATATCGTAAAGTAGACAAAATGAGGTTATGTGTGGAACAGCAAATCGGGCAGATGGCCGCCGCGGCTTTGCTGGCACACACGTGATCTTTTAATGAAATTTTCAATGGCCGTTTAGCATAAATTCTGCGGTATTTCATTAATGCAGCGTCCGATTTCCTCTTTTAAGGCTTGAGTCGTCGTCGGCTTATTCGCGTAAGCCATCGACTTCAAAAAACCCCAAAGAAAAAGGTTAATGGTGTTAAATCGCACGATCTAGACGGCCAATTCTGGTCTCCAAAACGCGAAATAACACGACCGGGAAATGACTGATGTAGCAATTGAATTGTTTCTCTGGCTGTATGACATGTGGCGCCGTCTTGTTTAAACCACATGCCCTCCATATTCATTTCTTCAATTCTAGGCACGAAAAAAGTGGTTATCATTTCACGATACCGAACACAATTGACTGTTTTCGCTTGACCTGCGTTTGAGCGACATCATCACGTGCAGCTGCGACATTTTCGGTCGATCGACCTGGTCGAAGGCGTGTTGTTGTCTTTACATCACTAACAGACCCAGTTTTCGCAAATTTATCCATTAATGTGTTTACAGTTGACTCTTTTGGAGCATTATTGTGACCCCAAATTGATCGCAAATTTGCGAACTGTAGCCTAAAAACTTTCACCATTTTGATAAAACAATTTCACAATGAGAATGCGTTGTTCATTCGTGTAGCGCTCCATTTTTACTAACCTCGTACCTTCTACTAGCAAACAATAACAATTGTTCAAATGTCAAACAATGACACTTCGAATGGCGCCAAATTTAAATCTTGCTTCTTGTTGGGACACCCTTTATATAGACGAGGGTCACTAAAATCTACTAGTGAATTTTTAGTTCAAATATCTCCATATGGTCGTAAAAGAATAGTGCTAAAGTCTAATGGTAGATTTTCAATGACAATCCTATGTTATATGTCAATAGGCGATTACATTGGCTGGGGTACACCTAATTAGTAGCACTATTGACAATGTCACTAGAAAATCACTATAATGTTACTATTGACAACGAGCGAGGAAATATCGATATTGTGTACTAGACCCCCTAAACTTTACTAATGAATCTTTATTGTCAATGTCTCCATGTGGTCCCAAAAGAACTACTTAGTCAGTAGTGATACAGTCTAGTGGTGCATTTTTAATGACAAGCTAATGTTAAATATCAATAGATGATTACATTGGCTGGGGTACACCTGGTCAGTAGTACTATTGACAATGTCACAAGTAAATCACTACAATTTCACTATTCGCACTTTCTGCAGGGAAGAAACAAAACGTGAGTGTGTGTGGGTTTGTAGTATTTCTCTTGATCTAACAATTTTTTTCTCTTATTTGTTGCTGTATGAAAGCCATAATACTTAAAGGAAGAGAGTTGAATAAATTGAATTAACTTGGTTAAAGGGATTTTGTTTATGTTTTTTTAATTTCATGTATTATTTAATTATGTTTTCATATGTATGTAAGTTTGTGTGTGACTATGTTTTAATGAGTTTTTTATGAAGTTTAGATACATTTCCTTTGAATTTTAAATTATTTACATTTTGTTTCTAGAATACGGACGAGTGTGTCGTCCGTTTGGTATATCTAGTAATATTCTTAACTTAATGAAATTTTCAAATGAAAAGCCAACAAAATCTATAACATAAACAGAGACATGAGTTCTAATTTTCTATCTATATACAAATCTAAGGGTGGCATTCACTTTAGAGCATGCATGAACAATATATTTCAAAAAATTAAATTATCCAGAATAACAACAAAACACTTCATTTCCTCAACAAATTTCAAATCAACACCATTAAGAGATAAACTAAAATCTTCAGCATTACACCCGAATCACATGGCTGTGTTTTTATCTGGATTAATATTCAATTCAGTATCAACCATCCATTGCGATATCTGGCCCAAGTCAAAATTTATTTTGTTCCTCAAGACATCTAAATACTGCGAAGAAAATACAATTTTAATATCGTCAGCGTATACATAAGGCTCACCAGAAGTTTCATCAAATAAACCAATTAAATCATTCAAGTATGCCATAAATGACAATGGACCAATTACCGACACCTGTAAGACATCACTAGTGGCCTCCAGCTCATGTGATTTTTTATTTCCTGCTACTACATACTGCAACCTACTTGAGAGATACGACTGCACCAGTTTGCGTAACCATATCAAAGGCCTTGGAAAGATCCAATGAAATCAATACACTGTAATTTTTCTCATTTATATTACGTCTTATTGATTCTGTTAATCTGGCCAGTAGTGTCGCATTACTATGATTCCGCCTGAATCCTGACTGATTCGGATGAAACAAGTTGTTCCCATCTATGTAGTCTATCATCTGGTGCTTCATTATATGCTCTACAATTTTGGATAAAATAGGCACAATAGAGATAGGTCTTAAATTGTTCAACAAATTTGAAATTCTCTTCTTACTTATAGGTATAACACGTGTTATTTTCTAAATCTTTGGATAACTGGACGTTAGAAAAATAGTGTTAATGATGTGGGTTAATGAGGAAAGAAATGTATGGATATATTGTCTTAATGAATTTTAGAGGCAGTCCATCATGACCTGATGCATTTGAACGTATTTTAGAAAGAGCCAAGTAAACCTCGTGCTCTTGTACTGGACGAAAAGAGAAAGTATTATCTGCGGCATAGCTTAATTCAGGAATAGATACATTTTGCGGGTCTATCGACGGATTAAATATGAAAAAACTATTCACCTCATTTAGATCAATATTTTCAAAACAACCTCTACCCACCACACACCCTTTATTTCTTAATAAGCCCAACATTTGCTTAGTATCCAATAGAATTGTGCCATTTAGTTCATTTCAGTGACCGGTCATTTTAGTTCATTATTTGTAAATGAACTAGTTCGATCATTTAGTTCAATCGCTCTTTTTAGTTCAATGAACTAGTTAGGTCTTTTTAGTTCACTGTTTTTACATCTACAATTCTACATGCTTATCTATTAGACTTGTGGTGTTTGACAATATTAAAAACACAAATTCTGTGATCAAAATACTTTATGAAAACTAAAATTAATTAATAAATAAATTTGCTTTATAAAAAATCTCATAAATCTAAAATATTTTTTGTGAATAGTTTAGTAAAGTGTTTACTTGTGTTTTCTTGTTTATTGCATTTTTGGTAGTAGCCAGCGATGAACCAGAACTAAATATACGTACATACATACATACATATGGATGAGTATAGAAGATAAACACACAAACAGTAAAAAAGTAAAGCAAAACGTTGTCTTAGTTCATTTTGTGTATTAGTTCTTAGTTCAAAAAATGAACTAGTTCAAAAATTGAACTAGTGACCGTAAAACAATTGAACTAGTTCACTTAGTTCAAAGTACTGAATCGTTCATTTGAACTAGTTCGTTCATGAACTACATAAGACTAGTATCCAAATTATTAAAACTTTGCGAGCATGTCACTCTTCTTGCACGTCGTATAATATTTTAATTCTATCTCTTACGCCAAGAGAAATATTATATGTAATATTATAGGAGTTAAACCACTCATTATCATTCTTGTTACATACTTTAAATATTTTAATTGGAACTAAATCATGTAACCTAAGCACATTAGTCATTAGGGTAGAAAGTTGTGTATCAACATCATTACAACATGATCGTAGTTGAATGACAACGCAAGTAAATTTAATACATCGAGATCAATAGCGGCATAATGAAATTACACATTACCATCAGAACTACTTGCCATATAATGACTTAGTTCTCTGATTACCAAATTTTATTACTCGCTTACAAATCGCATTATAATGTACATGTACAAGTTTTACAAGCTGCTAAGTCCCTATTTACCCTATGCAAGTCTTATTGCTAAGCTGATTAGTTTATTAGGTGAAAGAGACGGGGGGAAAAGAAGTGTTTCTATACCCCTCGTCTCTCTCTCCTAATAAACTAATCAGCTTAGCAATAAGACTTGCATAGTGTGATTTGGGACTAAATGAGCAGAATGATTCTTTTAATTAAATCGATTACGTGAACAAGTTGCCAAATAAAAAAGTAAGTACTTCTCCAGAATCGATTATTTTAGTCTCACGCCTTACTTACTATTAATTTCTGGACTATCATTAATTTGAAAGTCCAGTAAGGAATAGCTTCCACCAAAAATGCTTAATTCCAAACTCGATTTCCTTTTTTGAAATTTTTTGCTGAGGTATCCCACAAAAGTTTCACCCAAACGAAAAGGGAATTCGAAAGCAGGAAAAATAAAGGCATGTCTGCTGATAGCTAGACATTGCTTCAATAAAAAGAAATCAAGTAACGATGTACTGCTAGTTCATATGTCAAAATAAGTAGGTAAGCATTTATGAGCGTAACTTAGATCCAATATGTGGCACATTTCCGATATTAAAGCTGATTTGGGTGTATTGAACATATTGTTATTAAGATCACCAGACATGATTGTCTTCTCATACTTGATGAATAAATCTCCAATAGATTCTTTTAACAATCCAATATCACCAGTAGGTAAGTAAACTTCAGCAGCAAGGACAATACAAGAACCAAGTTCAATTTCAATGAAAATATGTTCACAAAATGGAGAATCTACTGATTTCAGTACGACCTATAATATAATCTCTCACTTGTTTTTTTGTCTGTTATACCTAATTTACATTAAGCATTTTAATTTTCATGAAATCAGTTGTATGAAAATTTTTATTTGTCAGTAGGAGGCCTGGAGAAGCATCTTATACAGTAAAAGTTGACAAAAATGCACTAGAGATTTATTCTACGTCCTTTTTTAGATAAAATTATCTTCTATAGCGCTGCAATTAGCAAATAGGAAAAGTTGCTTAATATAAATCTGGTATTACTTTGTTAGCAGTGCACATTTTATATATGAGCTTTTACTTATTTTTTTAATACATATATTTATTTATTGTATCTTCAAATCTGAACTAACAATAAGTATTCAAATCTTAAATCTAAATATAATTAATTAGGCCCGCCCAGTGTCAAACTAAGTGATAGTTACTAATAATGCATAAGTCGTGATAAGCAAGAACAAAAGCATTATCAATCAGTTTCCTCTGGAGTGTTGAGTATAAGGGCCCTTGAATTCCTCTTTTTTAAGCGGATGTGTCCAGTAAAATTCAAGATATTAGGAGCAAGGGGATTAGGATGTGACTCGAGTTTAGTTTAGTATTTGCCTTCGTATTTTGCAATTTTTTCAGTCACTAGTGGCATATTAAATCACGATGTAAATTTGAATTTTTGATGTACCATGGAGCCGATGTTATAAGTCTTAAAATCTTGTTTTGCCTTCGTTGGATTCTCTCGACATTGGATGCTGAAGCAGTGTTTCATAACTGTATTCCGTAGCACCATGTTGGTTTAAAAATCGACTTGTATATCAAATGTTTCCTGAGAGTGTTGAATTTCGGCCAATCAGCCAATGTATCTGAGTTAATTTCAGTTTCAATTATGTTAGCTTTGAGTCAATATGGGGTTTTTATGTAAGCCGTCGATTAATAATATACACTGAACCAAAAAAGTACATAAAAACAATGAAAAAGTTCATTGTTTCTATGAACTTTTGTCTTAATTTTGACCTAAGACAAAGGTACATTGAATGAATGAACTACCGTTCATTGAAAAATTTACATTTTTAAAATCAATGTATAAGTTCATTGGCACAATGAAACAGTTCATTATTTTAATGAACTTTTGCATTGAGTTAAGTGAAACTATAATTTGAAGCAATTTACTAATACATTGTTTCAATGAACTTTTGCATTGATTTCAATGCACCTATACGTTGACCCAATGAACGCATAAATTTTTTCAATGAACTTTTACATTGATTTCAATGCACCTATAAGTTGACCCAATGAACGCATACATTATCTCAATGAACTTTTACATTGACTTTAATGCATCGATACGTTGACCCAATGAACACATACATTATCTCAATGAACTTTTACGTTGACTTTCATGCACATTATATGTTGCACATAAATGTTGCAGGAAAAGCCGTGTAAAAAATAATCGATATTTGTTTATTTATTTTGTTTATTTTATTTATTTCTTTATTTTTATTTATTAATAGTAAATATATATACAAATTGTATATAAATTTATTTTATTATTTAATTATTCTTATTTATTGCAAAAGGAACAGACAAAATTCTTTGAAAAAAAAAGGATTGTATACTTTTGTTGTCGATACATATGTATCTACTATTTTTCGCGCAGTTGCTCAGTTATTATGCTCACTTTTGAAGAAGTCTTGCTTGTATCTTTCATATTATAAACATAATTTTCAATAAAATTCCAAAATTGCTCACAAGCTGAAGGATATTTTAAATTAAATAAGTAAAAGCATTTAAAACAAATATCCAAAGCTCATAAGAAACTGGGAAACTGAAAAGATATTCCATCTAAATAAACAAAAAAGTTTTCAAAGGATGTCAAGTCCTCTCTTCCAATAGCCAATATGAATGGTTGGACATATCCAGGCGTAGACGATAGCTTATGTATGTGATCAAGTACGTGCTGTGTGCTGTTACCAATAAAAAAAAGCATCTTGTGAGTTTCGCACTGTATACTTTATGAATGACTTTTTGTTATTTTCTTTTATGACACTAACTGATGGAATGAAATAGCCATGTAAATACCACATTAGTTGAATAGCAGCATTGTCTTTAAACGAAAAAAGAAATGTACGAGTATGTATTTATATATTTATATTTCAAACAATTTGTAGCTATTTTACAACTCTACTAAATAATGAGGCAATTCAAAATTTATTTTATATTGTTTATATAGAAAAATAATAATTTCGAATCATAAAATTTTAATGGAAGAAAATGTGTGGAACATTTTTGTTATGTTACAAAATAATCAATATGAAATTCAGTTTGACTTGGCCAAATAAATAAAATAATATTATTATTGATTTTCAAATTACATAACTGAATACTTATTTTCTTAACTCATGTTTTACACTTGGCAGTTTTTCTTGAAGCAAGTCTAAGTTTATGGGCTTGTACCAAAAAGTTACTTCAATTCTCTTTTGTTATTTAATTCGCTGCATTAAAACAATAAGAAAATTAAAGAAGAAATCGTCTGTGTGGAAACAAGCGAGCAGTTTTAAAAGAGAATTGAAGAGAACTGCTTCAAGAAAAACTGCCGAGTCTAAAACAAAACTAACTAGGCACAAAAGTTATTCGTTTAAAATAAATAATAGATTCTATTTACCATTATTGCTTTGCAAATCGTCCAAATCATTTAAAATATTTTTCATGGCCTTGTCCCGTAAGTTCTTTAGAAGGAACTCTTTTATCTTATTAAAATTTTTTGGCCAGCTCTCAAGAACGCCTCGACGATTGCCAAAAAGAACACTAAAATCTTTATCAATCTGAAATGCATTTATTTAGTAAGCACTTAATAGAAAATATATGTATACAATAATTATTCTTACATATCGAAATCCAACTGGCTTCTTATATTCGGGCCATTGTTTAAATATTTCAGCTGAAGACGAAGCTTGTTTTATTTCGTTCAGTCTAAAATTACAGCATGTAGTAGTTTGGTGTTACAAAATTTTACATATACTTTTCCTCGCTTAGAAGTCCGGTAGTAGTTTAATTTTTCGGTGGGAAAGCGATCAAGTATTTCTTCTTCTAGTTTGTAACTCATACTTAGTGTCATATGAATATTTTTCTCTTCGAAATAATTACAAATAATGTTAATTAACAAAGAGCGGTGATGACACTCCAATCGTGAATTTGTAGCGTAAAATTCTGTCAGTGGTAGTGACTTCCTGTTTTGATTTAAAATTTCCAGTCTAGAGTTGTCTAAAGGTAAACATGGGAATGAATAATAAAAATTGCAAATTGAATGAGTTTTTGAATGGGATCCAAGGGGATTGTTTATTTCGAACTCATCTGCATATAAAAAAAGGGAATCAATATTTTATTGGGATACATTTGAGCCTTTTTTCCAAAGCTGTCCCTGAATAAAATTCGTATAACTTACGCTGAGTTCCAAGTTTTTCATATGACGAAGCATTTTGACTATTAAGTCATCGCATTCAAGAAATTTTTGGAATTGAAAACGCAGAGGCAAGAGCACAACTGTTGATTTTTTTCCTCATGCTTTAGTTCACCTTTATGAAATACAGACTTCAGATTAGCTTCAATAATAATAAATTCATTAACTTCTGACATATACCCGTTAGAAATTAGTTTCTTTTGAAAAAGATAATCAGAGCGAATAGAACCAAAAGGATCTTTGCAATTACTAAAATGCCAAAAAATTCATTAATTATATATACTAACATTTTTTATTTTTTCCATCACAAATTCTTCAAATATATTCAAAATGGGGATGACAATCAATGTGGGAACTTGTTCCTGAATCTGGTATACGTCTTTCCTGGAAAAATTTGAATTGGAGTGCAAGCTAAGACTGAATTTTAGGGAATTCTCTTTTACTGCTTGGAGTTATATTTCTGTTGGAAATTCCTTATTTATTTCTGCTGCGTGACTTATGTCCCCCACATTGGTTTGTAAACTTTTCTCGGACTTATCACTATTTAATATTTTAGCACTAGTTTCATAATTATTTGATACAATTTGCTCGTCTTCTTTATATTTTTCGCTTTTATCAGGATTTTCAAACTTTGATGCACCGTATGCTCGTGCTATGTATCTTTTATACCGAGACAAATTTGAAAAACTAATGAGCGATCACCATCGTAACAACTATATTTAGAGAAATTATGTTTTTGCTTAAAATGACCAGCTAATAAGTATACATTTTTGAATTTTTCTTTACAATCAAAGCGCATCATTTTTAATTACCAATTTTTTATTAAATCTATATTACAAAAAATAATTACCACAAATAAGCAAACACAACATTCCTTGTTGAATGACAGCTTCAAACTAGTTATCTTTATGTTTCTGTTTGCTCTGCTTTTTTGTAGTTAATTCCCGTTGGAAAACAATGTATGAGTACATTGAGTTAATGAAAAGGTTCATTGAATCAATATACTAATTCATTATATTTTTTTGTTTTTGTTGTTTGTTTTTGCGTTTCTATGTGTAAAAATATGAATGTACTAGTACGTTGAGTCAAGGAACTGTTTATTAAATTTTTTTATGTCTTTATGTTTCTCTTTGCTTTGCTTTTTGTTTTAGTTAATTCCCGTTGGAAAACAATGTATGAGTACATTGAGTTAATGAAAAGGTTCATTGAATCAAGATACTAATTCATTATATTTTTTGTACTCACCATTTATTTTGCTTTTACACATTTTGTTAAGTTTGCGCTTCTATATGTAAAAATATGAATGTACTAGTACGTTGAGTCAAGGAACTGGTTCATTAAAATTTTTGATATTTATCTTTAATGAATGATTTCAGCGTACCGTTCATACGTACATTAAAGTTCATATTAAGTTTCAATGAATATTTTCATTGAAACAATGCATGAGTACATTGAATCAACGTATTTTTAGAAAAATATTAATGAATCTTCGTCAATGAATTTCATTCATTGAATTTATGAAAAATAGTTTTTTTCAGTGTACCAAGGTATTTTACGTGTGAATTTTGAAGAACAACTTGACTGTTGATTCGAATTGGGGAACAAGTATCTTTTCGCAGGGTAAATGTTACCTGCAGCCGTATTCTGTAACTCGCTTAGCTAAAGCTTAATCTCCATCGCTAGAATGCTAAAAAAAAATTTTAGGGCAAATATTTTAGCGATGGCGCCAAATCTGTATTCAGTAAGTATAATTGCTTTGCTAAAATTTACTATTTTAATATATACTTTATATTTTATTTTAATATATACTAATATATTTTAATATATTACTATTATCTTTAGACTATTTCTTTCTTTCTGCTTTGGTGAACTGCTGCGAAAAAGAGACGAACATAATGTGTTGCTTTTTTACCAATTCAATATAGTGTTACCTTAATTTATAGTTTGTTTTCCTTAAAAATTATTAACACTTTTCTTCAATGAGTTTTTAAAATATGTTCTAAAATCTTAATTTTAAAAAATTATTTTATTAGCTCTACTCTAAATTTATTTGGTTTTTGCCAAATATGTATTTGAGAAACACTTAAGTGGATAATTTACACAAACATTTTTTCTTGACACCACCAAATGCGGATATTATAAGAAAATTTTCCGACTATGGCATTGCTTTGTTTATTTATGTTGTTTATTTAATATACACAAACAAATAGTATTTTGAAAATTTATTAAATAAATAATTACAAAAAATATTGAAAAAATTATTATTATTTAAAATACCGAAGAAAATATGAGTGGCTTTTATCGGCGACGTATAATAGAGTTCATATTCTCTGCTAAGGCGTCCCATTGCACAGTACGGCTTTTAGCTCCGGCGGAATTCACAAATCAAGAAAAGTGAATTTTTACATTTTACTTGACAAAGTTGAAGATTATTTTTTATCTCCAAATACTGAATGGGCATATATTTTTCCTCTTTTGTCACATTTTTAGTTATTTTTTCATTATATTGTTAAAATAATTTTTTTTTACAAGAAACATCAAGTTAAAAAACATTTGTATTTTACTTACTTTTTAGCGCCTTAAAATTTTCGTTGCAAAAAATTTAGTGTTTTCGAGACCAAAAACTACTTATTTGGCGTTAGAGAATACAAAATTTAAACATTTTGGCGATGGCATTAAATGCTAAAATTACGGCGAATTCAATTTTAGTGGCATTGCCAAATTTAGCAACGCATGTGTCAGAATTGCAATCGCAGCCAAAAATCGCCAAATCAACTTTATAGATTTTTAGCGATAGAGATTAAGCTTTAGCGCGTTACAGAATACGGCTGCTGAACACACTTTTACTCGTTCACTTTAATTCTCCATAAATTTAACGTAATATGTTCTCGTGAGGGTTTACGTGCATACTAACGCAGGCTGTATCATCGGCAAACGTAGATGTATGAATATTGCTGCTCAAAGGCATATCACAAGTGTAAATCAAATACAAAACTGGCCCCAGTACGCTCCCCTGTTGCACACCGGATGATATAGAATCGGGCACACTCATGAAGTCTCCTTCTTCAACCGTAAGCAGCCGGGTAGTAATGTATTTTTCCAACAGCTTCAGAAAATTTAGTGGTAGATATGATTTGAATTTTAAAATAAGGCCTACAATGCCTGAGAAACAACAGAGCAATACTTCTTTTCTTCAAATGTTTTTCTTATAAATAGAACCAATCTATGCGTTTATTCAATGGTACTATGTTGACTTCTAAAACCAAATTGATGGTCTGGGATGAACCCACTACCAATTAAAATGGTTTTTCGAAAAGTTTTGACATTGTTGATAGCAAACTTATTGGCCTGTTTGACTCAACCTTGGTAAGATCTTTGCCCGGCTTTGGAATCATTTTGACCTTGGCAAGCTTCCAGCTGCGTGGATAATGCTCCAGTCGTAAAATAGCGTTATTAATAAATAACAGGATTCTAATTGCAATAGGAGGTAACTTTATTAGCATCTGGTTAGTAATTCAATCAATACCTGAAGCTTTCTTTGGGTTGAGTTCAGCAATTAGTTTTTGCACATCACGCGTTTTAAATTTTATGGGTCGAGGGGGTAGTACCACTACATTTGGCAAATCAACAACAGCAGTACATATGTTAGAAGTAAATACTGATTTTAGATGCTCATCGAATATTTTACCTTTTTCTGTATCGCTTATTGCCCAACCTCCGGTAGATGTGCGCAAGGGTGGTCTAAACTCAACGGGTATTTTAAGCCTTCTAGCAGCGCGCCACAAAGAGTAATTAGATGTTGGTGCTACATCAAGACCTTCCAGATATTTTTTAAGGTATGCAGTTTTTTCAAATGCAAGCAACTCTTGTAGTCGTTTAGTGCACTCTTTAAATCTGGTTTTATGTTGGGGTAATCTGTGCGCTGTGTCCATTCCCTTCTTACTCTTCTTTTTTCACTTACGAGACGTTCAATATCCGTGTAATAAATTCTATCAAACCCAGTCTGCGGATGGGAGGTAGTGGCATGTTCAGCAGCCTGTTTTATATTTTTGATAAGATTGGCAATGTTAAATTCAATATCTTCGGATGTTCCTAGCGTAATGTTTTCAGTACAATGGCTACTGAGATATTTTCTGAACCCCAGCCAATTAACACGGATGATTATTTTCACATATTTTCCCTTATTTAATTTATTTTTATTTATTTATTTCCATTAGACTTTAAGAATGAAATTCTTTTATAGTCAAAAAAAAAAAACAGTAATATTACATAATGGACACCATATATTAATAATATTAAAATTAAATTTAGCAACTATAAAAAAAATAATTAAAATTAGGCAAGTTAATTTTGAATGACAATGAGCCCATTCCACCTGAATACCACAATGTCCATCCTGCTAGACCATAAAAATTCTCCATACATTTTGTCGTTTACTTGAAATGTATGGAAAACCGTTACATCACACAAAACAAACAATATATCAATCAGTTTGAATTGACTCAACATGTGTAATAGAAAAATTTAGCACCAAAAACTAAAATTTAAAAATAAAAATAATAAAAAAATACATATATATAATAATAAAAAGTGTGGCAAGAAAGTGAAAAAGAATACCTATTTAATTAAAGAATAATATAGATAATTTATTACATAATCATGACAATTAACTAAATACTAGCATAAATAATAAATAATAAATAATAAATAATGTATATAAAATAAAGGTGATGCCAATGCAAAAGAAAATGTAGAAGGACAAAGATTGATATTTGTTATATATTTCGCATAACATATTCCCTAAGGGCTTTCTTGAAATTCTGTCTTTCAACAATGAGTCTAAAGTTTGTGGGCAATGAGTTCCAAAATTTTATGGCATTGATGAAGAAAAATCTGCTTGTATTTAGATAGTTATTCCTTGGTGGTATTAGCGTAATACCTCTAGGTGACCTACCGAGTGATATTTTGTTAAACAAGTACAACGGTAATTTTATATTTATTAGTTTGTGTAGAAATAGGAGATTTCGCATGCGTAGGTATTCCACTATGTCACAACCAAGAATCGTAGTTCTCCAAGGCGATATACTACTGAATCTGTGAATACCATATAGATATCGAGTAACATTGTTAAATGAGACTTGTAACTTATGACGTGAGCACTAATCTAATTTGCTATACACCTCCGCAGAGCTGGTGATAATAGGTAAAATTAATTGTAATACAAGACTTTTCTTAACCTCAGTCGGTGTGTAAATTAAGGTTATTCTTAAATTACGAAGTGTTAGATACACGTTGCGTACCATATTATTAATGTGATCACAGCAAGATAAGGAGGAGTTGATGTGAACTCCGAGATATTTGGCTTTTTGTACATAAACAAGACGAGAGTCACCTAGGCTAACAATAGGAAGCTGGTTGAAATGAAGTCCATTCTTACTAATGGGCAATATAACCGACTTCTTAGGATTCAGCGTGAGGTTATTCGCTTTAGACCACATATCGATAAATTTCAGGTCCTCATTAATTTTATAACACATATCATCCACAACACCGATACGACTAGATATATATAGTTGAATATCATCAGCATACGCATGAATACTAACAGACTTAACGATTTTGAATATGTCATCGATATAGATACTGAAGAGTAAAGGTCCCAGAACTGAGCCTTGTGGAACCCCGGAATTCACACCCTTAAAGCATGACTCGCTTACATCAACAACCACTTTTTGCAAATGATCAGACAAGTAGTTTCTTATTAGACTGACTGCGCTGTGGTCAAACAAAAAAAAATCATTCCAGTTTTTTACAGAGAATTGAATGATCTACTTTATCAAATGCTTTTGAGAAATCTAACAAGCACATCAGCGACAAATCACCCATATCGTAGTGCTGATATCATCAAGCACTTTTAGGACTGCAGTAGTACAACTATGGTTCGAACGAAACCCAGATTGCAGTGGAGACAGCAAACAATTTGCATTAATGAAATCAATCATCTGCCGAAACATTATTGTTTCACAGACCTTTTCGAGAACAGGAAGTATACTTATAGGTCTAAGGTCACTAGGAAAAGTCGGAGATGTATTTTTTGCTACCGGTATGATCCTAGCTATTTTCCATACTTTAGGGAAAGTAGAAGTCGTGCTGCAATGATTTATGATATGTGTGATCAACCCAACAATATACGGTAAAATTATTTTTAGAAATCGTATACACACACCATCCTCACCTATAGCATTAGAGCGAATACTCATCACAGTCCTATAGACTTCATCATCAAACACCGTAGCAAGCTGAAATGTATTCGGACAAGCATAAGAAGGCTGAATTGTAGATAGGTCTGTATTATTTGATTATTTACAGAAAAAAAATCATTTAGCGTGTTAGGAACTAAAGAGCAATCCGAGTTTCGACGAGGGTAGACACCTAAACTTTTAATATTTTTCCAAAGTTGTCCAGATGGTAAGGAGGTGTTTAGTTTCCGTGAAAAAAATAATTTCTTTGCTTCTCTTGTAACCAAATTAGCACGATTCCTAGCTCTGTTATATATAGCCCTGTTTGAGTCAGAAGGAATTTTCTTCCATCTGTTATAATAGCGACTACGCTCCCGAATTGCCTGCTTTACATTTCCATTAAACCACGGACAAGAACTATTTTTGATGTAAAAAGTTCGAACTGGAACATGTTTGTTATATATCTCTAGAATTGATGCTAGAAATACATTTAACTTTGCATCTACTGTTGGCTCATACCAGCAGTCATTTAAATTATGATTAAAAAGGTCAGAACATAACAAAGGATGGTTAATTGATTTAAGGTCTCTATACGATATTAGACGCGAAGTCTCAGTTTTGTGGAGATTAATATTGAGCGAGCAAAATAAAAGGTCATGGTCTGAAATAAATCATATTTGATCAAATAACAGTAAGTAGCCAGCATCTGATAACAAAAACAGATCAAGTAGGCTTGGGATACAATTTGGTGAAAAACGTGTAGGCATTAGTTCATTAATAATCGACAAACCAGCGGAACTTACGTAATTAATCAACTTTGCTCTATGATTATCATCACACAACAAATTAATATTAAAATCACCGCAGGTAACATAGAAATCATAATCTATAATGTAAGTATTAAAATCAGTGAAAAAGGATTCCGATCATATGGGTGAGCAATTAAATTTATTTCAATCGAATTTTTAAATTACATTTTATTATTTAATGTTTACTTGCTCACACTCGTAAGGCCGAGTACACACTGTGGCATCTTGTGACAAATATAGCAAAAATAACAGTGGGAACTAGTGGGAAAGTTTGTCATTGCCGATATTTTTCGTTGTGTGGCATTACCAAACAAACTGTTTACGTGTCTGATGTAAACAATTGTGAAAATCAGTTGGCTGCATTGCAAACACAAAAAGAAAATGTCAGCGTGTTGACATTTTGACATTGAGAAAATACCGAAAGAATTTTAAATGTGTGCGGGTATAAAATTTTGAAAGTATGGAAAACGAAAAAGAAAGTGGAAAATCATAGGAGAGTGTGAGAGAAATTCAAGCGCCCTGAACGCATGACAAGACGACACAGCTTGCGGATTCAGCTTGCGGATGTTCGTGAGTAGAGATGCTAAACGGGAAATCTCGAGCCCGGCAATCCCGGGATTTTCGGGACTATGCAAATCCCGGAGCCCGGGATTTTTTAATTTTAAAGCCCGAGATTTTCGGGGTTTTCTGAATCCCGTTCTTTCATAATGTTTTTGACTGTCATCTTCTATATTAAAAATAATTACAAACTCCCTGTTATAAAAAGTTAAAATAAAAAATTTGCTTTGAATAATATTTTAGTAGATAATATTATATTATATATACGAGTACATAATATATATCTGTGGCAAAAAGGAAAAAAATGATTAAGTCATATATTACTGTTTTGCAGGAGAGCACTGTTGAACTTTCACGTCGACTTTCCGAAATTTGTTTCTTTTAAAGTTAAATCGGGAAATTCTCTGTTAATCGTTAGTTTTTAAGCAAATATCGTTCTACACACACAAGACAGCTTGTTTGTAATAAACACTCAAAAAAAGTTCTGCTGACAAGGCGCATTTATTAGGTGGCAGCACTACACCAGGTGACTAACGTCATTATACCAATCTAAATGTTAAATTTGGATTGTGTAGGTATAAGCCTAAAAGCATTCTTTTGTTTGGGTATCCATAAACACCTTTCGAATATTCAGTTTTGTATGGCGTTTGACATTTCCTATAAGAAACATGCAATCTGACGATGCTACCCTGTTTTGAAAAGTAAGAAGGTAATTTATACCAACAAACGTGGTTGTTGCTGTTGTAATATTTGTTGTATAATCGCGGGTACCTGATTGATGTGCCTTGTACTGTTGATTAGTGTATGCTTGTTATTTTTCATATTGTACGTTTGAGTGTGTGTGTAATATGTAGATCGTAAGCTATTATGTTATTAACCGCATACAACTAATGTTAATGCATGTGTGTACCTTTGCATGTGCGCAGAAAAATAAAAGATCATACACACATACATGCATGACATTTGTACACGCGCTCATGCGTAGAAAGAAGCAAGTATCACAAATTCTTCCGTCACGAAGTGTTTTCTTCTTTACTCTTATGGTAGAATTAGTAAAATCGTATCATTCTACTTTACAGCTTGCCGTATCGTTCAACTTTATGCACAAGTTATAGAAAATATAACAGTTTGCACAGCACATTTTTTTTGTCTGTCTTGGAATGCGGCTGTTTTGACATTCGCTACAGAAAAATCTGTTTTCTGTAGATTTCTACGTCAGCAGTGCTACCACCACATATTTTATAACTAGTAACATGCATTGTATATGGTACGGTTTTTGTCAGCTGACACGCAACATCATGATACGATTTTACTAATTATACCTTTATACCTACAATACTCAAACAAATTTCTTGAAAACAGTGTTGTTAACGTTTGTTTTATAAGATTTCGTTGTAGTAAAGCATTTGAAAAATCGCTCATGTCTTGAAAGTTCTTATAAGATGTCTTGTGCAGGAAACTAGTACATATGTATGTATATGTAGCACTTATTAGGATGGAAATGCAAAAAAGGGCAGAAATTTCGGTGGAGTTGGGTCTTAATGCGCATGAAATTTTAAACCAACTGGCATCCTGCTTCTGTAAACTGGAATGCAGAGTTAAGCCCTGGTCTTTCTTTCTTTCTCTTTTCTTTTCTTTTCTTCACTTTCTTTGCCGTTTTTGGACTTTCCTAATTTTTTTCTTATTATTGTTAAGCACACGGTGGCACTAGACAATTGAAAAAGCACACATATGAAAATGACACCGCAAATTGACAACATTTGAAATGCCCAATGTAAACTCGGCATAAAAAATAGTATTATAATACATGACAGATTTTTTTTAATGCATGTTTTTTTTATTTATTGTATCTTCAAATATGAACTAACAATAAGTATTCAAATCTTAAGTCTATAAAAAAATTATTAGGCCCGACCAATGTCGGACATAAGCTTAGTGATAGTTATTAATAATACATAAGTAGTGATAAGCAACAAAAAGAAAAAAGTGTTTTCAAGCAGCTTCATAATCTAGAGTGTTGAATATTAGAGCCCGTGTATCTCTCTTTTTTAAGCGGATGTGCCCAGTAAAGTTCAAAATATTACGAGCAAGCGGATTAGGATGTGACTCGAGTTTTGTTAGATATTTGCCTGCGTATTTTACAATTTCTTCAGTCACTAGTGGCATATTCAAATCGCGATGTATATTTGAATTTTTGATGTACCATGGAGCCGATGTTATCATGCGTAAAATTTTATTTTGTCTTCGTTGAATTTTCTCTACATTTGAAGCTGAAGCAGTGCCCCATAGTTGAATTCCATAACACCATATTGGCTTTAAAAGCGACTTGTATATTAAAAGTTTGCAGTCTAGGTTAAGTGTTGAATTTCTACCAATCAGCCAATGTACCTGAGTTAATTTAAGTTTCATTTGAGTTAACTTAGAGTCAATGTGGTGTTTCCATGTAAGTCGTCGATCAAGGTATATACCAAGATATATCACATGTGAATGTTGAGGAAACACTTGATTGTTAATCCGAATGGGGGAGCAAGTATCTCTTCTTAGGGTGAACGTTATATGGACACACTTTTGTTCATTGACTTTAATTCTCCATAAGTTTAACCAAGGCTCCATCTGGCTAATGTGTTCCTGGAGTTTTCGGGATGCCTCATCAGGGTTTTCGTGCATACTAAGGCAGGCTGTATCGTCGGCAAATGTGGAAGTATGGATACTACTGCTCACAGGCATATCGCAAGTATAAATCAAGTATAAAACTGGTACCTGTATGCTCCCCTGTGGCACACCGGATGAAATAGTTTCAGGCCTACTCGTAAAGTCTCCTTCCGCAACAGTGAACTTACGGGAAATAATGTAACTTTCCAAAATATTTAAAATGTTTATTGGTAAGTAAGTCTTCAATTTTAAAATTAGGCCTTCATGCCACACTTTATCAAATGCCTGGGAAACGTCAATAAAGAGCGCAGAACAATACTTTTTTTCCTCAAAAGTTCTTCTTATAAATTGAACCAGTCTGTGAGTTTGTTCAATGGTGCTATGCTGACTTCTAAAACCAAATTGATGGTCTGGTATGCACCCACTACTAATTAGAATTGGGGACAATTTTGTTTTGAGCAGTTTTTCGAAAAGCTTTGACATAGTTGATAGTAGACTTATTGGCCTATATGACTCAGCCTTGGTTAGATCTTTGCCCAGCTTTGGAATCATTTTAACCTTGGCAAGCTTCCAGCTGTGTGGATAATACTCCAGTCGTAAAATGGCATTAAATATGAATAATAGGAGGGGGTAGAGCGACTACATTCGGCAAATCAGCAACACCAGTATATATGTTTGGCGTAAAAACGGATTTTAAGTGCTCAGCAAATATTTTACCTTTTTCAGTATCGCTTCTTGCCCAACTTCCGGTAGATGTGCGTAGAGGTGGCTTATACTCAATGGGTGTTTTAAGCTTTCTAGCAGCGCGCCACAAAGAGTAATTAGATGCTGGTGTGACATCAAGACCTTCCAGATAATTTTTAAGAGATGCAGTTTTTTCAGACGCAAGCAACTCTTGGAGTCGTTTAGTGCACTCTTTAAATCTGATTTTATTTTGTGGTGATCTGTGCAGTTGCCATTCCCTTCTAGCTCTTCTTTTTTCACGTACGAGACGTTCAGTGTCTGTAGAATAAATTTTATTAAACCCAGTCTGCGGATGGGAGATAATGGCATGTTCAGCAGCCTGTTTAATATTCTCGCTGAGATTGGCAATGTTAGATTCAATATCATCGGATGTTCTAAGCGTAATGTTTTCCGTACAATGACTACTGAGATATTTTTTGAACCCCAGCCAATTAACACGATTGATCATCTTCACATATGGGTCAGGTAAGTTACATCTTAAGGGACTACAAATTGTAATGATCGTCGGAGAGTGATCGGACGAAAGATCAAGAGAAGCTTGAACTTGAATTAAATCCCTATGACGCCAAAATCTATAACATCCGGAATTTTATGTATGTCAGTAGGCCAATAAGTGGGCTCCCCACTCGAAATGACATCCAAGCCCATTTTTGAAATAGTGTTGAACAATGCTCGACCTCTGGGGGTAATGGAACGCAAACGGCATTCGCCAACATAAAAATGAACTTGAGCACTTCCTCATGGAAAAAAATATTGATGTAATGTTAGTATCTGAGACTCATTTGACTTCGATCAGTCTTTTTAAAATTTATGGCTACACTATATATGATACAAAGGACCCTAGAGGAAGGGCTTGCGGTGGATCAGCAATTCTAATAAAGTCAAGACTCAAGCACTATGTTCTTGATAACATTTGTGAAGAACACCTACAATCAACAAATATTGGCATTGAAAGTTTTTGTACAAATTTTGTTATATCATCAATTTACTCCCCTCCCAGATTTTCAATCACTGAGAATCAATATGAGGATTTCTACAAATCTCTTGGAACTTGTTTTGTAGCAGCTGGCGACTACAATGCTAAGTATACATGACAGATGACAGATAAAAGATGTGGTAATGTAAACAGATTTTTTCAATTTTCAACATATCTCTCGCATTCCTCAAAGATGTGAGTGAGTGTGAAAAGGGTACAAGAATACATACCGATTGAGAGATTTTGATATTGATGCAGCACTAACAATAATAAAAAAAAAAATTATGCCAAAAAAGTATCATCTAGAAAGTGAAAAAAGACGATATGACTGACATATATCTGCCTATAAAAATGGCTTAGCTTATAAAGTATTTATGTGTTTTTTATATATTATAACTTTATTTCCAAGCACTTCTTCTTTTTGTATAAGTAGTTTTATGATTTGAAAATGTTTATTTACAAAATATTAACTGCCTTATTCGTAAAAAATATTTCAGGTTTATTAAGCGCTTATTTGACATATTTTTATGGGAAATTTGTAAAATAAACCTGTAATAAACCTAAAATATTTTTTATGAATTAGATCGTAAATAATTTATATTTTGAAGGGTATTGTGCAATTTCTGAGTTTTTCATATGAACAAAAGTAAGTGTTATAATAAATGTTATAAAAAGCAACAAAAAAATACAGCAACAAATACACGTCTTTCTGCACGAGATTTATTTTATTTGGAACAAAGTTATTAGACAGTCTGTGAGTTAAAACCTGGGGTCGAATCGTTGCATCCGTGAACGTATAACTCGTCACGTAAAAACACAATTTTCGGATTATGACATACGTGAACGTATTGAAATTCCATTCAGTTTATACGATTGACGTATCATTTAATTTGTTTTCGTACGATTGCCGATACGATCACGTATGTAACGATTTGAAGCCAGAATTTATCAAACTAGCATTGTGAACGCAAAATCAGCTGCCTATGGTTTTAACGTTAAAACCAGGTTTTAAGTTTAGGTGTGAAAACACAATAAAGATCGTTATTGTTTTCTTCTAAAATTTCACCTTAACATACATACACAAGAATAAGCAGACGACAGAAGAACTTGGAAAACTCAACAGCAAAATACATGTTATTTTTGTATTTAGTTGTCAAAAAATTGATAAGTTTAACAAATTTTGTCAGAGACGGAAAGTTTAATATTTTATTTCTATAAATTTTGCGTACAGACTCAAAAGATACGAAAAATTTCAGAATTATACATGGTACGTCAAGTTATCAAAAGATACGAAAAATGTATCTTTCGTATCGTAATGGCATCACTGGTCACTATAGCCTTTTAACCATGGATATTGTTGAAATGCTGGAATACTATGCGTTTTCTTTAAAACTAAGCCATATTCTAAGCATTGTTTCAGAACTCTTAGGTGTATTTGTAGACAAATCGGTTATCAACTCTCGTGGTTATCAGTTCTCGTGGTACCTTCATACCGAACAGTCGATTAGCGGAAATTCGCTTACATACTTACCAAAGAAACAAAAAATTATACAAGAAAATATTCGTAGTATTTACATATTATTCGTAATAGGTACACACTGAATTTAATAAATAAACTTTATTGCTTTGCTAATATTTTTTACATAGTAGAAATAACAAAAACAAAAAAAAAACCGCAAACAAAAAAACACAAATAAAGTAAACTTGAGAAATACTCTATGAGTACCTCAAATACAAACAATTTTGAAGTGAGTTCTAACGGCAGAAATGCTTATTTTACAGTGAGTTCTGAAACTCTTAATGAAAACAATATACATAAATAATAAATCTGATGAAAGTCTTCTTTTAACGGCAAAGCCAATTTTTCGTCAGCGATCAACTTCGCTTTGTCCAATATCAAATAGTAGTGATTCATTAACATTACAGTTGCCCAGTACTTCTTCATATAAGACAGTAATATCATCCCATTCAGGCTCGTGTTTATCACTTAACAAAGTTATCACTACAGATAACAGCAGATAAAAATCTAAGGTACAAGTCGGAATGAACAGATATATAACCGTGGTAAGGAGTGGGCGAAGCTCAAATTCTTCAAAAATTTCATCTGCTACAAAAATGTCTAGGGATAACAGCGCAGCCTCAACTAATCGCCAAGACCGCTTTAAAATTTTGCAAGATGACAACGACAAACCCGAGGAATCCTCGAATAAAACATCCAAGCCGCCACCAATCTATTTGAGAGAAAAAATTCAAATGCCCTCATTAAAAAATTAATTTCGGTCATTGGTGAGAATAAATTTCATATTGTTCCAATAAAACGTGGCAACATCGATGAAACGAAAATTCAAATTTATGACGAAAAAGATTTCCGCAAAATAGTTTCTGAATTTGAAAAAAAAACAAGTTTCTACACATACCAGCTTAAGAGTGCTAAAGGCCTGCAGATAGTATTGAAGGGCATAGATTCTTACGTTGTTCCTGAAGTAATAAAAGATGCACTCGTCCTCCAGGGATTTAAGGAAAAAAATTTATCTAACATAATAAGCAGAGAAAAGGTACCCCAACCCCTATTTCGTGTTGAACTGGAACCAAATGATATAAAATTGAGAAAAAATGAGACGCATCCAATTTATAATTTAAAATACCTCTTGTACCGAAAAATTACAGTTGAAGAGCCACATAAACGTTCAGGTCCTGTCAGTGCCATAATTGCCAAGAATATTGTCATACAAAAACATACTGCAATTTACCCTCTGTTTATGTTGTGTGTGGCGAATTACACGGCGCTGCTAGTTGCAATAAGCCAAAAGATCAAAGTGATAAGAAATGCAGTAATTGTGGGTGTAATAACACCGCTAAATACAGAGGTTGTCCTGTGTACTCTTTCGTAAAGCAGACTATGGTGCAAAAACCTAAATTAGCTCCAGATCAATCAGCAAACGCTTACTTTGCCACTTTTGCGCAAATGAGCCAACCAGTCACTTCCCGTGCTTCATATGCCGATGCTGCTAAGACAAATTCTATTCGATCACAAAATGTTTCACCACCAAATAATTCAACAAATGCAAACTCAAGCTTTAATTTCAGTCGCCTTGAAACCACTATTGATAATCTGGTGCAAACTACAAACAACTTTACAACAAATATGACTAGCATGATGCAGGAAATGCTTCGAATGCAGAATACACTGCTTCAAGCATTAGTTAACAAACCATGAACATATTAATAATATGTTTCTGGAACGCAAACGACATTCGCCAACATAAAAATGAACTTGAGCACTTCCTCATGGAAAAAAATATTGATATAATGTTGGTCTCTGATACTCACTTGACTTCGAGAAACCTTTTTAATATTTATGCCTACACTATATATGATACAAAGAACCCTAGAGGAAGAGCTTGCGGTGGATCAGCTATTCTAATAAAGTCAAGACTCAAGCACTATATTCTTGACAACATATGTAAAGGTGTGTTTACATGGTAATACAAAGTATTACGACTTTGTAGAATCAAAATATTATGAAATTCTCTCCGTGTTTAAAAAAAAGAGAACAAGAGTCTGTTGTAGGTAATTTTAATGTTTACACTGATACTATAAGTAAAATGCAAGCAAAGACACTAAACTTTTGAGCTAAAAATAAAAATTGGATAATTGCGAAAAAAAAATGTGTTCTAATATAACTAACACTGCAATTACACATGCCACTAGTGGCATGCCAGTGTTGTGTACGTATTATCGACGAAAAATTGTTCGAAAAAGTCGAATCTCTTGCCATTTGCTTTGCTGTTTACACATGCCATTGCCACTCCATTTTAAAAATGTCGTCGAAGCGAGCTGGCTCAGTCTCGCTTCCATTTTTACTTTTCCTTTTGTTTATAGAATAGAGTTACTTAGTACGTCACAAAGGCACATTCTTGAGGAAACTATTAACACTTATTATTATTATTTTAATAATATTAGTTCTTTATAATTAACAAACTCCAGTTTTTCACACACAAATCAAATTATAAATCATAATAACACATTTAACAAGCTAAATCATAAAGCATCAAATGTATAACAGGGTAACACTTTTCTTCGTTTTGACATTCAATAGCATGCAACTGCCAAATTTTCACTCGCATGCAAATTTTGCTGCCACTGGGGCTGCCATTGCGAAAAATTTGAGTGTGTTAGTGAAAAATCGTGAGTGTATTGAGTTTTTCGAAATGGCATGCCACTATAGTGGCATGTGTAAATGGTATGTAAATCTTCGAGAAAACATTTTATTACTGCAATTTAATTTTACTACAAAATATAATTTTTTTATAGGTTTGTTTATTGTTTGTTTGGTATTGTGGTACGGGTTAAGTAGCTGATGGTTGAAGTTGTACAATGATTACAAAAACAACATGAAAATTTCCTGAGTTGATTTTGGTTGTTTTTGTAAAAGTGTTAAACCCTTCAATAAATACCATCAGTGCTGGCAACGTTTACTTTGAAATACACCTCTGGTGTGATGAGAATACATAAGTTTCTAAAATGGTTTAGAAAATGAACATTTACCGAACGCTTGTCAGATTTTCTATCCGTATTCTCTCCTACTCGATACATTTTGCTTTTACATGATAAGATTTTGTATAACCTACAGCATTTTTTGACTTTTCCTAATACTTTGTATTACCATGTAAAGACAGCTTAAAGAACATCTACAAGCAGCGTTGCCGCTTTGGTTACTTTTAACCAAAATTAGTTACTTTTTTCCAATGTGTACTTGTGTACTTTTTTCCATTTTGGTTACTTTTCTTCAACACCAAAATAACCATTTTTATATGGTATATAAATTTGAATACAACTAACTATTGAGATAAACTATCACGTGATTGAAAGATTTTTCGTGGCTAAAAAAATATGGATGTGATTTCCAAACAGATGGTAAATATTGTATCCCAATAGAAATTGCTCAGATGTTCTAAATTGGAAATAAGAAGTTCAATTTTGGGACAACGTTTCAAAACATACAAATGAATTCAAGGAAAAAATTTTTGGTGACTGTATTAAATTTTGTTTTTAGTTTAATGCCATTTTCACACACTTCGGGGTCTTCTGAAAGAATATTTTCCCAGCTATGTTTAGTCAGAATTAAATGCAGGAATAAGATTGATTTCAATACCAACTCTATAATGCATATATATGTATATTTTAATAGTTTATCTATTCACTTATGTGTTTGGATAACGAATATAACACTGTTTTTTTTAAGTCATGGAAATATAATCATATACGAACACCACTGCATGATAAAAGGCAAAAAAAAAGACCGGTGTCTTGCCCCAGGTCATGCACATTTTTGTTTGCCCAAAGATTTGGGGCCTCGGTGTCATTTTTGCATTTTCTCATTTAAAAAAATATTACCTTCAAGGTCAAAATCAAAAAAAAATTTAAAAAATTTTGAGTTTTATACCTTTTTCCCCTGTTCAGCTACATAGGTAGCAAGCGGTTCAATATCAACGATAAAAATGTACCTAAGATCTCAATAAACAACTTTCTACAACATATGAACTTCCTAGGAATGATTCTTAACACCGTTTGGGTAGCGCTTAGATAGCCACAAAAGTAAAAAATTTCAAAGCAAATGAAATTAAAAAACGGTGTTAAGAATCGTTCCTAGGATCGACTGATTGGTGGTTGATTGTTTCCTTGAATATTCAACGGTTTGCTACCTATGGACCTGAACAGGAGAAAAAATTTAAAAAAATCGATTTTTTTAAATTTGCCACAGATACATATATATATACATATTACATATATACATATTACACGAAGTACAAATAAAACAGTACATATGTACATATATTAAATATATAGAGATTTTGGTTACTTTTTGTCTCGTTTGGTTACTTTTTTCCATATTTTGGTTACAAAAATATTTTGGTTGTGGCAACGCTGTCTACAAGCAACAAATATTGGCATTAAGCATTTTTGTACAAATTTCGTGATATCATCAATTTACTAATCTCACATATTTTCAATCACTGAGGATCAATACGAGAATTTCTACAAATCCCTTGGACCTTGTTTTTTAGCAGCTGGCGACTACATTGCAAAACATACGTTCTGGGGTTCACGTCTTATTACACCCAGAGGTAGAGCGTTGTTCAACACAATTTCAAAAATGGGCTTGGATGTCATTTCGAGTGGAGACCCCATTTAGGGGCCTACTAACATAAAAAAAAATTCCGGATGTTATAGATTTTGGTGTCATAAAAAATATATCAAGGGCTTTAATTCAGGTTCAAGCTTCTCTTGATCTCTAGTCCGATCACTCCTCAACGATTATTACATTTTTAGCCCATTAAGAAGTAACTTACCTGACCCATATCGTCGCTGTTTTAACTAACCGACCTAACTAACATTTAACAAATTTTACAGGAGAGCAATTTTAATGTTTTTTTGTGTTAAATGTAGTCATTTCCTAGCCAAAATACGAATAAAATTGGGTTTATGCATTATTTGTTATGTAGTATAACATCTTTTGTTAAGTGCTAAATAAAGAAAAAGACAAATATTTTTAGTTAATTTTAATTATTATTCGAACTCCACATGTTTCTATATTTATGATTTTAACAGGCTAAAGTTCGTATCGCTTTTTAAGCCAAATTACATGTGATAATTATTAATGAACAAATAACACCAAAGTTAGTTGTAAATATTCTGACAACACATAGTTGAACGGAACAGCCAGCCGTTTTCGAAGGCCACTAAACCTTCATCATCAGCGTTCTTTTGTGTTTGGTCCACTGTGTGTGGTGTCAGTTGATGTAGATTTCTGCTTTATATACTCAGCATTATTGCAAATGGAATATGTGAATTGTTTGATTCATCGTATTTCAATTTGCTGAAAGCTTTTTTGTATTGTAAGCTCAATTTTACCATCTCTATATTTACAACAGTCCTACCATTGTCGTTTTGTTCTTTTACTAATTATACACATGTTAGTTAATTTGCTTATTTTTTGTTCTACTTAAGACAAACTTTTTTGGTTTGTTACTATTAAGTATATTTTTATTTAATTTTTGCCACAGGCCCATGGCTATTAATTTTAGTTAATTTTAATTATTATTCGAACTCCATATGTTTCTATATGTATGATTTTAACAGGCTAAAGTTCGTATCGCTTTTTAAGCCAAATTACATGTGATAATTTGATTTATAAAATAATACATGTTCTGAGAGTTTGATAACTGGATTATCGCCAGTCGTTAACGAAATCAAATCAGTATATTTATTTTGAGATATTTTAACAGGATTCTCGTTGAGGTTTGAAATTTCGGCTGCCAAAAATTTGTATGTAGACCACTTTATTGGCAATGAACGATAGTGGTCGTCACCATGTTTATACTTAAAAAAGAGTTTCTTTGGCTCGCTTTTTTTTAATTTTATACTCAGCCATTTCAGTCCAATTTATAGATTTTTCGTCATCGTCAATTCGAGTACGATAGAAGCTTAAGGTCTTTTGACAGTTTTTTAAAATTTAAAAAATCTGAGTATTCCATTGGAATTACATCATATGGCTTCTTTCTTCGAGCTAATGCAATTATAGAATTTACTTGACTTGGAACGTGAATGTCTCCAGCCTTTTTTAAAGCATAAGTTATTGCACTATGTGCTGAATCGCCTTCATTTTGGCCATGACAAGGTATTGATATTCGTAATTCTATACTCTCAATATTTTTTGAATTGTTTACTATATAAATTAATGTAGCAGCCATTATGGAATTTTTGTTTTGACCGCTACATCCGTCAGCAAACAAATACACTTTTTTGTAGCCGTTGTCATCACATTTCTTTAGGTAATGGTAAATTGCAGTTGACACTTCAGAAGCGCCTCTCTGGCTGCTTCCTTCATGCCATGTGTAACATTCACAATCTGCAGACGCAATGTTGTATACTGTTAAGTTGTAAACCGATAGACGTCTCTTATAAAATACTGCGTTATCCATTATTATTGTAATGTTTATGACTTGCTGCATATCAAATGTAGCACACAAAACTTTCGAGGAGTTTCTAGCCTCATTCTTGCACTTATTTCTAATATAACGAAATTTATTTTTCTCTGCATCATGTATTTCAAATCGTTTACTTAATCTGATTTTTTCATCTTCTGATCCTTTATAGTAACTCATACAAAGGGTACATTGATCTTTTTTGGGACGATGAAATTATAAATTTTTTGCATTAAATACCTTCCGATAAGTTGAGTAACTGGGTACTTCTGTGCCCATTTCATCTACTAACATATTGTACATTTTTTTAACTGTTAGGTCACTATTAAGATATTCACGAGTAGAACTCTTACGGCAATAATGAGACTCTACTCTAGGAAATCTATTTATGTGATTTTCTACTTGCAATACTTTTAGTTTATCACTTTCTACATATTTTTTACATCTACCTCCACGCTGTTCATTTTCAACAACTCCTGTTGAGAAAAGTTTAGACAAAGTTGTTCTAAGCATTCGTGGCCCAATAGCTAAAGTGTTCAAGAACATTATCTGACAAATTTGCATAAGCTCACCATCAATGGGAAGATAATAACTGAGACTAAAATTTCGTCTTGAGGCAGAACCAACTATCTTTCTTTTCGTCTTATTTTTTATAACATGTCGTGCAATAAATTCTCTCTGGTTGTGTAGAGTACCGATGTTCCAAAAATCTCTATATATTTCTCGCCGATATTGCTTGGTAAAAAGGTTGCAGCTACGGTTTAAATTTTTACAGCATTTATTTTTGCATGTTGGGCTTGAGTTTCTTTCTGAGTCAGCTTTATTAAAACGACACGGATGTTTCTTTTTACTGGACTTAAATTTTTTAGAATGTTTATTTTTATCAGTTTTAGCTATTTCAAAAATTTCGCGGTGCGATTTATCACCTTCAATTTCATATGATTCAGGTAATACACATAGATTTTGGTTGGAACACGATGTTCCAGGCTGCGGATTATAGTGAAAGTCGCATGTTGAATCCATTAAAAAATTAGTATTTCAAAGAAAAGAACCGCATCTGAAGCAAGAACTGATAACATCTCTGCTGCATTCAAATGTCTCGCAAGTTAGGTTAGATTTATCACCATATGTATTACATGAAATTAATGAAGAGTTTATTTTTGATTTTTTTTTCCATTTTCTATAAGGGAACTATTGATTATAACTAATTTTTGTTTCACTTTAAAAAATATTTATTTACGTTTATACTTACATAAGTAGGAAGAAAAAAATTGTAAACCGAATTTGTTGTAAAATTTGTTTTTTAACTTTTTTTACATTTCAAGTTTATTTATGAAAAGTTTGCAAAAATAACGGGATTTGTAAGTAGAATGTATTGTCATATAAAATGCAAAAAGTAACAACAACACGCTTCATTTGCATTTTATGTAACTATGTGTTTCTTTTAATTTTTTTATTCTGCTTCATATATCATTGCTGTAGTCTTCTTATTTCAATCGCGTTACCATCAAAAGTTTATATTTTTTAACAACTGGTACATATATTGTTTTATTGTTATAATTGCTATTTTTATTAAATTTTGTTTATGCAATCAGAAAACAAAATATATATATAATATTTTTTATATATAGTATATAGTATGTATATTTACATCTAATTTAACCTAGTTTAAAAATAAATTAAAAGATTTTAACCAAATACGTCTTTATTTAGTGTTATATGCATAAATCTTTACACTTACGACACTTCGTGAAAATTATTATTTGCATTCTTACAGATAGGTCAAAAATATTTTTGCTTTTATAGACATAACCGTAATAATAATAATACTGAAAAAGGTAAAATATTTGCTGAGCATTTAAAATCCGTATTTACCCCAAATACATGTACTGGTGTTGCTGATTTGCCGAGTGTAATTGCTCAACCCCCTCGACCCTTAAGGTTTAAGATGCGTGATGTACATAAACTAATTGCTGAGCTCAACCCGAAGAAAGCTCCAGGTATTGATGGAATTAGTAACAAGATGCTGATGAATCTGCCTCGCACTGCAATTAGAATCTTACTATTTATTCTTAATACCATATTACGACTAGAGTATTATCCACACAGCTGGAAGCTTGCCAAGGTCAAAATGATTCAAAAGCCGGGCAAACATCTTACCAAAGCTGAGTCTTACAGGCCAATAAGTTTACTATCAACAATATCAAAGCTTTTCGAAAAGCTGCTCATGACAAAATTTTCCCCAATTCTAACTGATAGTGGTTGCAGCCCGGAAGCCGGTTTTAGAAGCCAGCATTGAGCAAGCACATAGATTGGTTCAAGTTATAAGAAGAACATTTGAAGAAAAGAAGTATTGTTCTACTCTCTTTATTGATGTTTCTCAGGCATTTGATAAAGTATGGCATGAAGGCCTAATTTTAAAATTGAAGACATATCTACCAATAAATTTTCTAAAGCTATTGGAAAGTTATATTCTATCCCGGAAATTCATTGCTGTGGAAGGAGACTTTATGGCTGTTCCCGAATCTATCTCTGCCGGTGTGCCACAGGGCAGTATACTGGGACCAGTTTTGTATTTAATTTATACTTGTGATATGCCTGTTAGCACTAAAATCCATACATCTACTTTTGCCGATGATACAGCTTTCTATATCATTCACGAAAACCCTCAGGAGGCATCCAGATATCTTCAGGAACACATTACCCAGCTGGAACTACGGTTAAAGTTATGGAGAATTAAAGTAAATGAACAGAAGTGTGCGCAGGTAACATTTACTCTACGAAAAGATACTTGTTCACCCATTAGAATCAATAATCAAATTGTTCAACATTCACATGTAAAATACCTTGGTATACACCTTGATTGACGGCTTACATGGAAACAAGACATTGATTCTAAGCTAACACAAATGAAACTAAAATTAGCTCAGGTACATTGGCTGATTGGTAGAAATTCAACTCTCAGTCTAGATTGCAAACTTTTGATATACAAGTCACTTTTGAAACCTATATGGTGCTACGGAATTCAACAATGTGGCACTGCTTTAGCTTCCAATGTCGAGAGAATCCAACGAAGACAAAACAAAATTTTACGTATGATAACTTCGGCTCCATGGTAAATCAAAAATTCAAATATACATCGTGATTTGAATATGCCACTAGTGATTGAAGAAATTGCAAAGTACGCAGGCAAATATTTAACAAAACTCGAATCACATCCTAATCCGCTTGCTCGTAGTATTTGAACTTTACTGGACACATCCGCCTAAAAAAGAGGGACACAAGGGCTCTTATACTCAACACTCCAGATGGGACTATTTGAAAATATTTTTTTTCCTTTTTGATTATCACTACTTATGTATTATTTATAACTATCACTAAGTTTATGTCCGACAGTGGTTAGGCCTAATAATTGTATTCTAGATTTAAGATTTGAATACTTATTGTTAGTTCATATTTGAAGATACAATAAATAAATACATGTTAAAAAAAAACTTGCTAAGCTCATTGGCATGGTTTTTTATTTTCAGCGCAAAAAGGGAGGACATTATGATGCAAGTCATGCAAGTGAGAAGGATAATCCAAAGTGACCTCATATACATAAACGTCTGTTCCATTTACAGCTATGCTTTTTGGATCCAACATGAGGAAGATATTCCGACATCGCCCATCCCTAAAGGTTATTTGCGTCTAAATTAAGGTTGCCAGTGGGGCTTGTTTTGGCTGGGTTGTCCCACTTTTTAAGTACCTTTCCAGTTTCAAGCTAAAATAAAATTTGTCCAGCTAAAACAATTTTCCACAAAATGTTCTTAATATTTATTACCTTAAATTTCTAACGGTAAACTATTAATCGACTACAGCTGTCTTCGCGCAGTTTATAACCAATTACCAAAAGATTTGTAAAATGACAAAATATGGTCCTACTTTTTAATTAAAATTGAAAGCAATGAATTAGAAAATTTACGAAAAGTTGTATGTTTCGTCCCTTCAATACCAGCTAGTAACGATAGTACACAAAAAAGAAAGAAATCGAATGTCTTTCGATCTTATTAGAGCGGAAATATTAATAAGAATTATCTTATTGCAAAGATTTTCAAAGATTTCTTCAAATACCTAAAGGTTTTGAATTAGAAAAATCCGTAAGCGCAAATACAAAATATATGTGGCAGAAAAAATAAAATTGGGGTGTTGAGTTCATCAATTGTGAAACTGTTGGCAACCGTTGGCCCCAATAGTTACGTCTAAGAAACGTCTTGACGGATCTAATTTAATTTTATATGTTTATTTCGTTACTTTATCGCATTTTTAATGTAAAACTTAACAACTTAACATGTTGACTATAGGTTGATGGAAAATTACTGAACTGTTTAGTGGAGAGGGACTACTCAACTATGCGTTTCTAAGAAAAATACTAAACGGTTGCGCAACAGCTATGTCTTATGAATGCACCCTATTTTATTAAATTTTTATAATTTTTTCACCAATGTACAGACAAACGAAAACGTTTTTTTGTGTCTTTTTAGTATGTTTTTTCGTTATTTAATTTTAATACGTACAGCTACGATCAAAATAATATCAGCACGAAATAATATGGACACCTAACGTTAAAATTCAAAAAGGCTTATCTTTAAAACTAAATCGAACATTACAAAAAAATTTATTTTTGTGTAGACAATTTAAATAGTTTATACTATCTTCTATTCTATAACAGATAAGTAATCAATATGCTACGATGGTCGAACTGGAAAATCCAATTATTTTAATACATTTTTAAGATATCGGTTTGTAAACTTTTTATATCCCGCTTTTTTTAAATAAATAATTATGTATTTTTAGTACTAATCTAGGTGATCACCCGTTTTTCAGTCCTTTTAATTTTTGACCTTCAATTTTTATTAGCTAAGGATATATTTTTTTGCCTATTTTTTTATTATAGTAATTTTGACTTAGCTGCACAATCAAATTTGCACGACTTTTTGTGCAGATAAGTCAAAATGCATAAATTATGCCTAATAATCATAAATTCTGTGCAATCTATTAAAATTGTGCATAAGTTATACACAAAAAATGTGCACAGTTTGTGAACACTGATTATTTGAAAATTAAATACTATTGATCACAATATATGGACATTAGTGTCCTGCACAAGACTATTTATAAGACCTTTCAAGACATGAGAGATTTTTTCAAATGCTTTACTACAGCGAAATATTCTAAAAGAATCGCTAAGCAACACTGTTGGCAAGTAATTTTTTTCGGTGGTTTGTCTTGCCAACAGTGTTGTTTAGCGATTCTTTTAGAATATTTCGCTGTAGTAAAGCATTGGAAAAAATCTCTCATGTCTTGAAAAGTCTTATAAATACTCTTGTGCAGGACACTAATGGAAATTGTGCATGAACGACTATTTTAACACTTATTGTTCATGAGTTATGCCCACTTGTGCATAGATTTTGCCAAACATTTTGATATGTGTGTATCTTGTTCACAAGTTGTGCACATTTATGCATATATTATGAACAATGCGTACACATATGCACTCTAAAACACTTTTGTTGAAAATTACGTCGATAATAGTAGGCAACACTTTACAGACTACTTTCGACCTAAAATTACACAACTATATTTTTTCAACGTTTTGTTGATTTTTGAGCACTATATGTTTAACTTTGAACAAAATATGTTTAACAATTTTACGCAATTTGTGTTTAGTTTCCCCCTTGTGTTTAATTTTAAAATATGTTTTTTTAATAAAAATGCATTTAATACATGTGTTTAATTAAATTTATTGATAAAAAGGTTTACTGAATTAGCATAAAAAATTCACGTTTTGCTTTAAATTTTACATTTACATTAATTTTTAGAATTTGAATAAAAATAAAAATAAATTTCTAAAATTTGAGTAATTTTGTTTCTAACATAAGTATGTATACATATCGCACTTGTTTAACAATACTGTCTTAACTCAAAGCTTTAATTTAACAATTTTTTTACTCAATTTGTGCATTATTTACAATATTGACTTATCACTATTTATATAAAACACATACAATTATTATTTAAAAAAAGCTTTATTTTAATTTTAATTAATTTTATATCAATATGGCGTGCTTCTGTTAGAACATGTGTACTTTTGAGCTTCTTCTTTCTTCTTGTTAAACATATGCTTTGACATTATTTAGGCATATGTAGCTGTTTTTTATGCACACTTTGTTTAAATATAAACACATCTAAAAGCAGATTTATATTTTTGTGTAAAATGAGACAAATATTGTTTTCTTGATACAAATAACTACACAATCGATATAAATTTAGACAATAAGAATATTTCAACAACAATTTAGACAAAATATGATCCTAAATTTGGGCTAATGTTTTAGAGTGTGGATAATGAGTATGCATTAATTGCAAGTTAGTTTCACTTATGTTCTTTGTGTCAAGAGTGCCGGTTTGTGATTAGAAGCGACAGTAGTTTAAGTGTGTTATATATCATTTAATATTATTTAGAAATATATAATTGTGCAAATTAAGAAAACCAGAGGTAAGTATTGAGTTATTATCATATATTTATCACTGCAGTTATGACATTTAAGAATTTTTTTGGATTAATTTCGGCTCGTTTGATAATTTTGAATAAACTTTGACGAACTTCTGCCAAAAAGAAAACTTTTTGACCCATAGTGGGCGTGTCTGTGGACCGAGAGAGAACTGATACAGCCAATAGTTTTTATAAGAATTTTATAGAAATGTAAAAAATTAATGACTTCATAAATTATATAAAATAAATATGTTAATACTGAACTATATGATATATTGTATTATAATATGTGTATATATAATATTAGTTATTAAGCACTCGTACTTTGAAATAAAGACAAAATAAAATGAAATTTTGTTCCTTTAATATTAGCAGGAGGTGTAAAAATTTTTCCTATTTGTTCACAATCTATGAAATTGTTGTTCATAATCTATTCCCAGTTGTTCATAACCTATGAACAGTTGTTCATAGTCGTTTCCCAGTTGTTCAGAATCTATGAAAATTTTGTTCATAATCTATGCCCAGTTGTTCATAAAACATGCTCATAGTGCTGAACTTAAGTTATGAACAAGTTTGCATAGATTATGAACAACTGTTCTTAGTCATTTTTCGTGAACAATTTGAGCATAAGTTGTGCCCATAGCGCATAATTTCTGCACACAATTCTCTCTGTGTGGTTGCATATTTATGTAGCCAAGTTTTTTTAATGTGTGCAGCTAACTTAAATTTTTTATATGAGAATAAATTAAACATCCAAAATATTGCTGCAGAGATGATGTCTACGCGAAATGGTGTAGCGCTAAAGTTTATCGGTCTAATTCATAAAAAATATTTTAGGTTTATGAGACATTTTTAGATTTTTAATTGAACTATAGTGACTTTTTAATCAGAAATAATTTTTAGTCAGGCTTAAGTTCAGTGATTTCAATTCTTTTATTGAATGAAAATATTTTTATTAATTAATGTGAGTTTCTAAAGAAGAGAAGAAAAATTAAATTAGACTTTTAAGCTAGGGGAAATACCGATATTTTTCTGTGCAGCAACGCACTTCATCAGCACCCTGGTCTATCTACTTGGGTAGAGATTGTTATTAACATCAGCTATTTAACGTAAATTCTAATGAAACGGAATGTGAGAAATGATTGTTGTGTACAATTATTGATTTACCTTTGGTAAATACATATTTAAGTATCATTATTTATTTCCCCAGTTTTTCCATTTTTAGGGTTCCGTACACCAAAGGTGAAAAGGAACCCTATTGTTTTCGCTACGCTGTCCGTCTGTCCGTCACACGGTATTTTCTCAGACGCTGTCCGTCTGTCCGTCACACGGTATTTTCTCAGGAACCGTAAGAGCTACGGACCTTTGGACACAGTATGTAGAACCTTGGCCGCTACAACAACAAATACATGAGAATTAAAAATTAAAGGGTGTTCCAAAACGAGCAATGAAATATGTTAAAATCCCATGTAATATACATACAATAGTATGAACATATGTATATTAAAACTTGAAATTTGTAAAATTAGTGTATTTTTATACAGACTACAACAATTAACACTAAAATTTAAAAAATTTAAATTAAAGGGTGGTCCATCAGTTAATGCAATTTTGACTATGTAATTTTGACAATTTGCTATATCTTGGAAACCGTAAGAGGCAAACACTTGAAATTTTCAAAAACGGTAAAACTAAAAAAACCGAAAATTATAAAATCGCCAAACCAAAAAAAATCGCCAAAAATTAAAAAAAAATCGCCAAAACGAAAAAAATCGCCAAAATTAAAAAAAATTCTAACACTAAAATAAATCGCCAAATTCGAAAAAATCGCCAAAATGAAAAAACGCCAAAATGAAAAAAACGCAAAAAATTAAAAAAAATCGCCAAAACGCGAAAATGTCGCCAAAACTAAAAAAAAAAATTAAATAAGCAAAAAATCGAAAAAATTAAAAAAATCGCCGAAAATAAAAAAAAAACGCCAAAATTAAAAAACGCCAAAAAAACCGAAAAAATCGCCAAAACAAGAAAATAAAGTGTCTAATCTAAAAAAGAGCCAAAACTTTAAAAAATCGCCAAAACCGAAAAAAACGCAAAAAACGACAAAACAAAAAAACCGAAAAGACCCCAAAAACGAAAAAAAATGCCAAAACTATATATTATATAGGATGAAGTCTGTATTAAATTACATATCTAGTGTTCGTACGGAACCCTATGTGCGCGAGTCATAGTCGCACTTTACTGAATTTATTTCATCTTTCTATTTAGGTTAGCACGAAGCTATATTACTCTACCTAAGTATGTTTAACTATTCTTGCTTATCTTTTACGATCATCACATTAACTATTTTTACTTATTGGTGTACCGTCGGTACATACACATAAGTATTATAGTAGTGGATATTATGTTACTTTGTTTTTGCATTTCTACCGCTTATTTTGTATTTTAGGTTTATTATAGGTTTATTAGACATATTTTCCATAGATATATGTCAAATATGTTCAACTAACTTAAATTTTTTATTTGAGAATAATTTAAAACTGCCAAAAATATGTTAAATGCGCAGGTATACAAAGTGCACTTAAAAGAGTATTTTGAACAATAATAACAGAAAAACTAAATTTTGTGCAGTTAAGTCAATGTACAGCTAACATTGATTTTTTGAATGAAAATATTTTAAAATTATCAAAATTTCAGGCCACTTATCTTAAATATGCAGGTATTGAAAGTGCACTTAAAAAGCGAATTTGTATGGGATTTTAAACAATGGTGACAGAAAATTATCATTTAAGGCAGTTAAGTCCAAAGTTAACTGAAACAAAAGCCAGCTAAATCAAAACTACTGTACTCTAAGCAAAGATATAACAAAATTAATATAAAATAAAATTCTTCCTTAGTTATCAAAAATGTTGAAGGTCAAAATTAAAAGGACTGAAACCGGATTTCTCTAACAACACAAATCTGGTTATACAATCTGTTCTAGTTAGACGAAAACAAAAGCTAGATAGATTATATACAAAACACTTTTTATTTTTCCGTAATAGTGTTTTCATACTGAAAGTTAAAACCAGGGGTCAAATCGTTACATCCGTGAACGTACAACTCGTCACGTAAAACCACAATTTGCGGATTATGACATACGTGAACGTATTGAAATCCCATTTAGTTTATAGGATTGACGTATCATTTATTTTGTTTTCGTACGATTGCCGATACGATCACGTATGTAACGATTTGAACACTGGTTTTAACGTTAAAACCATAAACAGCAGATTTTGAATTCACACATAAATCTCCTGCAGAAATGCGTGTTTTTGTTGTTGCATTTTATCTGCTTTTTAATAACACTTGTTGGACAAACTGTAAAACAACATTTTTGTTAATATGAAAAACTGAGCTATTTCACAATGCGCTCTAAAATAGAAATTATTTTATATTTTGTAAATGAATTTTTTTTAAATAATGGAACTTCTTATACAGAATGAAAAAGAGCTTGGAAATAAAGTTTTTATATATAAAAATGCACAAATACATTATAAGATAAACCTTTTTTATAGGCAGATGAATGGCAGTCATATTGTCTATTTAAACTTTCCAGAGTTCAATAAAAATATTTTCATTGTTTTCCTTCCAAAAAAACTCGTTTTTCCCATAATTTTTTTTATTATTGTTGCTGCTGCATCCATTTTTAAGTTGAAAATCTTTCAAGCGCCATCTATTGTTATTAACTGGCATAAACATTATCAGCTGCTGTCGGTCATTTCAACTTGGCAGCACTGAATTTATCACAGCGAAAACAAGGTTGCATTTAATAAAACCAACTTAAAACCAATTCAAAAATGGTTTTAATTTGGTTTTAACAAAAACAATGTGTATGGTAAAACCAGGTTTTAACAGTTGCTTTTAACGTTAAAACCAACTTTTATTAAAACCATGTCAGTGTGAAAACACTATAATGTTCGATTTCGTTTTAGAGATAAACCCTTTTGAATTTTAACGTTAGATACCCATATTATTATTATTATATACACATGGATAAATGAAGTGAAAAAATTAAGTTTAGTTTTATTTGGCTATGTTAATAGTGTATTAGAGTATTACAGTAGTTTTGATTTAGCTGCCTTTTGTTTAAGTGCACTTTGGACTTAACTGCCTAAAATGATAAATTTCCGTCACTATTCCTTAAAGTCCCATACAAATTCGTTTTTTTAAATTTTGGTAATTGTAAAATATTTTCATACAAAAAATCAATGTTAGCTGCACATTGACTTAATTGCACAAAATATATTTTTTCTGTAATTATTGTTCAAAATCCTTTTTTAAGTGCACTTTGTATACCTGCGAATTTAACATATTTTTTGGCAGTTTTGAATTAATCTCAAATAAAAAATTTAAGTTAGTTGAACATATTTGACATATTTCTATGGGAAATATGTCAAATAAACCTATAGTAAACCTAAAATATTTTTTATGAATTAGACCGATAAACTTTAACGCTACATCACTTCGCGTAGAAATCATCTCTGCAGCAATATTTTGGATGTTATAAGTACTGCAACGTATTGGTTTACTTCTTTGGTAGTATCCATGGCAGCGATAAGACACCACTTGAAGTAGTATTCATCATTATTTTCAATCAGGTACATCCAATTAGTAAAAATAATTAATGTAATGATCGTAAAAGATAAGCAAGAATATTTAAACTTAAGTTGAGTGATATATGTAACTTCGTGCTAACCTAAATATAAAATGGAAAAACAGAAAATGAATAGTGATACTTACAAATCTATTGACCAAAGGTAAATCAAAAATTGTATACACAACAATCATTTCTCATATCCCGTTTCATTAAAAATTTACGGTAAATAGCTGATGTTAATAACAATTTCTACCCAAGTAGATAGACTAGGGTGCTGATGAAGTGCGTTGCTGCACAGAAAAATATCGGTATTTCCCCCAGCTAAAAAGTCTAGCTTAAGTTTTCTTCTCTTCTTAAAAATATTTCATTCAATAAGAATTGACATTGCTGAACTTAAGCCCGAATAAGAAATTACAACAAAATTTTAAAATTTTTTGTTTGTTTTGGATGTATGTACCAGGGAAAGCCAAAAAGTTACTTTTTGAATGCTCAATACACATCGATACTCCAACGACAATGAGTATGATAGAACATTCGCATCAACAAGCATGCTTACATACAGGCATACATATCTATAGCTACCAACACAAATAAGTGCGTATATCGATAGGTGCGGGTTCGATCAAACAAATGTGCTATAGATATTCGTATCAATACATGTGCGCACAAGCATGTAATAACGAGTATGACTATATGAACAATGTTACCAAATATGTAAGTAAATTTAAAAAAATCATTGTGTATGAATTTAACAAATGCCTAATATATATTATGCATTTTTTTCATGATATCTATTTCACGAAACTTTTTCTATTTGCTAATAGAGAAGACACGTAACATGAATTTCTGAAGCATTTTTGACAACTTTTTTATTCTAATTTGATTCTCCAGGAGAGTAGTAGTGAACTACCACTACTGGGGCAATTAAAATTGTTAAATTGTGGCTGAAATTGTTAAATTTGGGTAATTAAAATTTGAAAATTGTTAAATTCTTGGAAATTTGTGTTTTCGGCGGCGCTTTGATGTTTTTTGTTTACATTAGGAGTTTTTGTTTACATTAAGTGTATGTCTGTCTGTCTCGGTCTGTCTTTCTGTCTGTCTGACCGTGAATATTTCTGTGTGGAATATTTTGTGTGAATGTATTAAGGCCGTTCATAGTTTGGCGGTTTTTTTATGTGTATATGCCGACGGGGAAAATCATAAAAATGGTTTTTCCTAATGCTGACGGAAAATCATCTAGTGATTTTTTCTAATGCCGACGGCAAAACATTACTATTTTTTTCCTAATGCCGACGGCAAAACATGACTATTTTTTCCCTAATGCCGACGGCAATACATGAATATTATTTTTTTCAAATGCCGACGGGAAAATGATTTTTCCTAATGACGACGGGAGAACGTGAAAGTTATTTTTTCTAATGCTAATGTAGTTGTTGCTAGACTGTGGGAATTTAAGGCTGACCATGATTTGAGTGGGTGGCGTTGTTGCCGTAATATGTAACCATAGGAATTTGTGGATGCGTCTGTCTGTCTGTGAGAATTTAGGTGAAGGTTTGATTGGCTGAGTACGGGGTGTAGTTGAGGTAGATGGATTGCGTGTATATATGTGTGTATGTGTGTGTGTGTATGTTTGTAGGAATTTCAATGTATGTATTTCTGTAGGACCTTAAGGCTGATTGTGATTTATGAGGGGTGAGGAGTAATAGTAATATGCAACCGGGGGAATCTGTGGATTTGTATGTATGTAGGAGTTTAAGGCTGGCCATGATTTGTGTGGGCAGGGTTGTTGACGTATATGTAGCCATGGGGATTTGTGGATGTGTCTATCTATAGTAGTTTAAAGCTGATCTTGATTTGAGGTGGGTGAGGATGTTGTTGAGGTAAATTGGTTATGTGTATGTATGTATGTATTTCTGTAAGAATTTAAGATGATTGTGATTTATTAGGTGCGAGGTGTTCTTGTAATATGTAGCCGTGAGAATCTATGTGTATATATATGTCTGTAGGACTTTAAGACTATCTATAATTTCGGGTAGGTGAAAGTGTTGTGTTGTTGAGATTAATCTCGTATATTGTATATGGATGTATATATATCTGGGGGAGAATTTAACGCTGGTAGTGATTTGTGAAAGGTAAGGTGTTGTTGAAATTTTCTTGGATATTTCTTATATGGATTCTGCTATGGGTGTAATTGCGCTGGTATTTATATGTAGGTAGAAATAAGTTGTTTTCAATATCGACATTTGGTGCTATAAAATACTATCATATATCTGGACTCCCTAATCCTAGTATGCTTTTATACTTACGATTGCTTTATATTTTCTCATGCTTAAATTTGTCTCGGGTTAAAGTCTGCCTGTGTGAAATTTGTTTATATTACAGATTTTGTTTATTTAACTACATCCGCCTTCTTTGTAGATCTGGCAAACTATCGATAGTCACGCCATTCGATATTTTCGATAGTTTGTTGGAAAAATATCGATACTATCGATAGTATCGAATTATTTTGCACTATGTTCACACGCCAACACGAACAATCGTTTTGACTGTTGATATATGGATATGGTTAAAAAAATTAGGTAAAAACTATAACTGCCTTATTCAGAAAAAATAATTTTGGTTTACAAATGGTTTACACAACAAATTTTGTATGAAAATTTGTTTGTTAAACGTTTTTTAAACTTAAATTTTTTTTCTGAATAAGTCCTTAAATAATTAATTTTATGTTTAATTTTATTCTAATTTTTCAATTTTAAACAAATCTTTTTTTTTTTTTTTGTTTACAAAAACATACCTACATATCGTCAGCTTAAATGCAAGCAGACGTAACTACACAAAAATTCAAAATCGAGTTTTTGATTAATTATAGTTCATTTTATCAAACTGCATGTTCACGCAATTATAAATTACGATTTTATTAAAGAAATTCAAACGGACGTAATTACGAATGCATCTATTTTTTATTGCAAGGAACGTAACTTACATAAAAGCTTAAAGATACATAAAACGGAAATAAATGTTTAAAAAGATATAAGCATCCATACTACAAGTAAATTTCGAAGAAAATTTTCAAGAATACTTTATTATTATTGGTTTTGTAACGTTTTTTTTTCTCCTGTAAAAATATAAAAGTTTAGTTACATACGTTTGCATTTAAGGTGACGATATGTACATACTCGTATGTATATAATGATTTTGTTTTAATACTTGTTCAGGTAAATTAGCGATAATTTGTTATCAAAAAATTCAGTAAGATTCAGAATGGAACAAAATGGTTCACTCACAAAATTTTGTATATTTCAATCAATATTCGAGCTCGAATTGTGAAATTTTTTGTCCGTGTGATCATGCTATTAGGAATGCTGAATTTCATTTTTTAATACATACATATCGTTCATTTGTTCATTATTATAACTCAAATAAAACTAGTTTTGAACAAAATGTGTTAAGTTCTAAATTTACATTAATAAAGCTTTCTTCTATCAAGAGGTGAGCTTGCGCGCCATTGCGTGAATTTTTTACACAAGATGAAATATGAATTGCCGGGGCATTTTGTATTATTTTTTTTTTTTTTTTAAATGCATGTTTATTATTTATTGTATCTTCAAATATAAACTAACAATAAGTATTCAAATCTTAAATCTATAAAAAAAATTATTAGGCCCGACCAATGTCGGACATAAGCTTAGTGATAGTTATTAATAATACATAAGTAGTGATAAGCAACAAAAAGAAAAAGGTGTTTTCAAGCAGCTTCATCATCTAGAGTGTTGAATATTAGAGCCCGTGTATCTCTCTTTTTTAAGCGGATGTGCCCAGTAAAGTTCAAAATATTACGAGCAAGTGGATTAGGATGTGACTCGAGTTTTGTTAGGTATTTGCCTGCGTATTTTGCAATTTCTTCAGTCACTAGTGGCATATTCAAATCGCGATGTATATTTGAATTTTTGATGTACCATGGAGCCGATGTTATCATGCGTAAAATTTTATTTTGCCTTCGTTGAATTTTCTCTACATTTGAAGCTGAAGCAGTACCCCATAGTTGAATTCCGTAACACCATATTGGCTTTAAAAGCGACTTGTATATTAAAAGTTTGCAGTCTAGGCTAAGTGTTGAATTTCTACCAATCAGCCAATGTACCTGAGTTAATTTAAGTTTCATTTGAGTTAACTTAGAGTCAATGTGGTGTTTCCATGTAAGTCGTCGATCAAGGTGTATGCCAAGATATTTCACATGTGAATGTTGAGGAACAACTTGATTGTTAATCCGAATGGGGGAGCAAGTATCTCTTCTTAGGGTGAACGTTATATGGACACACTTTTGTTCACTTTAATTCTCCATAAGTTTAACCAAAGCTCCATCTGGCTAATGTGTTCCTGGAGTTTGCGGGATGCCTCATCAGGGTTTTCGTGCATACTAAGGCAGGCTGTATCGTCGGCAAATGTGGAAGTATGGATACTACTGCTCACAGGCATATCACAAGTATAAATCAAATATAAAACTGGTCCCAGTATGCTCCCCTGTGGCACACCGGATGAAATAGTTTCAGGCCTACTCGTAAAGTCTCCTTCCACAACAGTGAACTTACGGGAAATAATGTAACTTTCTAAAAGATTTAAAATGTTTATTGGTAAGTAAGTCTTCAATTTTAAAATTAGGCCTTCATGCCACACTTTATCAAATGCCTGGGAAACGTCAATAAAGAGCGCAGAGCAATACTTTTTTTCCTCAAAAGTTCTTCTTATAAATTGAACCAGTCTGTGTGTTTGTTCAATGGTGCTATGCTGACTTCTAAAACCAAATTGATGGTCTGGTATGCACCCACTACTAATTAGAATTTGGGACAATTTTGTTTTGAGCAGTTTTTCGAAAAGCTTTGACATAGTTGATAGTAGACTTATTGGCCTATATGACTCAGCCTTGGTTAGATCTTTGCCCGGCTTTGGAATCATTTTAACCTTGGCAAGCTTCCAGCTGTGTGGATAATACTCCAGTCGTAAAATGGCATTAAATATGAATAATAGGATTCTCATTGCAATACGAGGCAAGTTCATAAGCATCTGGTTACTAATTCCATCAATACCCGGAGCTTTCTTCGGGTTGAGTTCGGCAATTAATTTTTGTAAATCACGCGTCTTAAACTTTATGTGTTGAGGGGGTAGAGCGACTACATTCGGCAAATCAGCAACACCAGTACATATGTTTGGCGTAAAAACGGATTTTAAGTGCTCAGCAAATATTTTGCCTTTTTCAGTATCGCTTCTTGCCCAACTTCCGGTAGATGTGCGTAGAGATGGCTTATACTCAACGGGTGTTTTAAGCTTTCTAGCAGCGCGCCACAAGGAGTAATTAGACGCTGGTGTGACATCAAGACCTTCCAGATAATTTTTAAGAGATGCAGTTTTTTCAGATGCAAGCAACTCTTGGAGTCGTTTAGTGCACTCTTTAAATCTGATTTTATTTTGTGGTGATCTGTGCTGTTGCCATTCCCTTCTAGCTCTTCTTTTTTCACGTACGAGACGTTCAATGTCTGTAGAATAAATTTTATTAAACCCAGTCTGTGGATGGGAGTTAGTGGCATGTTCAGCAGCCTGTTTAATATTCTCGCTGAGATTGGCAATGTTAGATTCAATATCATCGGATGTTCTAAGCGTAATGTTTTCCGTACAATGACTACTGAGATATTTTTTGAACCCCAGCCAATTAACACGATTGATCATCTTCACATATGGGTCAGGTAAGTTACTTCTTAAGGGACTACAAATTGTAATGATCGTCGGAGAGTGATCGGACGAAAGATCAAGAGAAGCTTGAACTTGAATTAAATCCCTAGAGATATTTTTTATGACGCCAAAATCTATAACATCCGGAATTTTTTGTATGTCAGTAGGCCAATAAGTGGGCTCCCCACTCGAAATGACATCCAAGCCCATTTTTGAAATAGTGTTGAACAATGCTCGACCTCTGGGGGTAATAAGACGCGAACCCCAGAACGTATGCTTAGCATTGTAGTCGCCAGCTGCTACAAAACAAGGTCCAAGAGATTTGTAGAAATCCTCATATTGATTCTCAGTGATTGAAAATCTGGGAGGGGAATAAATTGATGATATAACAAAATTTGTACAAAAACTTTCAATGCCAATATTTGTTGCTTGTAGGTGTTCTTCACAAATGTTATCAAGAACATAGTGCTTGAGTCTTGACTTTATTAGAATTGCTGATCCACCGCAAGCCCTTCCTCTAGGGTCCTTTGTATCATATATAGTGTAGCCATAAATTTTAAAAAGACTTCTCGAAGTCAAATGAGTCTCAGATACTAACATTACATCAATATTTTTTTCCGTGAGGAAGTGCTCAAGTTCATTTTTATGTTGGCGAATGTCGTTTGCGTTCCAGAAACATATTGTTAACGTGTTCATGGCTTATTAATTAATGCTTGAAGCAGAGTATTCTGCATTCGCAGCATTTCTTGCATCATGTTAGTCATATTTGTTGTAAAATTGTTTATAGTTTGCACCAGATTTTCAATAGTAGCTTCAAGGCGATTAAAATTAAAGCTTGCGTCAGTATTTTTTGAATTATTTGGCGGGGAAACATTTTGTGTGGGAATTGAATTTGTCTTAGCAGCATCTGCATACGATACACGGGAAGTAACTGGTTGGCTCATTTGCGCAAAAGTGGCAGAGTAAGCGTTTGCTGATTGAGCTGGAGCTAATTTAGGTTTTTGCACCATAGTCTTCTTTACGAAAGAGTACACAGGACAACCTCTGTAGTTAGCGGTGTGATTACCTCCACAATTACTGCATTTTTTATCACTTTGATCTTTTGGCTTATTGCAACTAGCAGTGCCGTGTAATTCGCCGCACACAACACAAACAGAGGGTAAATTGCAGTATGTTTTTGTATGGCCATATTCTTGGCAATTATGGCACTGTACAGGACCTGAACGCTTATGTGGCTCTTCAACTGTGATTTTTCTGTACAAGAGGTATTTCAAATTATAAATTGGATGCGTCTCATTTTTTTTCAATTTTATATCATTAGGCTCAAGTTCAACACGAAATAGGGGTTGGGGAATCTTCTCTCTATTTATTATATTGGACACATTTTTTACCTTAAACCCCTGGAGGACGAGTGCATCTTTTATTTCTTCGGGAACAACATAAGAATCTATGCCCTTCAATACGATCTGCATGCCTTTAGCGCTCTTAAGCTGGTATGTGTAGAAGCTTGTTTTATTTTTTTCAAATTCAGCAACCATTTTGCGGAAATCTTTTTCGTCATAAATTTGGACTTTAGTTTCATCGATGTTGCCACGTTTTATTGGAACAATGTGAAATTTATTCTCACCAATGACCGAAATTAATTTTTTAATAAGGGCATTTGAAGTTTTTTGTCTCAAATATATTGGTGGCGGCTTGGATATTTTATTCGAGGCTACCTCGGGTTTGTCGTTGTCATCTTGCAAAATTTCGAAGCGGTTTTGGCGATTAGTTGAGGCTGCGCTGTTATCCCTAGACATTTTTGGAGCAGATGAAATTTTTGAAGAATTCGGGCTTCGCCCACGCTTTACCACGGTTATATATCTGTCCATTCCGACTTGTACCTTGAGTTTCGAGCCGCTGTTATCTGTAGTGATAACTTTGTTAAGTGATGAACACGAGCCTGAAGGGGATGATATTACTGGCTTATATGAAGAAGTACTGGGCAACTGTAATGTTAATGCATCATTACTATTTGGCATTGGACAAAGCGAAGTTGATCGCTGACGAAAAATTGGCTTTGACGTTAAAAAAAGACTTTCATCAGATTTATTATTTATATTTTTTTCATTAAGAGTTTCAGAACTCACAGTAAAATAAGCATTTCTGCCGTTAGAACTCACTTCAATTTTTTTTGTATTTGAGGCACTCATACAAAGAATTCCTCAAGGGATATTCGTTTGTGTTTTTTTTTTTTTTGTTTGCGGTCTTTTTTTGTTTTTGTTATTTATGATTGTTTATTTGTTTAGAGGTACACATATATAGCATTCCTCAATATCACTTTGTTTAATTTTTTTTGTTTGCGGTTTTTTTTTTGTTTTTGTTATTTTTACTATGTAAAAATATTAGCAAAGCATAAAGCTTATTTATTAAAGACAGTATGTACCTATTACGAATAATATGTACTACGAATATTTTTTGTTTGTTTACTTTTTTGTAAGAAAAATTCCGCTAATCGACTGTTCGCTATGAAGGTACCACGAGAACTGAACAAATAACACCAAAGTCTGTTGTAAATATTCTGACTAACAACACATAGTTGAACGGAACAGCCAGCCGTTTTCATTAATAATTATCACATGTAATTTGGCTTAAAAAGCGATACGAACTTTAGCCCGTTCAAATCAAAAATATAGAAACAAATGGAGTTCGAATAATAATTAAAATTAACTAAAAATTAATAGCCATGGGCCTGTGGCAAAAATTAAATAAAAATATACTTAATAGCAACAAACCAAAAAAGTTTGTCTTAAGTAGAACAAAAAATAAGCAAATTAAGTAACATGTGTATAATTAGTAAAAAGAACAAAAAAACGACAATGGTAAGACTGTTGTAAATATAGTGATGGTAAAATTGAGCTTACAATACAAAAAAGCTTTCAGCAAATTGAAATACGATGAATCAAAACAATTCACATATTCCATTTGCAATAAAATGCTAAGTATATAAAGCAGAAATCTACATCAACTGACACCACACACAGTGGACCAAACACAAAAGAACGCTGATGATGAAGGTTTAGTGGCCTTCGAAAACGGCTGGCTGTTCCGTTCAACTATGTGTTGTTAGTCAGAATATTTACAACATACTTTGGTGTTATTTGTTCATTAATAATTATCACATGTAATTTGGCTTAAAAAGCGATACGAACTTTAGCCCGTTCAAATCAAAAATATAGAAACAAATGAAGTTCGAATAATAATTAAAATTAACTAAAAAATATAATAGAAATATTTCTTATACTTAATTTACATTTTTTTAAAGTTGATGTAACGTTAGTTAACGTTTGACATTTTTGGGGTATAAAATTTTTTCTAACTATAGCCTTCTACATTTATTTTGGAAATCTTGCTTTGCTTTTTAAAAATGTATGTATAAACATTTTTAAGTGAAACTGATCCGGCACTCCAGCACAGGTACTAATAGTTTTTTTTTTTTTTTTGTTAGTTAACTTACTTCTTTTTTTTATTTTTATTGATAAACATTTAAAATCAAAAGGGAGTTTTATATTGTAATTATTATTTTCATAATTGTTGAAATCAATCGCTACTTTTTTTGCGATGAAATCATTTGAATTACTTTTGAAACCCTACGCGTTTATAAAAATTATGTTATTTTCTATATTGCTTAATTTATAAGACTTTTAGAATTTGTCCTTTGGTGGTTATATATTACGAATAAGAATGAAGTAAGTGTTTAAATTAAAATTTTATTCAATTGAATAAAAGGAGCTTTTTTCTTAAACTCTGATGTAGTTAACAGCGCTGGAGATTCTATCATATAACAGCTTTCTTGGAATTTTAGATGCATATAATATACAATTAGATAAAATTTATTTTTAATTTTTATTTTAAGAAGTACGGATATGAGACTGAATTTAAATGTACTTTTAAATTAGTTAAATCATAATGAACAAACATATTTTCTTCTTGAAAAGCGACCAACAGAAAACAAACTTGTTTTCATATAATTTACGTATACCCTCTCGACGATTCCTCTAGGATACAAGATGACTTTGTGTGACGAAATTTCTGTTGATTTATACTGATAATATGTTTACATTAATAAGGTACATATATGTTTATTTTATGAAGGGTGATCACATATGGCTTTTATTTGATGTTCTATATGATTTTTTCTCATTTTACTATTATTTTTATTTTAATTTGAAACAGTAAGCAAAGTCATCAGCTTACTGCATTCTTGTTCATAATATATAACCACCAAAGTACAAATTCTAAAAGTCTTATAAATTATGCAATATAGAATATAACATAATTTTTATAAACGCGTAAGGTTTCAAAAGTAATTCAAATGATTTCATCGCAAAAAAAAAGTAGAGATTGTTTTCAACAACTATGAAAATAATAATTACAATATAAAACTCCCTTTTGATTTTAAATGTTGATCAATAAAAATAAAAAAAGAAGTAAGTTAACTAACAAAAAAAAACTATCAGTACCTAAGCAGGAGTGCCGGATCAGTTTCATTTAAAAATGTTTATACATTTTGAAAAAGCAAAGCAAGATTTCCAAAATAAATGTAGAAGGCTATAGTTAGAAAAAATTGTATACCCCAAAACTGCCAAACGTTGACTAACTAACGTTGCATTAACTTTAAAAAAATGTTAATTAAGTATAAGAAATATTTCTATATTTCTATCTATATTACTATAGAGTATGTATCTTCAGAAATTCAGTTTTACTTAAAACAGAAAATCCTCACAAACTTTGAAGTAAGCGCAGATAAAAATTAAAACGTTTTTAATTTAAAATAAAAAATTCAGTAAAGTGCGACTCTGACTCGCGCACGAAGGGTTCCGTACGAACACTAGATATGTAATTTAATACAAAGTTCATCCTATATAATATATAGTTTTGGCATTTTTTTCGTTTTTGGTGTCTTTTCGGTTTTTTTGTTTTGGCGTTTTTTGTTTTTTTTTTTGCGGATTTGGCGATTTTTTTTAGTTTTGGCTCTTTTTTTAGTTTTGACACTTTATTTTCTTGTTTTGGCGATTTTTTTCGGTTTTTAATTTCTGTGATTTTTTTTATATAAATTTTTTTTTAGTTTTGGCGACATTTTCGCGTTTTGGCGATTTTTTACGATTTTTGGCGGTTTTTCATTTTGGCGTTTTTTTTTCATTTTGGCGATTTTTTCGAATTTGGCGATTTATTTTAGTGTTAGAAATTTTTTTTTTTAATTTTTGCGATTTTTTTCGTTTTTTTAATTTTTTTTTTTTTTTTGGTTTGGCGATTTTATAATTTTCGGTTTTTTAGTTTTACCGTTTTTGAAAATTTCAAGTGTTTGCCTCTCACGCTTTCCAAGATATAGCAAATTGTCAAAATTACATAGTCAAAATTGCATTAACTGATGGACCACCCTTTAATTTTAATTTTTTTCAATTTTAGTGTTAATTGTTGTAGTCTGTATAAAAATACACTAATTTTACAAATTTCAAGTTTCAATATACATATGTTCATAGAATTGTATGTATATTACATGGGATTTTAACATTTTTCTCTGCTTTTTTTTGTTGTTGTAGCGGCCAAGGTTCTACATTCTGTGTCCAAATTTCAGGTCCGTAGCTCTTACGGTTCCTGAGAAAATACCGTGTGACGGACAGACGGACAGCGTAGCGAAAACAATAGGGATCCTTTTCACCTTTGGTGTACGGAACCTTAAAAACTATGAATATTTCGCATCTATACACAGGCGAATATTTACAACAACAACAACGGACCTATGTACATACTATGTACATAGTATGTGTTTAATTACCAAATAAATTTGTTAACTGGGTTATTCATTACCTTTTATTTGCTTTACATACAGACCGCTAATAATATTTATTCTAATAATTCTATGTATCGTATGTATATATGTATACGTATGTACTTATATGTATGTCCATGTACATATATATATACATTTATCGAGTATATCTGTCTTTATCGCATAAACCGATAGCGGTTTTTAAATATTGTCAGCCAGTTAAATATGTATATTTTTTGTATGTTAAAATTAATTGCATCCTAGGAAGCAGTCGTTGAGCATTACGTGCTTAAAGTTATTGAGAACACTATAATAACAGTGAGATTAATAAAGAGATATTCCTCTAGTGGAAAATATTATTAAATCCTAAAATCTGAGTTATTTTATTGAACCATACAAAACGTATGTATATACGCCGAAACATTGTTCCTTACGAACCGGATTTATTTATTGGAACACTTTTTGTTTGCTCTTGGGTCATTATCTACATACAATCATCTTTATTCAAGGTTAGGAAATTTGAGTTAAAGTGGTCGGGAAAAATTCTATTTAAATAAAAGCTTTCATACATACATACATATATTAGTATATGTTTGTATATTTATAAAAGAAACAACAAGTGGTTTACGACCATATAAAAAATATAAAAGTGAAGATAACACAGTGGTAATCCTATGTAATAACACAGCATACCTTATTGTGAATTGTTACATTAGGATTAAGTACCCTTTGTTACACACGTTCCTCAATAAGAAATTTTGCGAAAATCTCACATAAGAGATAAAGAAGAATAAAATAATTTGCAAAATTTATAACAATAAAACTTTACTAGTGAAAAAAGGATATATAAGTGTTATTGAATAATGTGTCAATAAAAGTGTTTGAATTTTCTGAGACACAATTGAAAATAAAATATTTGTGTATTCGCTGTGAAAAATTTAATATGAAACAGCAATTCTTATACAAATAATGAAAAACAATAATAAATATTTGTAATTTTTTGGGTATAAAAGTGAATCGTTCATTAATATAAAATAATAATTTAAAGGTGTGAAATTAATTTGATAAAAGTTAATTTGTGTAAAGAAAGTTACATTATCACATTCTTCTTCCACCTCTTTCTATTTGCAAGTTACATTAATAGGCACCCTACCGTCGGTCGATTTGACTCAAGTTCTCGTTGAACCTTCATAGTGAAGAGACATTAAAGCGGATTTTTTTTACATACATACATACGAAACAAACATAAAAAACAACAAAATCAAAAATCATAAAAAAAATATTCGTAATACATATTCACCTTGATAAATAAGCTTATTGGCTTTACTAATATTTTTTACATAGCAAGAAATAGCCAAAAAAAAAAAAAAACATAAACACAAACAAAGTTCCCTTGAGGAATAATACTCTGTATGAGTACCTCAAAGGAAAAAAATTTTGAAGTGAGTTCTAACGGCAGAAATGCTTATTTTACTGTGAGTTCTGAAACTCTTAATGAAAAAAATATAAATAATAAATCTGATGAAAATCTTTTTTTAACGGCAAAGCCAATTTTTCGTCAGCGATCAACTTCGCTTTGTCCAATGCCAACTAGTGAATCGTTAACATTACCATTGCCTAGTACTTCTTCATTTAAGTCTGCGATATCATCCGCATCGGGCTCGCCTTCATCACTAAACCAAGTTATCACTACAGATAACAGTAGCTCAAAACCCAAGGTACAAGTGGGAATGGACAGATATTTAACAGTGGTAAAGCGTGGGCGAAGCCCAAATTCTTCAAAAATTTCATCTGCCCCAAAGATGTCTAGGGATAACAGCGCATCATCTACCAATCGTCAAAATCGTTTTTCATTATTGCAAGACACCGACGACAAGCCCTCTTCATCATCGCAAAAGTCTTTTAAGCCACCACCTATTTACCTGAGAGAAAAAAATTCTAACGCGCTTATTAAAAAACTACTGTCGACCATTGGTGAAAATACTTTTCACATCATTCCAATTAAACGAGGTAATATTGATGAAACTAAAATCCAAATATATAATGAAAAAGATTTCCGAAAAATTTTTAGTGAATTCGAAAAAAATAAAACAAATTTTTACACATACCAGCTTAAGAGTGCTAAAGGCCTACAGATAGTATTAAAGGGCATAGATTCATATGTTGAACCCGAAGAAGTAAAATGTGCACTTGTCGACCAAGGATTCAAGGTAAAAAATGTTACCAACATATTTAATAGAGAAAAGGTCCCCCAACCCCTATTTCGGGTTGAACTTGAGCCGAATGACATACAATTGAAAAAAAATGAAGTCCATCCAGTTTATAACGTAAAGTATCTCTTACATCGAAAAATCACAGTTGAAGAGCCACGTAAGCGTTCAGGTCCCGTACAGTGCCATAATTGCCAAGAATATGGCCATACGAAAACTTACTGCAAGTTACCTACAGTGTGTGTTATCTGCGGTGAATTGCATGGTACTGCTAGCTGCACTAAGCCAAAAGATCAAGCAGAAAAAAAATGTAGTAATTCTGCAGGTAATCACACAGCTAACTATAGAGGGTGCCCTGTATTTTCTTTCGTTAAACAGGCTATGGGTCAAAAACCCAAGCCAACTCCAGCTCTACAAGTAAACGCGAACTCCGACACTTTTGCTCAAATCAGCCAACCAGTTACTTCACGTGTATCGTATGCTGATGCTGCTAAGACTAGTTCAATTCCCACGCAAAATGTTCCACCGCCAAATAATTCAACGAATTCAAACTCAAGCTTTAACTTTAGTCGCCTTGAAGCTACTATTGAGAATCTGGTGCTAACTATAAACAACTTTACTACAAATATGACAAGTATGATGCAAGAAATGCTGCGAATGCAGAATACACTGCTTCAAGCATTAGTTAATAAACCATGAACACGTTAAAAATATGTTTCTGAAACGCAAACGGCATTCGCCAACATAAAAATGAACTTGAGCACTTCCTCATGGAAAAAGATATTGATATAATGTTGGTTTCTGAGACTCATTTGACCTCAAGAAGCTTATTTAAAATAAATGGTTACACTTTATATGATACAAAAGACCCGAGAGAGAGAACATGTGCTGGATCAGCAATTCTGATTAAGTCAAGACTCAAGCACTATGTCCTTGACAACGTTAGTGAAGAATATTTGCAAGCAACGACGATTTTCGTAGAAAATTTTTGTGCGAATTTCGTGATATCATCAATTTACTCACCTCCCAGATTTTCAGTTACCGAAGATCAGTATGAGAAGTTCTACAAATCGCTTGGATCTTGTTTCGTGGCAGCTGGTGACTACAATGCAAAACATACGTACTGGGGATCGCGTCTTGTTACACCTACAGGTCGAGCCTTGTTCAATACAATTTAAAAAATGGGCTTAGATGTCATTTCGAGTGGGGAGCCTACTTACTGGCCTACTGACGTAAGAAAAATTCCAGATGTTATAGATTTTGCCGTCACGAAAAATATTCATAGGGACCTAATTCATGTAGAGGCCTCTCTAGATCTGTTCTCCGATCACTCTCTAACAATAGTTACAATTTTCAACCCACTAAGGAGTGATTTAACTAACTCATATGTGAAGATGATTAATGGAATCAACTGGCTGGCATTCAAAAAATATCTTAGTAGTCACTGCGTAGAAAACATTCAGCTTAGATCATGCGATGATATTGAATTTAACATTGCCAATCTTAACGAAAATATTAAACAGGCTGCTGAACACGCCACTACCTCCTATCCGCAGACCGGCTTTAACAGAATTTATTCTACGGAAATCGAACGTCTTGTATGTGAAAAGAGGAGAGCTAAAAGAGAATGGCAACAACACAGATCACCCCCAAATTAAATCAGACTTAAAGAATGACCAAACCACCCAAAGAGCTGCTATCGTCGGAAAAAACTGCACTACTGGAAAAGTATTTAGAAGGTCTTGATGTAACGTCCGCATCTAATTACTCTTTATGGCGCGCTACTAGAAATCTTAAACGACCCGTTGATCTTAAATCACCATTGCGTACTGCGACCGGAGGCTGGGCAAGAAGTGATAGTGAGAAAGGTAACTTATTTTCTGAGCATTTAAAATCTGTATTCACTCCCAATTCATGTACGGGTGCTGCTGATTTACCGTGTGTAGTTTCTCTACCCCCTCGTCCCTTAAGGTTTAAGATGCGTGAAGTACAAAAAGTAATTGCTGAACTCAACCCGAAGAAAGCTCCAGGTATTGATGGCATTAGTAAAAAAATGCTCATGAACTTGCCTCATATTGCAATAAGAATCCTGCTATTTACTTTTATGCTATTTTAAGAATGCAGTATTTTCCACATAACTGGGAACTGGCCAAGATCAATATGATTCCAAAGGCGGGCAAAGATCTTACCAAGACTGAGTCATATAGGCCTATAAGCTTACTATCTACAATCTCAAAGCTTTTCGAAAAGCTGCTCATGACTAAATTGTCCAAAATTTTAACTGATAATGGGTGCATCCCGGACCATCAATTTGGCTTTAGAAGTCAGCACAGCACGATTGAACAAACGCATAGACTGGTCCAAGTTGTAAGAAGAACATTTGAAGAAAATAAGTATTGTTCTGCTCTCTTTATTGATGTTTCTCAGGCTTTTGATAAAGTATGGCACGAAGGCCTAGTTTTAAAATTGAAGACATATCTGCCAATAAACATTCAAAAGCTTTTGGAAAGTTATATTATTGATAGGAAGTTCACTGTTGTGGAAGGAGAGTTCACGAGTGTGCCCGAAACTATATCTTCTGGTGTGCCCCAGGGTAGTATTCTGGGTCCTGTCTTGTATTTAATATATACTTGTGATATGCCTGTGAGCAATAATATCCATATTTCTACTTTTGCCGATGATACAGCCTGTATGAGTGTGCACGAAAACCCTTATGAGGCATCCCGCAATCTCCAGGAACATATCACTTAGTTGGAAATATGGTTGAACTTATGGAGAATTAAAGTCAATGAACAAAAGTGTGTCCATATAACGTTCACCCTAAGAAGAGATACTTGCTCTCCCATTCGAATCAACAATCAAAATATTCCTCAACATTCCCAAGTGAAATACCTTGGTATACACCTTGATCGAAGACTTACATGGAAACATCATATTGACTCTAAGTTAACTCAGATGAAACTTAAGTTAACTCAAATATATTGGTTGATTGGCAGAAACTCAACACTCAGCCTAGACTGCAAACTTTTATTATACAAGTCGCTTTTGAAGCCAATCTGGCGCTACGGAATTCAGTTATGGGGCACTGCTTCAGCTTCCAATGTCGAGAGAATCCAGCGAAGGCAAAACAAAATTTTACGGTTAATAACATCGGCTCCATGGTACATCCAAAATTCTATTATACATCGTGATTTAAATATGCCACTAGTGACTGAAGAAATTGAAAAATACGCAGGCAAATATTTAACAAAACTCGAATCACATCCTAATCCGCTTGCTCGTAATATTTTGAACTTTACTGGACACGTCCGCTTAAAAAAGAGGGACACACGGGCTCTTATACCTAACACTCCAGATGGGACTACTTGAAAATACTTTCCCCCCCTTTTTTTTTTTTTTTTTTGATTATCACTACTAATGTATTATTTATAACTACCACTAAGTTTATGTCCGACACTGGTCGGGCCTAATAATTTTTTTTATAGATTTAAGATTTGAATACTTATTGTTAGTTCACATATGAAGATACAATAAATAAATACATGCACTACAAAAAAAAAAAAAAAAAAAAAAACCATATAATAACTAGTTGCGAATTCATTGGAATAAATCGATCCACATTACAAAATGAAAAAGTCCTTTGAAAATTTTATACGTGCTTCAGATGCCATTTCTAAATTTGAAGCAAGATTTCGTGATGCAGATCATCATGTATATACATTAGAATTGACTAGTGATGAATTAAAACTTTTATGGGAACGAGCTAGAACGGCGTACGATGAAGCAGTAATTGAGTGTGAAACTCCTTCCGAAAAATCAGAAGCGATAAATACGGAGGATTTAGAAATAATCGAAAATAAATATGGGACGGTCTTTGCTACTTATGCACGCTATATGAAAACAATAAAAATAAAAATTGATGAGTTAAAGTCTATTACTGCAGCTACATAACCGGCCGTACAGGCTGAAGTTTTGGCAGTGGACCAATTAACTCACAATTTACCTCTGGCACCATGCGAAATTGATGTCTTTAATGGTGACTACATTTCGTGGCCAACATTTAGGGATATCTTTACAGCGGTATATATAAATAATAACAGGCTTAGCAATATTGAAAGATTATGTTATCTGATAAAGAAAACTGGTAAAGAGGCTAAAGAAATTGTTTCAAAATGCCCGCTTACTAATTCAGGATTTGAGATAGCGTGGAGAAATCTTAAAGAAACGTATGAAAACCCTCGAATGCTAGTTAATAATCAATTAAAATGTTTATTTAATTTAGAATCTATTAATAAAGAAACTAGTTAGCCCTGAAAGATTTACAGCGTGGTATCAATGGGTTTTTGACTGCTATGTCTATTTATGAAATATCCACGGAAAATTGGGATCCAATAATTGTATTTATTTGTATGCAAAGATTACCGGCGCAAACAATTTCACTTTGGGAGCAATCTATTCAAGATAAAACTGCTTTGCCTCTATGGAATGATTTAGATTCGTTTTTAACGGAACGAATTCAGACTTTGAATTGTATTTATGGCCTTACAAATTTAAATAATGAAAGAAAAATAGGAGATCGAAAAATAAAGGCTCATATCTCGACAAAATATAACGATAATAATTGCGTTTTGTGCTCGAAACAAAATCATGCATTAAGATTTTGCCGTAAATTTAAAAATTTGTCTATTCAGGAACGGTTTAATACAGTAAAGAAATTTCATTGTTGTGTAAATTGTCTTTCGAAATCGCATGAAGTCAAAGACTGTAAAAGTGAACATTTATGTTTCAAATGTAATCAGAAACATCGCACAATGCTTCATAGCGAAGTGCCCACTACTAACGTTGCTATCACTTCTGGCCAAAAGTTAACTTTGTCTACTTCGAAAAATACTCATACAGTTAATTCATCAGATATGGAAACACAAATGCCTTCGACATCATCTGCTGCTCGTGGTAGTATGAATCGACAGGTTTTCCATCTATCACAAAATTCATCTGTGCTATTGGGAACTGCTATGGTTTCGATCATATGTCATGATACTACGTATCCAGCTAGGGCATTGATTGACCCAGCGTCGGAAGCATCATTTATTTCAGAACATTTGCGAAATCAACTTAGACTTACGTCACATTCTACGAATGTTAAGATTTCCTGTGTTAATAATAAAACTTCCACAATTTCTAAAAAACTTTGTACAATTCGGGTTAGTTCTACATTAAATCGACAAGTAGAACTAGAAACTTGTGCACTGGTTTTACCTTCCATGTCAGGTAATTTACCTTCGTTTATTTGTCCTTCGGATATTAGAAAAGAATTATCAGATATTAAATTGGCAGATTATAATTTTTATAAAAGTAGGCCAGTAGATTTATTACTTGGCGCTGATTTATACCCTCAAATAATTCTAGGGGAAGTGCGTCAAAATATTTATGGATCGTTAATGGCCCAAAATACTATTTTTGGTTGGATATTAACAGGTCCAATTCATAATTCCGTTCAGGATTCGATTAGAGTATTTTCAACCACTGTAACATTTTCTGAGGAAGATAATCTAAACAAAAATCTTTTGAAATTTTGGGAATTAGAAGAAACTCCAAAAAGGAAAATTTTGTCACCTTCCGATAAATTTTGCGAAGAAATTTATAAGAAAACCACTAAACGGGATTCAACAGGTAGATATATTGTGTCGCTACCTTTCAAGCCAGCATTTTCCAGTGAAATTAACTTGGGAATATCTAGATCTGGAGCTATGAAACAATTTATGCGTATGGAATCTTCCCTTTCAAACAAATCTGAAATAAAAAACATGTATGATGAAGTATTAATGGATTATTTGAAATTAGATCATATGAAACCTATTAAATCCAATAATCAAGCAATAACAAAATCGTTATTTGCCACATCACCCAGTGATTAAACTAGAGAGAAAAACAACTAAATTGAGAGTCGTTTTCAATGCCTCAAATAAGACATCTAATGGCAACAGCTTAAACGATTGTCTTTTTGTAGGGTCAACCTTGCAAGCAGATTTGGTCAATTTGATTTTACGTTGGAGATTGTTTGAATTTGTATTTAATTGTGACATTATAAAAATGTATAGACAAATTCGCGTTCATTCATCCCATACACCTTTTCAGCGAATTCTTTATAGGACATCATCGGACGATCAAAAGTCACTGACTATGAATTGCAGACGGTAACCTTCGGTTTAAATTGCGCGCCGTATTTAGCAATTCGTACTTTATTGCAATTAGATGATGATTGTGAGGACGAATTTCCCTTAGCCGCAAAAATTTTAAGGAAAGGTATGTACGTAGATGATGTGTTGACTGGAGCTCATGATGTTTCTAGTGCTTTATTAGCGAGGGATCAACTAAATGCAGCTTTATTATCAGCGGGTTTTGAACTTCGGAAGTGGACATCTAATAAAATTTCGATTCTACAAGGACTTCCTGCAGGTCATTTGGTGGATTCAAAAGTTTTAACTTTTGAAGAGTCCAGCTGTTTCAAAACGTTAGGAATTTTTTGGAATGCACAATTCGATTCCTTCTTTTTCAAAGTTTTTCCTCTAGTGGCAAAATCAAGTTACACAAAAAGGGAAGTATTATCTACCATAGCAAAGTTTTTTGACCCGGTTGGTTGGTTAAGCCCAATAATTGTTAAAGCAAAAATAATAATGCAAAACATTGAGCTTAATAATATTGATTGGGATGACTCTCTTCCTCCTTCAACAGAAAAGGAATGGTTGTTATTTGTCGAATCATTTAATCAAATAAACTTTATTCAAATACCCATATGGGTTAATTATTACAAAGATTCGAATACTGAAATTCATGTTTTTTCTGATGCTTCGGAAAAAGCATACACTGGCGTAATATATATTCGCACTGAAGCCCCCACTGGAGAAATTTATACGCACTTATTATCGTCAAAAACGAAAGTAGCACCAATTAAATCAATTTCATTGCCGCGTCTTGAATTATGTGGTGCAGTTTTAGCATCAGAGTTATTGAAAAATATTCTTAGTGAAATTGACATTCCTATTCAACGTTTATATTGTTGGACAGATTCAACAATTTTACTTGCATGGTTACGAAAAACACCAAGTTCCTGGACTACCTTTGTGGCAAATAGAGTTTGTCGCATTCAAGAAAATACAGGAAATCATAATTGGTTTCATGTACGTTCAGAAGATAATCCTGCCGACTTTGGCAGCCGGGGGGAGATCCACTCACATTATCAAAAAGTGAGTTGTGGTGGCACGGTCCTACATGGTTGAATAAAAGTAAAAATCAGTGGTCCCATCATAATTTTGAAAATCTGAATACTGACATAGAAAGTCGGAAATTGAAAGTGCACGCATCCTTTTTTTCCAAATTTGAAGATATTTTAGATAGATTTTCTTCTCTAAACAAAGCTATGCGTGTTATAGCATATATATATATCGATTTTTCCATTCTACACATGGACCCCATAAAAATAAATTTCGTTATGAAAATAATATAATCTCTAGTGACGAGATAAAAATGGTAAAAATACGTTTAGCTATCGTATCTCAAAAGGCGTACTATGCAGATGAATACAAATGTCTGTTAAATAAGAAACCCTTACCTGCAAAAAGCTCGTTAATAACCTTAAATCCATTTCTTGATGAAAAAGAAGTCATGAGAGTAAATGGTCGACTAATCAAATCACCCTCAATGTCTTATAATGAACAATATCCCATCATTCTACCATATGGATGTCGTTTCTCAAAACTCATTGCTGAATTTATACACGTCCTTAATATTCATGGTGGTAATCAATTAATGCTAAGAGTGTTTCGATGTGAATATTGGGTACCTAGATTACGAATATTAATCCGTACCGTAATACATAACTGTAAACGTTGCTTAATTGATCGACAACGTACTTGTAGTCAAATAATGGCTGCACTTCCTCCGGAACGTTTGACTCTCGAGAGACCATTTACCAACACTGGCGTTGATTATGCAGGCCCCTTTGATGTAAAGAATTAAAATGGAAGATCTTGTAAAATAACGAAAGGGTATGTTTGCATTTTTGTATGCTTTTCTACGAAAGCCATACATTTGGAAGCCGCGTCTGATTTATCATCGGACACATTTTTGGCAGCCTTTAATCGATTTATATCTAGAAGAGGTTGTCCACACACCATGTTTTCTGACAATGGTACTAATTTCGTTGGAGCGTCAAATGAATTAACACGAGATTTTCAAACGTTTATTAAAGAGTGTCAAGCGCGTATGTGTTCCTCCTTTGGACATAGAGGTTTAACGTGGAAGTTCATACCAGCGGGTGCCCCCCATATGGGAGGGTTATGGGAAGCTGGAGTTAAAAGTTTTAAATTACATTTCAGAAAAGAAGTCCAATCTTGTAGTTATACATTTGAAGAGTTATCTACTATTTTAACAAGAATAGAGGCGTGTTTGAATTCACGTCCTTTATGTCCCATGCCTGATAGTCCAGGTGAGCCAGTAGCCTTAACACCAGGACATTTTCTGATAGGTTCAGCTATTTTAGCACCTCCCGAACTAACGATTTTTGATACTCCAATAAGCGTTGTCAACCGATATTGAAAAGTCAAAGCTATGATACATCAATTTTGCAAAAGATGGAAGGAAGAATATTTGTTAACTTTACACAAACGCTATAAATGGCAACATCCTCAACGAGATGTGACGTTAAACGATTTAGTTGTAATCAAAAATGAACAATTACCTGCCACTAGGTGTTGTAATAAAACTTCACACTGGTACCGACGGACATTGCCGTATTGCGGAAATTCGTACACAATCTGGTATAATCACTAGGCCAATAACTAGACTTGTTGTTTTATCTAATTTATAATTTCCCCTCACTTTCTCTTTTTTTTACAATTTACTAATCTTTTTGTTTCCTAGCAAAATGGAAACCGCTATTAAATCTATCCAAGTCGCATCTGAGTTTGATGAAGAGGGTTTGTTGGATTATGAGGAAGTAATGGAGACTACTGATGTGAGTCCATCTATGGGGACTGTTTCTTCTGAACCTCACTCTCAAATTCCAACGAATACTCTTACTTCTGATTTAAATACTCAACCACCGGCAACAAATATATCTACGCCAATTGTCGAGATAACCAAAAATAACCCAACATTGCAGCTAGTGGGCATATCCAAATTTATTCAAAACCTATAACTTTAAGGGAAAATGTTGGAAAAAGAAATGCCCAATTTGCAACAAAAATTACCCTATAAGGTTTTGTTACAAGTTTCGTGACATGAGTCTTGAATGTAGATTACGCTTAGTAGCCTTCCATCGCATGTGTCCACGTTGTTTGGCTACCAGTCATTTGGGGAAAGATTGTCTGGGTAAAGCGAAATGTAAAATTTGCAATCAGCAGCACCATGCTTTGCTACACGAACATAAGTCCAACAAATCAGACAATCGGAAAGAGTCAACAACAGTTGCACGAAATATTTCGATTCGACAATCCGTCTCCTTTTCGCCAACGCTACGTCTTTATCTTATCCAAGGTCGTTCTAAAATTCCATTGCGAGCTGTTTTAGACGCATGTTGCGTGAATAGTTATATATGTAAAAACTTTGTATCAAAATTAAAATTGCCTACTCATAATATAAATAACGACCAATTTTGTCGGATGGAATTGGAAGATATTCATAAAAATTCACAACGCATTTTTGTCATGGTTCGCTTATATAATATGAAAGGCATTCGCACCCCTGTAGTATCGGTAAATGATTAAATTTTGGAATCATTTCAGGGTCTTCAACTTGCTGATCCAAATTTTAATCACTCGGGCAATGTCTGTTTGGTATTAGGTCCGGAAGTAATGCCATTGATTATGAAAGGCCGAATACAAACAAGTCCTGGTCTTCCACTTGCACAATATACAATGTTTGGTTGGGTTATTTCGGGTTTGTCACCAATTTAATTTTAAATTCTTTAAACGGTTTACAACCGCAACAGGAGTCCCTCATGACTCATTTCATAAATTTGTTCATCAGGAGTCCCTCATGACTCACTTCGTAAAAATTCTGCATCCGGAGTCCCTCATGACTTATATAAACATATATTAAATAAATCATCAGGGGTCCTTAATGACCTGTTATAAAATAATTAATAATTCTTTATTTAAAATACAGTCCACTCATTTCATTATATATATTAATATGCATTTACTTTGCAACATCCTCCATTGTTGCAAGGTGGCCGGCAATGTTTAATTACCAATTAAATTTGTTAACTGGGTTATTCATTACCTTTTATTTGCTTTACATACAGACCGCTAATAATATTTATTCTAATAATTCTATGTATCGTATGTATATATGTATACGTATGTACTTATATGTATGTCCATGTACATATATATATATACATTTATCGAGTATATCTGTCTTTATCGCATAAACCGATAGCGGTTTTTAAATATTGTCAGCCAGTTAAATATGTATATTTTTTGTATGTTAAAATTAATTGCATCTTAGGAAGCAGTCGTTGAGCATTACGTGCTTAAAGTTATTGAGAACACTATAATAACAGTGAGATTAATAAAGAGATATTCCTCTAGTGGAAAATATTATTAAATCCTAAAATCTGAGTTATTTTATTGAACCATACAAAACGGATATACGCCGAAACAGTAGGTATGCGACAATTGGAATGTTGTTGACATCGTGGGATTGGCCCTTAAAGTATTTGTTTTTCTCAACTATGTAAAGGGTGTTTTTTATTGAGGTATAGAACTTTAAGTTGGCATCACTTTTTTAACTGGCGGCCATTTTGTCAGCTATCAAGTGATTAATATTTAGTTTGGTTTGCCATTTCATCATGAACAGGTTGACAAAAGAACAACGCTTGCAAATCGTGCAAATTTATTTCGAAAATAATGGTTCAGTTCGCGAAGTTTACCGCAAGCTCCGTCCATTTTATGGTCGACATAATCGTCCATCAGAGCAATTAATTCGGTTAACCATGGATCGTTTTCGCACTACGTTTACTCTATGTGATAATACGCATCCGCAGAGACGTCGAACAGTGCGCACCGAAGAAACAATTGCCGCTGTAGAGCAAAGTGTTGAAGAGGATCCGAATGAATCGATTCGCCACCGTGCACAGCAATTGGAGCCGACTAACCGACTATTTTGTTCCCGAATTGGATGGCATGAATGTGGATGAGTTGTGGTTCCAACAAGACGGCGCTACATGCCACACAGCGCACGTCACAATCGATTTATTGAAGGAAACATTCGATGAGCGCATAATTTCGCGGAATGGACCTGTCAATTGGCCACCAAGATCGTGTGATTTGACACCATTGGATTATTTTCTTTGGGGATATGTGAAGTCGCTCGTCTACGCCAACAAACCAGAAACGTTAGGGGACTTGGAAGCCAACATTCGTGGCGTTATTGCCAACATACGGCCCCATATGCTCGAAAAAGTGGTTGAAAATTGGACCTGTAGAGTTGGCTTTATTCGAGCCAGCCGCGGCGGCCACATGCCCGAAATCATATTTAAACATTAATGGCATAAAATTATCCTTCCAATAAAGCCAAATTGATGGACATTAAAACGATTTTCTTGTGTTTTATTTCAATTCGAAGTTCTATACCTCTTAAAAAAACACCCTATACATATGTATGTATATATTATTTTGTTTAACCGTTAAATTTTTAATTATTTTTTTAATTTTTTTAATTTTTAATTACAACTTTTTCCCTTTTTTATTACCTTTTAAATAATACTTTTAATAAGTCTTTTTGATTATTTTCTGCAGAAATTTTCTTGATTTTTATTTTTAAAATTTATTTTTAGGTTTAATATGAAGTAAATTTAAAGTTATAGGGCAAAAATATTAACTTTAATAAACGTACAAATAGAATAAATAAAATACAAAATACTCGCGTATTATACTAAATCATTCAAACATTCTTTATTTGCTTTGTTAACATTCTTGCTTGTCTTATTTGGCACACACACAAGGCTTATTAGGCTTGTTTTTCATAACAGAACATTCCTTTGATTTTTTTAAGTGAAGGTAGCATAAAGCAAATCGACGGAAAAAAAGAGAGTGGCTTGTAATATTTGTAATACGTACTGGTGCTAAAGCCTAACCGACGGTACATCGAATAAGTTTTTTTTTAATACATGGTTTTATTTATTATATCTTCAAAAATGAACTAACATTAAGTATTCAAATTTTAAATCTAAAATGTAATAATTTGGCCCGACCGGTGTCGGACATAAACTTAGGGCTAATAAATCAGTCAATGATTATATGCATTTTATTTTTAAATCATGTTTAAACAAAAAATTTTGTTTCTCCCTCCACATTTAAATCAAACTTAAACAGCCAACATTGTGAATTTTAGTGTTGTTTAAGTTTTACAAACATACCATATGTTTTGTGCATGTGTGTGTTTTTTGAAGGCATGTACATGAACATCATGTGGTCGTATTAAAAAGAATTGCGTTTAATTTTCACAAATATACAACAAATGTAACATATATTTTTATATCGAGGGCAATTATGAATAAAATTCCGCGAGAAATTTTTGCCGGGGAATAATTCCAACTAATACCAATTAATAGGGAAAACAAAAAATTCTAATTGGAAAAGGGAGAAATTTCCCGCGGAATTTTATTCATGATAGCCCTGATCATGAAATATATAAATAGAAAAATTCATTATGATGCTCTTTTTGTATCATAAAATGTGTTTTTTGCTATTTCATTTTCTTTTACAAACTAAAAATCAAATTTCTTATTTATATTGAACAGCTGTTGTTTGGAAAGCTTTCCATAATATTTGGAAATCTTGTACTGCTACCGTACTTTCAACGTAATTTGATACTAACTTTAATTAGCCACTGAAAAAATAAAAGTGTATTTAAATACATTTTAATTTTGTATGAAAATTAACCTAAAATATGTTTAAATATTCACTGATTTATTAGCTACTAGTGATAGTTATAAATAACACATAAGTAGTGATAATCAAAAAGGAAAACAAACTATTTTCAAGCAGTCCTATCTGGAGTGGTGAGTATAAGGGCCCTTGTGTTACTCTTTTTTAAGCGGATGTGTTCAGTAAAATTCAAGATATTAGGAGCAAGGGAATTAGGATGTGACTCGAGTTTAGTTTAGTATTTCCCTGCGTATCTTGCAATTTCTTCAGTCACTAGTGGCATATTTAAATCACGATGACTTGTATATCAAAAGTTTGCAATCTAGACTGAGAGTTGAATTTCTACAACTCAGCCAATGTACCTGAGCTAATTTTAGTTTCATTTGTGTTAGTTTAGAATCAATGTGTCGTTTCCATGTAAGCCGTCGATCAAGGTATATACCAAGGTATTTTACATGTGAATGTTGAGGAACAATTTGATTATTGATTCTAATGGGGGAACAAGTATCTTTTCGTAGAGTTAATGTTACCTGTGCACACTTCTGCTCATTTACTTTAATTTTCCATAACTTTAACCATAGTTCCAGTTGGGTAATATGTTCCTGAAGATATCGGGATGCCTCGTGAGGGTTTTTGTGTATGCTAAAGAAGGCTGTATCATCGGCAAAAGTAGATGTATGGATTTTAGTGCTAACAGGCATATCACAAGTATAAATCAAATACAAAACTGGTCCCAGTATACTCCCCTGTGGCACACCGGCAGATATAGATTCGGGAACACTCATGAAGTCTCCTTCCACAACAATGAATTTCCGGGATAGAATATAACTTTCCAATAGATTTAGAAAATTTATTAGTAGATATGTCTTCAATTTTAAAATTAGGCCTTCATGCCATACTTTATCAAATGCCTGAGAAACATCAATTAAGAGAGTAGAACAATACTTCTTTTCTTCAAATGTTCTTCTTATAACTTGAACCAATCTATACGTTTGTTCAATGGTACTGTGCTGACTTCTAAAACCAAATTGATGGTCCGGTATGCACCCACTATCACTTAGAATGGGGGATAATTTTGTCATGAGCAGCTTTTCGAAAAGCTTTGATATTGTTGATAGTAAACTTATTGGCCTGTAAGACTCAGCTTTAGTAAGATCTTTGCCTTGGTTTTGGAATCATTTTGACCTTGGCAAGCTTCCAGCTGTGTGGATAATACTCTAGTCGTAATGTGGCACTAAAAATAAATAGTAAGATTCTAGTTGCAGTGCGAGGCAGATTCTTCAGCATCTTGTTACTAATACCATCAATACCTGGAGCTTTCTTCGGGTTGAACTCAATAATTAGTTTATGTACATCACGCTTCTTAAACTTTAAGGGTCGAGGGGGAAGAGCTACTACACTCGTCAAATCAGCAACACCAGTACATGTATTTGGGGTAAATACGGATTTTAAATGCTCGGCAAATACTTTACCTTTTTCAGTATCGCTTCTTGCCAAATCACCGGTCGAAGTGCGCAGATGTGGTTTAAACTCAACGGGTCTTTTAAGCTTTTTAGTAGCGCGCTACAAGGAGTAATTAGATGCTGGTGTGACATCAAGACCTTCCAGAAAATGTTTAAAAGATGCAGTTTTCTCAGATGCAAGCAACTCTTGGAGTCGTTTCGTGCACTCTTTAAATCTAATTTTATTTTGGGGTTAGCTGTGCTGTTGCCATTCTCTTCTAGCTCTTCTTTTTTCACGTACGAGACGTTCAATGTCTGAAGAATAAATTTTATTAAACCCAGTCTGCGGATGAGAGGTAGTGGCATGTTCAGCAGCCTGTTTAATATTCTCGTTGAGATTGGCAATGTTAGATTCAATATCATTTAGTGTTCTTAGCTTAATATTTTCCATACAATGACTACTAAGGTATTTTTTGAACCCCAGCCAATTAACACGATTTATCATCTTCATATATGGATGAGGTAAGTCACTTCGTAGTGGGCTACAGATTTTAACGATCGTGGTAGAGTGATCGGACGAGAGATCTAGGGAAGCTTCAACGTGAATTAATTCCCTAGAAATACTTTTTATGACGCCAAAGTCTATAACATCCGGAATTTTTCGTACGTCAGCAGGCCAGTAAGTGGGATCCCCACTCGAAATGACATCCAAGCGCATTTTTGAAATTGTGTTGAACAATGCTCGACCTCTGGGTGTAATAAGACGCGAACCCCAAAACGTATGTTTTGCATTGTAGTCGCCAGCTGCTACAAAACGAGGTCCAAGATATTTGTAGAATTTCTCGTATTGATACTCAGTGATTGAAAATCTAGGAGGGGAGTAAATTGAAGATATCACGAAATTTTAACAAAAATTCTCAATGCAGATATTTGTTGCTTTTAGATGTTATTCACAAATGTTGTCAAGAATATAGTGCTTTAGTCTTGACTTTATTGGAATTGCTGATCCATCGCATGCTCTCCCTCTAGGGTCCTTCGTATCATATAATGTGTAGCCATTCATTTTAAAGAGGCTTCTAGAAGTCAAATGAGTCTCAGAGACCAACATTACATCCATATTTTTTTCCGTAAGGAAGTGCTCAAGTTCAATTTTATGTTGGCGAATGCCGTTTGCGTTCCAGAAACATATTTTTAACGTGTTCATGGTTTGTTAACTAATGCTTGAAAAAGTGTATTCTGCATTCGTAGCATTTCTTGCATCATGCTAGTCATATTTGTTGTAAAGTTGTTGATAGTTTGCACAAGATTTTCAATAGTGGCTTCAAGGCGATTAAAATTAAAGTTTGACTTTGTATTTGTTGAATTATTTGGTGGGGAAACATTTTGTGTGGGAATTGAATTTGTCTTAAGCAGCCCATACACGATTCAATTCAATTTTCAATTGAGTCGGTTATTGTCCAAATCAAAGCGTGTATGGCTTTGTCAATTGATTAGTTTGGCAGTTGCCGAGTTGGTTGAAGAAAAATCAAAAGATTTTGATTTTTCATGTTGATTAGTAAATCTTTCAATTCGATTGTGCTGTGTGTGTTCGAGTCTCTTGATTTGCTGTCAAAATTTATGTTTGTAGCTTTATTTTGTATAGAAAAAGTTATGTATTTTTAAAATTGTATTTAATTTTATTGAATTCTAAATAAAAAATATTAAAATTAATGAATTAATGCAATAGAAGTTTTAAATTTTAAAATTTTTAATTGTGAAAAAAATATAAATTTGACAGTTGAATGAAAATCTTTCAATTCAGTTTATGAAGTGTGTGGCCAAGAATCAATTCAATTGAAAGACTCAATTCACAATTGAATTGAAACGTGTATGGGGTGCATTAGCAGCGTCTGTATACGATACAAAGAGAAGTAACTGGTTGGCTCATTTGCGCAAAAGTGGCTGAGGAAGCGTCTGTTGTTTGAACTGGATCTAATTTAGGTTTTTGCACCATAGCCTGCTTGACGAAAGAGTACACAGGACAACCTCTGCAGTTAGCGGTGTGATTACCTTCACAATTACTGCATTTTTTCCGCTTGATCTTTTGGTTTAGTACAACTAGCAGTGCCGTGTAATTCGCCGCACACAACACAAACAGTAGGTAAATTGCAGTAAGTTTTTGTACGGCCATATTCTTGGCAATTATGGCACTGCACGGGACCAGAACGCTTATGTGGCTCTTCAACTGTGATTTTTCTGTATAAAAGGTATTTTAGGCTATAAATAGAATGAGTCTCGTTTTTTCAACTGTATATCATTCGGTTCCAGTTCAACACGAAATAGGGGTTGGGGTACCTTTTCTCTGCTTATTATGTTAGATACGTTTTTTACCTTAAATCCCTGGAGGACGAGTACATCTTTTATTTCTTCAGGAACAACATAGGAATCTATGCCCTTCAATACGATCTGCAGGCCTTTAGCACTCTTAAGCTGGTATGTGTAGAAGCTTGTTTTATTTTTTCAAATTCAGAAACCATTTCGCGGAAATCTTTTTCGTCATAAATTTGAATTTTCGTTTCATCGATGTTATCACGTTTTGTTGGGACAATGTGAAACTTATTCTCACTAATGACCGAAATTAATTTTTAATGAAGGCATTTGAATTTTTCTCTCTCAAATAGATTGGTGGCGGCTTGGGTATTTTATTCGAGGATACATAGGGTTTGTCGTTCTCATCTTGCAAAATTTGAAAGCGGTTTTGGCGATTAGTTGAGGCTGCGCTGTTATCCCTAGACATTTTTGGAGCAGATGAAATTTTTGAAGAATTCGGGCTTCGCCCACGCTTTACCACGGTTATATATCTGTCCATTCCGACTTGTACCTTGAGTTTCGAGCCGCTGTTATCTGTAGTGATAACTTTGTTAAGTGATGAACACGAGCCTGAAGGGGATGATATTACTGGCTTATATGAAGAAGTATTAGGCAACTGTAATGTTAAGCACTACTATTTGACATTGGGCAGAGCAAAATTGATCGCTGACGAAAAATTGGTTCTTCCGTTAAAAAAAGACTTTCATCAGGTTTATTATTTATATTGTTTTCATTAGGAGTTTCAGAACTCACAGTAAAATAAGCATTTCTGCCGTTAGAACTCACTTCAAAATTTTTTGTATTTGAGGCACTCATACATAGAATTCCTCAAGGGTACTTCGTTTGTGTTTTTTCTTTTTTTTTGTTGTTTGCGGTCTTTTTTTGTTTTTGTTATTTATGATTGTTTGTTTGTTTTTGAGGTACTCGTTAGAGTATTCCTCAATGTCACTTTGTTTAAGTTTTTTGTTTGCGGTTTTTTTTTTGTTTTTGTTATTTCTACTATGTCAAATATATTAGCAAAGCAATAAAGCTTGTTTATTAAGGTCAGTATGTACTAGTGATGAGCGATAGCGCGATTTTTTAATAATGTTGCTCCTTGTGAACGTGATTCCTAAATCGCTGTTCTTTTAAAGTGTGACTTTGATCACAGTTGAGCAGTATTTTGTTTGTAGCAGTTCTGTTATTTTGAGAAAATCTAATAAGAAGAGCAGCAGTGAAATTAAACAGTGATTGTTATCACGGTTTAACACATTTCAGCTCTTCTGCTTTAAAAGTATTTATTAGTATTGGTGTTTTGATAAATACTAATAAGAAGAGCAGCAAGAACAAGCAATTAGCAAGCAACCCCGTTCAAATATTGAGAATAAATATAAAAAAAATATATAAGAGGCAGAGAGACAATAAAATTGCAAATATAAAAATGTGAGTTGTACATAGTTGCCAGAAAAGATGATTTGACGCGATTTGACGATTTTTTTCTTGACAAAAGCTGAAGGTATAAAAAAAATTAATGTGGTAGCTTTATTTATTCTAAGGTAAGCATGCAAGAACAATCACAGTTTTATGAAAGAACTATATTTTCAAAACCTGTTACTTGATAAATTCAGTCACAGTTGTGATTTGTGATTTTTCAATCGCTGTGAAAAAGTAACAGGTTTCTAAATATCGCTCAACTCTAGTATGTACCTATTACGAATTATATGTACTACGAATATTTTTTTGTATAATTTTTTGTTTGTTTGGTAAGTATGTAAGCAAAATTCCGCTAATCGACTGTCCGCTATGAAGGTACCACAAGAACTGATATATAATTATCTCACAAGAAGTTTAACAAAGACATCATGAATCAAGAAAATAAGATTGCGCACTCAGCCGTACAAAAAATTTTTCTACTGCGCATGTACGTCAATATAGAATACACACGTGTGTTTGTTGTAAAAACTGTGTGAAAGAGAGAGTATATTACACAAACAAATGTGTGCATTTTATTTACAACAAAATTCTACATCTACGTCACAGGCAGAAAATAAAATAACGGACCTGCGCAATGCACAATCTTGTTTTCTTTCTTAATAATTCAGATTACTTGAAATTACGTTCAACAAAAAATGGTAAGAATGAAGTTTAATATAACATTAGAATTTTTTTTTATTTATTGTATGAAAGTTTAAGAAATACATATAAAATTTAATTTGTTCTAATTTTTTTGTTTTAGATCTATCAACAAATAATTAACATTGCCCAAGGAATAAAATCAGAATACACAAAAATTGATGATATTCCCTTAAATGAACCTTGCAAGATTTTAAGCTTTGAATGGAAAGTTACACAATACGGATCCAAAGTTATTGCATAATTAGACAACAATAAGTGGTTTTATCTTCCACAAAGAATCGTTAAATATTTAAACAGAGAAGATCCTTACTTAACAAAAATGAATGAGAAAATTTCGACAATTATTTAAAAAGGGCGTCAATCACCAAATGGTTCAGCAATATTTGAACTAAACTATAGCTAAATTTTTTATTTGTCATAAGAAATCTTATGTAGTTGCAAAATTTTTAAAACAATAAATGTGTTTAAATATTTTTATATAATTTTTCCACCTTTTTTTATGTTTTAAATTAAACTATTTTCTTGAGCTTTCGGTCACTTTATATTTTGAGTTTATTATTTTCAATATTTCGTTAACATTCGGTTAACTTCTTCAGGATATCATAAAAAACCAAAAAATATATATCCTGAAGAAGTTAACCGAAGGTTAACGAAATATTAAAAATAATAAACTCAAAATATACAGGTATGTGATAGAAATTGCTTTCGATTTAAAATCGACTGAAAAACGTAAAAAGTTGTGATGCACACATTTATTTCGATTTCATTCTGGTTATGTTTTAAATCGAATTCGATTTCATTTCCCATCTTGTTCTATGAAAATATTAGTAAAAAAGATGTGATGGAAAACGAAATTTGTGTGGTTTTTACGTTATTAAATCGAGCAAGCATGAGTTGACGATTTAGAAATTATTTTATATCTAAACAAAATTTTCCTGCAATAACTTGTGTGAAAATGTAAGTAAAATACTTTAAAATAATTAAAGGCAGATGATATTACAATAAAAGGAATTTTTTATTTAAATTTATTTTTGTTTGAAACAATTTAATTGTATGTACATATGTTGAAACCGATCAGCAAAAATCTGCCGCCGACATGTATTGAAAACACTTAGCCGCCGTCGATATGACCATTTTTTTCCAAGACTTTTCTATGGTTTTAAAATAAAACTTTTTCATTATAAAACCCGGTGTTTGAAATGAAGAAAAAATATGCCATTCCTTACAACAATTGCTTCAGCAAATCACGATCCAACGATTTTCGTTTCGCCGTCGCCGAAAATATCTTTGGCAATCTGAAGCAAAAAATATAAAGGAACAAATTGATTTTTTTGTAACCAACTGAAAATGAAACAAAGTTGAAATATGAAATCGATGTGTTTTCTGTCACACCAAGAACAATTTTCTACGTTTTGAGCTTGCGATTTCATTTCAAATCGAAGCGATTTCCATCACATACCTGATAAACTGACCGAAAGCTCAAGAAAATAGTTTAATTTATAAATGTGTTTAGTAAAGTAAAGTGTGAGTCGATTATTTATTGATTTTTATGTTAAACGTACGCATGCTTGTATTTTGTTATGAATTTAAAATGCCTTTTAGCAAAATTTCTCAGGAAAAATTTTAAATAAAATACATGTACATATTTCAAATTCATTTTAAATTTTATGTATGAGGGCTTATGTTTTAAATGAGTTATCTTATTTATTTTCCTTTTATTAAAAAATGATAGGACATTTAAAAATTGAATGCAAGGTAAACATGCATGTGCAAGACACAGGTCATGTATGCGTTACAATGTTTTATTACTTTATCCATTTAGATGGAAATTTTCAAAATTCTTAAAAAAATTACATGAAAAACTGTTAATAACGATTGAAATGCGTATGCATGCTTTTTGTATGTAGATGTACGTGGGTGCGTTAGATAAATTTATTTTTTATTTGTTCGGAGGAAAAGGGTATGCAAAAAATATTATTACAAAAATATCTTTCTATGAAGGACAAGCAAACCGTTCTATTTCATTGTTTAAACTTAAAAATTAACAAGATCATAAATGTAGATGATTATGAGGATTTTCCAAGCAAACATAGTTTTCTATAGATAAATGTATTGTGTCCAGAAAAGTATAAAATAAGAAAGTTTTTCAAACAAACTTCTGGTCTTGTGACATCATTCTAAAACTAAAACAATACTGCAAAATGAACGATATCAAGTTAAATTGTGATATAGGATAATGTGAGACATTTTTAGATTTTAATTGAACTATAGTGAATTTTTAATCAGAAATAATTTTTAGTCAGGCTTAAGTTCAGTAATTTCAATTCTTTTATTGAATGAAATATTTTTATTAATTAATGTGAGTTTCTAAAGAAGAGAAGAAAAATTAAATATAGGATAATAATATATATATATAGGATAATATAGAATATATAGATATAGGATAATAATAGATAAAAATAAGCAGCTTCAAGAAGCTGCATCATCAACATCAACAGCCATAGAAGCCACAATACCAACTACGAGTACATTGCCAATTAGAGAAGCCGGAACGTCAATATCAACAGCCATAGAAGTTACAACACCAACTACGAGTACATTGCCAATTAGAGAAGCCGATACGTCAACACCAACAACAGACGATAGCTATCATCATCTCTTAGAAGGCGATGAAGATGTTTTTTTAAGCATCAAATAACCTATAAACATCACGGAGGTAATAGTTTTACGGCCGATTGATGTAGCAGCATATTTGTTACTATATGATGGTCCGGATGATATACTTTTAGAGTTATTAAGAAGTGTTGAAAATGCATCTTAAGATAATGTTGTAAAATATTTGTTTTCTTATTTTTTTTGTTAAATAAATGATCACGTTTTTTTCTTTTAAATAAAAATTTTTGTTTAAACTTTTTGAAAATTACAATTTTTATATTTACTGACATTATATATGTTATAATAGAATTCCATTATTTTATTTGCTTCTTCCTCTATTCTCATGTTTTGTCTTCTTTTGTATGAACATGAACAAGTGTCGGATTCACAAGTTTCATTCTCATTAGACCATGAACAATCTTCATAATGCTCTCCAAATTTATTTTTAGTTGTTTTTAAGTTATTTGCTTCTTCGAGATGTGAATTATTATTAATCATTTTATATCTTTCTTCGTTGGAGACAATGTGTGAACATCTTTTTAAAAATTCATATATATCGTTGAGTAACATCGTTACAAATAAGTGTGACTGAGTATGTAGACAAAAAGTTTGTGAATAAATAATAATGTTATTACACTTAACATTTATATAAATTGTATACAATTATTTTTTAGTTTATATATATCTATAATTATAAGTCCTTAAACTAATTAAAAAATAAAGTTATACCAGTTATCTAATTTCGTTTGTTAGTGGAATATATTCAAATATTTTATCATGAATAATTAAACAATACGCAGACGTATTAGGTGATATATTTTTTAAAGTCCTCAGTTCAATTCTAATATCGATTGGTCCAGTTTTAACTAATTCATTTTGATGTGTAACATCCAAGACAGCTATTGGCGCCATAGTTTTGAAGTTTTCTGGTGTTAATAATAGTTGGGTGTTGCGTGAATAATAACTTTGTTGAAATTTTAAGTACATGCCATATAGAATATCTATCTATCAAAACTTAAGATTTAGATCATCATAAGGATATGTATCAGAGTTAAGATGTTCTTTTACATCACTTAAATCACAATGTTGAAACGTGTTGTCATTATTTCGAAGACCTAACAATAGGAAGCGTGGTCTTTCGTTGTGAGCAGATAGCTTAACATTACACAAAACTGTTGTACTTTCTGGAAGTGAAGGATAATAATACATATCCCAACTTCTAAAACATATACTTAATGGATGACGGTTGTTTATTGTTTTAAATATCTGCAATTTGTATGATATATTTAAAAATTTTAGTTAACAATATAAGTATTTTCAGTTGATAGTTGAGATTTAAAAACTTGTTTGTCATCTTTAGATCGTAACAGAATCAATTCATGCTTATAGTTAGCTATTATTTTGTGAAAATCTTCGGCAAATTCAAGTAGTAATTTTAGTGGTACACAAAAATTTAAATATTCATTTTCGGGTGTAAGACCCGATGGTGACGATCCTGCATTTAATACACTATCACTTTCAAATTTATTCAACGATACGTAGTTTTTTAATTCTGTTGCAATACGCAAATAACGTGTGCGATCAATTTCTATACCATTAATTTTATAACGAATTTCATCAAATAGGTGTGCCATACAATTGTTTAAGAGACGTATGGATGTAGAAAGTGTTGAATCCTCCTTTGTTGCAAGACCTTCGATATATAGAAAACTTTCACTTGGTAAAACATACAAATCTTAATTTTGAATTGATATACAAATTTCATCATTATTTTTAAATGACTGTAGATATGATGTGTAACTGTGGTACTCTTTCTTGATAATTGAATTGTCCAGTTGAGGCTTTTGTAATATATTAATTATACTACTCATTTGTTTCTTTTCTTTGATTGTAACTACGTAAATAATTTTAATATTTTAATTTAGATCTTAAATTTCTTAAAAAATTCTGATTAGTTTTATTTAAAACGATAGCTTTTTGAGGCTTTCGATGTTTTTTATTTTTATAATATTGTATTTTTAACCTTTCGTAAAAATTTTATGAATTTTCACCTTCGTCTTCGGCTGATGCTGATTGAATAAATGTTAAATCATTGGATAGATCACTTTTGTTGTATATTATGATTCTTTAATAGGCTTTAAATGCAATCGTATTGCTATTTTTTCACCACGAAAGTTTATTAAGTTTCCGTCTTGGTCAACAACTTTCAAAATTAGATTATTTATTGTTCTTGAATTTACAGGTAAATATATTACAGTGGTTGGAGTCTCTGTTATTTTATATCCAGGACTAACGTTAAGCGAAAACTGATGTAAAATATGTGTAGACATGTTGTTTATATACGAGCCACATACAATATTGCATTCCACGATTACTGTATTAATTTTGATTATATCAGTAGTAGGGAATTGGGCATTCTGGCGCCAATTAAAAATGTTAAATTGTGGCTGAAATTGTTAAATTGTGGGCTGAAATTGTTAAATTGTTGCTGAAATTGTTAAATTTGGGTAATTAAAATTTGAAAATTGTTAAATTCTTGGAAATTTGTGTTTTCGGTGGCGCTTTGATGTTTTTTGTTTACATTAGGAGTTTTTGTTTACATTAAGTGTATGTCTGTCTGTCGGTCCGGCCGTCTGTAGGTCTGTCTGTCTATCTGCCTGACCGTGGATGTTTGTGTGTGGAATATTTTGTGTGAATGTATTAAGGCGGTTCATAGTTTGGCGGTTTTTTATGAGTGTATATACAGACGAGGAAAATCATGAAAATGATTTTTCCTAATACCAATGGTGAAATAGTGATTATTAATTTTTATTATTGCCTACGGCAATGCATGATAATTTTTCCTAATGCCGGGCAATACATGAATATTGTTTTTCAAATGCCGACGGGAAAATGATTTTTCCTAATGACGACGGGAAAACGTGAAAGTTATTTTTTCTAGTGCTAATGTAGGTGTTGCTAGACTGTGGGAATTTAAGGCTGACCGTGATTTGAGTGGGTGGCGTTGTTGCCGTAATATGTAACCATAGGAATTTGTGGATGTGTCTGTCTGTCTGTGAGAATTTAGGTGACGGTTTGATTGGAAGGGGCGGGGTGTAGTTGAGGTAGATCGGTTGCGTGTGTGTGTGTGTGTGTGTGTGTGTGTGTGTATGTTTGTAGGAATTTCAATGTGTGTATTTCTGTAGGAGCTTAAGGCTGATTGTGATTTATGAGGGGTGATGTGTTCTAGTAATATGCAACCGGGGGAATCTGTGTGTTTGTATGTCTGTAGGAGTTTAAGGCTGACCATGATTTGGGTGGGCAGGGTTGTTGACGTAATATGTATCCATGGGGATTTGTGGATGTGTCTGTCTATAGTAGTTTAAGGCTGATCGTGATTTGAGGTAGGTGAGGATGTTGTTGAGGTAAATTGGTTATGTGTATGTATGTATGTATGTATTTTTGTAAGAATTTAAGATGATTGTGATTTATTAGGGGTGAGGTGTTCTTGTAATATGTAGCCGTGAGAATCTATGTGTATAGACGTCTGTAGAAGTTTAAGAATATCTGAAATATCAGGTAGGTGAGAGTGTTGTGTTGTTGAGATTAATCTTATATATTGTATATGTATGTATGTATGTATGATCATGGGAATGTGTGTATGTATATCTGAGGGAGAATTTAAGGCTCGTCATGATTTGCAAAAGGTGCGGTGTTGTTGAAATTTTCTTGGATATTTCTTATATGAATTCTGCTATGTGTGTGTATTTGAGCTGGTATTTATATGTAGGTAGAAATAAATTGTTTTCAATATCGACATTTGGTACTATAAAATACTATCATATATCTGGACTTCCCTAATCCTAGTATGCTTTTATACTTATGATTGCTTTATATTTTCTCATGCTTAAATTTGTCTCGCGTTAAAGTCTGTCTGTGTGAAATTTGTTTATATTACAGATTTTGTTTATTTAACTACATCCGTCTTCTTTGACTGAAAGAGTTTTCTGCACACAGAGAAAAACCAACTTGAAATCAGTAAAAACTATGCTGAATTAATAAGAACCATTAACAAAGGTTTAGTCATATTGAAATTTCTTATTTCAATATGGACAAAATATTAATTTACAGTATTCATTTATTAAACTCATTAGTTTGTAGATATCTCAATATACATTTTCTATTATATTAAAAATTTTTGAATTAATGTGATGAATTCTTATTTTTAAGCTGCAGATTTTCCCTGAGTGTATGGATTGTTTATATTTGCATTGTGCTTTAACTAAACGACGCTTCATATATTTTCATGATGTAGGTCTAATAAATACTTAAGCATTGATAAGAAATTTGATATGTATACATACATATCTACAAATTGATTTTATGTATGTATGTATGTATGTATGTACATACAAATAAGTGTTTAACTCAATCTTTGAATAAATTTTTTATTTTATTTTTTGTCATGTGATGTCTGTTGTTGTTGAAATTAAAAACATTTTAATATTTATCTGCGTTTTCTTAAAAGTTTGTGAGGATTTTCTGTTTTAAGTAAAACTGAATTCCTGAAGATATGTACATACTCTATAGTAATAGTAACTATAATAGAAATATTCCTTATACTCAATTTACATTTTTTTAAAGTTGATGCAATGTTAGTTAGTCAACGCTTGACATTTTAAGGGTATAAAATTTTTTCTAGCTATAACCTTCTACATGTATTTTGGAAAGCTTGCTTTGCTTTTTAAAAATGTATAAACATTTTTAAATGAAACTGATCCGGCACTCCAGCTTAGGTACTGATAGTTTTTTTGTTGCTAGTTAACTTACTTATTTTTTATTGATAAACATTGGAAATCAAAAGGGAGTTTTATATTGTAATTATTATTTTCATAATTGTTGAAAACAATCGCTGCTTTTTGTTTGTTTTTTGCGATGAAATCATTTGAATTACTTTTGAAACTTTACGCGTTTATAAAAATTATGTTATTTTCTATATTTCCTAATTTATAAGACTTTTAGACTTTGTGCTTTAGTGGTAATATATTTTATTATACGATTATGAATAAGAATGCAGTAAGCTGATGTATTTGCTTACTGCTTCAAATTAAAATTTTATTCAATTGAATAAAAGGAGCTTTTTTCTTGAACTCTGATGCAGTTAGAAGCGCTGGAGATTCTTTCATATATAGAATTGGATAACATTTACTTTTAATTTTTATGTTAAGAAGTACAGATATGAGACTTAATTTAAATGTACTTTTAAATTAGTTAAATCATAATGAACAAACATATTTTACTCTAGGATACAAGATGACTTTGTTTGACGAAATTTCTGTTGCTTTATACTGATAATATTTTTACATTAATAAGGTACATATATGTTTGTTTTATGAAGGGTGAGTACCTATCACTTTTATTTGTTGTAGTATATGATTTTTTTTTAATTTTATTAAAGTTCAGCGTATTGTGTATATATTTCTGAAATGTTTAAGTGTGTTTTGTGTTCCCATCGGACAGAGTGTACGTATTAGTTGGTCAGTCAGTCTATATTTTTATTTATTTTTTTCTTCTAATGTGCCACTTCTTTTTTCAGATTTTACTACTTGGAATAGAGTATTTTTGTCTAATTTTTTGCTGGGTATATACATTAGGTATGTAGAAATTAGTTTACTTACAAAGAAATGTATGTTTAATAAACAACTATTGTAGCAAATCCATCTCAAATAACTAAGTTACCTCTACCAGCAATTCACCGTCGGTGTTTTCATAAAGTGTTAGAAACAATGAAATATCTATGTTTGGGAGAATTTTTTTGCCTCAAGTAGGTATTTCTACATGAGGTTTGCTGGTTGACTCCTATCGCATTTATATCTAATGATTATTCACTTAAAAAAGGTCATCATCACCATCAATCACTCCCGTACACAATACATTCATGAGTTGGGTTGATCCAGATACAATTGCTCTCTCATCACCTTCTAACAGCTTTATATATTTTGCTAGTATGCATGCCTTAGCATGCTTCTATCGATAGTGACGTAAGAGTCCGAGATGTAGTAGTGTTACAATTAAAAATCTTTACTATTAGAATTTACCAGTTCGCTCTTTTGAATTTTTACAAAGTAGATACATATGTATGTATTTAAGTGACCACAAAATCATAAAATTTCTTTGCTTACAAAATTGTATGACGTGAGAATTTTTTTTTTTGAAATTTTTTTTCTGTAAATTTATTTAATACTCATACAGATACAGATATAAAGTAAGATCTGTTTGCAGTATGCATGCTTCAGCATGATTCTAGTTGAAGCGTATATTCATTCACTAAGTTTGTTTGATACTTATTCATACACATGTACATTCTTAAAGATTGGATATCAAAGTCCAAATTCCCTAGTTTATCTATATTTTCTGAAGATCTGATAGCTAAAGAAATAAATAGAGCGAAGATCTTCTATAATAATCCCATTTTCATATTGTAAAATTTTGCGTTCTAACGCTTTCGATGGGAAAATGTACATACAACTTTATAAAAAGTGATAATATGATGTGATGCTGAATATTGCACTATGTTATAGTTTTTTTTTAACACTGAACTTTTAGCAACTTTCATTCAGACCAACAAGTTTAGAGAATTCCACTACATTTAGCAAATTATCTAATTCCACTACATTTAGTTAATTACCTTTCTTAACACCCATCATTCCTAATCAATCCTACAAAAAACTAGATTTTTCGTTTTAATTTAATTTTTATTTTTATTAAATTCAACATTCATTCTTCATTAATTCTTTATATATGTATAACAATCCTTTTATATGAACCATTAAAGCTAATTCTTTTCACATCATTCCTTTTAATGCTCAATTAAATCATTGTACTATTGATACTTTCATATTAAGTAATGTTTAATCTTCTATTTATGTATGAGTTTTCCAAAGTATTTATTAAAAACTTCCTTAGAATCATCTGTTTGTAAGTTTTTTTTTTTGGTACGGGTACCACTTCAAAAATATTTTCCATTCCTTGGTTTTTGGAGTGCAGCTTTTATTTTCAGCTGTACTACAATTTGAGAATGTGTCAATTACAGTCTTCAAAAATCAACAATTTCTATTTTCTGTAGAATAGTTCTCCATTTCACCTAACTTAGCTCCATAAAACTTCATATATTCCTGTCATTGCATCTCTACAAGCACAAACAATTTTCGAGTTTTAATGTGGAGTTCGTTTACTAAATTTCTTTTTAAAGACATTGAGTTGTTTTACAGATTTTTTCGATAGTGTGGTGATCTACATGTTGCACTTTCAGCTATATATATACTAACATGTAGTTAATTTTCTAATCTATATATTTGATCGTAAAACTCTTCAATTTATTTTTAATTATTTAATTTTTAGAATTGCTTTTCAATTTTATAACTCTCTTCCTTCTCTAATTTTATTTCACGTTGTAGTCCACCAATATGCATTTGAATATATTCTTGAATTATATCAATGCCTTAAGCTATATTATTAATTTGTTCTTTAGTTTGTCGATTTCAGTTTCAAGAAAAATTAACTTATATCATCGTTCTCTGACGGAGAACGATGATGATTCTGTATGCATACATTAGTAGTAATTAAAATCTTTTTATACATAGATTTCGAGTTCAAATTTATCATAATTTTTTGGTATTTTATCAAACATTAGAGAAAATAGTCCTATTGTTAGAGCCCATATTTGACCACCAACTTGTATTTTATCTTCATTCAGTTTGAGGTTACTATCACCATTAATTTGTATCTAATTCATTTCATTCCAATACTGATAAGTCTTCGGAATTGGAAGTCTTTGAGTACAAATCATCGTCATCATCATTCTCAGTATTAGCATCATTAAATAAAATGGTATTATCAAATATTGTTCCTTCTGCTAGTTTCTTTGGTGTTTTTGTCTCTATCTTGACTGATGGTTTCTCATGCTTTAAACTTGTATATTTTCAACTTCTGTCTTGATTTTACTTTTTTGTTTCATAAGAATTCTTTTAATATTTTTAGAACTATTTATGAATTCTTCTGTTATAGGTTTAAATGCATCTCTTAGTTGTTCATTTGTATCTATTTCACTAGTTTTTATACTACGAAGCTTTTTCTTAATCACATTTGTTCTCAACACCAAATGCTTTAAAACTTTCTCATCCATGTTTGCTAACAACAAATTCAGGAATCGGCTACTAGATCAGCTTATCAGGAGCTGGTCTGGTTATCAGATCAGCTTATCAGGAGCTGGTCTGGTTTTCAGATCAGCTTATCAGGAGCTGGTCTGGTTGTCAGATCAGCTTATCAGGACCTGATCTGGTTTTCAGATCAGCTTATCAGGAGCTGGTCTGGTTTTCAGATCAGCTTATCAGGAGCTGATCTGATTTTCAGATCAGCTTATCAGGTAACAGATCAGGCTTTCGGGAGCTATTCAGATTTTCATATCAAGATATCTGATTCAGATTTAGTTATTAGTATACAAGTAGCTAGCCATTTATAACATTTATATAAATGGAGTTTAAGGTCAGATGAAATACGAAAAAGTAAACTTTTGTGTATTAAAATTATTTTCTATAACGATCATCGTTTAATTCACTATCTTTGCTTATAATCAAAAATCCATACTTATCCTTTCAACATGCTTTATATTTTTCTCACCTTACTTAAACATTAAAATTACATTATGATGATCTCTTATTAAATGTTTGGTGATTCTGGTGTAAGTTTTACATAAGTAGAATGAATCAACATTCTTATCTCTCCCCATACAAAAGTATTCTTCCTATACGCATCATCGTTAAATATCATATTGGAATTACTTTGGACTGAAATAACAGATTCACTATTGGTAAATTTTGTAATATATTATTATTTTAATTGATGTAATTAATTTCTTCAGATATTTATATCTGGGTTGATATAAAGATTTTGAGTATAAATAAATGTTCTCAAATTTAAGTCCATTAGGACTTTCTAGCAAGCCAATCATAGCGCTTTTTTTTTGCAATTTGACAGGTCAACTATTGTTCCACGAATAGAATTTGATATAAGGGAACTATGATTTATTTTTGAACTATCGTTCGATGATTCATCAATATTTCGTACCATGCTATATTTATGTTGTTTTGACTAAGGGTATGAGTCAATATTTATAAAATCCATTTCATAAATATCAGCTCATGCTCATAGTCAAAACAAAGTTTGCTTTAAGTGTTTAAAACCAGTATTACCATAGAAATGTTGGTTTTAAACTCTTAAAATATACTTTGTTTTACTAACCGCATTTTATAACTAAATACATTTCATAAATATTGACGCATACTCATAATCAAAACAGCATAAAAATATCCTTTCTTTTGACTATGAGTATGAGTCATTATCTCTTATTATAGAAAAATAAAATAGTATAATTATATGATATCAGAAATCATGTTTTCTAATATCATATAACCATACTATTTTATTCTTTCAATAATAATAGATAGTATTTATGAAATGCATTTAGTTATAAAATGCGATTAGTAAAACAACATAAATATAGTATGGTATGAAATTTTGATGATTCATCAATATTTCGTACCAAGGTATTTTTAGGTTGTTTTTACTATGAGTATGCGCCAATATTTATGAAATGTATTTCATAAATATTATCACTTATTATAGAAAAATTAAATAATGTAGCTATACGATATCAGAAAATATTTTCTGAAATCGTATAGCTATATTATTTTATTTGTCCTATAATAAGAGATAATGGCCCCTACTCATAGTCCAAACAAAGACTTTTTTAAGAGTTTCAAATCAGTATTATAGTAGTAGTGAAATCCCACTCCTGTGGCAATTAAAATTGTTAAATTGTTGCTGAAATTGTTAAATTTGGGTAATTAAAATTTGAAAATTGTTAAATTCTTGGAAATTTGTGTTTTTTTGTTTACATAAGGAGTTTTTTGTTTATATAAGGAGTTTTTTGTTTACATTAGGAGTTTTTTGTTTACATTAGGAGTTTTTGTTTACATTAAGTGTATGTCTGTCTGTCGGCCTGTCTGTCTGCCTGCCTGACCGTGGGAAGTTTGTGTGTGGAATATTTTGTGTGAATGTATTAAGGCGGTTCATAGTTTGGCGGTTTTTATGTGTGTATGTGACGACGGGGAAAATCATGAAAATGGTTTTTCCTAATGCTGACGGAAAATCATCTAATGATTTTTCGTAATACCGAAGGCAAAACATTATAATTTTTCCTAATGCCTACTGCAATACATGATAATTTTTCCTAATGCCTACTGCAATACATGATAATTTTTCCTAATGCCTACTGCAATACATGATTATTATTTTTTTCAAATGCCGACGGCAAAAAATGAATATAATTTTTTCAAATGCCGACGGGAAAATGATTTTTCCTAATGACGACGGGAAAACGTGAAAGTTATTTTTTCTAATGCTAATGTAGGTGTTGCTAGACTGTGGGAATTTAAGGCTGACCGTGATTTGAGTGGGTGGCGTTGTTGCCGTAATATGTAACCATAGGAATTTGTGGATGTGTCTGTCTGTCTGTGAGAATTTATGTGATGGTTTGATTGGCAGGGGGCGGGGTGTAGTTGAGGTAGATCGATTGCGTGTGTAGTTGTGTGTGAATGTATGTGTATGTGTGTGTGTGTGTGTATGTGTATGTTTGTAGGAATTTCAATGTGTATATTTCTGTAGGAGCTTAAGGCTGATTGTGATTTATGAGGGGTGAGGTGTTCTAGTAATATGCAACCGGGGGAATCTGTGTGTTTGTATGTCTGTAGGAGTTTAAGGCTGACCATGATTTGGGTGGGCAGGGTTGTTGACGTAATATGTATCCATGGGGATTTGTGGATGTGTCTGTCTATAGTAGTTTAAGGCTGATCGTGATTTGAGGTGGGTGAGGATGTTGTTGAGGTAAATTGGTTATGTGTATGTATGTATATATGTATTTTTGTAAGAATTTAAGATGATTGTGATTTATTAGGGCCGAGGTGTTCTTGTAATATGTAGCCGTGAGAATATATGTGTATAGACGTCTGTAGAAGTTTAAGACTATCTGTAATTTCAGGTAGGTGAGAGTGTTGTGTTGTTGAGATTAATCTTATATATTGTATATGTATGTATGATCATGGGAATTTGTGTATGTATATCTGAGGGAGAATTTAAGGCTCGTCATGATTTGCAAAAGGTCGGGTGTTGTTGAAATTTTCTTGGATATTTCTTATATGAATTCTGCTATGTGTGTGTATTTGAGCTGGTATTTATGTGTAGGTAGAAATAAATTGTTTTCAATATCGACATATGGTACTATAAAATACTATCATATATCTGGACTTCCCTAATCCTAGTATGCTTTTATACTTACGATTGCTTTATATTTTCTCATGCTTAAATTTGTCTCGCGTTGAAGTCAGTCTGTGTGAAATTTGTTTATATTACAGATTTTTTTATTTAACTACATTCGTCTTCTTTGACTGAAAGAGTTATCTACACACAGAGAAAAACCAACTTGAAATCAGTAAGAACCATGCTGAATTAATAAGAACCATTAGCGAAGGTTTAGTCATATTGAAATTTCTTATTTCAATATGGACAAAATATTAATTTACAGTATTCATTTATTAAACTCATTAGTTTGTAGATATCTCAATATACATTTTCTATTATATTAAAAATTATTGAATTAATGTGATGAATTCTTATTTTTAAGCTGCAGATTTTCCCTGAGTGTATTGATTGTTTATATTTGCATTGTGCTTTAACTAAACGACGCTTCATATATTTTCATGATGTAGGTCTAATAAATACTTAAGCATTGATAAGAAATTTGATATGTATACATACATATCTACAAATTGATTTTATGTATGTATGTATGTATGTATGTATGTACATATATATGTACATACAAATAAGTGTTCAATTCAATCTTTGAATACATTTTTTATTTTATTTTTTGTCATGTGATGTCTGTTGTTGGTGAAATTAAAAACATTTTAATTTTTATCTGCGTTTACTTAAAAGTTTGTGAGGATTTTCTGTTGTAAGTAAAACTGAATTCTTGAAGATATGTGCTTACATACTCTATAGTAATAGTAACTATAATAGAAATATTTCTTATACTTAATTTACAGTTTTTTAAAGTATAGGGTATAAAATTTTTTCTAGCTATAGCCTTCTACATTTATTTTGGAAAGCTTGCTTTGCTTTTTGAAAATGTATAAACATTTTTAAATGAAACTGATCCGGCACTCCAGCTTAGGTACTGATAGTTTTTTTTTGTTGTTAGTTAACTTACTTATTTTTTATTTTTTATTGATAAACATTGGAAATCAAAAGGGAGTTTTATATTGTAATTATTGTTTTCATAATTGTTGAAAACAATCGCTGCTTTTTGTTTGTTTTTTGCGATGAAATCATTTGAATTACTTTTGCAACTTTACGCGTTTATAAAAATTATGTTATTTTCTATATTTCTTAATTTATAAGACTTTTAGACTTTGTCCTTTAGGGGTTATATATTCTATTATACGATTATGAATAAGAATGCAGTAAGCTGATGTATTTGCTTACTGCTTCAAATTAAAATTTTATTAAATTGAATAAAAGGAGTTTTTTTTCTTAAACTCTGATGCAGTTAGAAGCGCTGGAGATTCTTTCATATAACAGCTTTTTTGAAATTTTTGATACATAGTATAATATAGAATTGGATAACATTTATTTTTAATTTTTATGTTAAGAAGTACGGGTATGAGACTGAATTTAAATGTACTTTTAAATTAGTTAAATCATAATGAACAAACATATTTTCTTCTTTAATAGCGATCAACAGAAAACGAACTCGTTTTCATATAATTTAGGTATACCCTATCGACGGCTCCTCTAGGATACAAGATGACTTTGTATGACGAAATTTCTGTTGCTTTATACTGATAATATGTTTACATTAATAAGATACATATACATATGTTTATTTTATGAACGGTGAGCACCTATGGCTTTTATTTAATGTTCTATATGACTTTTTTTTTCATTTTCTTTAATAATTTTCTCCCCATAATAGCATTCTAAATATTTCAAGGGCTCAAATGCTGTGTAGTCTTCTTCTGCAAACTTAACTAAACGTCTAACTTCTTCCAATGCTTCTTTATAAGAAGATATTTTGTTATGGTCTTCTTCTACGATACGTGCCCATCGGGCAGAGTGTACGTATTAGTTGGTCAGTCAGTCTCTATTTTTATTTTTTTTTTTTTTCTTCTAATGTGCCACTCCTTTTTTTAGATTTTACTACTTGGAATAGAGAATTTTTGTCTAATTTTTTGGTGGGTATATACATTAGGTATGTAGAAATTAGTTTAGATACAAAGAAATGCATGTTTAATATACAACTATTGTATCAAATCGATCTCAAATAACTCAGTTACCTCTACCAGCAATTCACCGTTGGTGTATTCATAAAGTGTTAGAAACAATGAAATATCTATGTTTTGAGAGAATTTTTCCCCTCAGGTATTTCTACATGAGGTTTGAGGGGTCAATCACTGTCGCATTCATATGTAATGATTATTCACTTAAAAAACGTCATCATCACCATCAATCATCTCCATATACAATACATTCATGAGTTGGGTTGATCCAGATACAATTGCTGTCTCATCACCTTCTAACAGCTTTATATATTTTGCTAGTATGCATGCCTTAGCATGCTTCTATCGATAGTGACGTAAGAGTCCGAGATGTAGAGTGTTACAATTAAAAATCTTTACTATTAGAATATACCAGTTCGCTCTTTTGAATTTTTACAAAGTAGATACATATGTATGTATTTCATTGACCACAAAATCATAAAATTTCTTTGCTTACAAAATTGTATGACGTGAGGATTTTTTTTTTTTTTTAAATTATACATGCTTCGGCATGCTTTCATTTTTTTTTCTATAAATTTATGTAATACTCATACAAATACAGATATAAAGTAAGATCTGTTTACTGTACATTTTAAAATTTATGCATGCTTCAGCATGATTTTAGTTGAAGCGTATATTCATTCACTAAGTTTGTTTGATACTTATTCATACACATGTACATTCTTAAAGATTGGATATCAAAGTCCAATTTCCGTAGTTTATCTATATTTTCTAAAGATCTGATAGCTAAAGAAATAAATAGAGTGAAGATCTTCTATAATAATCCCATTTTCATATTGTAAAATTTTGCGTGCTAGCGCTTTCGATGGGAAAATATACATACAACTTTATAAAAAGTGATAATATGATGTGCTGCTGAATATTGCACTATGTTATAGTTCATTTTAAACACTGAAGTTTTAGCAATATTTCATTCCGACCAGAATTCCACTACATTTAGTTAATTATCTTTCTTAAGACTCATCATTCCTAATCAATCCTGCAAAAACAACACAAACTAGATTTTTCGTTTTAATTTTATTTTTTTTAAATTCAACATTCATTCTTCAAATTACTTTATACTATATTAAGTAGCTTTTCCTCATTTGTTGAGTTGACCTTAATAGGAGACATTTTAATGGTACGATGAACTTTTCTATTGCATGCATTGAGTAAATCTTTATACATACCAATCCACTTATATGAACCATTAAAGCTAATTCTTTTCACATCATACCTTTCAATGATCTATTAAATCATTCTAATATTGATGCTTTCATATTAAGTAATCTTTAATCTTCTATTTATGTATGAGTTTTCCCAAGTATTTATTAAAAAATTCTTTAGAATCATCTGTTTGTAAGTTTTTTGGTACCCGTACCACTTCAAAAATATTTTCCATTGCCTTGGTTTTTAGAGTGCACCTTTTATTTTTAGCTGTACTTTGAGAATGTGTCAATTACAGTCTTCAAAAATCAACAATTTCTATTTTCTGTAGAATAGTTCTACATTTCACCTAACTTAGCTCCATAAAACATCATATATTCCTGTCATTACATCTCTACAAGCACAAACAGTTGTTGAAATTTAATATGGACTTCGTTAACTAAATTCCTTTTTAAAGACATTGAATTGTTTCACAGATTTTTTCGAAAGTGTTGTGATCTACATCTTGCACTTTCAGCTATTTATACTAACATGTAGTTAATTTTCTAATCTATATATTTAACCGTAAACTCTTCAATTTGTTTTTAATTATTTACTTTTTAGAATTGCTTTTTCAATTTTATAACTGTCTTCTTTCTCTAATTTTATTTCACGTTGTTGTTCCTCAATTTGCATTTAAATATATTCTTGAATATTAATGCTTTAAGCTATATTATTAATTTGTCTTGTATTTTATCTTCATTCAGTTTAATGTAACTATCAACAATAGTTTGTATCTAATTCATTTATGCCTTCCAATACTGATAAGTCAGTATAAATGTCTTCAGAATTGGAAGTCTATGAGTAAAATCATCGTCATCATCATTCTCAGTATTAGCATCATTAAATATGATGGTATTATCAAATATTGTTCCTTCTACTAGTTTCTTTTGGGGTACTTGTCATATCTTGAGTGAAGGTTTCTCAGGCTTTAAACTTGTATATTTTCAACTTCTGTCTTGATTTTACTTTCTTCTTTCATAAGAATTCTTTTAATATTTTTAGAACTATTTATGAATTCTTCTGCTATAGGTTTAAATGTATCTTTTAGTTGTTCACTTGTATCTATTTCACCAGTTTTTATACTACGAAGCTTTTTCTTCAACACATTTCTTGTCAACACCAACTGTTTTAAAATTTTCTCATCCAGGGCAAATAACAGGTATCAGCAATCATATCAGCTTTTCAGGAGCTGGTCTGGTTTTCAGATCAGCTTTTCAGGACCTGGTCTGGTTTTCAGATCAGCTTATCAGGACCTGGTCTGGTTTTCAGATCAGCTTTTCAGGACCTGGTCTGGTTTTCAGATCAGCTTTTCAGGAGCTGGTCTGGTTTTCAGATCAGCTTTTCAGGACCTGGTCTGGTTTTCAGATCAGCTTATCAGGACCTGGTCTGGTTTTCAGATCAGCTTATCAGGAGCTGGTCTGGTTTTCAGATCAGCTTATCAGGAGCTGGTCTGGTTATCAGATCAGCTTATCAGGAGCTGGTCTGGTTTTCAGATCAGCTTATCAGGAGCTGATCTGATTTTTAGATCAGCTTATCAGGTAACAGATCAGGCTATCAGGAGCTATTCAGATTTTCATTTCAAGATATCTGAGTTAGATTTAGTTATCAGTGTACAAGTAGCTAGCCATTTATAACATTTATATACATGAAGTTTAAAGTCAGATGAAATACGAAAAAGTAAAGTTTTATCTAGTAAAATTATTTTCTATAACGATCATCGTTTAATTCACTATCTTTGCTTATAATCAAAAATCCATATTTATCCTTTCAACATGCTTTTTATTTTTCTCACCTAACTTAAACATTAAATATACATTATGATGATCTCTTATTAAATGTTTGGTGATTCTGGTGTAAGTTTTACATAAGTAGAATGAATCAACATTCTTATCTCTCCCCATACAAAAATATGCTTCCCACACGCATCATCGTTAAATATCATATTGGAATTACTTTGGACTGAAATAACAGATTCACTATCGGTAAATTTTGTAATATATTATTATTTTAATTGATGTAATTAATTTCTTCAGATATTTATATCTGGGGTGATATAAAGATTTTGAGTATAAATAACTGTTCTCAAATTTAAGTCCATTAGGACTTTCTAGCAAGCCAATCATAGCGTTTTTTTTTCGCAATTTGACAGGTCAACTATTGTTGCACGAATAGAATTTGATATAAAGGAACTATGATTTATTTTTGAACTATCGTTCGATGAATCATCAATATTTCGTACCAAGGTATTTTAGGTTGTTTTACTAACCGCATTTATGTAGCTAAATACATTTTATAAATATTATCTCTTATTATAAAAAAATAAACTAATACAGCTATACCATATCAGAAAATATTTTCTGAAATCGTATAGCTGCATTAGTTTATTTTTTCTATAATAAAAGATAATGATCCACACTCATAATCAAAACAGCATAAAAATATCCTTTTTTTGACTATGAGTATGCATCAATATTTATGAAATGCGTTTAGTTACAAAAATGTGGTTAGTAAAACAAAGTATATTTTAACAGCCTTATTTATAACACTTATTAGGGCTTTATAAAGACTTCTTAAGAAAAAATTTTTATAAAAAATTTGTTTTAAAAAGCCTTTCCAAAGCCTTAATAAGTATTATAAATAAGGCTGTAAGAGTTTAAAATCAGTATTTTTTATGATAATACTGATTTGAAACTCTTAAAATATTCTTTGTTTTGACTATGAGTAGGGGCCATTATCTCTTATTATAGGACAAATAAAATAATATAGCTATACGATTTCAGAAAATATTTTCTGATATCGTATAGCTACATTTTTAATTTTTCTATAATAAGAGATAATATTTATGAAATACATTTCATAAATATTGGCGCATACTCATAGTAAAAACAACCTAAAAATACCTTGGTACGAAATATTGATGAATCATCAAAATTTCATACCATACTATATTTATGTTGTTTTACTAATCGCATTTTATAACTAAATGCATTTCATAAATATTATCTATTATTATAGAAAGAATCAAATAGTATGGTTATATGATATTAGAAAACATGATTTCTGATATCAAATAATCATACTATTTTATTTTTCTATAATAAGAGATAATGACTCATACTCATAGTCAAAACAAAGGATATTTATATGCTGTTTTGATTATGAGTATGCGTCAATATTTATGAAATGCATTTAGTTATAAAATGCGGTTAGTAAAACAAAGTATATTTTAAGTGTTTAAGACCACCATTTTATGGTAATACCGGTTTTAAACACTTAAAGCATACTTTGTTTTGACTATGAGCATGAGCTGATATTTATGAAATGGATTTTATAAATATTGACTCATACCCTTAGTCAAAACAACATAAATAATTCTTGGTACGAAATATTGATGAATCATCGAACGATAGTTCAAAAATAAATCATAGTTCCTTTATATCAAATTCTATTCGTGCAACAATAGTTGACCTGTCAAATTGCGAAAAAAAAACGCTATGATTGGCTTGCTAGAAAGTCCTAATGGACTTAAATTTGAGAACAGTTATTTATACTCAAAATCTTTATATCAACCTAGATATAAAGAAATTAATTACATCAATTAAAATAATAATATATTACAAAATTTACCGACAGAGAATCTGTTATTTCCGTCCAAAGTAATTCTAATATGATATTTAACGATGATGCGTATGGGAAGCATATTTTTGTATGGGGAGAGATACGAATGTTGATTCATTCTACTTATGTAAAACTTACACCAGAATCACCAAACATTTAATAAGAGATCATCATAATGTATATTTAATGTTTAAGTTAGGTGAGAAAAATAAAAAGCATGTTGAAAGGATAAGTATGGATTTTTGATTATAAGCAAAGATAGTGAATTAAACGATGATCGTTATAGAAAATAATTTTACTACATAAAACTTTACTTTTTCGTATTTCATCTGACTTTAAACTTCATGTATATAAATGTTATAAATGGCTAGCTACTTGTACACTGATAACTAAATCTGACTCAGATATCTTGAAATGAAAATCTGAAGAGCTCCTGATAGCCTGATCTGTTACATGATAAGCTGAAATGATAACCAGACCAGCTCCTGATAGGCTGATCTGAAAACCAGACCAGCTCCTGATAAGCTGATCTGATAACCAGACCAGCTCCTGATAAGCTGATCTGAAAACCAGACCAGCTCCTGATAAGCTGATCTGAAAACCAGACCAGGTCCTGATAAGCTGATCTGAAAACCAGACCAGGTCCTGAAAAGCTGATCTGAAAACCAGACCAGGTCCTGAAAAGCTGATCTGAAAACCAGACCAGGTCCTGAAAAGCTGATCTGAAAACCAGACCAGGTCCTGATAAGCTGATCTGAAAACCAGACCAGGTCCTGAAAAGCTGATCTGAAAACCAGACCAGCTCCTGAAAAGCTGATATGATTGCTGATACCTGTTATTTGCCCTGGATGAGAAAATTTTAAAACAGTTGGTGTTGACAAGAAATGTGTTGAAGAAAAAGCTTCGTAGTATAAAAACTGGTGAAATAGATACAAGTGAACAACTAAAAGATACATTTAAACCTATAGCAGAAGAATTCATAAATAGTTCTAAAAATATTAAAAGAATTCTTATGAAAGAAGAAAGTAAAATCAAGACAGAAGTTGAAAATATACAAGTTTAAAGCCTGAGAAACCTTCACTCAAGATATGACAAGTACCCCAAAAGAAACTAGTAGAAGGAACAATATTTGATAATACCATCATATTTAATGATGCTAATACTGAGAATGATGATGACGATGATTTTACTCATAGACTTCCAATTCTGAAGACATTTATACTGACTTATCAGTATTGGAAGGCATAAATGAATTAGATACAAACTATTGTTGATAGTTACATTAAACTGAATGAAGATAAAATACAAGACAAATTAATAATATAGCTTAAAGCATTAATATTCAAGAATATATTTAAATGCAAATTGAGGAACAACAACGTGAAATAAAATTAGAGAAAGAAGACAGTTATAAAATTGAAAAAGCAATTCTAAAAAGTAAATAATTAAAAACAAATTGAAGAGTTTACGGTTAAATATATAGATTAGAAAATTAACTACATGTTAGTATAAATAGCTGAAAGTGCAAGATGTAGATCACAACACTTTCGAAAAAATCTGTGAAACAATTCAATGTCTTTAAAAAGGAATTTAGTTAACGAAGTCCATATTAAATTTCAACAACTGTTTGTGCTTGTAGAGATGTAATGACAGGAATATATGATGTTTTATGGAGCTAAGTTAGGTGAAATGTAGAACTATTCTACAGAAAATAGAAATTGTTGATTTTTGAAGACTGTAATTGACACATTCTCAAAGTACAGCTAAAAATAAAAGGTGCACTCTAAAAACCAAGGCAATGGAAAATATTTTTGAAGTGGTACGGGTACCAAAAAACTTACAAACAGATGATTCTAAAGAATTTTTTAATAAATACTTGGGAAAACTCATACATAAATAGAAGATTAAAGATTACTTAATATGAAAGCATCAATATTAGAATGATTTAATAGATCATTGAAAGGTATGATGTGAAAAGAATTAGCTTTAATGGTTCATATAAGTGGATTGGTATGTATAAAGATTTACTCAATGCATACAATAGAAAAGTTCATCGTACCATTAAAATGTCTCCTATTAAGGTCAACTCAACAAATGAGGAAAAGCTACTTAATATAGTATAAAGTAATTTGAAGAATGAATGTTGAATTTAAAAAAAATAAAATTAAAACGAAAAATCTAGTTTGTGTTGTTTTTGCAGGATTGATTAGGAATGATGAGTCTTAAGAAAGATAATTAACTAAATGTAGTGGAATTCTGGTCGGAATGAAATATTGCTAAAACTTCAGTGTTTAAAATGAACTATAACATAGTGCAATATTCAGCAGCACATCATATTATCACTTTTTATAAAGTTGTATGTATATTTTCCCATCGAAAGCGCTAGCACGCAAAATTTTACAATATGAAAATGGGATTATTATAGAAGATCTTCACTCTATTTATTTCTTTAGCTATCAGATCTTTAGAAAATATAGATAAACTACGGAAATTGGACTTTGATATCCAATCTTTAAGAATGTACATGTGTATGAATAAGTATCAAACAAACTTAGTGAATGAATATACGCTTCAACTAAAATCATGCTGAAGCATGCATAAATTTTAAAATGTACAGTAAACAGATCTTACTTTATATCTGTATCTGTATGAGTATTACATAAATTTATAGAAAAAAAAATGAAAGCATGCCGAAGCATGTATAATTTAAAAAAAAAAAAAAATCCTCACGTCATACAATTTTGTAAGCAAAGAAATTTTATGATTTTGTGGTCAATGAAATACATACATATGTATCTACTTTGTAAAAATTCAAAAGAGCGAACTGGTATATTCTAATAGTAAAGATTTTTAATTGTAACACTCTACATCTCGGACTCTTACGTCACTATCGATAGAAGCATGCTAAGGCATGCATACTAGCAAAATATATAAAGCTGTTAGAAGGTGATGAGACAGCAATTGTATCTGGATCAACCCAACTCATGAATGTATTGTATACGGAGATGATTGATGGTGATGATGACGTTTTTTAAGTGAATAATCATTACATATGAATGCGACAGTGATTGACCCCTCAAACCTCATGTAGAAATACTTGAGGGGAAAAATTCTCTCAAAACATAGATATTTCATTGTTTCTAACACTTTATGAATACACCAACGGTGAATTGCTGGTAGAGGTAACTGAGTTATTTGAGATAGATTTGATACAATAGTTGTATATTAAACATGCATTTCTTTGTATCTAAACTAATTTCTACATACCTAATGTATATACCCACCAAAAAATTAGACAAAAATTCTCTATTCCAAGTAGTAAAATCTAAAAAAAGGAGTGGCACATTAGAAGAAAAAAAAAAATAAATGAAAATAGAGACTGACTGACCAACTAATACGTACACTCTGCCCGATGGGCACGTATCGTAGAAGAAGACCATAACAAAATATCTTCTTATAAAGAAGCATTGGAAGAAGTTAGACGTTTAGTTAAGTTTGCAGAAGAAGACTACACAGCATTTGAGCCCTTGAAATATTTAGAATGCTATTATGGGGAGAAAATTATTAAAGAAAATGAAAAAAAAAGTCATATAGAACATTAAATAAAAGCCATAGGTGCTCACCGTTCATAAAATAAACATATGTATATGTATCTTATTAATGTAAACATATTATCAGTATAAAGCAACAGAAATTTCGTCATACAAAGTCATCTTGTATCCTAGAGGAGCCGTCGATAGGGTATACCTAAATTATATGAAAACGAGTTCGTTTTCTGTTGATCGCTATTAAAGAAGAAAATATGTTTGTTCATTATGATTTAACTAATTTAAAAGTACATTTAAATTCAGTCTCATACCCGTACTTCTTAACATAAAAATTAAAAATAAATGTTATCCAATTCTATATTATACTATGTATCAAAAATTTCAAAAAAGCTGTTATATGAAAGAATCTCCAGCGCTTCTAACTGCATCAGAGTTTAAGAAAAAAAACTCCTTTTATTCAATTTAATAAAATTTTAATTTGAAGCAGTAAGCAAATACATCAGCTTACTGCATTCTTATTCATAATCGTATAATAGAATATATAACCCCTAAAGGACAAAGTCTAAAAGTCTTATAAATTAAGAAATATAGAAAATAACATAATTTTTATAAACGCGTAAAGTTGCAAAAGTAATTCAAATGATTTCATCGCAAAAAACAAACAAAAAGCAGCGATTGTTTTCAACAATTATGAAAATAATAATTACAATATAAAACTCCCTTTTGATTTCCAATGTTTATCAATAAAAAATAAAAAATAAGTAAGTTAACTAACAACAAAAAAAACTATCAGTACCTAAGCTGGAGTGCCGGATCAGTTTCATTTAAAAATGTTTATACATTTTCAAAAAGCAAAGCAAGCTTTCCAAAATAAATGTAGAAGGCTATAGCTAGAAAAAATTTTATACCCTATACTTTAAAAAACTGTAAATTAAGTATAAGAAATATTTCTATTATAGTTACTATTACTATAGAGTATGTAAGCACATATCTTCAAGAATTCAGTTTTACTTACAACAGAAAATCCTCACAAACTTTTAAGTAAACGCAGATAAAAATTAAAATGTTTTTAATTTCACCAACAACAGACATCACATGACAAAAAATAAAATAAAAAATGTATTCAAAGATTGAATTGAACACTTATTTGTATGTACATATATATGTACATACATACATACATACATACATACATAAAATCAATTTGTAGATATGTATGTATACATATCAAATTTCTTATCAATGCTTAAGTATTTATTAGACCTACATCATGAAAATATATGAAGCGTCGTTTAGTTAAAGCACAATGCAAATATAAACAATCAATACACTCAGGGAAAATCTGCAGCTTAAAAATAAGAATTCATCACATTAATTCAATAATTTTTAATATAATAGAAAATGTATATTGAGATATCTACAAACTAATGAGTTTCATAAATGAATACTGTAAATTAATATTTTGTCCATATTGAAATAAGAAATTTCAATATGACTAAACCTTCGCTAATGGTTCTTATTAATTCAGCATGGTTCTTACTGATTTCAAGTTGGTTTTTCTCTGTGTGTAGATAACTCTTTCAGTCAAAGAAGACGAATGTAGTTAAATAAACAAAATCTGTAATATAAACAAATTTCACACAGACTGACTTCAACGCGAGACAAATTTAAGCATGAGAAAATATAAAGCAATCGTAAGTATAAAAGCATACTAGGATTAGGGAAGTCCAGATATATGATAGTATTTTATAGTACCATATGTCGATATTGAAAACAATTTATTTCTACCTACACATAAATACCAGCTCAAATACACACACATAGCAGAATTCATATAAGAAATATCCAAGAAAATTTCAACAACACCCCACCTTTTGCAAATCATGACGAGCCTTAAATTCTCCCTCAGATATACATACACAAATTCCCATGATCATACATACATATACAATATATAAGATTAATCTCAACAACACAACACTCTCACCTACCTGAAATTACAGATAGTCTTAAACTTTTACAGACGTCTATACACATAGATTCTCACGGCTACATATTACAAGAACACCTCGGCCCTAATAAATCACAATCATCTTAAATTCTTACAAAAATACATATATACATACATACATATACACAACCAAATCATGGTCAGACTTAAACTCCTACAGACATACAAACACACAGATTCCCCCGGTTACATATTACTAGAACACCTCACCCCTCATTAATCACAATCAGCCCTAAGCTCCTACAGAAATACACACATTGAAATTCCTACAAACATACACATACACACACACACACACACACACACATACACATACATTCACACACAACTACACACGCAATCGATCTACCTCAACTACACCCCGCCCCCTGCCAATCAAACCTTCACCTAAATTCTCACAGACAGACAGACACATCCACAAATTCCTATGGTTACATATTACGGCAACAACGCCACCCACTCAAATCACGGTCAGCCTTAAATTCCCACAGTCTAGCAACACCTACATTAGCATTAGAAAAAATAACTTTCACGTTTTCCCGTCGTCATTAGGAAAAATCATTTTCCCGTCGGCATTTGAAAAAATTATATTCATTTTTTGCCGTCGGCATTTGAAAAAAATAATAATCATGTATTGCAGTAGGCATTAGGAAAAATTATCATGTATTGCAGTAGGCATTAGGAAAAATTATAATGTTTTGCCTTCGGTATTACGAAAAATCATTAGATGATTTTCCGTCAGCATTAGGAAAAACCATTTTCATGATTTTCCCCGTCGTCACATACACACATAAAAACCGCCAAACTATGAACCGCCTTAATACATTCACACAAAATATTCCACACACAAACTTCCCACGGTCAGGCAGGCAGACAGACAGGCCGACAGACAGACATACACTTAATGTAAACAAAAACTCCTAATGTAAACAAAAAACTCCTAATGTAAACAAAAAAAACTCCTTATATAAACAAAAAACTCCTTATGTAAACAAAAAAACACAAATTTCCAAGAATTTAACAATTTTCAAATTTTAATTACCCAAATTTAACAATTTCAGCAACAATTTAACAATTTTAATTGCCACAGGAGTGGGATTTCACTACTACTTATTATCATACAAAATACTGATTTTAAACTCTTACAGCCTTATTTATAAAACATATTAAGTCTTTGTAAAGGCTTTTTAAATCAAATTTTGATACAAAATTTTTCTTAAAAAGTCTTTATAAAGCCCTAATAAGTGTTATAAATAAGGCTGTTAAAATATACTTTGTTTTACTAACCACATTTTTTGTAACTAAACGCATTTCATATATATTGATGCATACTCATAGTCAAAACAAAGGATATTTTTTTGCTGTTTTTATTATGAGTGTGGATCATTACCTCTTATTATAGAAAAACTAAAATAATATAGCTATACGATTTCAGAAAATATTTTCTGATATCGTATAGCTACATTATTTAATTTTTCTATTATAAGAGATAAAATTTATTAAATGTATTTAGCTACATAAATGCGGTTAGTAAAACAACCTAAAATACCTTGGTACGAAATATTGATGAATCATCGAACGATAGTTCAAAAATAAATCATAGTTCCCTTATATCAAATTCTATTCGTGCAACAATAGTTGACCTGTCAAATTGCGAAAAAAAAAACGCTATGATTGGCTTGCTAGAAAGTCCTAATGGACTTAAATTTGAGAACATTTATTTATACTCAAAATCTTTATATCAACCCAGATATAAATATCTGAAGAAATTAATTACATCAATTAAAATAATAATATATTACAAAATTTACCGATAGTGAATCTGTTATTTCAGTCCAAAGTAATTCCAATATGATATGTATTTAACGATGATGCGTATGAGAAGAATACTTTTGTATGGGGAGAGATAAGAATGTTGATTCATTCTACTTATGTAAAACTTACACCAGAATCACCAAACATTTAATAAGAGATCATCATAATGTAATTTTAATGTTTAAGTAAGGTGAGAAAAATATAAAGCATGTTGAAAGGCTAAATGTGAATTTTTGATTATAAGCAAAGATAGTGACTTAAACGATGATCGTTATAGAAAATAATTTTAATACACAAAAGTTTACTTTTTCGTATTTCATCTGACCTTAAAAGTTGCGTTTCCCTTTTTTATTATAAAAATAAAACGCTTTATATGGTTTTTATAAAAATTCTTATTTAATTGTGCATAATTCGAAATTTGTGTGTTTTACAAAACTCTATCAAAAGACTGACCCAAATCTTGATTTCGTTTTTCATTTTTATATATGTAGAATATGTATGTATGTATGTAGTTATGATAATTGTTACTTCAAGACAAAGATTTATGCGTGTTCGTTCATGATTGGTCAAATCTATTTCTTGGTTTTACTTACGAGAAATGCGTAAGTAAGCAAGAGAAAGATTACAGTATATTTATATGTAAGTATGTACATATGTATATATGGGATTGTAAGCATGCAATTTAATATTGTACAATATAATACTGCATGCTTCTGCATGCCCATTTTCAATAAATACGTTTTGCTTAGTAACAACGTAACAAGAAAAACATGATCGATCATGCTAGAGAGTACTAACATTTAGTAACAACTTAGTAACAACGTAACAAGAAAAACATGATCGATCATGCTAGAGAGTACTAACATTTACATACATACATACATATATATTCTTACTTGAGATCATATATAAGTACAAACATACATATATATGTACGTACATTTAAAAATGATATTTTATAAAAGAAAGCAACAAACAATTAATATGCGTAAGTACATACATATGTACATATTCATGTACATACATGTGTACATACATATGTATTTAATAATATCAATAATTTGTCGAAACAATTAGTTAGTAACAAATTGCGTTTGTAATATTGTAAATATATACATCAAATAATGAAACATATGTATGTATACATATGAGTGCACGTCCATATATGTACATATGTATGTATATATATATATGCACTGTATATATTTACACATAACTCCCCGACCGTTTGATTGAAGCTCCTGCGAAAAAGATTTTATTATTTTAACTAACTTTAATCAAAAATAATGCCTACAATTTGTATTCATATATGTACATACATATCTACATACATATGTGTGTATATAATAATGTAAATTAATATCATTAATTTGTATGTACATTAAATAACTTATTATTATTTTTCATTTATGTATATATGTAGGTATGTATGTATTTTTGTACATATATATGTATTTTTGGTATAAAAAATGATGTATGATACTTTAACTAGATTTCCCGTATACATACATATGTATGTATGTATGTACTTATGTATATACAGTATAATTCGCTTACCTGCCCTGAATTTCGGTGCACACATTTTTGTGCACTTAAGCGAATTGTGCCCTTATCCGAATTTTTTTACCTGCACACATGAGGCAGTTATCCGAATTTTTTTACCTGCACACATGAGGCAGTTATCCGGAATTTTTTGCCTGCACATATGATGCAGTTACCCCAATTTTGTTGCCAAAGTTTTTTGTAGAACTGCCTTCAAGATTAATAATTAATCGTTAGTTTTATTTAAAAATTCAGAGATCACACAAATTAAATAAAGAAAATAATATTTATATGTATACATATATAAGGTTCTTTTAGAACACATAAGGTACTCATTTTAGTCAATTCATTACAATATACATACATATGTAATTATGTATGTATGTACATACATAGATACTTAAACTGGAAGAAATCATTTACTTTTTGAGACATGTACGAGTACAAATGTCTACGTAAAAAAATCGGTTATTTTGCTCTGGTTTAGGCTTTTTAGGTAATTTTTTAAAATGTCATCTTCAATTTCATAAAAAAAATCATTATCTTTTGCGTGACAATATCGTCGCAGCACGTCCAATGCGCAAAGAGCTTCTTTTCTTGTAGGAGAACTGACGTCATTGCTGTTGTCATCACTTTCGTCCTCTTCTGTGCTATCACCACCACATTCTACATAATCTATGTTTCGAATAATCTCCTCCTCAGTAAGTTGGCCATAACACTGCAGATCGACATCACAGTTTATGTATGCAGCTCTGTTGGGTACTTTATCAAGAAAAATATCTTCGATAGTGTCTTCTGAAACAATTTCATTAGGCGTGCCACAGAATCCTGCCTGAAAAATATAATAATTGATGTTAAAATAGAAGAAATATCTGAAAATTTATGGTTTTTACCTTTTTGAAACAATTTACAATCGTCTGAGGCGTTACCATCCACCATGCCCGCTTTATGTAGTAAAGTGAATCCAAAACAGTGAGAGACTTCAAAAATTGTGTCACAGACATCTCTCGCTCCAGTGCACACAATTGTTTCTTGACAATAATTTGCCTATATTGCACTTTAAATGCATGAATAATGCCCTGATCGAGTGGCTGAATCAACGCGGTTGTGTTAGGAGGAAGAAATTCTATGTGGATGTTTTCCAGTTGGCATGTAACTTTGTGACAAGCAGCGTTATCCACAAACAGAACAATTTTTTTGTTTTCCTTTTTCATCTCCTTGTCAAGCGATAACAAAATTTGGTTCCATATATTTGATGTCATCCACGCGTTTTTATTCGCAAAGTACGGCAAAGGAATTTCAACATTGCGGAAGCAGCGAGGGTTTTTCGACTTTCCAATGATATACATTTTCTTGTATGAACCAGTAGCATTACACAACAGCAGCAAAGTAAGTCGCGCTTTTTGGCTTTTGCGACCTTTTGGCTGATCGCAGTTTCGAAAAAATGTTGCGTTGGGTAAAGCTTTAAAATAAAGGCCTGTTTCATCGGCGTTGAAGATATTCTCTGGTTCATACTTCTTTAAAATATCAGGCAAAACCGTACTGGTGTAACTGGAGGCACCTTCTTCATCATTATCTTTAAGCTCGCCGTGGATTTTACCGAACTTGATGTTGTGGCGCTTCCTCCACCTCCACAGCCAGCTAGGATTGGGTTCAAATTCATCGTTAAGCTTTATTGCAAACTCCTTTGCTTTGTTTAGCAGTATCAAGCTTGTTAATACAGCGTCATGCTGTCTTTGCTGGTCAAACCAGAGCAACAATGCCTTCTCAACTTTTTCGTGAGCACTACACCTTTGGCGCCGGCGCTTAAGGTCGCTAGTTTTTGCATACCTTTTAATGTGGTCTTCTTTTTTTAAAATGCGATTTATTGTCGATATGTCACAATTGTATTGTTTGGCCAGCACCTGTTTATTTTGTACGTTGTTTTGCACGGACTCTATAATTTTTAATTTTTGTTTTATTGACAAGCCCCCAACCCTTTTTCCCATTTTGATTTGTTTTATGTTTGTTCTTTTTGCACGGACTCTATAATTTTTAACTTTTTTTTTACACATTGACAAAGCTTCAACTTTTTACATTTCAATTTGTTTAGTCACTATGTACATACCACATAAAATTATAAGAGTTGGTAAACGAAATTTTTTTTTAAAGTGCTGGTAACCGAAATTTTTTCTATAGAAAATTGAATTATGAAACACAATTATCGAGGCTGCTAAGACGAATGTGCAGCTAAGCAAAATGCAGTTAAAAGAGAAAATTTCATACAAATGCTGCAATAAAATACAGCCATAACGAGTTTTAGTGCTCTTATCCGGAATGTGCTGCTAAGCGAAGGGGCAGCTAAGCGAATTATACTGTACATACATATGTATGCAGGTTCAATATTTTTATTTTTTTATATATATATATATGTATGTATGCATTTTTATTTCATATTTCGGTATTTATTTACATACATAAACAAACTATTGTTTACTATATTTTTACTTTCCACTTATAGTATTTAAGATTATTAATTAATTTTACTTAACTTCTATTCTAAGTTTTACATGTGTAAGTTTTTAATACTTATGTATATTTACATATGTAAGTATTTATATTTAACATTTTATTAGGCGAAAAAACATGTATAGGTACATACATATGTATGTATATTTCAACAAAAATAATAATAAATTTTTAATGGCAAAATCAACATGTGTACTGTACTATGTACGTACATATGTAGACTATAATAAAGGGTGTTTTTTATTGAGGTATAGAACTTTAAGTTGGCATCACTTTTTTAACTGACGGCAATTTTGTCAGCTGTCAAGTGATTAATATTTAGTTTGGTTTGCCATTTCATCATGAACAGGTTGACAAAAGAACAACGCTTGCAAATCGTGCAAATTTATTTCGAAAATAATGGTTCAGTTCGCGAAGTTTACCGCAAGCTCCGTCCATTTTATGGTCGACATAATCGTCCATCAGAGCAATTAATTCGGTTAACCATGGATCGTTTTCGCACTACGTTTACTCTATGTGATAATACGCATCCGCAGAGACGTCGAACAGTGCGCACCGAAGAAACAATTGCCGCTGTAGAGCAAAGTGTTGAAGAGGACCCGAATGAATCGATTCGCCACCATGCACAGCAATTGGAGCCGACTAACCGACTATTTTGTTCCCGAATTGGATGGCATGAATGTGGATGAGTTGTGGTTCCAACAAGACGGCGCTACATGCCACACAGCGCACGTCACAATCGATTTATTGAAGGAAACATTCGATGAGCGCATAATTTCGCGGAATGGACCTGTCAATTGGCCACCAAGATCGTGTGATTTGACACCATTGGATTATTTTCTTTGGGGATATGTGAAATCGCTCGTCTACGCCAACAAACCAGAAACGTTAGGGGACTTGGAAGCCAACATTCGTGGCGTTATTGCCAACATACGGCCCCATATGCTTGAAAAAGTGGTTGAAAATTGGACCTGTAGAATTGGCTTTATTCGAGCCAGCCGCGGCGGCCACATGCCCGAAATCATATTTAAACATTAATGGCATAAAATTATCCTTCCAATAAAGCCAAATTGATGGACATTAAAACGATTTTCTTGTGTTTTATTTCAATTCGAAGTTCTATACCCCTAAAAAAACACCCTATATATGTGTGCATAAGTATAATGTTCTAGAAGTTAACTTATTCATTGTTCTGCAAATACTTTTTTCTTTTGACATGAGATTTATAGTACTTATGTCTCTTTTGTGTCACAATGTGATCATTATCTAGCCTATCTACTTTGACCTTCCGAAACCTAGCATGGTTCTTCCCACCTCTCTCATGTTTCAAGTATACTTCTCCTGTTTGAACTTCACAATCTTCACGGTTTTGGTTTAATTTTGCAATAGATTTTTCCTTTGACTTAACAATTCTTTCCTTAATCCTTGAGTAGTCTTCCATAGGTATTTGGCCGTTACTAAAATCGATAGGTTTGCATCCGGTAGTAGAATGCACAGAGTTGTTGTAAAACATGATTACCTTATAAATTTTTTCAGTAGTAGGGAACTGCCAATCCTGCCCCAATTAAAATTGTTAAATTGTTGCTGAAATTGTTAAATTTGGGTAATTAAAATTTGAAAATTGTTAAATTCTTGGAAATTTGTGTTTTTTGTTTACATTAGGAGTTTTTGTTTACATTAGGAGTTTTTGTTTACATTAAGTGTATGTCTGTCTGTCTGTCTGTCTGTAGGTCTGTCTGTCTGCCTGATCGTAGATGTTTGTGTGTGGAATATTTTGTGTGAATGTATTAAGGCGGTTCATAGTTTGGCGGTTTTTATGTGTGTATATGCCGACGGGAAAATGATTTTTCCTAATGACGACGGGAAAACGTGAAAGTTATTTTTTCTAGTGCTAATGTAGGTGTTGCTAGACTGTGGGAATTTAAGGCTGACCGTGATTTGAGTGGGTGGCGTTGTTGCCGTAATATGTAACCATAGGAATTTGTGGATGTGTCTGTCTGTCTGTGAGAATTTAGGTGAGGGTTTGATTGGAAGGGGCGGGGTGTAGTTGAGGTAGATCGATTGGGTGTGTATGTGTGTGTGTGTGTGTGTGTATGTGTGTGTGTGTGTGTGTGTGTGTGTATATATGTGTGTGTGTGTGTGTGTGTATGTTTGTAGGAATTTCAATGTGTGTATTTCTGTAGGAGCTTAGGGCTGATTGTGATTTATGAGGGGTGAGGTGTTCTAGTAATATGTAACCGGGGGAATCTGTGTGTTTGTATGTCTGTAGGAGTTTAAGGCTGACCATGATTTGGGTGGGCAGGGTTGTTGACGTAATATGTATCCATGGGGATTTGTGGATGTGTCTGTCTATAGTAGTTTAAGGCTGATCGTGATTAGAGGTAGGTGAGGATGTTGTTGAGGTAAATTGGTTATTTGTATGTATGTATGTATGTATTTTTGTAAGAATTTAAGATGATTGTGATTTATTAGGGGCGAGGTGTTCTTGTAATATGTAGCCGTGAGAATCTATGTGTATAGACGTCTGTAGAAGTTTAAGACTATCTGTAATTTCAGGTAGGTGAGAGTGTTGTGTTGTTGAAATTAATCTTATATATTGTATATGTATGTATGTTTGATCATGGGAATTTGTGTATGTATATCTGCGGGAGAATTTAAGGCTCGTCATGATTTGCAAAAGGTGGGGTGTTGTTGAAATTTTCTTGGATATTTCTTATATGAATTCTGCTATGTGTGTGTGTGTTTGCGCTAATATTTATATGTAGATAGAAATAAATTGTTTTCAGTATCGACATTTGGTACTATAAAATACTATCATATGTCTGGACTTCCCTAATCTTATTATGTTTTTATACTTACGCTTGTTTTATATTTTCTCATACTTAAATTTGTCTCGCGTTAAAGTCTGCCTATATGAAATTTGTTTATATTACAGATTTTGTTTATTTCAATCTTTGAATACATTTTTTTTGTCATTGATGTCTTTTGTTCTTCTTGTTGTTGGTGTTGTTGTTGTAAATATTCGTCTGTGTATAGATGCGATATATTCAGTTTTTTTTTTTATTTGAAAATAAAAACGTTTTAATTTTTATCTGCGTTTACTTAAAAGTTTGTGAGGATTTCCTGTTTTTAAGTAAAACTGAATTCCTGAAGATACATACTCTATAGTAATAGCAACTATAATAGAAATATTCCTTATACTCAATTTACATTTTTTAAAGTTGATGCAACGTTAGTAAGTTAACGTTAGAAATTTTTGGGATACATAATTTTTTCTAACTATAGACTTTTTTCTTCACTTTCTACATTTGTTTTCGAAATCTTGCTTTGCTTTATGAAAATGTATAAACATTTTTAAATGAAACTGATCCGGCACTCCAGCTTATATACTGATAGTTTTTTTTTTTTTTCTTTGGTAGTCAACTTACTTCTTTTTTTATTTTTATTGATAAACATTTAAAATCAAAAGGGAGCTTTATATTGAAATTATTATTTTCATAATTATTGAAAACAATCACTAGTTTTTTTTTGTGATGAAATCATTTGAAGTTGAAGCTGATATCTTTGCTTACTGTTTTAAATTAAAATTTTATTCAATACAATAAAAGGAGCTTTTTTCTTAAATTCTGATGCAGTTAAGATCGGATATGAGACTGAATTTAAATGTAATTACTTTTAAATTAGTCATAATGAACAAACTTATTTTCTAGTTGAAAAGCGATCATCAGAAAACGAAGTGGTTTTCAGAGACTTTAGGTATACCCTTTCGACGGTTCCTCTAGGATACAAGATGACTTTGTTTGACGAAATTTCTGTTGCTTTATACTGATAATATTTTTACATTAATAAGGTACATATATGTTTGTTTTATGAAGGGTGAGCACCTTTCACTTTTATTTGTTGTCATATATGATTTTTTTTTTAATTTTATTAAAGTTCAGCGTTTGTACGTATTAGTTGGTCAGTCAGTCTATATTTTTATTTATTTTTTTCTTCTAATGTGCCACTCCTTTTTTCAGATTTTACTACTTGGAATAGAGTATTTTTGTCTAATTTTTTGCTGGGTATATACATTAGGTATGTAGAAATTAGTTTACTTACAAAGAAATGTATGTTTAATAAACAACTATTGTAGCAAATCGATCTCAAATAACTCAGTTACCTCTACCAGCAATTCACCTTCGGTGTTTTCATAAAGTGTTAGAAACAATGAAATATCTATGTTTGGGAGAATTTTTTTGCCTCAAGTAGGTATTTCTACATGAGGTTTGCTGGTTGACTCCTATCGCATTCATATGTAATGATTATCCACTTAAAAAAGGTCATCATCACCATCAATCACTCCCGTATACAATACATTCATGAGTTGGGTTGATCCAGATACAATTGCTGTCTCATCACCTTCTAACAGCTTTATATATTTTGCTAGTATGCATGCCTTAGCATGCTTCTATCGATAGTGACGTAAGAGTCCGAGATATAGTAGTGTTACAATTAAAAATCTTTACTATTAGAATTTACCAGTTCGCTCTTTTGAATTTTTGCAAAGTACATACATATGTATGTTTGTATTTAAGTGACCACAAAATCATAAAATTTCTCTGCTTACAAAATTGTATGACGTAATGATTTTTTTTTTTTTTTGAAATTATTCATGCTTCGGCATGCTTTAATTTTTTTCTGTAAATTTATTTAATACTCATACAGATACAGATATAAAGTAAGATCTGTTTGCAGTATGCATGCTTCAGCATGATTCTAGTTGAAGCGTATATTCATTCACTAAGTTTGCTTGATACTTATTCATACACATGTACATTCTTAAAGATTGGATATCAAAGTCCAAATTCCGTAGTTTATTTATATTTTCTAAAGATCTGATAGCTAAAGAAATAAATAGAGCGAAGATCTTCTATAATAATCGCATTTTCATATTGTAAAATTTTGCGTTCTAACGCTTTCGATGGGAAAATGTACATACAACTTTATAAAAAGTGATAATATGATGTGCTGCTGAATATTGCACTATGTTATAGTTTATTTTAAACACTGAAGTTTTAGCAAATTTCATTCAGACCAACAAGTTTAGAGAATTCCACTACATTTAGCTAATTATCTAATTCCACTGCATTTAGTTAATTACCTTTCTTAAAACCCATCATTCCTAATCAATCCTACAAAAAACTAGATTTTTCGTTTTAATATAATTTTTATTTTTATTAAATTCAACATTCATTCTTCAAATTACTTTATACTGTATTAAGCAGCTTTTTCTCATTTGTTGAGTTAACTTTAATCGTAAACATTTTAATGTTGAGATAAATTTTTCTATTTTATGCACTAAGTAATTCTTTATATATGTATACCAATCCTTTTATATGAACCATTAAAGCTAATTCTTTTCACATCATTCCTTTTAATGCTCAATTAAATCATTGTACTATTGATGCTTTCATATTAAGTAATGTTTAATCTTCTATTTATGTGTGAGTTTTCCAAAGTATTTATTAAAAAATTCCTTAGAATCATCTGTTTGTGAGTTTTTTGTTTTTTTTGGTACCCGTACCACTTCAAAAATATTTTCCATTCCTTGGTTTTTGGAGTGCAGCTTTTATTTTCAGCTGTACTACAATTTGAGAATGTGTCAATTACAGTCTTCAAAAATCAACAATTTCTATTTTCTGTAGAATAGTTCTCCATTTCACCTAACTTAGCTCCATAAAACTTCATATATTCCTGTCATTGCATCTCTACAAGCACAAACAATTTTCGAGTTTTAAAATGGAGTTCGTTTACTAAATTTCTTTTTAAAGACATTGAGTTGTTTTACAGATTTTTTCGATAGTGTGGTGATCTACATGTTGCACTTTCAGCTATTTATACTAACATGTAGTTAATTTTCTAATCTATATATTTAATCGTACAACTCTTCAATTTATTTTTAATTATTTAATTTTTAGAATTCCTTTTCAATTTTATAACTCTCTTCCTTCTCTAATTTTATTTCACGTTACCACGTTCATTACCTCTTATTATAGAAAAACTAAAATTATATAGCTATACGATTTCAGAAAATATTTTCTGATATCGTATAGCTACATTATTTAATTTTTCTATAATAAGAGATAAAATTTATTAAATGTATTTAGCTACATAAATGCGGTTAGTAAAACAACCTAAAATACCTTGGTACGAAATATTGATGAATCATCGAACGATAGTTCAAAAATAAATCATAGTTCCTTTATATCAAATTTTATTCGTGCAACAATAGTTGACCTGTCAAATTGCAAAAAAAACGCTATGATTGGCTTGCTAGAAAGTCCTAATGGACTTAAACTTGAGAACATTTATTTATACTCAAAATCTTTATATCAACCCAGATATAAATATCTGAAGAAATTAATTACATCAATTAAAATAATAATATATTACAAAATTTACCGATAGTGAATCTGTTATTTCAGTCCAAAGTAATTCCAATATGATATTTAACGATGATGCGTATGGGAAGAATACTTTTGTATGGGGAGCGATAAGAATGTTGATTCATTCTACTTATGTAAAACTTACACCAGAATCACCAAACATTTAATAAGAGATCATCATAATGTAATTTTAATGTTTAAGTAAGGTGAGAAAAATATAAAGCATGTTGAAAGGCTAAATATGAATTTTTGATTATAAGCAAAGATAGTGACTTAAACGATGATCGTTATAGAAAATAATTTTAATACACAAAAGTTTACTTTTTCGTATTTCCTCTGACCTTAAACTCCATTTATATAAATGTTATAAATGGCTAGCTACTTGTATACTTATAACTAAATCTGAATCAGATATCTTGATATGAAAATCTGAACAGCTCCTGAAAGCTGATCTGAAAACCAGACCAGCTCCTGATAAGCTGATCTGAAAATCAGATCAGCTCCTGATAAGCTGATCTGATAACCAGACCAGCTCCTGATAAGCTGATCTGAAAACCAGGCCAGCTCCTGATAAGCTGATCTGATAACCAGACCAGCTCCTGACAAGCTGATCTGAAAACCAGACCAGCTCCTGATAAGCTGATCTAAAAACCAGACCAGCTCCTGATAAGCTGATCTGAAAACCAGATCAGGTCCTGATAAGCAGATCTGATAACCAGACCAGCTCCTGATAAGCTGATCTGATAACCAGACCAGCTCCTGATAAGCTCATCTGATAACTAGACCAGCTCCTGATAAGCTGATCTGAAAACCAGATCAGCTCCTGATAAGCTGATCTAGTAGCCGATACCTGAATTTGCTGTTAGCAAACATGGATGAGAAAGTTTTAAAGCATTTGGTGTTGAGAACAAATGTGATTAAGAAAAAGCTTCGTAGTATAAAAACTAGTGAAATAGATACAAATGAACAACTAAGAGATGCATTTAAACCTATAACAGAAGAATTCATAAATAGTTCTAAAAATATTAAAAGAATTCTTATGAAAGAAAAAAGTAAAATCAAGACAGAAGTTGAAAATATACAAGTTTAAAGCATGAGAAACCATCAGTCAAGATAGAGACAAGTACACCAAAGAAACTAGCAGAAGGAACAATATTTGATAATACCATCTTATTTAATGATGCTAATACTGAGAATGATGATGACGATGTTTTGTACTCAAAGACTTCCAATTCCCAAGACTTATCAGTATTGGAAGGAGGAAATGAATTAGATACAAATAAATGGTGATAGCAACCTCAAACTGAATGAAGATAAAATACAAGTTGGTGGTCAAATATGGGCTCTAACACTAGGACTATTTTCTCTAATGTTTGATAAAATACCAAAAAATTATGATAAATTTGAACTCGAAATCTATGTATAAAAAGATTTTAATTACTACTAATGTATGCATACAGAATCATCATCGTTCTCCGTCAGAGAACGATGATATAAGTTAATTTTTCTTGAAACTGAAATCGACAAACTAAAGAACAAATTAATAATATAGCTTAAGGCATTGATATAATTCAAGAGTATATTTAAATGCATATTGGTGGACTACAACGTGAAATAAAATTAGAGAAGGAAGAGAGTTATAAAATTGAAAAGCAATTCTAAAAATTAAATAATTAAAAATAAATTGAAGAGTTGTACGATTAAATATATAGATTAGAAAATTAACTACATGTTAGTATAAATAGCTGAAAGTGCAACATGTAGATCACCACACTATCGAAAAAATCTGTAAAACAACTCAATGTCTTTAAAAAGAAATTTAGTAAACGAACTCCATATTAAAACTCGAAAATTGCTTGTGCTTGTAGAGATGCAATGACAGGAATATATGAAGTTTTATGGAGCTAAGTTAGGTGAAATGGAGAACTATTCTACAGAAAATAGAAATTGTTGATTTTTGAAGACTGTAATTGACACATTCTCAAATTGTAGTACAGCTGAAAATAAAAGCTGCACTCCAAAAACCAAGGAATGGAAAATATTTTTGAAGTGGTACGGGTACCAAAAAAAACAAAAAACTTACAAACAGATGATTCTAAGGAATTTTTTAATAAATACTTTGGAAAACTCATACATAAATAGAAGATTAAACATTACTTAATATGAAAGCATCAATAGTACAATGATTTAATTGAGCATTAAAAGGAATGATGTGAAAAGAATTAGCTTTTTTTAGAAGCATGCTAAGGCATGCATACTAGCAAAATATATAAAGCTGTTAGAAGGTGATGAGACAGCAATTGTATCTGGATCAACCCAACTCATGAATGTATTGTATACGGGAGTGATTGATGGTGATGATGACCTTTTTTAAGTGGATAATCATTACATATGATTGCGATAGGAGTCAACCAGCAAACCTCATGTAGAAATACCTACTTGAGGCAAAAAAATTCTCCCAAACATAGATATTTCATTGTTTCTAACACTTTATGAAAACACCGAAGGTGAATTGCTGGTAAAGGTAACTGAGTTATTTGAGATCGATTTGCTACAATAGTTGTTTATTAAACATACATTTCTTTGTAAATAAACTAATTTCTACATACCTAATGTATACCCAGCAAAAAATTAGACAAAAATACTCTATTCCAAGTAGTAAAATCTGAAAAAAGGAGTGGCACATTAGAAGAAAAAAATAAATAAAAATATAGACTGACTGACCAACTAATACGTACAATACGCTGAACTTTAATAAAATTAAAAAAAAATCATATATGACAACAAATAAAAGTGAAAGGTGCTCACCCTTCATAAAACAAACATATATGTACCTTATTAATGTAAAAATATTATCAGTATAAAGCAACAGAAATTTCGTCAAACAAAGCCATCTTGTATCCTAGAGGAACCGTCGAAAGGGTATACCTAAAGTCTCTGAAAACCACTTCGTTTTCTGATGATCGCTTTTCAACAAGAAAATAAGTTTGTTCATTATGACTAATTTAAAAGTAATTACATTTAAATTCAGTCTCATATCCGATCTTAACTGCATCAGAATTTAAGAAAAAAGCTCCTTTTATTGTATTGAATAAAATTTTAATTTAAAACAGTAAGCAAAGATATTAGCTTCAACTTCAAATGATTTCATCACAAAAAAAAAAAACTAGTGATTGTTTTCAACAATTATGAAAATAATAATTTCAATATAAAGCTCCCTTTTGATTTTAAATGTTTATCAATAAAAATAAAAAAAGAAGTAAGTTGACTACCAAAGAAAAAAAAACTATCAGTATATAAGCTGGAGTGCCGGATCAGTTTCATTTAAAAATGTTTATACATTTTCATAAAGCAAAGCAAGATTTCGAAAACAAATGTAGAAAGTGAAGAAAAAGGTCTATAGTTAGAAAAAATTATGTATCCCAAAAATTTCTAACGTTAACTTGCTAACGTTGCATCAACTTTAAAAAATGTAAATTGAGTATAAGGAATATTTCTATTATAGTTGCTATTACTATAGAGTATGTATCTTCAGGAATTCAGTTTTACTTAAAAACAGAAAATCCTCACAAACTTTTAAGTAAACGCAGATAAAAATTAAAACGTTTTTATTTTCAAATAAAAAATAAAAAAACTGAATATACCGCATCTATACACAGACGAATATTTACAACAACAACACCAACAACAAGAAGAACAAAAGACATCAATGACAAAAAAAAATGTATTTAAAGATTGAAATAAACAAAATCTGTAATATAAACAAATTTCATATAGGCAGACTTTAACGCGAGACAAATTTAAGTATGAGAAAATATAAAACAAGCGTAAGTATAAAAACATAATAAGATTAGGGAAGTCCAGACATATGATAGTATTTTATAGTACCAAATGTCGATACTGAAAACAATTTATTTCTATCTACATATAAATATTAGCGCAAATACACACACACACATAGCAGAATTCATACAAGAAATATACAAGAAAACTTCAACAACACCCCACCTTTTGCAAATCATGACGAGCCTTAAATTCTCCCTCAGATATACATACACAAATTCCCATGATCATACATACATACATATACAATATATAAGATTAATAGTTATAGTAACCCCTATCAACAAAAACATATTTTAATAAATTAAATTAAATAAATAAATAAATATTAAGATCAGCATTTCATACAATTGCAACCAACCAAATTTCTGGGAAAAGTTTATTTTGTTTTTTTAGCTTAAATAAAATATCTCTAAAAACATATTTTTTTATAAAATCAACATTTCTGCATACTTCAACAATAAATTTAATTTATTTTTTTACAGAATCGCATTTCCGTTCCCAAAACGAAAATGCGATTATTGTGCAACTAAAGAAAAAGACTAATTCCTGGAAAATATCTGGCTTGCAACTAGAGTAAATAAAATTAAGCATTTTCAACAAATTTAACTTTAACAAATACATTTTAGATTAAGTATTGTAAGAAACAAAAGAAGAAAATAAAATCAGTTGTATAAAGAACTCAAAAAGAATAAGTTGTTTTTTTTCTATAAAGAAAACATCAAAAATAAAAGTGGCGACGAGGATGGGATGGCATATTAATGTCATCAACGCGAATTAAAGGAACAAGTGCAAAAAAAAATAGAAAACGGAAAGACCAATTCCAGAAATTTTTTTTTATTTTATCCTTTTTAAAGGAAAAAAAACGAAAGTTTTATTTAAAAGAAAGACTTATTCTTACAAAAATAGAACTTTTAAAACAAGTGAATTTCTTTTAAGAAAGACATATTCTTACACAAGTGAACGTTTGTGAAAAAAAAAGAAAGAAAATTTTATTTAAGGAAAGACATATTCCTATCAAAATTTATTAAACTCCTTTTAAAGAGAAAAATAAAGCTTATAAAAAAAAGGAGAGCAACACTATTCGAACTTATAGCAAGTGCAATTTATAAAAATAAAAAAAAATAAAAAAAAAATATAAAAAATATAATCTCTACAAGCTCTACATTCAACAAATTGAACATTGACTGCGAATTTTTTTGGAAGCAACTACATAAATAAGATACAGAACAGTGGGAAAAAAATTCTTTTAAAGACAACAGTGAACTTTGCTGAGAGTTCAAAAGAAAAAGAGGCTTTATTATTGAGGAAGAAGGAACCATTGCGTAAACGACCATCAACAAGGGAATCATCAATATCAAGTAATATATTATATTATCTAATTATAATTATAAGATATCACTAAAATCTCCTTTGATTACAAATAACATACCGCTAAATTTATTTCAAAATAAAAAAAATAGAGGAAGAGATAAATTAGAAAATATATACACATACATATATAGATAAAATTGTAAACCTTTAACATTTTTAATAAAAATAGAAAATCTTAAAATGGCTGAGTTGGTACAAATTAATATAGACCCTATTAAATATCTTTCAAACCTACCAGACTTCACTGGAAATTATAAGGATCTCTATACCTTTATAAATTTGATAGACAGATTTCAACCACTTTTGCAGGGACCATCTATCCCAACAGATTTTTGCCGATTTAATCAAAAGTAAACTTAAAGATAAAGCAAGAGAAATAATAGAAATTAATTGCCAAGCAATTACTTGGGAAGAAATAAAGGAAGTATTAATTAACAATTTTGGAGAACGGTTATCTTCAGATGAATTATTTGACGAGTTAAGGGCAACGACTTTTAAAACAAACAGTATAGAATTCTTTAACGAAATAAAATTAAATTAAGACGTCTCAATAACAAAACTATGGCTATGTTTGGCGAAGGTGCTGCAATGAACGCCATTGCTAACAATAACATGCGTAGTGCTCTCAATATATTCAAATCAAAGATCCCCGAGCCTATGAAGACCATACTTACATGTAGGAATCCAAATTCCCTAGAAGCGGCCATGAACATTTTGTTCGAAGCTGGGTACGCTGACTTAGACATAAATGGGAAACCTTACAATACGTTCAATAGAAAACCGAGTGACCAACAGAACCACAGACACATAGATAAGCATAATAACATACAGGGCAACCGACGTCATTACAACAGCTACAACAGACGCGACAATAACGAAACACGACAAAACTATAACAGCAGGAACATGAACAATGAAAGACGCGACTATATCGAAACCAGACAACACTATAATAATAGGAACAGCAACAATGACAGACCAGCTTATGAGAATAGACGAAACTATAACAACTACGACCCAAATCGCTTCACACAAAAACAGAATTTCCCTAGGTTCCAAAATCAACCATATCCTCCCCAACCTGAGCCTATGGATGTGAATACAATCCAAAATTTTCATCCAACAGCCTCCAGGGCGAATTACCATGTATAGTAGTGAAAACTAAAGCAGGATCCCTTAAATTTCTAATAGACAGCGGAGCAACCCACTCCGTAATCAAACCTGGGTTATGTCACCCGAAGTGGTCCGAATTTATTAAGCCAACACAACTGAAAACACTTAACCATATTATAGAAATTAAAGAAAAAGTTATTATTCCTCTTTTTGAAGAGCTAGGAAGTATAGACCAAAAAGTAGAATTTTTCGTATGTAAATTTAATGGCCAACATGACGGCATCATTGGAATGAACATTTTAAGGCCATTAAAGGCAAATATTAATTTAAAAAAGGAAGTGTTAGAAATAGGTGACAAGGAAGTTCCCTTACACTTCTCTGATAAGGTGGTAATTTATCATTTTGAAAACGAGGGACTATATGAAGTAAATATTCCCGTTAAGTGCGAAAATGGTTTAGTTTACCAACCAAAAATGAAAACAAATGACAACAAGGTAGAAATTATCGAAGGAATTTACGAAGCCGAACATTCTTATATTAATGCCCTAGTAAAGAACACCGACGAAAAACCAAAGGATATAACCATCGAAAGGTAAGACGTTACAAGAGTTACAGACGAGAATTTTTTTGTTTACTATTCTGATAATGAAGAAAAAACTATGTCGCCAGACATATTAGACCAAATAAGAATACAGCACCTTTCAGACACAGAAAAAAATAAACTTATACCCCTTATAAAAAAATTTAAAAGTATATTTTATTTAGAAGGTGGGGATCTATCATTTACTAATACAGTCAAACACGTTATTAGAACAATTAATGATATACCAATATCGGCCCACACTTATCGCTACCCATATATTCATAAAGACGAAGTCCAAAGACAGATAAAGGAAATGTTACAAAATGGCATAATTAGACCAAGTCAATCCCCTTACTCCGCCCCAGTCTGGGTTGTTCCCAAAAAAACCGACGCTAGTGGAAAAAAGAAATGGCGTTTGGTTATTGATTACCGGAGATTAAACGAAGTCACAATTGACGACAGATACCCAATTCCCAATATTGACGAAATATTGGAAAAATTGGGTAGATCTCATTATTTCACGACGCTCGATCTGGCGAAAGGTTTTCACCAGATTGAGATCGATGAGAAAGATATCCACAAGACAGCATTTCGCGTGGAAGGTGGACATTACGAATTTCTTCGCATGCCGTTTGGGCTTAAAACAGCTCCAGCAACCTTCCAGCGCCTAATGAATAATGTTTTGGGAGACCTTGTGAACACCATATGTCTAGTCTATCTAGACGATATAATTGTTTTTTCCACCTCCTTGGAAGAACATATAGAATCGCTAACGAAAGTTTTTAAACGGCTAAAAGAAGCCAACTTGAAAGTCCAACTCGATAAAAGCGAATTTTTGAAACTACAAACTGAGTTCCTAGGGCATGTTGTATCGTCAGAGGGCATAAGACCTAACCCAGGAAAAATTAAATGCGTAAAAGATTTCCCATTACCGAGCACACAAAAAAAATCAAGCAGTTTCTAGGCCTTACAGGCTACTATAGAAAATTTATAAAAGACTACGCCAAAATCGCCAAACCAATGGCGAAGTATTTAAAAAAGGATGCAGAACTGAATGTAGAAGACCCCGATTATAAAACCAGTTTTCAAACCCTAAAGAATATGTTGATTAATGATCCGATTCTTAAATATCCAGACTTCAACAAAAACTTTACTCTACAAACAGACGCTAGCAATTTTGCACTGGGTGCTGTCTTATCACAAGACAACCACCCTATTTGCTTTGCGAGTCGTACTCTCAATGACCATGAGAGAAACTATAGTACAATCGAGAAAGAATTGCTGGCTGTCGTTTGGGCCACGAAACACTTCCGGCCAAATATCTTTTCGGCAGGAGATTCCTGATCGAAACGGATCACAGACCATTAACCTGGTTATTTTCGATAAAGGAGCCAAACTCGAAGCTGGTGCGTTGGAGACTCCGCTTACAGGAGTTTGATTATGAGATAAAATATAGGAAAGGAGTACAAAATGGTAACGCAGATTGTCTCTCACGAATTGAAATAAATACTAACGAATCTCCAGCATTTCTAATTAACGAAACCACAAAACCAATAAATTTGTATAAATTTCAAATTATCCTCAACAAAAGCGAATCCGGCTCATTAAGAATAAAAACAAAACAAATATTTAATTCACATCGCAAAATAATTCATTCTAAAAATTACGATGAAAACACATTGATCACCATTATTAAAAACCATTTTAACCCAGATAAAACTAACGCCGTTTACATTAAAGATAACGAGATAAAAGACAGATTCAAACAGATTGTAGGAAAGTACTTTACTAATAGCAAAATAATTATGTGCACAACATTATTACAAGATGTTACCGATGAGCACAAGTTAGCGACATTAGTGGAAACAGAACACTTAAAGAATAACCATAGGGGAATAAACGAAAACTATATACAAATGAAACAAAACTTTTATCACCCGAAACTAAAGAAAAGAATTACACAATTCATAAATAATTGCATCATATGCAATAAAGAAAAGTATGATAGGAAACCCATTAAGCCAAAATTTAAATTGACGGAAACACCTAACCAACCAAGGGAAATAATTCATATGGATGTTTTTTACAGTCTAGAGAAAACACTATTTATAACGATTATCGACAAATTTTCAAAGTTTGCGCAAGCTATCAAAATAAACAACAGATCTTGGGTTGAATTTAAAAGAGCCCTGACTCAATACCTAAGCAATATAGGACACGTCGACAAAATAATAACTGATAACGAACTAGGATTCAAAGCTCTACCCCTCACAGAGTATCTTAGACAACAGAATATAGAAATCCATAATACTTCTAACAATAACCATACTTCCAATTCCGACGTAGAACGCCTCCACAATACAATTAACGAACATATAAGACTACTGAAACACGACCCAGACAAAGACATAGACACTGTTGAAGAAAAGATTTACAAAATAATCAAGTACTACAATAATACAATACATTCAACAACGGGCCAAAAACCAATAGATTTTAATAACGGTAAGATTGGAAAAGATCAATATCCCTTGATTAAAGAAAAAATATTAAAAACTAAAGAAGGAAACATAAATAAACTTAACAAAAATAGAGAAGAAGTCGAAATACAAACAGGACCTATTTTTCTTAAAGAAATACGAGGAGGCAAAAATCATTCCAAATTTCGCCAGATAGAAGTAAAAAAGTTAGATAACGACCATGTAATTACTAAAAAAGGATTGAAATATTATAAATCTCATATTAGGAGGAAGAAAAAATATCAAAACTTACAAGAAACTGATCAAAACGATACAGATACTTAAGTAAACTATCATTACATTAAATTCCAGATAAAATGGACCCGCTGCATAAGTTAATAATAATGCTGGCCATTATTTACCTTACAAACGGACAGACGATTGATATACAGGACATAACGAAAAACGAAGGATACCTACCAATGAGAAAGGAAGATGTCAAAATCATCAAAAAAGTGCTGCACATCATAAACGTGACGAAATACGAACAAACCACGAAAATAATATCGGAAAATATAGATGTATTATCTAACTCTTTGTTCGATAACAACTCACTGCTATATTCAATCAACAAAAATTTTATACTTCTTAAAGCGAAAATAGACAACATGATACCTAAGTTTAGACAAAAACGAGGATTAATGAATTTTGTAGGAAAAGGATTAAAAATTATAGCTGGTACCATGGACAGCGACGACGAAAAAGACATAAGAGATGCTTTAAACCAATTAACAAACAATAGCGCAACTCTTTTCAGCAACATGGAATCTATAACATATATTAGCAACTCACTCATATCAAGAATAGATAATATAACTACCCATATAAATACACAACAAAACGTAATTCAAAATTACATAAACAAATTCAAATCCGAGATACAAAATAAAATAAAGGACATAGAAGACGAAATACAATTTTTAGAACATATGTATAGGATACAGAATGACATTTTACTTCTTAAAGACCATGTGGACGACATCGAACAAGTGATATTTACAAGTAAACTAGGAATCGCACCAACAGACATACTTACTGAAAAAGAACTCGAAATAGTACATGACTACGAAACCTATATTAACGTTAAAACATCTGTTGCATTCCACGATAATAATATAATACTTACTTTATCTATTCCCAAATTCTTAAAGAAAGCATTTACAAGGATTACACTAGAGCCTGTACCAAACAGTCGAAATAAAAGTCTATATTTAGAAGATAATGAAATTTTATTAGACGAGGAAAGTAATGACTACGAAGCAAATGTAAGAGATAATCTATTTAGTAATCTGAAAAAAATTAAAGATGAATGTATTCATACTATTATTCACAAAGAAGTAGCAAACTGTGTTTTTAAGAATGACAATGAAGAAGTTATTAAAGAAATTTATCCAGGATTACTTATATTTAAAAACTTCTACAATAAAAATTTAAGCTCAAACTGTATGAAAAAACAACCGAAATTGTCCGGACATTTTGTAATTAAATTTGAAAATTGTATTTTAAAAGTAGATAACAAAAATTATACAAACGAAGTAATAAAAATACATGAGCAAATAATCTTACCACACCTAATTACCGAACTTAAAGAAAACTACACTATTGACGAATTAAAAATAGAAGATATTTATTTAAATCAAATTAAAAATGAAAATATAATAAAAGAAGTCATAAAGGACTCTAAAAGTAATAATGTTATAAATTATGTAATAATTTTCAGTACATTTTGTATGTTTTGCATTGTTAGTATAATTATTATTTTTATGTTAAAATCAAAGGGTCGGTCTTTGCATATTTCGGCGGGGCCTCAATCCAACGATGGGGGAGTTATAGTAACCCCTATCAACAAAAACATATTTTAATAAATTAAATTAAATAAATAAATAAATATTAAGATCAGCATTTCATACAATTGCAACCAACCAAATTTCTGGGAAAAGTTTATTTTGTTTTTTTAGCTTAAATAAAATATCTCTAAAAACATATTTTTTTTATAAAATCAACATTTCTGCATACTTCAACAATAAATTTAATTTATTTTTTTTACAGAATCGCATTTCCGTTCCCAAAACGAAAATGCGATTATTGTGCAACTAAAGAAAAAGACTAATTCCTGGAAAATATCTGGCTTGCAACTAGAGTAAATAAAATTAAGCATTTTCAACAAATTTAACTTTAACAAATACATTTTAGATTAAGTATTGTAAGAAACAAAAGAAGAAAATAAAATCAGTTGTATAAAGAACTCAAAAAGAATAAGTTGTTTTTTTTCTATAAAGAAAACATCAAAAATAAAAGTGGCGACGAGGATGGGATGGCATATTAATGTCATCAACGCGAATTAAAGGAACAAGTGCAAAAAAAAATAGAAAACGGAAAGACCAATTCCAGAAATTTTTTTTTATTTTATCCTTTTTAAAGGAAAAAAAACGAAAGTTTTATTTAAAAGAAAGACTTATTCTTACAAAAATAGAACTTTTAAAACAAGTGAATTTCTTTTAAGAAAGACATATTCTTACACAAGTGAACGTTTGTGAAAAAAAAAGAAAGAAAATTTTATTTAAGGAAAGACATATTCCTATCAAAATTTATTAAACTCCTTTTAAAGAGAAAAATAAAGCTTATAAAAAAAAGGAGAGCAACACTATTCGAACTTATAGCAAGTGCAATTTATAAAAATAAAAAAAAATAAAAAAAAAATATAAAAAATATAATCTCTACAAGCTCTACATTCAACAAATTGAACATTGACTGCGAATTTTTTTGGAAGCAACTACATAAATAAGATACAGAACAGTGGGAAAAAAATTCTTTTAAAGACAACAGTGAACTTTGCTGAGAGTTCAAAAGAAAAAGAGGCTTTATTATTGAGGAAGAAGGAACCATTGCGTAAACGACCATCAACAAGGGAATCATCAATATCAAGTAATATATTATATTATCTAATTATAATTATAAGATATCACTAAAATCTCCTTTGATTACAAATAACATACCGCTAAATTTATTTCAAAATAAAAAAAATAGAGGAAGAGATAAATTAGAAAATATATACACATACATATATAGATAAAATTGTAAACCTTTAACATTTTTAATAAAAATAGAAAATCTTAAAATGGCTGAGTTGGTACAAATTAATATAGACCCTATTAAATATCTTTCAAACCTACCAGACTTCACTGGAAATTATAAGGATCTCTATACCTTTATAAATTTGATAGACAGATTTCAACCACTTTTGCAGGGACCATCTATCCCAACAGATTTTTGCCGATTTAATCAAAAGTAAACTTAAAGATAAAGCAAGAGAAATAATAGAAATTAATTGCCAAGCAATTACTTGGGAAGAAATAAAGGAAGTATTAATTAACAATTTTGGAGAACGGTTATCTTCAGATGAATTATTTGACGAGTTAAGGGCAACGACTTTTAAAACAAACAGTATAGAATTCTTTAACGAAATAAAATTAAATTAAGACGTCTCAATAACAAAACTATGGCTATGTTTGGCGAAGGTGCTGCAATGAACGCCATTGCTAACAATAACATGCGTAGTGCTCTCAATATATTCAAATCAAAGATCCCCGAGCCTATGAAGACCATACTTACATGTAGGAATCCAAATTCCCTAGAAGCGGCCATGAACATTTTGTTCGAAGCTGGGTACGCTGACTTAGACATAAATGGGAAACCTTACAATACGTTCAATAGAAAACCGAGTGACCAACAGAACCACAGACACATAGATAAGCATAATAACATACAGGGCAACCGACGTCATTACAACAGCTACAACAGACGCGACAATAACGAAACACGACAAAACTATAACAGCAGGAACATGAACAATGAAAGACGCGACTATATCGAAACCAGACAACACTATAATAATAGGAACAGCAACAATGACAGACCAGCTTATGAGAATAGACGAAACTATAACAACTACGACCCAAATCGCTTCACACAAAAACAGAATTTCCCTAGGTTCCAAAATCAACCATATCCTCCCCAACCTGAGCCTATGGATGTGAATACAATCCAAAATTTTCATCCAACAGCCTCCAGGGCGAATTACCATGTATAGTAGTGAAAACTAAAGCAGGATCCCTTAAATTTCTAATAGACAGCGGAGCAACCCACTCCGTAATCAAACCTGGGTTATGTCACCCGAAGTGGTCCGAATTTATTAAGCCAACACAACTGAAAACACTTAACCATATTATAGAAATTAAAGAAAAAGTTATTATTCCTCTTTTTGAAGAGCTAGGAAGTATAGACCAAAAAGTAGAATTTTTCGTATGTAAATTTAATGGCCAACATGACGGCATCATTGGAATGAACATTTTAAGGCCATTAAAGGCAAATATTAATTTAAAAAAGGAAGTGTTAGAAATAGGTGACAAGGAAGTTCCCTTACACTTCTCTGATAAGGTGGTAATTTATCATTTTGAAAACGAGGGACTATATGAAGTAAATATTCCCGTTAAGTGCGAAAATGGTTTAGTTTACCAACCAAAAATGAAAACAAATGACAACAAGGTAGAAATTATCGAAGGAATTTACGAAGCCGAACATTCTTATATTAATGCCCTAGTAAAGAACACCGACGAAAAACCAAAGGATATAACCATCGAAAGGTAAGACGTTACAAGAGTTACAGACGAGAATTTTTTTGTTTACTATTCTGATAATGAAGAAAAAACTATGTCGCCAGACATATTAGACCAAATAAGAATACAGCACCTTTCAGACACAGAAAAAAATAAACTTATACCCCTTATAAAAAAATTTAAAAGTATATTTTATTTAGAAGGTGGGGATCTATCATTTACTAATACAGTCAAACACGTTATTAGAACAATTAATGATATACCAATATCGGCCCACACTTATCGCTACCCATATATTCATAAAGACGAAGTCCAAAGACAGATAAAGGAAATGTTACAAAATGGCATAATTAGACCAAGTCAATCCCCTTACTCCGCCCCAGTCTGGGTTGTTCCCAAAAAAACCGACGCTAGTGGAAAAAAGAAATGGCGTTTGGTTATTGATTACCGGAGATTAAACGAAGTCACAATTGACGACAGATACCCAATTCCCAATATTGACGAAATATTGGAAAAATTGGGTAGATCTCATTATTTCACGACGCTCGATCTGGCGAAAGGTTTTCACCAGATTGAGATCGATGAGAAAGATATCCACAAGACAGCATTTCGCGTGGAAGGTGGACATTACGAATTTCTTCGCATGCCGTTTGGGCTTAAAACAGCTCCAGCAACCTTCCAGCGCCTAATGAATAATGTTTTGGGAGACCTTGTGAACACCATATGTCTAGTCTATCTAGACGATATAATTGTTTTTTCCACCTCCTTGGAAGAACATATAGAATCGCTAACGAAAGTTTTTAAACGGCTAAAAGAAGCCAACTTGAAAGTCCAACTCGATAAAAGCGAATTTTTGAAACTACAAACTGAGTTCCTAGGGCATGTTGTATCGTCAGAGGGCATAAGACCTAACCCAGGAAAAATTAAATGCGTAAAAGATTTCCCATTACCGAGCACACAAAAAAAATCAAGCAGTTTCTAGGCCTTACAGGCTACTATAGAAAATTTATAAAAGACTACGCCAAAATCGCCAAACCAATGGCGAAGTATTTAAAAAAGGATGCAGAACTGAATGTAGAAGACCCCGATTATAAAACCAGTTTTCAAACCCTAAAGAATATGTTGATTAATGATCCGATTCTTAAATATCCAGACTTCAACAAAAACTTTACTCTACAAACAGACGCTAGCAATTTTGCACTGGGTGCTGTCTTATCACAAGACAACCACCCTATTTGCTTTGCGAGTCGTACTCTCAATGACCATGAGAGAAACTATAGTACAATCGAGAAAGAATTGCTGGCTGTCGTTTGGGCCACGAAACACTTCCGGCCAAATATCTTTTCGGCAGGAGATTCCTGATCGAAACGGATCACAGACCATTAACCTGGTTATTTTCGATAAAGGAGCCAAACTCGAAGCTGGTGCGTTGGAGACTCCGCTTACAGGAGTTTGATTATGAGATAAAATATAGGAAAGGAGTACAAAATGGTAACGCAGATTGTCTCTCACGAATTGAAATAAATACTAACGAATCTCCAGCATTTCTAATTAACGAAACCACAAAACCAATAAATTTGTATAAATTTCAAATTATCCTCAACAAAAGCGAATCCGGCTCATTAAGAATAAAAACAAAACAAATATTTAATTCACATCGCAAAATAATTCATTCTAAAAATTACGATGAAAACACATTGATCACCATTATTAAAAACCATTTTAACCCAGATAAAACTAACGCCGTTTACATTAAAGATAACGAGATAAAAGACAGATTCAAACAGATTGTAGGAAAGTACTTTACTAATAGCAAAATAATTATGTGCACAACATTATTACAAGATGTTACCGATGAGCACAAGTTAGCGACATTAGTGGAAACAGAACACTTAAAGAATAACCATAGGGGAATAAACGAAAACTATATACAAATGAAACAAAACTTTTATCACCCGAAACTAAAGAAAAGAATTACACAATTCATAAATAATTGCATCATATGCAATAAAGAAAAGTATGATAGGAAACCCATTAAGCCAAAATTTAAATTGACGGAAACACCTAACCAACCAAGGGAAATAATTCATATGGATGTTTTTTACAGTCTAGAGAAAACACTATTTATAACGATTATCGACAAATTTTCAAAGTTTGCGCAAGCTATCAAAATAAACAACAGATCTTGGGTTGAATTTAAAAGAGCCCTGACTCAATACCTAAGCAATATAGGACACGTCGACAAAATAATAACTGATAACGAACTAGGATTCAAAGCTCTACCCCTCACAGAGTATCTTAGACAACAGAATATAGAAATCCATAATACTTCTAACAATAACCATACTTCCAATTCCGACGTAGAACGCCTCCACAATACAATTAACGAACATATAAGACTACTGAAACACGACCCAGACAAAGACATAGACACTGTTGAAGAAAAGATTTACAAAATAATCAAGTACTACAATAATACAATACATTCAACAACGGGCCAAAAACCAATAGATTTTAATAACGGTAAGATTGGAAAAGATCAATATCCCTTGATTAAAGAAAAAATATTAAAAACTAAAGAAGGAAACATAAATAAACTTAACAAAAATAGAGAAGAAGTCGAAATACAAACAGGACCTATTTTTCTTAAAGAAATACGAGGAGGCAAAAATCATTCCAAATTTCGCCAGATAGAAGTAAAAAAGTTAGATAACGACCATGTAATTACTAAAAAAGGATTGAAATATTATAAATCTCATATTAGGAGGAAGAAAAAATATCAAAACTTACAAGAAACTGATCAAAACGATACAGATACTTAAGTAAACTATCATTACATTAAATTCCAGATAAAATGGACCCGCTGCATAAGTTAATAATAATGCTGGCCATTATTTACCTTACAAACGGACAGACGATTGATATACAGGACATAACGAAAAACGAAGGATACCTACCAATGAGAAAGGAAGATGTCAAAATCATCAAAAAAGTGCTGCACATCATAAACGTGACGAAATACGAACAAACCACGAAAATAATATCGGAAAATATAGATGTATTATCTAACTCTTTGTTCGATAACAACTCACTGCTATATTCAATCAACAAAAATTTTATACTTCTTAAAGCGAAAATAGACAACATGATACCTAAGTTTAGACAAAAACGAGGATTAATGAATTTTGTAGGAAAAGGATTAAAAATTATAGCTGGTACCATGGACAGCGACGACGAAAAAGACATAAGAGATGCTTTAAACCAATTAACAAACAATAGCGCAACTCTTTTCAGCAACATGGAATCTATAACATATATTAGCAACTCACTCATATCAAGAATAGATAATATAACTACCCATATAAATACACAACAAAACGTAATTCAAAATTACATAAACAAATTCAAATCCGAGATACAAAATAAAATAAAGGACATAGAAGACGAAATACAATTTTTAGAACATATGTATAGGATACAGAATGACATTTTACTTCTTAAAGACCATGTGGACGACATCGAACAAGTGATATTTACAAGTAAACTAGGAATCGCACCAACAGACATACTTACTGAAAAAGAACTCGAAATAGTACATGACTACGAAACCTATATTAACGTTAAAACATCTGTTGCATTCCACGATAATAATATAATACTTACTTTATCTATTCCCAAATTCTTAAAGAAAGCATTTACAAGGATTACACTAGAGCCTGTACCAAACAGTCGAAATAAAAGTCTATATTTAGAAGATAATGAAATTTTATTAGACGAGGAAAGTAATGACTACGAAGCAAATGTAAGAGATAATCTATTTAGTAATCTGAAAAAAATTAAAGATGAATGTATTCATACTATTATTCACAAAGAAGTAGCAAACTGTGTTTTTAAGAATGACAATGAAGAAGTTATTAAAGAAATTTATCCAGGATTACTTATATTTAAAAACTTCTACAATAAAAATTTAAGCTCAAACTGTATGAAAAAACAACCGAAATTGTCCGGACATTTTGTAATTAAATTTGAAAATTGTATTTTAAAAGTAGATAACAAAAATTATACAAACGAAGTAATAAAAATACATGAGCAAATAATCTTACCACACCTAATTACCGAACTTAAAGAAAACTACACTATTGACGAATTAAAAATAGAAGATATTTATTTAAATCAAATTAAAAATGAAAATATAATAAAAGAAGTCATAAAGGACTCTAAAAGTAATAATGTTATAAATTATGTAATAATTTTCAGTACATTTTGTATGTTTTGCATTGTTAGTATAATTATTATTTTTATGTTAAAATCAAAGGGTCGGTCTTTGCATATTTCGGCGGGGCCTCAATCCAACGATGGGGGAGTTATAGTAACCCCTATCAACAAAAACATATTTTAATAAATTAAATTAAATAAATAAATAAATATTAAGATCAGCATTTCATACAATTGCAACCAACCAAATTTCTGGGAAAAGTTTATTTTGTTTTTTTAGCTTAAATAAAATATCTCTAAAAACATATTTTTTTTATAAAATCAACATTTCTGCATACTTCAACAATAAATTTAATTTATTTTTTTTACAGAATCGCATTTCCGTTCCCAAAACGAAAATGCGATTATTGTGCAACTAAAGAAAAAGACTAATTCCTGGAAAATATCTGGCTTGCAACTAAAGTAAATAAAATTAAGCATTTTCAACAAATTTAACTTTAACAAATACATTTTAGATTAAGTATTGTAAGAAACAAAAGAAGAAAATAAAATCAGTTGTATAAAGAACTCAAAAAGAATAAGTTGTTTTTTTTCTATAAAGAAAACATCAAAAATAAAAGTATTAATCTCAACAACACAACACTCTCACCTACCTGAAATTACAGATAGTCTTAAACTTATACAGACGTCTATACACATAGATTCTGACGGCTACATATTACAAGAACACCTCGCCCCTAATAAATCACAATCATCTTAAATTCTTACAAAAATACATACATACATACATACAAATAACCAATTTACCTCAACAACATCCTCACCTACCTCAAATCACGATCAGCCTTAAACTACTATAGACAGACACATCCACAAATCCCCATGGATACATATTACGTCAACAACCCTGCCCACCCAAATCATGGTCAGCCTTAAACTCCTACAGACATACAAACACACAGATTCCCCCGGTTGCATATTACTAGAACACATCACCCGTCATAAATCACAATCAGCCTTAAGCTCCTACAGAAATACACACATTGAAATTCCTACAAACATACACACACACACACACACACACGCAACCGATCTACCTCAACTACACCCCTCCCCTTCCAATCAAACCGTCACCTAAATTCTCACAGACAGACAGACACATCCACAAATTCCTATGGTTACATATTACGGCAACAACGCCACCCACTCAAATCACGGTCAGCCTTAAATTCCCACAGTCTAGCAACACCTACATTAGCATTAGAAAAAATAACTTTCACGTTTTCCCGTCGTCATTAGGAAAAATCATTTTCCCGTCGGCATATACACACATAAAAACCGCCAAACTATGAACCGCCTTAATACATTCACACAAAATATTCCACACACAAACATCTACGATCAGGCAGACAGACAGACCGACAGACAGACAGACATACACTTAATGTAAACAAAAACTCCTAATGTAAACAAAAACTCCTAATGTAAACAAAAAACACAAATTTCCAAGAATTTAACAATTTTCAAATTTTAATTACCCAAATTTAACAATTTCAGCAACAATTTAACAATTTTAATTGGGGCAGGATTGGCAGTTCCCTACTACTTTTTTCCTCTACCGTATCTGTATCTCTATTTGGATCATGTCGAAGGAGGCGAATATGCTCATTTATTGTATTATGCAGGCGTTCTACGTCTGCATTTGAGGTATGGTTGTTGTTCGATGTGAAATGAACGTCAATATTTCTCTCTCTCAAAAACTCCATTAAAGGTAATGCCTTAAACCCTAGTTCATTGTCGGTTACAATTTTTTCAACATCACCCACAAAACTTAAGTACTGAGTAAGAGCTTTTTTGATTTCGACCCACGACCTATTTGCAATTTTTATTGCCTGTGCGAATTTTGAAAACTTGTCAATAAAAGTAAGAAATACAGTTTTCTGCAAACTATAAAAAACATCAACATGTATTACTTCTTTTGGTCTATCAGGCGTTTCTGTAATTCTAAACATTTGTTTATAGGGGTTTCAGTCGTATTTTTCAATATTACATATGTGGCAATTATTGATAAATTGTTGAATTCGTAATTTTAATTTAGGATGGTATATTTTACACCGAAGTTGTTCAAAATTTTCATTAATGCCTCGATGATTGTTTTTACTATGTTCATTTTGAATTCGATTATTCAGGTCATTTTCATCTGTAATATCCTGAAGAAATTTATTACATCTCACAATTTTTAATTGAGAATTTCCCTGAAAATATTTTAAAGCAGTTTCTTTAAATAGTGTGTATAAGTCTGCATTGTCTATAAAAATTGCATTTACTCTTGTAGGGTGTAAATAATTTTTAATTATAGATATTATATACTTGTCACTTTAAGAGAATTTGAACTGGGATCTTCTTTAATAATAACTTGATTCCGATACACATTTAGATGGGAATTTCTTTGAAAAATCATGTTATAAATAGGGTGGTCTATCAAATTCACTTGAGGCTCCAATCGAGATAGTGCGTCAGCTTTTCCATTTTTTATGCCGCGTTTATAAAAAATGTCATAATCATACTCCTACAATTGTAATCTCCATCTAATTAACTTGGAGTTTGGTTCCTTTATGGAAAAGAACCATTGTAACGGTTGATGATCAGTCTTAATGACAAATTTCCTGCCAAACAGGTAGGGACGGAAATATCTCACGGCCCAGACTACGGCAAGTAATTCTTTTTCAACTATGCAGTAATTGATCTCATGTTCGTTGAGCGTTCTACTTGCATAGCAAATTGGATGATTGTCCTGAGAGAGGACAGCTCCCAAGACAAAATTACTCGCGTCTGTCTCCAAAACAAATTGTTTGCTAAAATTTGGATATACCAAAATTGGGTCATTTATAAGAAGCGTCTTTAATGCTTTTAAAACTTTCTACATAATCTGGATCATTTGGGTTTACCTTGGCATTTTTCTTTAAATACTTGGTCATATGCTTAGCAATTTTAGAATAATCTTTAATAAATTTCCTATAATATCCACTGAGCCCCAGAAATTGCTTAATTTGCTTTGCAGTTTTTGGTAACGGATAATTGGCTACACATTCTATTTCTTTTAGGATTCGGTTTTATTCCCTGTTGCGTAACAATATGCCCCAAAAACTCGGTTTCTCTTTTTAAAAATTCACATTTGTCCGCCTGAATTTTAAGGTTGGCCTTTGCGAGTCTATCAAATATGAGCCTCAAAGAATTGATATGCTCTTGAAGAGATGTAGAATAGACGATAATATCGTCTAGATATACCAAACAAATTGTATTCACTAAGTCGCCTAAAATACTGTTCATGAGTCGTTGAAACGTGGCAGGTGCTGTCTTTAGGCCAAAGGGCATTCTTAAAAACTCGTAATGTCCACCCTCTACTGAAAACGCTGTTTTATGGGTGTCCCTCTCGTCGATTTCAACTTGATGAAATCCCTTTGCCAAATCCAGAGTAGTAAAATACAGACACCTACCCAGTTTATCCAATATTTGCTCGATGTTCGGAAAGGGAAAGCGGTCATCTATAGTTTTCTCATTTAATTTTCTATAGTCTACTACAACTCGCCACTTTCTTAATCCACTAGCATCGTCCTTTTTTGGCACAATCCATATTGGAGCTGTGTATGGAGAATTGGGATGCCTAATTATTTTACTATCTAACATCTCCTGTATCTGCCTTTTTACCTCTTCCCTGTGAACATAGGGGCATCTATAGGTTTTAGAGTGAACTGGAATTTCATCCTTGGTTACTATTCTATGTTTAATGGCATTTGTGAATGATGAATTTGAGTTTGGTTCATAAAATAAATTATTATAATTTCTTAAAAGCTTTATCAAATTTTGCTTTTCTTCAAAATTTAAATGTTCTGTTCTAATTTTCTCAATAAAAGATTGTTCACTAATACTAGTGCTGGACAAATTATCGTTAACTAGATAATAATTTTCAGGAGTAACTGGCCATGAATTAGTCTCTGTGAGGTATATGACTTTTTCACACACTGCTGTTGTATTGACTTCAATTTTAAAATTATGCAAATTATAGATGCCTTCCTTAACAATAGTCTCACCAATTAAATTTTTATGCTCCTGAATATGAATTAAACCACATTCAATATTTGAAATCAATGCGACAGAATGAATTTTTCTAAGACCTAGCAAAGGAACTACTCTGTTGCTGATTTTTAGTACATTATTATTATAGTCTATAATAGCGTTGTATTTACGTAGAATATCATTTCCTAAAATCCCGTCATATTCGTGGTGGAATTTACACTCTATTAAAACAATTTTTTCGTTTCTATCTCCTAGCTCAGTAAACATAGGAACCCGGTAAACCGTATTAGACATTACTGTATTTTGTAGAGTTTTTAAAGCTAAAGTATGAGAATAAATTTTCCATTTCGGATTGCAAATCCCAGGGTTCACTATCGAATGTGTGGCTCCAGTATCTATTATGAATTTAAAACGATTTTTGATCTCTATATACGGTAGTTCTCCGGAGAGGCTGGAAAAGGAAAATTTTGAACAGTTTCGTTCTGAAATAACAAATCTTGAGAAGAGTTTTGTTTAATATCTGAATAACTCATGTTGGAGTTATTTTGTGGATTATCTATAAATTTATTAACATGCTGAAAAGTATTAATATCCATTGGTTCGGGGAGAGATTGGTGGACTTGTGGATTTGAAAAATTGGTTCGTAAATTTTGGTTATTGTTGTAATTATAATGATAATGAGCTCTATTATTTTGGCGGCTACTATTACGTTCATTACTAGCGTTTGGCCTAGTTATATTACCACGCACATGTTGCATTTTCCAATTTCTGTGATAATTATTGTTTCGATTTATATTAAATCGTTGGCCACTATTTGCATTTATTTCATGATTTCTATTAACATTAGTCTGAGTTCTATTCCCATTATTCATGGTCTCAAATTTATTAAAAATATTGCCCCCATTTTTTACACTGTAATTAGCATGCCCGGACATGAAAAGTATATCCATTGCATCTTCGATTGTATCGGGATTCCTGCAAGCTAATATAGTTCTCATAGGCTCTGGAATTTTTTGTTTAAAAATGTTAAGAGCTGTTTTCATGTTGTTTTTGGCCATTTGCTCGCTTTCTTGGTTAATTCCTAAATCTGTGCAGGTTTTATTGTTTAAGTTTCTAAGCTTGTCTTTGATTTCGTTGTAAAAATCAACGGCGTTGGTTTTAAAAACTACGGACCTAAGTTTGTCATACAGCTCTTCGATACTATATTTTTCTCCAAAATTATTTAGTAAAATTTTCCTAACATCTGTCCACGATTGGGCATGAAAGTTGATTTCTACCGTCTGTTTTGCTCTGCCTTTAAACTTACCTTTAATCACATCCAAAAATAAAAGTTGGGAAATATCATCATATTGCATGAGAGCAGGGTTGATCCTATCAACAAGTGATAAAAATGAATATAATTCATTTTTATCTCCTGTAAATTCTGGTAACGCTTGCAGAAACTTGAGTGGATCAAAAGTTAAGGATGACTGAACATTTTCTTGTACAGACATATTTTATGGCAATTTATAATACTGTTCCCCCTGTGAAAATTAAGTGAATAACGAGATTTAGGTTTGCTAGTTTCGTTAAACTTCTGAACTGTTAATTTTTACGATCGTATTTATTTTCTTATTCTTATAAGTATATTAGCGCGAATATAAATACATATATATATATATACATATATATATATATATATATATATATATATATATATATATATATATATATATATATATATATATATATGCATATAATTGTATTGTATATATAAATTCAATATAAATTTTTATTTATTATAATTCGTTTTATAATTGGGCTTTCTTTTGCAAACGTCTTACCAAAATGATTTTTTTTTCTTACCGAAGGAAATAATTTCTATTTTAATAGATTTAATTTATGTTTAATTTGTGCTTTAATTTTTGTCAAATACTGGGAAAAACTAATTAATAATTTTTAATAATTTTCTGTGATTTAGAAGCACCAAAATGGTTTTTTTTTTTTGTTGTTACATACATATGTTTGTACATATGTATTGTATATTGCATATGCAGTAACGAATCAATGGGTTTATTTTTTATGACTAAATGTGCAACAAAAATTCAACAATTAAACAAGGCGTTAATTATTTATATAAATTTATATATATATATATATAATATAAGGGTTAAAAAATTACGAATGGATACTTAATAATGCACCAATGATGTTCCTCGGATGGATCCTCCCCTTCTAGGCTTTTATACTCTTAATTGCTCTGATGTGTACAACTTTCTTACAAATCGGTTGTTATAGTTGATAATTGTTTTGTGATAATGTTTATTTTTATTGCATCATGTTGTGTCAAGTTTCCGACTTATCTATGAATTTTTTTTTATACTCGTATTAAAGTTATTTAAGGACGTATTGTTTTTCATATCAAATATTTCAATTATTGTTTTTGTTCCTTTTAATTTTATTTTTTTATTTCACTGCTAAATACCATTTCGTGGAATTGTAGTTAGTATACATATATGTTTGTAAACAAAAATTACGCTTTTTCAGCAGTATTACACAGTTTTACTACAAGTAAATGTACTTCTTTTAGTCTTTTTCAATTATTTAAATATGTCTGAATTTCATTGTTCAATAACATTTAGTAATGACATACATATGTATATTTTTTTTAATTATTTAGTTGTCTTTTTTATTAAATGTAAAGAAATGTCTTTTCTTATATTTTATTTTTTCCCGCTAGGACATTAAAATGTCCAGTATCGAGTTTCACTGAAACTTTAGCAAGGATACCCGGGAATCCTACCGACTGCGCCAGTTGCGTTTCCCTTTTTTATTATAAAAATAAAACACTTTATTTGGTTTTTATAAAAATTCTTATTTAATTGTGCATAATTCGAAATTTGTGTGTTTTACAAAACTCTATCAAAAGACTGACCCAAATCTTGATTTTGTTTTTCATTTTTATATATGTAGAATATGTATGTATGTATGTAGTTATGATAATTGTTACTTCAAGACAAAGATTTATGCGTGTTCGTTCATGATTGGTCAAATCTATTTCTTGGTTTTACTTACGAGAAATGCGTAAGTAAGCAAGAGAAAGATTACAGTATATTTATATGTAAGTATGTACATATGTATATATGGGATTGTAAGCATGCAATTTAATATTGTACAATATAATACTGCATGCTTCTGCATGCCCATTTTCAATAAATACGTTTTGCTTAGTAACAACGTAACAAGAAAAACATGATCGATCATGCTAGAGAGTACTAACATTTACATACATACATACAGATATATTCTTACTTGAGATCATATATAAGTACAAACATACATATATATGTACGTACATTTAAAAATGATATTTTATAAAAGAAAGCAACAAACAATTAATATGCGTAAGTACATACATATGTACATATTCATGTACATTAGAGTGAACATTTTTTTTTTTTGAATAACATGTTATTCGCCCCCTAATTTTTTTATTTTGGGCACAAATAACATATTTCCAAAACTGTAGACTGTTTGGTCAACGTTAAGGCGTGGCACATGCGCCCTCAAGTTGACAAGAAGGGATTTTGCACAATTTAATAAGAAAAAAGTTATAACTTCATTATTATTTATCAAAATTTATGTTAAGTATCGATATTATATTTAATTTTGACTATTATTTTAATGCGTGCCCCTAAAAAGGCGTGGCACCTTATATAATTTAAGTAATATATACGAAAATATGTAGTTTTTGCTTCAGAATATGATGGAATCTTACATATGTATGTAAAATTTATTTCCTAAAAGTCATTAAATAAATGCCGGCAAATTGGGGCGTGGCAAGTTAAAATTTTAAACTGCTACTAACAAATGCAGCTCTGTGCTAATTAGTTGCGATCAAGCAAACTTATATTTTCATAGAAGTAGCAATACTGGAATAACGGTATCTAGTACACATGTGCTTTTGTTAAGCTAAAAAAGAGCGTTGATAATGTGTTGTTATACATGCAAATGTGAAAATATTAATTTGATTTGATTGAAAGATAAGGTTTATAAAATTGGTAAGTTTAAACAACAAAGTGCTCGATATTTTCAAAATATAATAACATATTTAATATTATTAATGTAACTCAAACAGCAATGGAAACAAGAGCAAATGAAAAGTTATTTTTGCTTGGGCACGACGAAAGTCAAATCATTGGGTGCAAGTTACCATCAAAAGGGCAAATATTAAAAGTTCTTTTTTACAATATGCGGAAAATTAAGCTCAATCTTCGTCCGAGTGCATATCTTGTAATTAAAGAAGCAGAAGTACTCTGGGATAAAGCACGTATTCCCACAAGCCAGAATATTCGTAGCGTTCAGAAAGTGGAAGCTCTATATCATCAGTGGAAGACACTTCAGAAAACTTGTAAGCGCCGTACAGCTCTACAGGAGAAACGTGAGCACGATTTTGTGGAAGAATTAGACGATTTGTTTGATATCGCTCATGGTGATGCGTTAAGTATTATTCAAATCGAAGAAGATAGACTATTTCTACTTAATCGACGGAAAAAAGGCAGACCAGGTGGTATGATTGGAAGCGATCGAGCACTTTTTGAAAGAGAGAAAAGAAGAAATATGCGTGAAGAAAGAGAACTGATAAGGCAAGAAAAGTATCACCAGGAGCAATCTCAAAATTTGGTTGCAAGTCAGGACTACTCAGATGATGAAGGACAATTGACTGAAATAGACAGTGATGAGCTTCAAGACAATTTTCAACAAACATCTACTGGAAATGTGGGAAAGAAACGTAAAATGAAAAACTTTATAACACCCAAGCTTGTTGCGACTCTGGACAAGTGTAAAGTTAGCGACAGAGATGCTGTGCGAATTCTCATAGCCACTGCTGAAGCATTGGGCCATGATTTAAGTCAGTTAGCAATAAGTAAAACTACAATTCGAAATTGCCGTAAACAAATTCGATCTGAAACAGCTATAAATTTAAAGGAAAAATTTCAAAACATTTTACCGCAAACCATTACAGTACATTGGGATGGAAAGCTGTTACCATCATTAACTGGAAAGGAAAAAGTAGACAGATTGCCAGTTGTTATTACATCTACAGAGACAGAGCATCTACTTGGAGTTCCTGCATTACAGGCTGGTACAGGAAGGCAACAGGCTGAAGCAATAATCCAATTATTAAAAGAGTGGAATTTGACAGACAAAGTTCAGGCCCTGTGTTTTGATACAACAGCAACAAACACTGGAAGACTTCAAGGTGCTTGCGTGATATTGGAACAGGAATTAGGAAAAGATCTTTTGTACTTGCCCTGTCGTCACCACATCTACGAAATTGTATTAAAGAGCGTATTTGAAAAAAGAAATTTGTCTTCAAGTGGACCAACTTTGTCAATTTTCCAAAAGTTTAAAGGGTCCTGGGCGATGATAAACCAAGAAAATTTTAAATTTGGAGTTGATGACGAGAAGGTAAGTCAGCATATTAGCGTTTTCGAATTAGAAGATCTAGCCACGTTTTTCCGCCAATATTTAAAAATAAAACAGCCTAGGGCTGATTATAAGGAGCTTCTGGAATTAAGCCTAATATTTCTTGGGGAGCACGATAGGAATTATAAATTCAAGTCACCAGGAGCATATCATCACGCTCGTTGGATGGCCAAGGCGATTTATTCATTAAAAATGTTTTTATTCAGAGAAGAGTTTGTCATGTCGTCAGATGAAATAGACGCCATACACGATGCTTGTTTATTTATTGTGAAAATTTATGTAAAAGTCTGGATAGAAGCGCCAATAGCTGCCAAAGCGCCTAATCAAGACCTTCTTTTTATTAAATCTCTTTTCGCCTACAAAAATGTCAACGAAAACGTAAGCAATGCAACTTTGGGAAAATTCCGTAACCATTTATGGTATTTAGCAGCAGAAACAGTAGGTTTTTCGTTTTTTGATGAAACCATTACTTCTGAAACAAAAACTCGTATGATAAAGAGACTTCGTGTAGAGTCAGAAAATGAGAGCAAGCGGCTGATTACTGATATACAGGACTTACAATCAAAATCAATTGAGGACTTCGTAACCAAAAATACACTTCACTTCTTTGAACGTTTTTCGATTGCAACCGATTTTTTCCAAAAAGAACCCTCCCAATGGCAGAACGAGCCAAGCTATATACAGGGCGTAAATATCGTCAGTAAAATGAGGGTAGTTAACGATACTGCCGAACGAAATGTTAAATTAATGGAAGAATATAATAATTCATTATCAATAAATGAAGAAGAAAAACAATTTATCTTACAAATTGTAACTGATTATCGAAAAAACTATAAAAGTATTAATAAATCAGATCTCATGGAACACTAATCTATTTGTGTTTTATTTTAACTTGCCGGCATTTATTTAATGACTTTTAGGAAATAAATTTTACATACATATGTAAGATTCCATCATATTTTGAAGCAAAAACTACATATTTTCGTATATATTACTTAAATTACATAAGGTGCCACGCCATTTTTGGGGCACGCATTAAAAAAATAGTCAAAATTAAATATAATATCGATACTTAACATAAATTTTGATAAATAATAATGAAGTTATAACTTTTTTCTTATTAAATTGTGCAACATCCCTTCTTGTCAACTTGAGGGCGCATGTGCCACGCCTTAACGTTGACCAAACAGTCTACAGTTTTGGAAATATGTTATTTGTGCCCAAAATAAAAAAATTAGGGGGCGAACCACCTCCTACAAAAAACAAAAATAATTCCATATAAATATTGTCCACTCTAATGTACATACATGTGTACATATACATATGTATTTAATAATATCAATAATTTGTCGAAACAATTAGTTAGTAACAAATTGCGTTTGTAATATTGTAAATATATACATCAAATAATGAAACATATGTATGTATACATATGAATGCACGTCCATATATGTACATATGTATGTATATTTATATATATGCACTGTATATATTTACACATAACTCTTAAACTCCATTTATATAAATGTTATAAATGGCTAGCTACTTGTATACTAATAACTAAATCTGAATCAGATATCTTGATATGAAAATCTGAACAGCTCCTGATAGCCTGATCTGTTACCTGATAAGCTGATCTGAAAATCAGATCAGCTCCTGATAAGCTGATCTGAAAACCAGACCAGCTCCTGATAAGCTGATCTGAAAATCAGATAAGGTCCTGATAAGCTGATCTGATAACCAGACCAGCTCCTGATAAGCTGATCTGAAAACCAGACCAGCTCCTGATAAGCTCATCTGATAGCCAGACCAGCTCCTGATAAGCTGATCTGAAAACCAGACCAGCTCCTGATAAGCTGATCTGAAAACCAGATCAGGTCCTGATAAGCTGATCTGATAACCAGACCAGCTCCTGATAAGCTGATCTGATAACCAGACCAGCTCCTGATAAGCTGATCTGATAACCAGACCAGCTCCTGATAAGCTGAGCTGATAACTAGACCAGCTTCTGATAAGCTGATCTGAAAACCAGATCAGCTCCTGATAAGCTGATCTAGTAGCCGATACCTGAATTTGCTGTTAGCAAACATGGATGAGAAAGTTTTAAAGCATTTGGTGTTGAGAACAAATGTGATTAAGAAAAAGCTTCGTAGTATAAAAACTAGTGAAATAGATACAAATGAACAACTAAGAGATGCATTTAAACCTATAACAGAAGAATTCATAAATAGTTCTAAAAATATTAAAAGAATTCTTATGAAAGAAAAAAGTAAAATCAAGACAGAAGTTGAAAATATACAAGTTTAAAGCATGAGAAACCATCAGTCAAGATAGAGACAAGTACACCAAAGAAACTAGCAGAAGGAACAATATTTGATAATACCATCTTATTTAATGATACTAATACTGAGAATGATGATGACGATGATTTGTACTCAAAGACTTCCAATTCCGAAGACTTATCAGTATTGGAAGGAAGAAATGAATTAGATACAAATTAATGGTGATAGTAACCTCAAACTGAATTAAGATAAAATACAAGTTGGTGGTCAAATATGGGCTCTAACACTAGGACTATTTTCTCTAATGTTTGATAAAATACCAAAAAATTATGATAAATTTGAACTCGAAATCTATGTATAAAAAGATTTTAATTACTACTAATGTATGCATACAGAATCATCATCGTTCTCCGTCAGAGAACGATGATATAAGTTAATTTTTCTTGAAACTGAAATCGACAAACTAAAGAACAAATTAATAATATAGCTTAAGGCATTGATATAATTCAAGAGTATATTCAAATGCATATTGGTGGACTACAACGTGAAATAAAATTAGAGAAGGAAGAGAGTTATAAAATTGAAAAGCAATTCTAAAAATTAAATAATTAAAAATAAATTGAAGAGTTGTACGATTAAATATATAGATTAGAAAATTAACTACATGTTAGTATAAATAGCTGAAAGTGCAACATGTAGATCACCACACTATCGAAAAAATCTGTAAAACAACTCAATGTCTTTAAAAAGAAATTTAGTAAACGAACTCCATATTAAAACTCGAAAATTGCTTGTGCTTGTAGAGATGCAATGACAGGAATATATGAAGTTTTATGGAGCTAAGTTAGGTGAAATGGAGAACTATTCTACAGAAAATAGAAATTGTTGATTTTTGAAGACTGTAATTGACACATTCTCAAATTGTAGTACAGCTGAAAATAAAAGCTGCACTCCAAAAACCAAGGAATGGAAAATATTTTTGAAGTGGTACGGGTACCAAAAAAAAACAAAAAACTTACAAACAGATGATTCTAAGGAATTTTTTAATAAATACTTTGGAAAACTCATACATAAATAGAAGATTAAACATTACTTAATATGAAAGCATCAATAGTACAATGATTTAATTGAGCATTAAAAGGAATGATGTGAAAAGAATTAGCTTTAATGGTTCATATAAAAGGATTGGTATACATATATAAGGAATTACTTAGTGCATAAAATAGAAAAATTTATCTCACCATTAAAATGTTTACGATTAAAGTTAACTCAACAAATGAGAAAAAGCTGCTTAATACAGTATAAAGTAATTTGAAGAATGAATGTTGAATTTAATAAAAATAAAAATTAAATTAAAACGAAAAATCTAGTTTTTTGTAGGATTGATTAGGAATGATGGGTCTTAAGAAAGGTAATTAACTAAATGTAGTGGAATTAGATAATTAGCTAAATGTAGTGGAATTCTCTAAACTTGTTGGTCTGAATGAAATTTGCTAAAACTTCAGTGTTTAAAATAAACTATAACATAGTGCAATATTCAGCAGCACATCATATTATCACTTTTTATAAAGTTGTATGTACATTTTCCCATCGAAAGCGTTAGAACGCAAAATTTTACAATATGAAAATGGGATTATTATAGAAGATCTTCGCTCTATTTATTTCTTTAGCTATCAGATCTTTAGAAAATATAGATAAACTACGGAATTTGGACTTTGATATCCAATCTTTAAGAATGTACATGTGTATGAATAAGTATCAAGCAAACTTAGTGAATGAATATACGCTTCAACTAGAATCATGCTGAAGCATGCATACTGCAAACAGATCTTACTTTATATCTGTATCTTTATGAGTATTAAATAAATTTACAGAAAAAAATGAAAGCATGCCGAAGCATGAATAATTTCAAAAAAAAAATCCTCACGTCATACAATTTTGTAAGCAAAGAAATTTTATGATTTTGTGGTCACTTAAATACATACATATGTATCTACTTTGTAAAAATTTAAAAGAGCGAGCTGGTAAATTCTAATAGTAACGATTTTTAATTGTAACACTACTACATCTCGGACTCTTACGTCACTATCGATAGAAGCATGCTAAGGCATGCATACTAGCAAAATATATAAAGCTGTTAGAAGGTGATGAGAGAGCAATTGTATCTGGATCAACCCAACTCATGAATGTATTGTGTACGGGAGTGATTGATGGTGATGATGACCTTTTTTAAGTGAATAATCATTACATATGAATGCGATAGGAGTCAACCAGCAAACCTCATGTAGAAATACCTACTTGAGGCAAAAAAATTCTCCCAAACATAGATATTTCATTGTTTCTATATGAAAACACCGACGGTGAATTGCTGGTAGAGGTAACTGAGTTATTTGAGATCGATTTGCTACAATAGTTGTTTATTAAACATACATTTCTTTGGAAGTAAACTAATTTCTACATACCTAATGTATATACCCAGCAAAAAATTAGACAAAAATACTCTATTCCAAGTAGTAAAATATGAAAAAAGGAGTGACACATTAGAAGAAAAAAAATAAATAAAAATGTAGACTGACTGACCAACTAATACGTACACTCTGTCCGATGGGAACACAAAACACACTTAAACATTTCAGAAATATATACACAATACGCTGAACTTTAATAAAATTTAAAAAAATCATATAGCACCCTTCATAAAACAAACATATATGTAGCTTATTAATGTAAAAATATTATCAGTATAAAGCAACAGAAATTTCGTCACACAAAGTCATCTTGTATCCTAGAGTAAAATATGTTTGTTCATTATGATTTATCTAATTTAAAAGTACATTTAAATGTAGTCTCATATCTGTACTTCTTAACATAAAAATTAAAAGTAAATGTTATCCAATTCTATATATGAAAGAATCTCCAGCGCTTCTAACTGCATCAGAGTTTAAGAAAAAAGCTCCTTTTATTCAATTGAATAAAATTTTAATTTGAAGCAGTAAGCAAATACATCAGCTTACTGCATTCTTATTCATAATCGTATAATAGAATAAATAACCACTAAAGCACAAAGTCTTTAGAGTCTTATAAATTAAGAAATATAGAAAATAACATAATTTTTATAAACGCGTAAAGTTTCAAAAGTAATTCAAATGATTTCATCGCAAAAAACAAACAAAAAGCAGCGATTGTTTTCAACAATTATAAAAATAATAATTACAATATAAGACTCCCTTTTGATTTCCAATGTTTATCAATAAAAAATAAAAAAATAAGTAAGTTAACTAACAACAAAAAAACTATCAGTACCTAAGCTGGAGTGCCGGATCAGTTTCATTTAAAAATGTTTATACATTTTTAAAAAGCAAAGCAAGCTTTCCAAAATAAATGTAGAAGGTTATAGCTAGAATAAATTTTAGTCAAGCGTTGACTAACTAACATTGCATCAACTTTAAAAAAAATGTAAATTGAGTATAAGGAATATTTCTATTATAAATAGTTACTATTACTATAGAGTATGTATATATCTTCAGGAATTCAGTTTTACTTAAAACAGAAAATCCTCACAAACTTTTAAGCAAACGCAGATAAAAATTAAAATGTTTTTAATTTCAACAACAACAGACATCACATGACAAAAAATAAAATAAAAAATGTATTCAAAGATTGAGTTAAACACTTATTTGTATGTACATATATATGAACATACATACATACATACATACATACATAAAATCAATTTGTAGATATGTATGTATACATATCAAATTTCTTATCAATGCTTAAGTATTTATTAGATCTACATCATGAAAATATATGAAGCGTCGTTTAGTTAAAGCACAATGCAAATATAAACAATCCATACACCCAGGGAAAATCTGCAGCTTAAAAATAAGAATTCGTCACATTAATTCAATAATTTTTAATATAATAGAAAATGTATATTGAGATATCTACAAACTAATGAGTTTAATAAATGAATACTGTAAATTAATATTTTGCCCATATTGAAATAAGAAATTTCAATATGACTAAACCTTTGTTAATGGTTCTTATTAATTCAGCATGGTTTTTACTGATTTCAAGTTGGTTTTTCTCTGTGTGCAGAAAACTCTTTCAGTCAAAGAAGACGGATGTAGTTAAATAAACAAAATCTGTAATATAAACAAATTTCACACAGACAGGCTTTAACTCGAGACAAATTTAAGCATGAGAAAATATAAAGCAATCGTAAGTATAAAAGCATACTAGGATTAGGGAAGTCCAGATATATGATAGTATTTTATAGTACCAAATGTCGATATTGAAAACAATTTATTTCTACCTACATATAAATACCTGCTCAAATACACACACATAGCAGAATTCATATAAGAAATATCCAAGAAAATTTCAACAACACCGCACCTTTTGCAAATCATGACGAGGCTTAAATTCTCCCTCAGATATACATACACAAATTCCCATGATCATACATACATACATACATATACAATATATAAGATTAATCTCAACAACACAACACTCTCACCTACCTGAAATTACAGATAGTCTTAAACTTATACAGACGTCTATACACATAGATTCTCACGGCTACATAGTACAAGAACACCTCACCCCTAATAAATCACAATCATCTTAAATTCTTACAAAAATACATACATACATACATACATATACACAACCAAATCATGGTCAGACTTAAACTCCTACAGACATACAAACACACAGATTCCCCCGGTTACATATTACTAGAACACCTCACCCCTCATTAATCACAATCAGCCCTAAGCTCCTACAGAAATACACACATTGAAATTCCTACAAACATACACACACACACACACACATACACACGCAATCGATCTACCTCAACTACACCCCGCCCCTTCCAATCAAACCCTCACCTAAATTCTCACAGACAGACAGACACATCCGCAAATTCCTATGGTTACATATTACGGCAACAACGCCACCAACTCAAATCACGGTCAGCCTTAAATTCCCACAGTCTAGCAACACCTACATTAGCATTAGAAAAAATAACTTTCACGTTTTCCCGTCGTCATTAGGAAAAATCATTTTCCCGTCGGCATTTGAAAAAACAATATTCATGTATTGTCCGGCATTAGGAAAAATTATCATGCATTGCCGTAGGCATTAGGAAAAATTATCATGCATACCGTAGGCATTAGGAAAAATAATAATCATGTTTTGCCCGGCATTAGGAAAAATTATCATGCATTGCCGTAGGCATTAGGAAAAATTAATAATCACTATTTCACCATTGGTATTAGGAAAAATCATTTTCATGATTTTCCTCGTCTGTATATACACACATAAAAACCGCCAAACTATGAACCGCCTTAATACATTCACATAAAATATTCCACACACAAACATCCACGGTCAGGCAGACAGACAGACAGACATACACTTAATGTAAACAAAAACTCCTAATGTAAACAAAAAACATCAAAGCGCCGCCGAAAACACAAATTTCCAAGAATTTAACAATTTTCAAATTTTAATTACCCAAATTTAACAATTTCAGCAAAAATTTCACAATTTCAGCCCACAATTTAACAATTTCAGCAACAATTTAACAATTTTAATCGGCGCCCGAATTGGCAGTTCCCTACTACTTCCGTCGTTGATTTAAGCTTTTGTACAGCGATGCAAAAGTTGGTACAATTGTATAATTTTGGCGCTATTTGAATGCCAAAAGTACCGTAGCACCGCAATGACCCATTTAGCACTACTGGAATCTCTTTATATTTATTACATGCCAAAAATAGCATTAAAATATATTAAACCCCTTATGCAAAAAATAATGCGTACTTGAAGTGTACATTAAAAAAAATTTCCATAGAAAAACTGGTTTTAACGTTCACTTATTTTTTTTTTTGCACAAGGGAGTAAATCTTTAGCTCGAAGGTATTAGAAAATTATGTAAATCAAACGATGTTTCCCGGTACTTAAAGAATTGCTGGAGGAATGCTATTTATTCCAAATTCATCTGCAAATGTGGAAATTTTATTTTCGTACCAAAGGGAGAAGCCGACTATTTGCACCGACTGTGAACAATCGAATAAAAATAAAGTTTATAAACGTAGTATATCGTAAATGTTACTTTTATATTCAGATCCCAGCAACTAATATTCTTTGTGCACCTTCTGGCGTTTTGTTAATTGATTTTTAGTTAATTCAAAAGTACAAGTATTAAAAAAATATAAATAAAGAATTAGGTACAATCGTACTGAAAAAAATTAAATTTTTTTTGAAAGTTACTACAATTTGTAAATATGACATCGCATCCCTGCTTCTGTATACATAAGTACTTAAATACATACATATGTATGTATATGAATTTATTTATAAATCCAAGTGTTACTCGACAAATAGTAGTCACAAGTATCTTAATAAATTCAACATCGTCGACACAAAGATAAATTTTGGTGGTACTGATATCGCGACGGCCGCCAATCGTCTCGGATTTATTTTGACATACCCTAGCGTGTTTCCCTACAAAATTTTTTTAATTGTACCTACATATCCAGCATAATCTTCGATGTAATCGTATGCGATAAAAATTAAATTTTTAGAAGAAGGTTAAAATTGTCGCTTACGATAAAACTTTACAGTTAGTGTCTTAAAAGTTATCAACAATTTTCGCATTTTGATAATTCTAAACCATGGGTAGGCCCATAAAATTATAAGTTCAATAAAAAAGTATATTTTCGATAATATGCCGCTTACGATAAAATCGAAAAAAAGGCTTGATATATTTTTATATACTAATGAAAATGTGAGGACTCTGGATTTTTTTTTCGAGTCAAATGTAGTTTATGTGGCAACTTTTATAATAACTTTTTACATAAAACTATCGAAACTATCGAGTGGATCGACTATCGATAGTTTTGCAGCTCTAGTATATAGTCTCTAATATTGGTGTTTTTTTATTATTTAGGAACAATCATCGCTCTGCGTCCAACACACGTTATCTTTCTAACGCTCGCAACAGCCGGCGACATCGAAGAGATCCAGAGTTATATAAATGCGCTCTGTGTCACAAGTTTCATGCCTTGCGGTTCTGCCGTAAGTTCAGAAGGATGAATGTAGACAAAAGAGAAAGGGTTGTAGACATGTACAATTATTGCGTCAACTGTCTACGCACTTCTATGGATACTTGCAGAAAATGTGACAAATTTCACCACACCCTACTACATCTAAAACCACAACGCCCCAAACCACCAGAAGGTTTAAGGACAGAAGATTTGCGTCAACGTAAACAACATTCGTCAACAAGGTTATCAACAAAATCAACAAAACCACAACCCAACCAATTACCACAATCCCACTTAGAAAATTCTTCAACACCAGACAAGAAAATTCTAGTGGAAGCCATTAAATCATTAGCTACCGTCTTGTGTGCAAAGAAATATGTTGCCTGAAGGCAAGGCCGGTGCCATGTCCAAACTCGTTTGAACAATAATTATCCGCGTCAGGTTAACTCCTATTTTATATTTAATTATACAAATCGTAATAATTATATTTACTCATGAATTTTATTAAATTACTACACCATTTTAAAGATCTGGAAATTGGAAAATGAACAAAATTTCCAATTTCCACTTTCCAAATGTCAACACATTAAATCAGTTTTCCTAAATCGAAGTTATTAGATTTAAAATAAAAAAGTTTGGAACTCGGCCTTGAGCTATCAAATTGTTCGCACTTAAAATTTTTAATGAAAATTGGATTCAATCATTTTTTACAACCACACATTCATACATACATATATATTGTATATAACCAGTGAATTTATAAAAAAAAACTAAAACCTAAAATAAAAAAGATAAAACCTAAATTAAAGGCAAAAGTGAGAGAGAGATTTATTTACGATAAAGGATACCCTACTTGATAAAACAAGGTAATATCCACTTGTTTAATGAAAGCATAAGAAATAATTATCTCGTTCTTGTTTTCATTCCCTTAACCCCCAAATTATAACTATTCCTAACGAGTGGTTATAATTGGATTTCCTTTGCAAGGTTGGCCTATTCATCATCCATAGCGTTCCCTCCTTGGAAGAAAATCCTTAAAATAAACAACCAGTTATTTCATCATGTTTAAAAATGATTTTATTCAATAATTTGGTTTTCCAAACTGTCAACCCTCTCCATTTCTTCATCTTCATCACCTCGTCGTTTTGTTCTCTCAGATTTTTGGCAAAAAGGTAATTGCCGTCATTCTGGTTTCGATTTAATGGAGGTACACCGCGTTACACGTTTTCTGATCGAAGTACTGTCTTTAAGCCAAACAGCATGATGTTTTTTAAAAACTCTCAAATTTCTGGAACTATTACGCCATTTTATATTCATATTTGAACAAAATAATCGTAAATGCTCTTTTAAATACTGCTTAAAGTCTTCGGAATAATCACTCTCAGAAATGTGTGAAAAGAAATTGGCGTAAATAGCCGCTCTTTTATCATTTTCGTCATGTTTCTCTAGCCATATATTGAATAATTCTGAATTTGGCACGCAGTTGAAAAAGTTTATTTTTTTAAACTCGCAAAAAATTCGCAGATGAAATATATTAAATTTGGAAGATAATTGATTGTTCTAGAGAACTATTATGATATTATGTCTAACATGTGTTATAATTTTTTTGTAAGTCTATATAAAATTCTAATTCATAATTCCATTAGTTAATTTTAAGCTTACTTTAATTTTTCCAATTTAATCGATTTTATAGATGAGTTTAACAACATTTTGCTATGGAATGTAAAAGCACTTACCTTCGGCATTACTTCCCATTTTTTAATTTTTCAAAAATATAAATTTTTGTTACGAAAACTTTTATTAGAACATGCCACAAAATTCACTGCACTTCAAGGTTTTCTGCTAACTGGCTTAGAAATCGTAATCAAAACAAGTGTTTAAGTAACAAAAGTTAAATTTTTTGAAAAGTTTAAAAAGCTATGTTTATTTTGTTATATTTTTTATTATATTAAAGCAAAAAAAAATAAATTTTCCAAAAATTCTAATTTTTACTTTTGGACAAGAAAATGGGTGAAATTTCCTATAGTGCAATGGATAAAAACTGCATTAAATATATAAAGAGAAATAAAACGTAAATACAAGCCAAAAAGAAATACCCGGTGTATTAGCCTGCTTTAAATCAAACACAATTAATTAAATTAGCTTTTATCAAAACTTACAAATTTTTATTATTTTTTAATTATTTTCTTTCTGACAACCTTATGCTGGCCAGCTCAACTATACGAATAACAATTTTCAATATTCAAAATTCAAGTATTAAAAGTCAGTGTTTCCACACCCGGCAAAGGCTTTAAATTTTACAGCTAAAAAAGCCTCAATTTGTATAGCGTTAAGTCGAAAAAAGTTTAGCTTTATTTTATGGCTTAAAATTTTAATTTTTAGCTTATTTTGGTCACACTGATTATTGAGCAAAATTATGGTTTACTCTCATTTTACCGAACATTACGCAAAAAGTAAAGAAACAAAGCTAATATTAGATTTTGCTATTATGTCGCTTTTATTAAGTTTTTGCAAATTTAGCGATACTTTACCGAACTTTTAGCATTCCTTAGAGTTTTAACGATTTTTAATAAAATTATAGCTTGTTTAAAATTTTTAAATTTTTCGCAAATTTCTGCTATTTTTTCGAAAGATGTAATTTTTGCAATGTCTTTGGCTTTCTTTATTTATTTTCATTTAAGAAATTTCTTGCAAACTTTAGCAAATTTTCATAATGTTTTGCGCTTCCTCCCGAGTTAATACCCATTATTCCATTTGTCGACAACGACGTCACTTTAACACAATACCAAAAATATTGGGCTTGTTTACGCGATCTTGAGAACAATTTTGTGCTACTGACAATCTATTTGGGTTCCATAAACCTGCCAACAGAAATCAGTTGTTTCCTCCAATTTTTTGGTATTGTGTTAAAGTGACGCCGATGTCGACAACTGCAATAAGGGTGAATAAATTACATTACAATTTAATAAATAATTTTAGTTTAGGGCTTGTTTACAATGTTGCGAATTTTCAACATTTTCTCGATATGTGATTTATTCGACTTTTAATCATGTTCAAGACGATATAGATTTTTGTATTTATTTTTATTGCAAGGACAAGATCATAATTCTTTTGGTGTAAATATATGTATATGTAAGTGATTTTTGGCGCGTTTGAATATTTGCATAATTTGTTATCCATGGGATACAAAAATGTCTATAGCAACACACTATATTTTGAGTTGAACTGTTAGATCGTCAAATTTAGTTGTGTTTCAAAAGACGAATTTGCGCAAAGAATTCTTGAAGGCAAATTCGTCCAAGTTGTGTTTATAGCATAAAATATTTTTTTTCATGTTGCTTGAAATATTTATTTGAAATAAACTGGGAATGAAATCGTCATGGAAAATGAGTTTCATTACTTTTCTAGAACACAGTGATATCATCTTTGCGGAATTAAAAACGTTTTATTTTTATATTGTAGTGGAATGTAGGTCCTGGCCGAATATGTAAAATAATTACTTCTCCCGTTTTGTTTGGTGTTTTGTGCTTATTATTAAACTACAAATCCTTTTTGTATTATAATGACACTTCAAATAAATTTTAATGTTTTTTATATAATCAAAAACAGCACTTACAATTTTGGATATTTTTCCAAATTTGGTAACTTTTTCAAAAAATGTGATGTTTGATTAACCTGACCAGACATCCCGCTTTAGGCGGGATTATCCCGCTTTTCACTAGTTGATCCCTCCTCGGATTTCTATCCCGCTTTTTAGAGTTTTGAAACTTTCAATCTCTTATTCGATTTGTATTAAAAATATATTCATTCCAAATATTTTTTCAAGCCTAGTTGGCTTAATTAGCCAAACCCTGTGTGCTTCGCTACACTCCCTCCATGTACGTTTTGAGATGAAAAGAAAAAAAATTTATATAAGAAGTGCCACCCTTGCGGTTCAACTTTCACTATTTTGTAGAATACAATTCTCATTGTTTGCATAAAGAGCCATGAAGAGTTTCAAAATACTCACTGCATTAGCTTTCACGATATTTTTTAAGTAAACATTTTCTCTTTTTGAGAGGAGCCAATACCGATTTTTTCTATCATCGGCAGAATCAGCGGAATATCAAGTTTGTGTTTTCAGCAGATACCAAGCCAATAAAAAACTAATATTTAATTTACTTAGAAGATCATAAACTTTTTGGTCCGTTATTGACTCCTTCTTATAGTACCTTTATCATTATTGGAGTTACTGCTTACCAAAAAATTTAAAATATTTACTGGCTCCCAAGATATCTTGAAATAAATGTTGCTTCTACATATGTCGGAAGCAACATTTAAACTTTAGGCATTAAACAATTAATAGCCTATTGCTGCTTCTAGACCATTATTAATACGCTGTGAGCAAATCAGCAAGATCAGTACACTGGTAATATTTTTGAAGACAAACAAAGACACATGTCCAATTCGAACTTCTTTTGTAAGGCAACGCACATTATAAAAATCGTTACTTATACAAAATTTTATGTGTTTTGCTTCATTACATGCAAATATACTACAAAAAAATATTATATGGGATGTTCCACATCAAAAAAAAAAGGGAAATACGCTCTTAATTGATGCGATTACCAGCGAACGGCATTTGGCTATCATTTATATAGATAAATATTTTTGTTTATTTAAGAGCGTTTATTTTGAGTTAAACAATGTGTTTTCTAAGTACATATGAAGCTTTGTGAACATCCCGCTTTCAAAAAAAAATTAATTTTTAAATCGCGCTTTTTTGCGGTATTTTCTTCAAAATCCCGCTTTTTGATCAATCATGTCCTCCTTTTTGCAAAAACTATCTGGTCACATTATGTTTAATGTAATACTTTTTTCATCACATATAAGGCCCAACTATAGGCCCAACTATAATATGAATAAGCTAGCTTAAGCAACTGTGCGGTTACATATAAAACGCATGTGGCAAACTATAATGTACATAGCAAGGCGCATTTATTAGGTGACAGCACTACACCAGCTGACTAATGTCATTATACCAATCTAAATGTCAAATTTGGATTGTGTAGGTATAAGCCTAAAAGCATGCTTTTGTTTGGGTATCTATAAACACCTTGTATGGTGTTTGACATTTCCTATAAGAAACATGCAATCTGACGATGCTACCCTGTTTTGAAAAATAAGAAGGTAATTTATACCAACAAAGTACATGTGATTGTTGCTGTTGTAATATTTGTTGTAGAATCGCGGGAACCTGATTGATGTGCCTTGGTACTTAGCAAACGTTTCGTAAAGTTTCGTCAAATGTCATTTGCTTAAGTAAAGTGCCAAACTGAACGCACATTCCGTAAGGAAACAACTGTTTGTGCATTTTTTTAAGCTTAAACAAGCAGCAGCAGAAAATATTCATTGATTTTAAATATTTTTTTATTGTTTCTTATTTTAAACTCGGAAAATAAAGCAAAACTTTTATTTTCATTGTTTTACAATACACACCATAGACTACTTAATATTCTGTGATACACACATCCACATGTATTTACTTATGTATATTCACTGTTGTACTTTTTAGTAGGCAAAACAAATAAAATAAGTGATAAGGTGATGGATATATTTATATGTGAATTTCTAATAGAGTAGGACATTCTTTCAAGTTAGTTTGATTGAATTGCATTCATTTAGGAGTTATGCCAAGAAACAAAATTACTACAAAATTATTGACAATACCTAGATGTGCAGCTGTGGCTAAAGAATACTTAAGTGCATGTAAGTACATTGTGGCCACCCAAAAGTCACATCTGAATTATTTAAGCATTTGGCAGACTTATCGTTCAATTCTGACATTAGCTTAAGCCAGCTTATTCATATTATAGTTGGGCCTTATAGTATGTTTACACGATACTTGCTTCGCTCTCTATTCATGCTTCAAACCCCAATCATGACCGAATCAACTTGCTTCGCCATACAAAATTATGAGAGCGAATCAAGTAGATTCAATATGAATCTAATTGCGAAGCACGTAAAATTGCTATCTTCTCTAACTTTTATCGCAGTTTATCGGCAGTTTAGCTGAACCAGCTATCAAAACAAAATATGTATATGTTATGTATGGGTTTGAACAAATAAAAACAAACCAAAAAACATAGATGTGAGTTTAATATAAATAAATTTAATTAACCTAGGGTTTACACGTGCAAGTGCAAGTTCGAAAAACTCAATACACTCAAACTCTTTTACTAACACAACTACACTTTCGGCACTTGCAGTCTACTTCCAACTCGACTGCCAAGGAATTTTACAAGACAGTGACTTGTTTCACTTGCAGCAAGAAAGTTGGCTAATAGTGTTGCCCTATTAACACTTTAGTAGAAATTAACTGGATTTCAGTTAAGATTTACAGGTTAGGTATGTGGTTTTTTTTTTGTACTTTTTCTCAATATAAGCAATCTTGGACCACGGTATAGCAGGGTTCCATGCTTAGCTAGTGTTGGTTTAGGTAGTGAATTTGTAGCGAATGTTTATGTCTATTTTTTTTTGTACTTGTTATTGTTATTACTATTATGGGTTATTGTTGTATTTTTGTTAGATTCATTTGAAGTGACAACTTCACGTACAACATATTCAGTGGTAAAGGAAGGGGTGATATGGGTATAAAAAGAAACCACAAAAAGGAAAAGGGTAAATAAACAAAAATAAAACACTATGTATTGAGAAAGTAAACAATAAGGAAATTACGTGTGTAACGACCTACTGTTTTTATGAAAACCTGATATCAGCTACCTGATTGGGATAGATTATGGCTGTTTATTTGATAAATTAAACTGAAATTTATGTCTACAATAATTACCCCCAGTTTTTAACTTAAAAATTAAGTACGTAATTAGCTAATTTTTATTTAAAATTAAGTTGTAATTAAATACGATTTCATTTTTTCAGTGGTTATTTAAAGTTCTTATTAAATTACGTTGAAAGTACGGTAGCACTGCAAAATTTCCCAGTATTATTGAAGGCTTTTCAAACAGCAGCTGTTTAACGTAAGCAAAAAAGTTAGGTTATCAACATGTAGAAAATTAAATTGCATAAAAACTCATTTTATGAGACCAAAAGAACATCATAATACCTTTTTATATTACTTTATTCCATGATATGAAACTTTGTACTGTATATGTTATATATTTATGAAATTTAAACGAAATTCTTATTAATACGACCGCATGATGCTCATGTGCATGTTTTCAGTAAACACACAGACGCATAAAAGCATATGGTACAATCATAAAACTTAAGTAGTGTTTAATTTCGCAAGGTTGGGCATTTAATTATTATTTAAATAAGCACTCAAAAACACAATTTCGTATTTAATTAGAACTTAAAAATAATTACGGTTTGATTACCAACTGAAAAAATTGCCATTAAATAAGTATTATAAAGACAAACAACAGAGATCAATGATTTATAAGTAAATAAATAAAAATAGAATAAAATGCCGCTAAGTCGACTTTATAAGTTTCTGGCGAGGTTCAAGGCCATAATTACAAAGGGTATTGACTTCATAGTTGGAGCCGTTAGGTATGGATAATCCGATTAGTACGGTCGGACAAAGGGAGAGTAATAAATATAAGGTGGGACAAAGGGTGTGAAGTTTTATATGGCAGCGAGCGTAAAGGAGATAGAAATAGAAAGAGAAAAATATATTCATAAACTGGAACTGGAAAGGGTTTTGGGTTAGGTAAAGAAGATAAATTAGAGTTAAAATTAATTATTCAAGACTCGTTAAGCCAGATAGACGGTGGAAGCAATTCTGGGTATTATCTTTGAGTACAAGTGTTCAGGAACTCTTAAATCAGGTAACTATATAGTGAAAAATAAAGAAAATTCAGGAAAATTAAGTAGTGTCTATCCGACCCTAGGGTAAATAAAAAAACAAAAAATTTTTTTCGGAATAAGATAATACTGTTGTGGGATTACAGTCCAAAAGAAGGATATAAGAAAAGAATTAAGAGGAATCCGCGGACTGCAATCCATCTATCTTTTACATATTGGAGTGGTTGTGTGCTTTGAGGGATCGATAGCCGAATATATCATCTTTCCTGGCCTAACTGGATCTGAGCGAAAGATCATCAGAGCCGTTAAGAATTTAAATTTGGCTTACTGGATCAACAATTGCCACCAAAACCTCGCTAAATTTGTAACTTGGTGAGTCCAGTCCATATTATTTGCTTAAAAAAAGAAAACAAAAAAACATTCTTGCTTGTTATATAAAAACGATTTAAATAAAAAACAAACAAGCAAACAATTATAGAAAGTTTATAGTTAGAGTTAAGGCCCAGCCAACAGAAGGTACCGAATCACAAAAAAAATAAAAAATTTTGTATTTAACCACTAAGAATTAAAACGTTAGTTTAGTGTGCCATTAGTGTTAGTGATTTTGTTTTAATAAGTGTTCCAATTGTTATCCCAAAATTATCTCTGTCGCGTGTTAAAGTAAAGATTCAAAGAGGAATCATAAATAAAAAAAATAAAAAAAATATACACCCTTATTCCACTTGTCGGCATCGACGTCGCTTTAACACAATACCAAATAATTGGGGCTTGTGTACCCGTTGTAGAAAACAACTAACTACTGTTGGCATGTTTATGCTATTTTCTAGACCTTCGGGAACGGAAATAGATTGCCAGTTGCACAAAATTGTTCTCGAGAGCGAGTAAAAAAGCCTAAATGGTTTGGTATTGTGCTAAAGTGACGTCGATGCCAACAACTGGAATAAGGATGATAAAAAAAAGAAAGTCCGCTGTTTTAGAGAGCTCTCTAAAATAGGGAAAATAATAGTTTCATTTTATTTGCGTTCATTCTGTTTGACTGAAGTCCAGAAAGGTTAGGGTAATTTTGGGGATTTTGTTAGGATAAATTTTGTACAAGTAATCTAAGTTTCATTTTGTTAGTATTTCATAATTTAATAAAATTTTTTATACTTATGTTTTTTATATGATTCCAAAAACAAACAAAAATATATGATAAGGTAAACTTCTTTATTTTAATAAATTTCATTTTTATAACGTTTTAAAGAAAAAAAATTTTATGTTTTGGCTAAACTAAATTCAGATAATGTCAGGCTAAAGTTCTCGAGCGGTGTGTACAGTAAGTATGTAGTCAAGTGACCAAGTTTTTTTGTTTGTGGGGTAACATCACCATGTCTATTGTATGTTACCAATTTAGGGTGGGCAGCTAGGGGGACAAATTGCAGCTTTCGTCTCCGTTTATCACAGTTTAGTTAATTGTAGGTCTGTCTGTCTGTCCGAGTAAGATTTATTTTTTTGTTCCAGTGTTTTCTTTTATTGTCTTTTGTGCTGTTTTGTTTTAATGTTTATACATTTTTTTGTCAGCCCCTGCACCGGAAGTCGCAGGTCTTACCTCCCCTGACATCCCTGAGCTAGCTTGGATTTTGGATGGCGACTTACCAGCTGCATAACAAAGGGTCTTGTGACAAAAATTGCGCCCAACTCAAAAAAAAGAAAAAAAATATATATATAAAACAATTTGATAGATAGATTGAGGTTTCGCGCCAAATGGCGCCCAATGGGAACTGAGTAATGATCAAATAGGTAAGATTAGGTTTCGCGACAAGTGGCGTACAAATTAGAAACTTTTTTAATTTAAGCAGCGTAGTGGTTTGGTACTAGTTGATGCCAATTGCATTATTGCTGACTAAATTACAAAATGACAAACTGTATAGTTTTGAATTTTTAAATGTTTATGTACACTTTTTTTTAGTCAGAGTTGTTTCTGTTATATGTAAAAATTTCAGCAATTAAGGCGTGTGGCTATAAACAGAGACCACAATTGCTTAATTGTCTTATGTCCGGTGGCCGGATGTAAAGTTATTGATAACATCTGATGTGCCGCGATAGACTTGTAGGGACTATAGGTAAATTAAGTACAAAAATATGTAATGAAATTAAGGCATACGATATTTTAATAGATCATATTTACTTAATTTAAATTCATTACAATATACAGTGGCCTGACGTATGGATTAAGTAACGTCTGTTGCACTGTAAGAATTAGGGAATAGATAATTCGTATGGTAGGTTAATGATACAATAAAAGAAACTGTGATATAATTAGGAATCTAGCATTAGGATATGATAATTTTGGTATTAAAATGGTCACGATACATACTTACATACACACATAAATATTTATGAAAATAACAAATATATTAAATTAATACCATACATTTTTTTATAATTCATTGATTGCGTTAACACTTATGTCAAGATGAAGGATGGGAATAAGAGTAGATGGTCATTAGAATTTGATCTCAGCCGGGTAGGTTTAACTGGCCGAGTACAGCATTCTTCAAATCAGTCCACTGTCTTCCAGGATCCTCAATTCACAGAGATCTGTCGGACACTATAAGAAAAGAAAAAGATAATAGATCTAAAGAGACAGTAATTGAGTTACCTGATGAATTGTATAGCCAGGGTGCAACTTCAACCATAAACACTAAAGAAAAATATTTAATGAACACATTACGGTCGGAAATGACCGAAATGATTCAAGTATCCTTACGTGAAGGTCTCAAGGGAATTATGAAGGAGGTCGACAAGGCGCTTCAACCCCTTACGAATTCCTTAGTAGAGGCTGCGAATCCGTGTCATTCCATTTCCAACCGTAATAGTCTGACAGGGGAAGGAAGAGCACAAGGCGCAATAAAGAAAACGATAGAAACCTCTCGGGCTAGTGAACACCAGAAATATATTCAATTAGGCCAGAATAACCCTGAAGATACAAATAGTAGGAGTAATAGTAATACTAATGGAAATGGTAATAGTGATGATCGGCATAAAAAACATTCAAGACAAAATGAAGCTAATAAAACGCATGGAAGAGGTCCTAGATTCTCTAATATTTTATCAAATGCTCCAAATTTTTACACGAATGAGAGGAACTTGAATGTAAGCCCCGTAGAAGGTAAAATCAGAATAGACAAATGGTACATTGGGTAGAAGTAATTAGGGATTTCCACCGGCTTTTGAAGGGCCAGGCTAAAGAGTGGTATTGGTTGTATCTAAAGACACAAAATGGGGTAGCGGATTGGTCCACGTTAAGATATAGCCTTTTGAACCAATTTCAAGCGAACCGTAGCGATTTTGAAATAATGCAGGAAATGGTAGAAAGACGTCAACGTAATAATGAAACATTAGAAGATTATTTCCAATCAATGTTAACGCTAAGGTCAAAGCTACGATCCCCAATTCCTGAGTACGAGATGATAAAGGCTTTGAAAAGAAATGTAAAAGAGCATATTGTAAAATTAGTGTACCCTATGGCCATTTATAATATAGAGCAGTTGAGGGAGGAGTGTAAGGAGATCGAGAAGAGATTCCCTAGACGCGAGGTAAAGTTCAATACTCCAAGCAACAACCCACTACGTTATCCGCCGCGTCATACGAGTAAATGAAATAGAATGGGAAGAGGATGTACAGATGCAACTACATGAGGAAAATGGCAATACATTGGATGTGGAAGAAATAAATTATAAAGATAAACAAAACTATTGTGCTGGAATTGTAGATGTAATGGTCACACCTACATGGATTGCGAATCAGATGTGAGAAACATATTTTGTTATAAGTGTGGTTACGAGCGTACAATAACACCAAAGTGCCCAAACTGTAATAGGCAGGGAAACCGCTGGAGGAGCATGACTCAAGCGGGCGAGTCAAGCTCAACTCAGACGTCCGCAAACCACTAAGGAAATTTATTATCAATACTAATCCAAAAAATAAACAAAAAATTAGTACAAGTTACAGTTACAATTATTCACATCCATCACCAAATTTTAACATCCGTAATAACCGATCTTATGCCTAGAGATTACAAAATTATATAGCCGTGCGAAAAAATATATTCGACGATTTCAAAAAAGGTAGAAAATGCCAGGAAACGATATAACAATAGAAAAACAATAAGAAAAGAAATAAATTTATCTGTTGCAGCGGTATCAAATAGAGACCCACGAGTTTTTGCCGACATCTACGTAGGTGATAAGTTGGTTAGAGGTTTGTTAGACACAGGAGCATCCGTGAGTATATTAGGTAGGGATTGTAAGGAATTTTTAAAAGAATTGGGTATTAGTGTTTCCCGATATAATTCGAATGTCAGGACAGCTTCTGGTCAAGCTCACAAAGTATGTGGTAAAGTTATACTCCCGGTCACTTATAAAGATGAGGTAGAGCTAATCAAATTCTATTTGTGCCCATCGCTAGAACAGAAATTGTACCTCGGGATTGATTTTTGGCGAATATTTAACTTGGCACCAGAAGTATTGTATGCAGACGAAATAGATATAAGGGAAACTTAAACAGAATTTGGAGCCCACTCATAAACAGTGCCCAGAACAACATGAATTAACTACGGAACAGGAAAAAGAGTTAGAAAAAGTAAAAGAATTGTTCAAAACATTTGAAAACGACGGTCTAGGTAAAACGCACTTGGAACAACACAGTATACAATTACTCCCAGATTCTGTACCTTTTAAGGAACGTCACTACGCTGTGTCACCAAAAGTCCAGGAGTTACTGTGTCAAGAAGTGGATAAGATGCTAGAATTAGGGGTGATCGAGGAGAGTGAAAGCCCTTACAATAACCGGGTCACTCTAGTGCGTAAACCAGGAAAGAATCGTCTATGCCTAGATGCGAGAAAATTGAATGGTTTAACCATTAAGGATGCTTACCGTATTCAGAATATAGAGGGAATTCTTAGTAGAATAGATGAAACAGTTTATATTAGTAGCGTGGATCTTAAGTTTGCATTCTGGCAAATTAGTTTAGAGCCAAAAAGTCGAGAATACACAGCTTTTACAGTTCCAGGTAGGCCTCACTATCAATATAAAGTGATGCCTTTTGGCCTCTGTAATGCGGCCCAGCGCCTGTGTCGTCTGATGGATAAAGTTATCCCACAAGCATTAAAAAACAATGTGTTTATCTACCTAGACGACCTGCTCATTATTTCAAAAGATTTTAGAACGCATATGGAACTGCTTTGCTTATGCGGAGTCCCCACTGTCGAACCAAACAGAGATCAATATAAAGCTACTAATACGTTGAAGTTCAACACTAGCAACGTCGGAAAGTTCCCTGAACTCAAGAGCGCCCATTGTGGTCAATCTCTTTCTTGCAAGTCCAGGACAGTGACAAAGAAAATGCACTATGCTTTCCTCTTCATCAATGTCCTGGCAGCTACGGCAGTAATCATTGTGTTCAACCCGTAGCCTTTGTGCATGCCTACCTATGAGACAGTGTCCGGTTAGCACGGACACTAGTATCGATATTTGTTTCCTATTTTTCAAAATTAAGTAATCAGTACCTTCCTTATTTAGGTGAGTCCATAACTGCCTTGTGATCACGCAATCATTTCTTGTGACCCACCTTCTATTTGTTTCCTCTACTGTCTTGCGCCTAAGTCTGAGTTTCCAAGAGGGTAGGGGTAAACCCACACATTCCAAATCCAGTGGAACCTGTAAGGTTGTCCCAATTCTAGCAAGCTCATCAGCCCTGGATTTCCCCTGAAAGCCTCTATGCCCCGGGTTCCAGATGATCCTAATATCAAACTGCTCTGCCATCTCGCTTAGAGATGATCTGCAGTCGAGGGCTGTTTTTGTTCTTAGAAGCGGGGATTCGAGGGCCATAATAGCTGCTAGACTACCAGTGTATATGTTAATCAAAGTCGTGGAAGTGACATTCACTCTCAACCAATCCGCAACTTCTCTTATAGCAAGGATCTCTGCCTGAAAGACGCTGCAGTGATCCGGGAGTCGCTTTGCAATGCGAAGACCTAAAGCCCACGAAAAGACTCCATAACCCACACCTTCGTGTTTTGGAGCCGTCCGTATAAAAATCAACACCTTTTCTTCTACCTGGAGTTCCATTCATCCACATTTCTGTTGATGGTATCCAGGTTTTATAAAGACGTTCGTGTAGTAGAGCAGGGGAGGTTTGGTCAATCCTCCATCCCCTAACTTCGTCATCGAGTATTCTACAGTGGCCGCCTCCATTTCCGTTCCCCAGACAGGTACATCGAAGACGGACTGCCGAGGACGTCGCCATCTCCTTCCCTACTAGGTCCAATGGTAGTAGATAAAGGAGCATTCCCAGTGCATCCGTAGGAGTAGTGCTCAGCCCAATCATGAACAAAAATTCAGCGCGAGTTTTTTCACTATTCCCTTTTCTCCTATTATGAATCTGTTTTTTATGAACGCAATTGAATTGCTTTTTTCACTAAAAATCTTTCCCTGGCAAAACAGAAGGGAGTTTACATAAAAACATATTTAATAATCCATTAAAACAAAATGTATATACATAAACTTGTATTTTATAGTTCTTTTATTTGGATTAACACAAATAATGCCCAAATAAATCATTTATAAACTTATTTTTACTTATTTTTTCAAGTTGGTGAATTTTAATAATTTTGTTTACTCTCTCACTCAATAAAAAAGGGAGAAACAAAATGTCAACAAACAAGCAAAACAACGTACTGCAGTGATGCCACGTATTACTCTTTTTTGTTCCCAAGGAATTTATGATTGGAGGAATTTTTTCTCGAGAAAATTATTTTCCGTGAGAAACGAATTCCGAGGGAATATTCATGATTGGGCTGAATAATAATTTACTAATCCTTTTGTTTTGCAAATTATTCTAGTTACTCAGAGTTGTAAAACTGTATTAGTATTGCACTTGCTTTTATGGTAATCAGCAGGGAAACCGAAAATATGCAATTGCATGTTTTTTCTTGTGTGACGTATTAATGCGGAGTTAAGATATTTATCCGTTTCAGATCTTTTAATGAATTTTGTCATCGAGTTGTTAGTGCATATTTTTTGCATATTTTACCCTTTAAAGCATGTTTTTGCATATCTCAGTCTTGCACGCAAATTTTTAGCATTTTTCGAACCTTGAGAGCATATTTGACGCTCTTAGGGCATATTTTGATACTGTATAGAATTTTTTTATTTTAATATGCTACAATGATCTATACATATAAATTATAAATTTTTATAATTTTTTGTGCCCGATTACATCAATAGACGTTGAATGAATATTGTTAGTGTACAAAAGTTTATTAAGATGTGACAAGCAGCGATTTTTAATACAAAATATGGGTCAATATTTTATTATTATTATTCCAATAAAAATTATAAGTAAAAATCTTGTCTTATTTATCAAAAATATAGTTCCAAAGTTTTAATTCTAATATCGTAATCTCTTTTAAAGTTGAAGCTAAATTTTTACGATCGTATACAATAAAAATTTCTTTGTATTATTTGCTTTATTCAAAATTTGTATGATAATTTTTTTTAACTTACACTTCAAACCCAAATTATTTCTTTAATATGAGAGGTATTCTTCGTATGTTTTTTTCTTGTTAGCTTTTTTTGATTAATTCTATTTTTGTCTTATTTTATATGCAAATATTGATGATTTGTTGAATTAAAAGTATATTTTCGTCTACAAATAAATCAAATTGATGTAATTTTTAAGTGCATATTTTCAAGTTTTTTATAGCATATTTTGAAGTTTTTAATGCATATTACATGCGCATAAAACAATTTTTGTATAGCATATTTCTGGTTTCCCTCGTAATCAGTGACATTAATAAATAGTCATGCAATATTTATTAATTTAACCAAGAACAAAGCAAGGAAATCAAAGAGAAATTAATTCTTAAATTGTTCGTGTTATTAAAATATTGCATTTTTCCGTTCGCGTACTTTTTTCGGCTACCGCTCTTTTTGAGAGTAAATTTTAAAATTTTCGCAGTAACTACTCATTTACTGCATTTTACTGCAAAAGTAAAAAACAAACATAATTTCGCTACTACCATTGAAAAAAAATCAAAATGAAGCAATTTGGATGAATTATATAATATAATAGAAAATTAAACTTATATTTTCAGGCTTTAATTCAAATGTTTACAATCAGGGCTATCATGAATAAAATTCCGCGTTACATTTCTCCCTTTTCCAATTGGAATTTTTGTTTTCCCTATTACTTACTATTAGTTGGAATTGTTCCCCGTGAAAAATTTTATTCATGATAGCACTAAATATTTTTTGGTTTATTTGAGACATGCTGGCTTTTCTTAAAACAAGCATTTCAAAATTGCTGTCGCTCAGGTTTTGCCTGAGCCCCAGTGGAACGATTGTTTTCTTTTGCTGGGATTATCAATCGATCTAGAAAGCAAGACCTGAGCGACAGAAATTTTGAAATGCTTGTCTGAAATAAAAAAAAATATTTTAAACATTTGAGTGAAAACCTGAAATATAAGTTTAATTTTCTATTATACTAGCTACACCCGCTGTGCTTCGCTACCCCCTTTTTTCAATTTCATTTACATATATTGATTTGAAAGTGTTGGAGGGGCAGAAATTAGATACATTAAGTACATAGCCTGTGCCTTCTTCTAAATGAAGCTTTAAATTATGCTTTAAGTTTCATTAAAATCGATTTCAAAGTTTTGATGGAGCAGGACTCATCCCTTGGCCCTTGATTGTCTTACTTATAAGAAAGTATGTCTCCTTCTAAGCGAAGGGGTATCTATATTTTAATGCCCTAATTTTGTAAAATAGAACGAAACGTTTCAAACAGAAAATTTGGATTTATTTTTAATTTTGAATTTTGTAAAACATTTGAAAACGAAAATTCAATCTTACGTAAAATAAATGTATTTTATAAAACAGTATCAAACGACTTAAATGTCATATGAAAACGTTCATTAAATTGTATTCGTTTTAAAAGTTTTAACAACATTATTGCATTACTTTTGCTGCAATAATAAGTACATTAGTATCTAAGTGCACGATAGAGTCCAGGCCAGCTAGGCCCATACACTTAGTGTCTACATTTACACATACATTCGCTTTAAGACCCTCATAACTACTTTGTTCTCGCCAATTGTAAAGTGAAAAAACTTAGCACTTCAGGAGACTTCGTCGTCAAATGCAAAGTTTGAAAGTTTCCTGATAAATGGAGATGTAAAAAGTGGATTTTAAGACATATTCACTGACCACTGACACAGCCATCGAATTGATGAAGCACTTAAGTTCTAGCTTGAGAGCTCAAATTTTATACAAAATTAGACTTATGTGAGTAACAAACAAGAAAAAATCGATAACATCGATTGTTAAACCAGGGAGGCTGGGCCGTGCTCATAAAAATTTAACATAATGCTATACTATTATGTATCACTCTCTAACCCATTATATTATTCCATTCTGATCTTTTAAACTGGCGCAGTGATCCTTATTAGAAATATAACAGACGAGAAACCTTAAATTTGCCAAGTATTATTAAACAAGACAAAAAGTAGTTAGATCTTCACAATAATATAAATGTCAAAAAGGCCAAGTTCTTGTTCTAAATTTCGGCTATCAAAAGTAGTGAGATAATATTTTTGATTCTTGTTTGGCACATTACCTATCAATAAGTTCGTTCGAGAACTCAAAAATTTGTACAAATTTTTACTATTTTTTACCAAGAATGATAAACTACAAGATTACGCCAATCAGAGAGTTTACCGTTAGACGTGACGTCACACGTCTATTGTAAGAGTTGCCATAAAGGCTGGGAAAAATCAAATGAAAGACTTAAAGCATAAGTATGGGAAACTAAGAAATTTAAACAAAGAAATCGCAACAAACAAGTTCTATTATTTTATTTTATTTTCTCTACAAAATTTTTTCTTATTTGTTATTGAGAGTTTCTTTTAATTTTTGAAATTAAGCTTGTTTTATTAATCTTAACAAAGCGCTTAATTTTAAATTTTATTAGTTATTTAATATTTTCTGTGTTAATACATAGCACCAAATCGAAACATACCAAAACTAAAGACTCTAACTATGATATATTTTTAAATAGCTATTTTCTATATAGTTCACACTGAATTTGTTATTTGTTTATTTAGTAATTTTTTTAATAATATTTTTGTTTAAAATATTAGAAAGTAAAATTTTAAAACATCAAAAATGGTACATAGTTTTACCAAGTAAACAAATAACAAATTCAGTGTGAACGGTACTAATATTTTGTTGGCATAACACCCCTTCTAGTAGGTACATTATACGAATTACAAAAGGAATGACTTATTTATATGTATATATACATTCATAAAAATATGGGTGTATGTACATAAGAGTCTGTATTGAGAAGTGGTTGCACTTTTGTGAGAATATTCTCTATATTCTCTGCTATAAAAACGCTTAAAAAAGCTTAATTTTTAACGTATTGCTGATGTTATGAATGGTAAAGTTTAATGCACCATTGGCTGCGGCTTGAAACACTCTTTCCGAGTTTTCTCCCAAGACAAAATTTAACAAAAAAACTACAAAAATAAAAATTTTAAGACTTTGTATATCGGTTAAAAATCAATTATCTATGTAATTACGGATAACATTAAAAAAATGGTAAATACCTACAACAAAACAATATTGTCTTCTTGTTCGTAAGTAACTGCAAAAGTAAAAAAGTGGGATTATTATTTGTCCAATTTTCTTCACCGAACTTAGCAAAACCAGGGTTCAAATCGTTACATACGTGATCGTATAGGCAATCGTACGAAAACAAATTAAGTCATACGTCAATCGTATAAACTGAATGGGATTTCAATACGTTCACGTATGTCATAATCCGAAAATGGTGTTTTTCGTGACGAGTTGTACGTTCACGGATGTGACGATTTGCCCCCAGTACTTGTATAGCGGTTGGCAATCCTGCAGTGAAAATAACTTTAAGGATTTGTATAAAAAAAATAAACCAAATTATCGGCCAATAGAAACGCAGTGTGCGTGACGTCACGCGTCTACTATTTTTGCACTGACGTAAGGCTCAGTTAAGGCTCAGTCAGCCGACTGTAATGTAAAGTAACTGTAACGTAGAAAACAGCTGGTCGATATTTTTATATGAAAAGTAGGTTACGTTACATTACATCTCTATAACCATTTTCATTACTTTTCACATAACAAAATCGGTCAGCTGTTTCTTACTGTTGCAGTTACATTACATTACAGTCGGCTAACTGAGCCTGTAATCTTGTAGTTTATCATTCTTGATTTTTTACTGGATTGCGTTCGAGTACACAAAATCCAGTAAATGAGAGGGCGAATTGAGAGAGAAAAATGACAGTTCATTTACTGAGTAAATGCAAGTTTTTACTGGACAAATTTTTGTCAGTAAAATCCAGTAAAACGAAACCATATGTTTTTAATATAAATAAACAAAAGTAAAGGGAAAAAAATGTTTTGTTTTTGATGAAATTTTTAAAATAACAAAAAACAAATATATTAAGTTATAAGCATTATAATATTTATTTAGTTTTTATGCTAGAAAAATATTCGGGTATGTTATGTATTCCACGTGAAATGAAAACGTGCAGAATTTCCATAGAATTGTTGGAATAATGTATGTATGCCAATGCTGCCCATAGAGAGAAAACCGAGATCAATGTATAAGCGTATGTGCATTCATTTGTACAAAAAGCCGATTGATGTTCGGCACTCTAGCGGTTCTCTGGCCAGCAATGATGTATGCACATACATATGTATGTATGTATGTATTTATAATAACAATGCTATTGCATTTCCGAACAATTTAATTTGACATGGAATTCAGAACATAACCGATTATTTTTAAACGTGAATAAAGTTAATAGATTATTATGTATATTGAAATTTTTGTTTATACATATCGTCGGGCCGACGGTTCCTGGTTTACCGTGTGGAACATTTAAAAAATATTTACTTTGTGTACTTTTTTTAAAATAATATCCCAGTTTTTCGTTGTCTTGAATATAGCATCCTAATAACTTCTCACGTTCAGGGTAAAAAGCTTAGAAACTTTAACGGCCTGACCCGCGATGTCTACTAGAAAGTTTCTATCGCTTACTTATATTTAAAACAAAATCAAAATAAGAAAGTTTATTTTTGTTTACAATATAAGTAAGCTATAGAAAGTTTCTTGTCGACATCGTGGACCAGCCAAATAAGTTTAAATAAAAACATATGCCAATATCTATTACTTTTATTATTAAACAAAATATTCTATCATGTATATATTTTACTGGATTTTACAATTTTTTCGTTCGCGTACTTTTAGATGCAAACTTTTTTACTGAGAGTAATTTCTTTAAATTACTCAGTATTTAATCAGTTACTGGATTTTACTTCAAAAGTATTCAAACGCACCTAATATATTATGTATATTAATTTGTAATCGTTAGGGTGTCATATTATTCCTATGCAACCTGCATACTTGGCAATATTTTTACCCTTTTAATACAGAAGACAATAGCGGACATCCAATAAAAAAAAAGATTGGTAATTTATGTATAACTTTTAAACTGGTAATCGAACAGAAACATTATGTATGGACCGATTATAGTCAATAACATAAGCTTTCGAAATTGATAATTTGGAGTGACCCTGTTACACTAGAAAGTGAGTTAGAGAGTGCTAAAGCTGACCACCTCGATATTGAAGAGGCTTTCAGTCAGGTTTAAGTTATTTTTTTATGTTATTTTAAGTTTTTTCTTATAACTTTTCAATTCTTATATCTAGTATTGAATAAAAGATTTCACAAATTGATTAAAAAATAAATATATTAAAGGTATTCACATCAGTTCTTTTCTTGTTGGAAAAATGGAAAAAAGTAATTTGTTTACAACAAAAGCATGGTACTCTGTTCAAATTTGTGAAAAATGTTTATCAACATTGATTAATTCGTACGAATAATTTGACATGTAAACAAAATTAACTGGCGCCTGAAACCATGTTACTATTTCTTATGTTTGTAGAAACACCCCATTTGTTTGTTGTAAATTCCTCTGTGTCACTCTACTTATTTCGCATGAAACTTAAAATGTTGAAGATACATTTCAAATGGTTTTCCCAAGATAAACAGAGTACGGTTTTTGCAACATTTTTTCATGAACAATTCCTGCCATTTTTTTATAAAGGCTGTTTTTTATTGACGTATAGAACTTTAAGTTGGCATCACTTTTTTAACTGGCGGCCATTTTGTCAGCTGTCAAGCGATGAATATTTAGTTTGGTTTGCCATTTCATCATAAACAGGTTGACAAAAGAACAACGCTTGCAAATCGTGCAAATTTATTTCGAAAATAATGGTTCAGTTCGCGAAGTTTACCGCAAGCTCCGTCCATTTTATGGTCGACATAATCGTCCATCAGAGCAATTAATTCGGTTAACCATGGATCGTTTTCGCACTACGTTTACTCTATGTGATAATACGCATCCGCAGAGACGTCGAACAGTGCGCACCGAAGAAACAATTGCCGCTGTAGAGCACAGTGTTGAAGAGGACCCGAATGAATCGATTCGCCACCGTGCACAGCAATTGGAGCCGACTAACCGACTATTTTGTTCCCGAATTGGATGGCATGAATGTGGATGAGTTGTGGTTCCAACAAGACGGCGTTACATGCCACACAGCGCACGTCACAATCGATTTATTGAAGGAAACATTCGATGAGCGCATAATTTCGCGGAATGGACCTGTCAATTGGCCACAAAGATCGTGTGATTTGACACCATTGGATTATTTTCTTTGGGGATATGTGAAGTCGCTCGTCTACGCCAACAAACCAGAAACGTTAGGGGACTTGGAAGCCAACATTCGTGGCGTTATTGCCAACATACGGCCCCATATGCTCGAAAAAGTGGTTGAAAATTGGACCTGTAGAATTGGCTTTATTCGAGCCAGCCGCGGCGGCCACATGTCCGAAATTATATTTAAACATTAATGGCATAAAATTATCCTTCCAATAAAGCCAAATTGATGGACATTAAAACGATTTTCTTGTGTTTTATTTCAATTCGAAGTTCTATACCTCTGAAAAAAACACCCTATACTAGATATACCAAACGGACGACACACTCGTCCGTATTCTAGAATCAAAGTAAATAATTTAAGATTCAAAGAGAATTTATCTAAAAATTTATTAAAACACAGCCACACACAAACTTACATACATATGCAAGCATAATTAAATAATACATGAAATTAAAAAAACGTAAACAAAATCCCTTCAACCAAGCTAATTCAATTTATTCAAATCTCTTCCTTTAAGTATTATGGCTTTCATACAACAACAAATAAGAGAGAAAAAAATTGTTAGGTCAAGAGAAATACTACATACCCACACACATACACACACTCATGTTTTGTTTCTTTTTTAACTTGTAAGCTAATAAATGCGTGTATAATATGTGTGCATGTAGTAGTAGCAACTTTAAACGCTTATAGCTCTCAAAATACTGAACCGATTTCAATAAAATATAGATTCTGCACATCTGTACGAAAAATCCTTTAAAACCATATAAATCTTTTTAAAATCGGTGCAGTGGTACCGGCGTAAAAGGGATTACAAAAAACATGTTCGCCTATTAACACATTGACTGCCACGTCGGACACATATGAGTGACACTGCACTATGTGGTTTAGGCCACGTCAGACGCATATGTCTGACACGATTTTCATTCTCTCTAGCCATGTCACACAATAGTGGCTGACGATAAATAGGATTTTATTGCAGTAATATAATGTATGACCCCCATGAAATTTCTGTATAAATGGTTTTGGCGCAGCTCAAAAATTAATTGAAAAAAAAAATAGTTTTTGAAAAAAAAATTACTTCATTTTATTGTATACAGTAATTTAAAAAGTAAACGAAATATTATTTTACATATTATTTTTATAATGAAAAGACACTTAAAATTGTTTGTGGTGATTTCCAAAACATTCTAAACACATAAAAGGTTCTTGCGGACAATCCGGGCAATACGTGTAAACTTTTTTTGACTTCTTTCTGGCGGTCTCTCTCCCTTCCATCTGTTTCATTCTGGAATAACATAAAGTACATGTTCGACGTAGTTTTGTATTTTTACGTTTTTTTTCCAATCCTATCCCCTTTTGAAATAGTTTAATTATTGGCAAAGTGTATATTCGCGAGCATTACCTCGGAACGATTCCGAGACATTATCTTCGGCGCAACATTGTTTCTATAAATGTCGCTTGTATACCAGTATGATGGAATGCTACCAAGTCGTACAAGACCCATCCATATTAGAAGTCCCAAGAACTTTTTCATTTCATCGCTATTAGTTGGAGTCCATTTTTTCATTCGACTTTCGCGCTTAAGTCGTTTTGCAGCCAATTTTTGCTCAGCGTATCTATTTGTTTCTACCACGATAACGTTGTTAACCTCATCGTCAATAAACAGACGAAAAGCGTCAAACGGGGTGATACTTTGTGGGACATCTCCTTGTAGGCCTGATTTTCCCGAAAAAGTAAATCTTTTATGACGACCTTCGTATTCGGACCAGACAGCATTTGTAATTTCAGTTTCACTCAGAATCAGATCTTCTTCTTGATCTTCATCTCTTTCTTCCGTATTTTCTTCTAATAGTAGAGTTTCGGGAATTTTTTCTATGTTGTCTGCAAGTTCGTCATCTTCATCATCTTCCGAAGAGTTTGGAGTAGGATCATATATGGGATCCTTTATAGAGTCATCAGAACTATAATCCTCACATTCTTCATCACTTTCTGTATTTTCGAGTATTTTTTCTAACTCAGTATTAGATAAAAATTTCCTTTTGTACATTTCGTTAGACAAATATTATGGAATAATATAATGTGATCAACTCTTGTTGCTTACTGAGCACGTAATAAGAAAAAATATAGAGCGAAACCAATTTGTAGCATTTTTGTGAGAGCGCTTTTGTCGTGCATATATGTCCGACATGGCCCTGCATTAAAAAAAAACTCGGGAGGCGCCACGTCGGACACATACGTGCGACACACTTATTTGTAAAAAACTCTCTGTTTCTAAGCAGTAAACATTACTACTACTACCCTAAATTCCAGTATTGACGTTTTCGATGAAATTACGCAAAAAAATTCTGTGGCCCCCAGCATCTTTTTTGCTGAAAGTGCCTTGGCAGTCAATGTGTTAATTATATAGATAGATGTAGTTTGGCAACAATTCGCGTGAAATGTTGAACTGAGTACCAGGCTAAACAGAGGAAAAAAAATTCCACCAAAAGTTGAATTTTTAAATTTTTAAATTCAACTTTTGGTGAATTTTTTTTCCTGTGTTTGTTGTAAAAAAATTACATTTTTCCATTTTTCCAACAAGTAAAAAGCTGATACCTTTATAAAAAATAAAATAAAATTTTTTTCCGACAAAATATGCTAACTCTAAGAAAATATTTGTTTTTTTGATCGACTAAAATATGCTATCTCATAAAACTACACAAACCAGTGCAAAATAAAATATTTTTTTGCAGACCTATAAAGTAGTAAGCATATTTAAACCATATTATGGAAGGCAAATCATTTATTTTTACTACAATGAGCGAATTATCTAGTTTTTTCGCTCTACTGAAAAGTTAGCCATTTTGAGTTGGCGTATTTTGAATATAGGCTCTCCGATATATAAAAAGAAGTGTACATTTTGATTGTCACTCCATAACTCGAGAACGGCTGCATAAAATAAAAAATGGCTGAAGATGTTTTGTAGAACATGCAATGAGGATGGTTTTTAAATTGTTTAAATTATCCGGTTCAGAACCGGTTTTTTATATGTGACACGGATATTCAAACCGTTAAACCAATTTTAAAAATACTTTCACCAATGGAAAGCTGCATTACCAGTGTCAAACATAGGTTATTTTTTATATTGTTCGGAACCGGTTTTTTTATGTAGTATGGATTTTTGCAGAAAAACACATTTTAGTTTCGGGTTTGATTGTTTAAGAACTTCTAAACCCGAGTTTTATTCCATTTTCTTATTTTTTTTTGTCGACTTTTGGACGGTTTTTTCGTTTTTTTTAATAATTGAGCAACAATTGACAAAATAAGCATAAAATTTAAAAATAGTTTCAAAAATAATTCTTTTAAAATTTAAATTTTTCCGACATTATTTGAAGTGAGGCGGCATGCGAGTCGACGGAAATAACTGTAACAATGAAATCGCTAGGGAATTAGACTACGATTTTGTAGCACTGCAACATCAAGTAACAGAATTAATCAATAAATTAACGGCAGAGCAAAGTGAAGTTTTTCATAAAGTATTACGAAAAATAGAATCCGGCTGTGGTGCACTTTTTTTTTCTTGACGCCCCTGGAGGAACTGGAAAAACATTTTTACTAAACTTAATATTAATGTCCGTGAGAAAAGACCACAAGATAGCAGTTGATGTTGTTTCTTCAGGTATAGCCACGACATTCCTAACTGGCGGCAAAAAGAGTCTTCAAATTTGGTATGGAATCTTTTGAGAGCCAGGTGCGAAGTAATTCAGAATATTGGTAGAATAGCAGTAAAGAGAAGGGACACCCCTAATACAAAGTAATTAATAATAATAATTGCGTTCGCGTACTCAAAAGTTTTTACAAATTTTTACTGAACTGCATTTTACTAAATTGCGTTCGTTTACCCAAAATACAATAAATGAGAACACAAATTTAGAGAGTAGTGACAGTTCTTGACTGAGTGTTTTGCAAATTTTTACTGCAGAAATTTGTCATAGTAAAGTTTAGTAAGATAACAACATATGATTCAAAATGTAAACAAATGAAAAGTAAGCAATTGAAAAGTGTACAAATTTGAGAAAAGGTTAAATAAAAATTGTGAAAGTCATTAAAGAATAATTCATAATAATTCATAAATCATAGTAATAATAGCTGTTAATATTCATATTTTGTAATATATTTTATTACACCTTTTGTTTAGCAATTCATTTTAATTACTCAGAGTTGTAAAACTCTAAAGTATCTGCGTACTTAGTACATTAACAAATAGTCATTTATTTTTTATTAATAGCCAACAACAAAAAAAAAAGGAAATCAAAAAGAAATTAATTACAAATATTACATGAAACAAATTACAGAATTTATTCTTAGATTGTCCGTGTTATAAAAATATTGTATATAGTACCAATAAGTAAAAGAGTTGAATAGTCAAAAGGTTATATATTTTTCAACACTATGTGGAGTTAGAGTCAGCTGTTTCTTTAATCTTACTAATTTTTACTATTTTTCCGTTCGCGTACGTTTTTTGGCTACCGATCTTTTTGAGAGTAAATTTTAAAATTTTTGCAGTAACTACTCATTTACTGCATTTTACTGCAAAAGTAAACGAACACACTTAATTTTATAAATTGAAAGCAATAATCCCTACAAGAACACTACCAGTCAATTGACTGCTCATTTGATCGGAAGTCATGCAGGATATATCCATCAATGCGTAGAACAAAGTTTCTATCACATTGTTAAAGGCAAAATAAAAATGTGATGGAAACTTTTGTGTACGTGTGATGTTGCATCTCTCTCTAACCAATGAATATAACATATAGTTGAACTGCTCACTCCAGTGCCTTTTACTAATCAATGATAGCATAAATATTACTCAAGTTTGACTGTTCATAATTGAATAATATATCCCCCACAATTGAGTATTCATTTATGATTGAAATATTGACAGCAAATATAATTTTTATTTTATTTGCTTTTTATTATAAAAAATAACTAAATTACACAAGTAAATAACATGCATATTTAAAACAAAAAATACAAATAAAAATACAAAATAACTTCAGCGGTATCTAGCCCTCTTCACACCTTTTCATCTCCAACGCACCTAGCTCTTGACAAATATCTGAAATATTGAAAATAAATATACATATTAAATTAATGTGAATTCTTTTATTCGCTATTTTACTTATCTTTATAACACTTTTGTAAACTCTTCACAGGCAGAATGAATTGCATTACCGCCTTCTTCAACTCCCAACGCATCTTGATCTTTCCAAATATCTAAAAATTGAAAATTAAACGAATACATACATACTTACATACATATGTATGTATATTTTCAATTAAATTGTTTAAAATTTCTTTTGTTCATTATTGTTTTTATCTTACATTTTTTTACCACTTTTATATTTACATTTTAATTTTACAAAATGAACGAACTATGAATTATTTTCAATAGAATTTAATATTTTAAAAATTCTGACATATGTACATTAGTCGTTCCACTCTAGCATATATGTTAGAGTAGAGCAACTATAATAACTGTTGAATTGAATGTAAAATTGTTGCAAATATGTTAGTAAAAAAATGTTGTTTGTGTTAGTTTCAGTCATCCATTTCTTGTAGGGATAGCAAGAGTAACCAAATTTGTTATGGACTCTTTTGACAGCGAAGTGCAAAGTAGTTCAAAGTATTGGTGAAAAGGACCACGGGAAGGGGCACGCCCTATACAATAACTATAAAAATCTTTTATCTTCAAAGCTATACCAACAAGATTTCAAATTTGTTATGAGTTCATTTGAAATCAATTAATGTAAGTATAAATAATAAAGGTATTCATTTCAGGTTTTTTTGTTGGAAAAATGTAATTTTTTTACAACAAACACAGGAAAAAAATTCACCAAAAGTTGAATTTAAAAATTTTAAAATTCAACTTTTGGTGGAATTTTTTTCCTGTGTTTAGCCTGGTACTCAGTTCAACATTTCACGCGAATTGTTGCCAAACTACATCTATCTATATAATTAACACATTGACTGCCAAGGCACTTTCAGCAAATAAGATGCTGGGGGCCACAGAATTTTTTTGCGTAATTTCATCGAAAACGTCAATACTGGAATTTAGGGTAGTAGTAGTAATGTTTACTGCTTAGAAACAGAGAGTTTTTTACAAATAAGTGTGTCGCACGTATGTGTCCGACGTGGCGCCTCCCGAGTTTTTTTTTAATGCAGGGCCATGTCGGACATATATGCACGACAAAAGCGCTCTCACAAAAATGCTACAAATTGGTTTCGCTCTATATTTTTTCTTATTACGTGCTCAGTAAGCAACAAGAGTTGATCACATTATATTATTCCATAATATTTGTCTAACGAAATGTACAAAAGGAAATTTTTATCTAATACTGAGTTAGAAAAAATACTCGAAAATACAGAAAGTGATGAAGAATGTGAGGATTATAGTTCTGATGACTCTATAAAGGATCCCATATATGATCCTACTCCAAACTCTTCGGAAGATGATGAAGATGACGAACTTGCAGACAACATAGAAAAAATTCCCGAAACTCTACTATTAGAAGAAAATACGGAAGAAAGAGATGAAGATCAAGAAGAAGATCTGATTCTGAGTGAAACTGAAATTACAAATGCTGTCTGGTCCGAATACGAAGGTCGTCATAAAAGATTTACTTTTTCGGGAAAATCAGGCCTACAAGGAGATGTCCCACAAAGTATCACCCCGTTTGACGCTTTTCGTCTGTTTATTGACGATGAGGTTAACAACGTTATCGTGGTAGAAACAAATAGATACGCTGAGCAAAAATTGGCTGCAAAACGACTTAAGCGCGAAAGTCGAATGAAAAAATGGACTCCAACTAATAGCGATGAAATGAAAAAGTTCTTGGGACTTCTAATATGGATGGGTCTTGTACGACTTGGTAGCATTCCATCATACTGGTATACAAGCGACATTTATAGAAACAATGTTGCGCCGAAGATAATGTCTCGGAATCGTTCCGAGGTAATGCTCGCGAATATACACTTTGCCAATAATTAAACTATTTCAAAAGGGGATAGGATTGCAAAAAAAACGTAAAAATACAAAACTACGTCGAACATGTACTTTATGTTATTCCAGAATGAAACAGATGGAAGGGAGAGAGACCGCCAGAAAGAAGTCAAAAAAAGTTTACACGTATTGCCCGGATTGTCCGCAAGAACCTTTTATGTGTTTAGAATGTTTTGGAAATCACCACAAACAATTTTAAGTGTCTTTTCATTATAAAAATAATATGTAAAATAATATTTCGTTTACTTTTTAAATTACTGTATACAATAAAATGAAGTAATTTTTTTTTCAAAAACTATTTTTTTTTTTCAATTAATTTTTGAGCTGCGCCAAAACCATTTATACAGAAATTTCATGGGGGTCATACATTATATTACTGCAATAAAATCCTATTTATCGTCAGCCACTATTGTGTGACATGGCTAGAGAGAATGAAAATCGTGTCAGACATATGCGTCTGACGTGGCCTAAACCACATAGTGCAGTGTCACTCATATGTGTCCGACGTGGCAGTCAATGTGTTAATAGGCGAACATGTTTTTTGTAATCCCTTTTACGCCGGTACCACTGCACCGATTTTAAAAAGATTTATATGGTTTTAAAGGATTTTTCGTACAGATGTGCAGAATCTATATTTTATTGAAATCGGTTCAGTATTTTGAGAGCTATAAGCGTTTAAAGTTGCTACTACTACATGCACACATATTATACACGCATTTATTAGCTTACAAGTTAAAAAAGAAACAAAACATGAGTGTGTGTATGTGTGTGGGTATGTAGTATTTCTCTTGACCTAACAATTTTTTTCTCTCTTATTTGTTGTTGTATGAAAGCCATAATACTTAAAGGAAGAGATTTGAATAAATTGAATTAGCTTGGTTGAAGGGATTTTGTTTACGTTTTTTTAATTTCATGTATTATTTAATTATGCTTGCATATGTATGTAAGTTTGTGTGTGGCTGTGTTTTAATAAATTTTTAGATAAATTCTCTTTGAATCTTAAATTATTTACTTTGATTCTAGAATACGGACGAGTGTGTCGTCCGTTTGGTATATCTAGTATAGGGTGTTTTTTTCAGAGGTATAGAACTTCGAATTGAAATAAAACACAAGAAAATCGTTTTAATGTCCATCAATTTGGCTTTATTGGAAGGATAATTTTATGCCATTAATGTTTAAATATAATTTCGGACATGTGGCCGCCGCGGCTGGCTCGAATAAAGCCAATTCTACAGGTCCAATTTTCAACCACTTTTTCGAGCATATGGGGCCGTATGTTGGCAATAACGCCACGAATGTTGGCTTCCAAGTCCCCTAACGTTTCTGGTTTGTTGGCGTAGACGAGCGACTTCACATATCCCCAAAGAAAATAATCCAATGGTGTCAAATCACACGATCTTTGTGGCCAATTGACAGGTCCATTCCGCGAAATTATGCGCTCATCGAATGTTTCCTTCAATAAATCGATTGTGACGTGCGCTGTGTGGCATGTAACGCCGTCTTGTTGGAACCACAACTCATCCACATTCATGCCATCCAATTCGGGAACAAAATAGTCGGTTAGTCGGCTCCAATTGCTGTGCACGGTGGCGAATCGATTCATTCGGGTCCTCTTCAACACTTTGCTCTACAGCGGCAATTGTTTCTTCGGTGCGCACTGTTCGACGTCTCTGCGGATGCGTATTATCACATAGAGTAAACGTAGTGCGAAAACGATCCATGGTTAACCGAATTAATTGCTCTGATGGACGATTATGTCGACCATAAAATGGACGGAGCTTGCGGTAAACTTCGCGAACTGAACCATTATTTTCGAAATAAATTTGCACGATTTGCAAGCGTTGTTCTTTTGTCAACCTGTTTATGATGAAATGGCAAACCAAACTAAATATTCATCGCTTGACAGCTGACAAAATGGCCGCCAGTTAAAAAAAGTGATGCCAACTTAAAGTTCTATACGTCAATAAAAAACAGCCTTTATAAAAAAATGGCAGGAATTGTTCATGAAAAAATGTTGCAAAAACCGTACTCTGTTTATCTTGGGAAAACCATTTGAAATGTATCTTCAACATTTTAAGTTTCATGCGAAATAAGTAGAGTGACACAGAGGAATTTACAACAAACAAATGGGGTGTTTCTACAAACATAAGAAATAGTAACATGGTTTCAGGCGCCAGTTAATTTTGTTTACATGTCAAATTATTCGTACGAATTAATCAATGTTGATAAAAATTTTTCACAAATTTGAACAGAGTACCATGCTTTTGTTGTAAACAAATTACTTTTTTCCATTTTTCCAACAAGAAAAGAACTGATGTGAATACCTTTAATATATTTATTTTTTAATCAATTTGTGAAATCTTTTATTCAATACTAGATATAAGAATTGAAAAGTTATAAGAAAAAACTTAAAATAACATAAAAAAATAACTTAAACCTGACTGAAAGCCTCTTCAATATCGAGGTGGTCAGCTTTAGCACTCTCTAACTCACTTTCTAGTGTAACAGGTTCACTCCAAATTATCAATTTCGAAAGCTTATGTTATTGACTATAATCGGTCCATACATAATGTTTCTGTTCGATTACCAGTTTAAAAGTTATACATAAATTACCAATTTTTTTTATTGGAACCCCTCTGTACTAATATATTAAAAGTGACCATATCTCATAAACTAGCAATAGGATATCAAAATCCAAAACCAGATTCGTGTGCAGCATGATAAATGCAATAATATATGATGTAGATTTATAATAAACTACTAATTTTTTTAAAATAACGGAAATTTACATGGGAGTTAGCATTTATTTTCATATAAAACGGGAAAATTTGATTTTTTTGATTCGAAATTTTTTACTATAGATGAATATTGCATAGGGGAGATATTTGCCATCGGAAACTCATTTTACCAAATTTGAGTTGACGTGTTTTGAATATAGGCTCTAGATATATAGATTACATAATTCATCCAAATTGCTTCACTTTCGATTTTTTTTCAATACCACTAAATTTAGTGTTAGTGCAATTTTTTTAAATACCACTAAAATTTAGTGGTAGTGAGTTTTTTTTAATACCACTAAATGGTTAGTGGTAGTGCAATTTGATGTTTCACTACCACTAAGCATTTAGTGATAGTGAAATTTTAATAGCACTACCACTAATTATTTCATTTTTAGGGCACTAAAAATTTTGTGCAGTATGCCAATCCCTGCTTTATTTGCACTGATTTTTATTTGTATAATTTTTATAAAAAAACTCAACTTTACCGATTATTTCTTGGTTTTTATTTATTCCTCAGGAAATAACCGTTATTTCTTGATATTTATTCCTCAGAAAATAACAGTTAATTGTTTTTTTCCTCATATTGTTTGGAATAAATAAAAATCAAGAAATAACTTATTTTCTGAGAAATAAATCTTTTATATAAATACGGCACACATTTTTTGTCGTACACTTTTAAGTGTCTTATCGTCCACCAATATTGGTGAAACATATCGTCGGTTTGTTTCTGCTTTGATGTATGGGACATTTAAAAAAAATTGATTTATTGATTGATTATATATGAATAATTTGTCCTCTTTCCAAATTCGTTATCAGCTTTCCGATATCTTGAATATATCTGGAGATATAGATGTGCAAATTTGCGTCATTTCCACAATTGTTGAGCATTGTAAAGTTTTACGGCAATCGCCAATTTTTTTTGGATATGTGGCACATTTCGCATGTAAAACTACTAATACATATTGGGCGCATTCATAAGACGTAGCTGTTGAGCTCAACAGTTGTGCAAATGCTAGCAACTGTTGGCCCCAACAGCTACATCTTAGAAACGGCTTGATGGATATAATTTAATTTTATGTCTTTATTTCGCTACTTCAACGCATTTGTAATATAAAATTTAACAAATATTTGCTACTGTCACCTAACAAAGCATATAAATGGCAAAACTCTATTCGATCAGCTGTTTATGCTGAGCAAAACATGTTGACTACAGGTAGCGAAAAAATTTTGTGATGGAAAATTACTCAACTGTTGAGTGGAGCGGAATTACTCAACTGTGCATTTCTAAGACAAATACTCAACGGTTGCGCAACAGCTACGTCTTATGAATGCACCCATTGTTATTCGCAGCTGTCATAATGCATATCAATTAGACATCTGCATGAAACTAAATAATGATGTTTATGAAACTTTGCCTATAATTTTTTATTCGTTTCATTTCTATTTCATACAGATGAATAAGTATGAAACAAGAGTAATGAATACTCAATAGTTAAGAACGCAGTAAAATGATGTTGGTTTGTTTACTTATACAAGAGCATACTAACATTTACAAATGTGAAACAGAACATGTGTTGAGTAAATCTCGATTAAGTTCATGCAAAAACAATATGCTTTTAAAGATCAGTGTTGCCAGTTGTAGGAAAAGGGAAAATATAAGAATAATCGCCGAAAAGGAAGTTAAAAAAATTACACATAATTATCTTTCTTTTCAATGTAATATTGTTGTTTAAAATTTCGTATTCTTACATAGGGTGATGATAATCAAATTTTTTGAGTTTTATTACAAATATTAATTTCAAAAATAATTGTTAGTTATATATTTCCTTGGAAGAATATAAATAGTTATTTTCGCTTGGAAACGAGTACCTTTGTTGTGTTTTGTTTAATTTTTGTCAATTTCAATTTTTTTATATCATATGAAATTAAAAACAAAACAAGCACGTGACCAAAACCGTTAGACACCTACACAACTAATAACCAAATTTGCTTAAGAATATATTCATTTCTCATAAACCAATTCCTTTTTTTCATTTTTCATCTAAAAATGTGTGTTTCTTTCCATAGCATTTCATTTCAGGGTTTTGTGCAGTTCATTACAAGAATATATAATATATATATTAAAATAGTTTAAAGATTTATATTATTTAAAAATGCAAACGACAAATTGAAATATGTATTACTAATATGTATGGTATATAAATATGTACTTAGTTATGTATGTATGTGTAAAAATTAAAACTTTAATTTAAAAGTGAAACCTATTACACATGTGCGACCCATACAAAAAATTCAATGATTTCACTATATTGGCAACATTGCTATTGCGAATTAATAACAAAAGATGAGATGAGAGAAAGCAGCATGAACAAAAGTCGTTTACCTCATTGAGGTAGTTTAGACGAGAACAATTTTTAAGCAGCACAATTTTTGTTCTTTTCCAAATTACACGAGACTAATTCATCTGGCACAAAATGTATTCGTATACATAGCTGTGTGTGTGTTAGTGTGTTTAGTATTCATTTAACATTTGCTGTTTTTTAAGTTGTGTGTGTATTGGTTTTATGCTGCTAATGCGGGGTTGAAGCTGGTTGAAAAGTTATGCCAACCGCAAAACCACTCTCTTTGCCTCTCTCACCTACAAACTGGCATGTTATGCCAGCACAATTATGCTCGTGTAAATCAGCGCAATGAACAATCTCTTTGTGTTAACAGTATGAAACGAAACGTTTTCACTCACAGTATGATAAAAGCAACAGTTTGTTGAGTATTAAGGCAGAATTACCCGACTGTAAATGTAGAACTGTAAATGTAAATGTGTCAGCTGATCGAATCTATTGTATGAAAAGCTATGCAAACGCTTACCTGACTGAAATGGCACGTAAATGTAACGTCTGAACCTGCAGAAAATAGAATTTCATGACGACGTTACGTGACATTTGTAGACAGTGATGGGATGTATGTATATTGTGTGGCACAATAGCCCTGATTTGGTACTTTTGTTTCTTTTAATAATTTAAGCTTTTGAGTGGTTAATTTGTATACGTACATGGCATATTTAATAAATTTAGTTATCTAAAAAAGTTTTTTTTTATAAAATCTAACCAGAGTTTGCCAATCGTATGTGTTTATTTTTTGTTAGTATGCATACATACACATATGTATATGTACATACATATGTATGAATTTGTAAAATATACATACATATGTGCGTACAAACATACATTCAAGCGTACAAAAAACTATTTTTATTTAAAAATAATACAAATAAAAATAAAAATAGGTACGTATAATCATAATAATTATAATGAAAATAAAAATATAAATATTTTTTATAATTATAATACGTTGTAATGTAAATATGTATATGCGGGTATGAAGCTTAAATTGTAATTTCACTAAATGTCAAAGTCATTACAATGTTTGTAAGTATAAAATAATGATTTGGTACCATTTAAATAATTTTGGTACTTTTTGCATGCAATCAAAAATAATGTGAAGATGTTGAGCTCTCATTAATGTTTCGAACAGCTGTTTTCCATTTTATATGATTTTTTATAATGATACACACCCAGCAAACAAAAAGTCCTGTATATGTACATATGTATGTATTTTTGTTAAAAAGTATACATATGTATATTGTTTGTAAATAAAACTAAATTATTAAGAGTAGGTACGAACATTAATAAGAAAAGGATAAAACGAGAAAATAAAGATTTTATTGAGGTGCTACTGCAAGCATACTCATTCTTGGAAATTAAAGAGCTAAATACTTCGTCTTTCCGATGAAGTTGCTCAAAATCTGTTCTGGTAATGTACAATGACAAATATTACGGTTGAGCGTTAGAGCTGCTATTAAAATTATTATAATTGAGTTCATTTAAATAAAATAATAATAATAATTTTCAAAACCTCTAGGCGCATTTTCGTTCTAAAAGGTGTTATTTCAAAGACTCAATTAGTTTTTTCCAACAGGCTAAATCTTGCCATCAAAAGAAAGTAAATTAAAATAGTTTCAGCGAAATTATTAAAAAATCTTGGATTAATTAAAACATTACAATTTTTTATATTATTTACTTATAAGTTCTAATGCATACATACATACTCGTATGGATGTCCGTATACACATGTATGTACATTTCAATCAAAATTATTTCCATGAATTTAAATATTATACATATGTATGTATATGAAGTTTCGCGTTTGACTTCAAATAACTCACAATTTAAAATCAAAAATTCGTGTTTGCTGGACACAATGCAATTAGTGTGTATGTGTGTGTGCACAAAGAAGTTTTTTTTTGTGTCGAAAACACATGACACGTTTTTAAGTATTCTATAAGCGCTCAAACCTTTACATTTACATTTACCTTACATCTGCGATTTCTACAGTCAGGTAACGGAGCCTTTAACATATTTATTCGAAGTTGGGCTTTAGTAAACAAACATTTCAGTAGTTTCATGGATGGAATTATTCATGCAAATCTATAATATCAATGCATATTCTACTCATAGAACATGAATCAAAGCAAAGTACAAAAATTCGCCGGCTTTTATTTCTTGCTTTGTTTTTCCTCTAAAAGTTATGTTATATGAATAAAAGTGATATTTTCACTTTTTTATCTACTTAAATATAGGTATACAATAATGTAACCTACTTGAACAAGAACAATATTGTTGTTATGATTGTGGGATGCGTTGACAAACATTTTTTTAATTTTTTCTTTAAGTCGTAATAACTTTTCAAGTTGGATGTAAAAAGTTTATTAACTTTAAGTTTGAATAATAAACATATGTATGTATGTATCTATTACTTATGTTATTACACAAAAAAATCTATCGTGTATTTTTATAAACTATCGAACTAAACATTCTTCATCGATTTTCTCGAAAACACATTTTTTCCAATACATCAAAGCAGAAACAAACCGACGATATGTACATATGTATGTAAGTATATGTATACATAAATTGCGTTCGCGTACTCAAAAGTTTTTAAAAATTTTTACTGAACTTTACTGCATTTTACTAAATTGCGTTGGGTAAATTACGTTTACCCAAAATACAGTAAATGAGAACACAAATTGAGAGAGTAAAGTGACAGTTCTTGACTGAGTGTTTTGCAAATTTTTACTGCAGAAATTTGTCGTAGTAAAGTTTAGTAAGATAAGAACATATGATTCAAAATGTAAACAAATGAAAAGTAAGCAATTGAAAAGTGTAAAAATTTGAGAGAAGGTTAAACAAAAATTGTGAAAGTCATTAAGTAAGAATTCATTTATAAATCATAGTAATAATAGCTGTTAATATTCATATTTTGTAATATATTTTATTACACCTTTAGTTTTGGAATTCATTTTAATTACTCAGAGTTGTAAAACTGTAAAGTATCTGGGTACTTAGTATCGCACTTGCTTTTAAAGTAATCAGTAACATTAACAAATAGTCATGTATTTTTTATTAATTTAGCCAACAACAAAACAAGGAAATCAATAAGAAGTTAATTACAAATATTACATGAAATAAATTACAGAATTTATTCTTAGATTGTCCGTGTTATAAAAATATTGTATCGAGTACTAATAATTAAAAGAGTTGAATAGTCAAAAGGTTATATATTTTTCAACACTATGTGGAGTTAGAGTCAGCTGTTTCTTTAATCTTACTAATTTTTACTATTTTTCCGTTCGCGTACTTTTTTTGGCTACCGATCTTTTTGAGAGTAAATTTTAAAATTTATGCAGTAACTACTCATTTACTGCATTTTACTGCAAAAGTAAACGAACACACTTATAGTTTTAAAGGTATTATTGTGTAGACGTTAGTGTCCTGCACAAGACCCCTTATAAGAACTATTAAGCCATTAAGGATTTTTCAAATGCTTTACTACAGCGAAATCTTCTAAAACAATCGTTAACAACATTGTTTGCAAGAAATTTGTTTCAGTATTGTAGGTATAGGAGTAAGCAAGAAAATACTTTGTGACGGAATAATTTGTGATGTTTGCTCCTTTCTGCGCATGGGCGCTTATTCAAACGTCAAACATGGATGTGTGTGATGTTTTATTTTTCTGCACACATGCAAACGCACATACATACATTGACATTAGTTTTGTGCGCTTGCCTTAAAAAACGACCCTTAATCACATAATAGCTTACCATCTACATCTTACACGCACACTCAAACGTACAATATGCAAAATAACAAGCATGCACTAATCGACACTACTTCTCTTGATTGTTTGTTAACACTCATGTACATGTACACCAATACATCCATCGTGCTTCGCTTATAATGCGACAGCATTTATTATTGGTTTAGTATAATACATGCGACGAGAATACATTTAAAAAACAAGGGTCCTACCCTGTAATTCGATTCGAAAGAAAATGCTTTCGAATTTACGTTATAAACATACAAATTCGAAAACTTTTTCTTTCGTTTCGAATTACGCAGTAGACCCCAAGATGTATTTACATATAAAGACTGTTTACACAAGTCTCTAGTAGACATGCACAATAGAGGCCTGCGTAAACAGTCTTCAAATGTAAAAACGTCATGATTTTTAAATGTATTCACGTCGCATGTATTATACTAAACCAATAATAAATGCTGCCGTACTATAAGCGAAGCACGATGGATGTATTGGTGTATGTGTATACCAGTGTTAACAAGCGATGACGTCAAGACAGCTTGTCTGTAACAAACACTCAAAAGAAGTACTGTAGATTAGTGTATGCTTGTTATTTTTCATATTGTACGTTTGAGTGCGTGTGTAATATGTAGATGCCCTGAAGGAAATGTCGATGATGAAAATGTACTGAGTCGCTTTTGACTTTGTCACCAGTACTACTCTACAATTATTCCCCATATAATACTTTGTGCTATAGACATTTAGCATGTGCTTGTCATTGAAATTCTACTAGTAATACTAAAACAATTGACTAGATAGTGAACTCATAGTTCTTATGGGAACATGGAGACATACCAACCAGAAATTTACTGGTACATTTCTATACCTTAATTTATGTAAGTATATTGACAAGTTGTTGCAAAATCCACCAGAAATACACCACATCTGTTTTCTCTCTTTATTTTATACTGACGAATAAAAGAGAAATTGTAGACAATGTAACTACTACTAGAGTTTTAGTGTTGACATAGAGACACTTGGCACCAGTCTGACTGCAGGGATGTAGATGGTAAGCTATTATGTGATTAACCGCATACAACTAATGTTAATGCATGTGTGTGCCTTTGCATGTGCGCAGAAAAATAAAAGATCATACACACATACATGCATGATGTTTGTACACGCCAAGGCGCATTTATTAGGTGGCAGCACTACACCAGGTGACTAATGTCATTATACCAATCTAAATGTCAAATTTGGATTGCGTAGGTATAAGCCTAAAAGAATGCTTTTGTTTGGGTATGCATAAACATACCCAAATATTCAGTTTCGAATATTCAGTTTTGTATGGTGTTTGACATTTCCTATAAGAAACACGCAATCTGACGATACTACCCTGTTTTGAAAAGTAAGAAGGTAATTTATACCAACAAAGTACATGTGGTTGTTGCTGTTGTAATATTTGTTGTAGAATCGCGGGTACCTGATTGATGTGCCTTGGTACACGCGCTTATGCGTAGAAAGAAGCTAGTATCACAAATTCTTCCGTCACGAAGTGTTTTCTTCTTTACTCTTATACCTACAATACTCAAATAAATTTCTTGCAAACAGTGTTGTTAACGTTTGTTTTATAAGATTTCGCTGTAGCAAAGCATTTGAAAAACCCCTCATGTCTTAAAAGTTCTTAATAGATAGCTTGTACAGGAGACTAATGCACAATATATTGGCGCATACTCATAGTCAAAACAAAGTATACTTTATGGGTTTAAAACCAGTATTTTGCATGGCAATACTAGTTTTAAACTCTTAAAGTGTACTTTGTTTATGACTATGACTATACGCCATTGTCTTTTCAAATTTCTTGGCTCAAAAGTAATTAAAAAGCGATTTAAATTATTTTTTCAATCACTTTATTTTGAAATTCGCAATAAATTAATTAAATGAATAACTTAATATCTTTTTTTATTGATTATTACAGTAACGAGCAATTTTCTATGAAAGAATTTATAAAATTATGAAAAATTTGAAGACACTTTCTCTTGCAAGAAATTTTGTTATTTGCATTGTGATGTTGCATTTACAAAACAAAACATCAGCTGTTTTCTTGTGATTTTTTAAAGGGTAAAATCACACGGAAAAGTTAACACTTTTGTGATTTGCAGAACACCATCAAATCACAATTTTGATTTTAAAATCACAAAGTGATTTGACACCTTGTAATTTACAGAACATGCCTGATAAACTTTTATTTTGTGAAGATTAAATAAAACTCAAGAAATAAGTTTTATTTTCTGAGGAATAAATAAAACTCAAATTACAATTATTAAAAAAAATTAAAAAAAAATTATAACCGTTACGGTCCCTGGTTCCTTCTTGAATTTAAAACTTTCGATAGGTGTATGTTTGTATGTATGTATATCTTGTGCATATTTATTTGAATTTACGTAATTATATTTTTAACCCGCGACCAAAAAAAGGGGTGTTATAAGTGTGTAGTGTGTGTCTGTGTATCTGTACAAGTAGACACACAGACCAAACGGCTGAACCGATTTTAAATTTTTTAAGTTTGGAAGGTGACTTGATCGAGAGTATTCTTAGCTATGTTTAAAGAAAATCGGTCCAGCCATATTTTCTGAATAAATCGGGGGTTTTTAATTTTTGTTATTTTATTTTCAATAATAGTAGAAAAGCGTGATAATATCACTTAAAATCGATTACCCTTCACTTGTTACCACCCCAACCAAGGAAACCTTTAACAAAACCGGAGATACCCTTATTTCCAGGCGACTGAATCTTATCTTCCAGTGACGGAAATTCTACATAATTAAGAGCTAAATCAAAAAATATTGGTTTGCAGGGAATGGCCTCCATTTCTGGTGTCATTTTAAATACATTAGGATTCTTTGTATGCAGAAATTGGTCCTCTTTATATTGGGATAGACGCTCGAACAATGGTTTGGATGACTTTTGCGATTTTGAGGTTGTAATCGAATCATCGGAATTATCCACCTCGAGAACGCTGTACGCATGAGCGGAAAATTTGCAACTGTCAATAATTGAAATAAGACTTTTTAACTCGTTGACCATGTTAAATTCTATACTGGGTTTTCTCTTTAGTGCTTCATTTGCATAATTTGAAGCACGTTCGTAGAGAGCAACCGCTTCCTTCCATTTCTTCATATCAATTAGAGTGAGTGCAATGTAGTAGCATCGGAATGCCTTATATGTCAAACCCAAATATTCTACCTCAGTTTGGTAGACTGAATCATCTTCCATGCCGTTAATCTGTTGCATTTCGGTTATATTTTGTAATATAATCTCGTACAAACGTGTTAGGTCCTGAGGGCGTACTCGTTTGCCCTCGGAGGGATTGGTTTCAGTTTTTTGATTGGGATCATCAAAGTTTGCTTTAGCTTGTTCTATCAAACATAAATTACGTTGCAAAGTGCGACTATGTCGAATATAAGAAAGATAAGCCAATAGATATTGAATGCCTGTGACAGTTTGCCCAGTCGTTAGAGAACGCAATTTGGGGTCTTGTTTTACTTCTTCCTTAACTGCCTGAATGGCATCCTTGCAGTCCATTAAAGTTCGTTCGATAAGCTCTATCTTCGATTCGATCTTAACACTTTTCTCAAGACTCTTGTCTAATTCTTGTGCACTTAATAAAAACAATCGTACTTTCTCTGGACGAACGGTTACTTTACGCCCACGCCATTCTATAGTTTGTAACCCTTCGCTGCTTTCCGTTTTGGCCTTATTGACCAAATCATCAAGGTTTTCGAGTAAACCTTGAGCACGGAACTCTAACAATTCATCCATGTTTCCACCTGCTGCGCGACCACCACTTATATTGTAAGCACAATACCTTAAATTAGGAGCAAATTCATTTATTTTTCCTCGATACAATTCCTGTTCATCTTCAGGCAAGGCTTTTGTTAAATTTTCATAGACAACCTGAGCCCTTTTCAAGTACTCTCCTGCAGTTTTCCATAGATGGAGTTCAAAATGCAATGTTCCATGCATCCACGAGACATAAGCTTCACATTCCAATTTAGTACGAGCGTCAAACGCTTCAGACTACAATTAGAAATGAATAGCAATCATTTGAAATGAGCGATATAAATGAATAATGATGTATTTCACTTACATTGCACAATTCTTGTAAAAGTAGGGAATATGAACAAGATTTCCTCAATTTGCTAACTAAATGGAATCTTTTGCGAGGCTCAGTATTCGATTCCTGCTTTAATTGCATGGCATAAGCCCATGCTCTCTCAGCACTTATTAACGGGATGTGAATGAAACGTTCATCGCCATGCTTTCCTGTAAGTTGAGTCAAAGTTACATCCCGCCGCTTGAAGTGCCTCTTATCACCTTGGGGAAATTTCAGAGCTTTACGCAACCGACGAATTCTCCTGGTGCAATATCCCCGATAGCGCTGATAATCACCGTGTCGTAAACCATGCTGCTGCTGTGCTTCTTTAATCATATGCAAAACTAAAATTTATCACAATATTAAGGAAAACCATTATAATTATAAAAGCTGAAAGTGAAAATAATAAAATTATCATTATTAGGTTATATAGAAACCTATTTCTAGACGGTCCCCTATTTTTTTAAGGATACTTTCAACCGTGAAAACTTTTACAGTTTCGCATGTTGTTGCCGCATATTCTGCTACATTTTTTTCTACATTATCCGGAGGGCAAATTTCTTCAACCATTTTGACCGACAAAATAATTTTGTTTTATTTTATTTTTGTTAGCAAAAATTGTATTCTGTGGCAAAAATCACAGAATATGATTAAGTAGTCTATGGCAAAAATATGCTCGCTTGCAATTTCCAGAACTGTCAAAACGTCATCAAATTAAATTAATAGCAACCCTGATCTAATTAAATTTTAGAAATTCGAATTAGAGATGAACGCGTGACGACACGAACACGAATACTAAGTTACACTTATCAGGTGGCAGTAATACACCAGGTGACTAATGTCATTATTCCAATCTAAATGTCAAATTTGGATTGTGTGGGTATAAGCCTAAAAGGGTGCTTTTATTTGGGTATCCATAAACTCGTTTCGAATATTCAGTTTTATATGGTGTTTGACATTTCCTATAAGAAACATTCAATCTGACGACGCTACCCTGTTTTGAAAAGTAAGAAGGTAATTTATACCAACATAGTACATGTGGTTATTGCTGTTGTAATGTTTGTTGTAGAAATGTGGGTACATGATTGATGTGCCTTGACGAATACCAAGACGCTCATTACGTACGAAACACGACTCAAGGACGGGGCACAATAAATCCGACATGCGATAAAACTTCGCCTTTTACAACTGACAGCTAAGTTAAAATACATGGTTTCTTATGAGTGCTGTTACATTCAGTACGTGTCCGTCAACGCAAAGTACAAAAACTGGTCAACTTTTAACTTTTTACGTACGTGGAGCAGTTTGACAGATATTGGTTGGTTGTTTTGGTATGTTCTGAATTAGGTTTTATTTATTTTTTTATTTTTTGTGTTTTGTGGCAGCAAATATAAAATTAAACAAAAGAAATAAACGAAATAAATAAAAAATAAGAAACGCAAAGTGCAAAAACTGGTCAACTTTTAACTTTTTGCATACGTTGAGTAGTTTGACAGATATTAGTTGGTTTTTTTTTATGTTCTGAATCAAGGCGAATTCATAACAGGTAACCTTAACAGTCCCGATGATTATCAGGTGTTCTAAAACTGCCTAAATGCAGAATCTTGTATGGATTTTCGCACAATATAGAAATAAGATTTTATCAAACGTTCTGCATTCCTTGAGGCAAAGAATTAATACTATTCGACGCATTTGCACGTCGTTGTGGTTGCTGATGTCCATATGGTTCCATTGTGTCAGCTTTTAGTAGACTAGGCATGTTTTTGAAAATTGGATATTCATATAGGCCAATTTAATGGCTCCCAAATTCTCAACCATGACATTGGTGGCTGGCAAACGACGGCGCAATAACGTTGTCACCACATCAACAATTTTTCCGTACAATTTTGGGAAACCTTAAATAGATATAAACATACATACATACATATGTATGTATACATATATTATAAAATAAGTTTATACATAGAAATAAATATTCAAGCATACCCTAACATTTCCTGTTGCACTTCATTGCCACAATGCGCTGAATTTTCTCATGTATCAACTCAACACAACGCAAGTTCTGAAATGTACGGGTTAGACAACTCCTCCGGGCTCAGCTAGTACTAGCTGATTTCTTATATATGTATGTATGTATAAATAAGACGCACGTTTATTTGTTGTACACTTAAGTATTTCATTGTCCGTTCTTGTGAATAATTTCATGCATTTAAGGATAATATTTTGTTTACGGCCATGATGGTCAGTAAAACAGATATTACACCACTGACTTCGCGTTAAACAAACCATCGGAGAGGCTGTAATAAGGCAGCAGTAAGGTTTCTTTACGTTGTTCCAAAATATCAGGATCATTTAACTAGAACCGTCTTTAATCATTTTAATTACATATATTTTACAAATATTATTTTCTGTATTGTTGATAGTAAATGCACATGAATAGTAACATGTGTTTTTATAAATATGTATGTATTGGTATTTTAGTCAACTGCTTTTGACAGATGTGGTTTTTTGAAGCCAGACGAATTCATGTTGTTTTTAGTATTGTTGTATTGTTGTAGCGATAAGGTCACCTGTTATGAATTCGCCTTGGTTCTGAATTAGGTTTTTGTGTTTTGTGGCAGCAAAAATAATATTAAGCAAAAGAAATAAACGAAATAAATAAAAAATTTTAATTTAATAAATAAAATGGAATATCAACCTATTGAAGCAGTTCAAATGCTTCCGTCAATAAAGTACTCATTGTGCCAACCTTCTCCGTCGTTGCGATAATGTCCGTTAAAAAAGGCGAAGTATAACGTATGACGAATTCATTGTGCACCAGCCTTCATTGTGCCAACCTTCTCCATCGTTGCGTTACGCTATAGTTAAGGCCGGGGCATAAGGTGATCTTAATTCGCCAGCTGACATAAATTTCCTGCTGTCAAATGAACCAAAACGTTGAGAAATATTTTGACAGCAGGATATTTTACACTAACAAATATACAAGGCGAATACGAAGAGTTGCAAATCAAGACCATCTTACATCAATTCGCCTTGGCCCTGCCCTTAAAAACAAGATTGCTTAATCTGTAGTAATTCTTAATTAAAAAGGTTTGTGTCATGATACAATTACAACAGGTACATGCACAAGCCCAGCCTGTTAATGTATACAATACCTACAGTTGTCAAACTTTGTTTACAAGCTGCAAAAATGTTAGTGTATGTGTGTGCATAAAATGATTACAGTGTTGCCAATGAAATTATACATGGCTGTGTTTCCAATTATATGTTGAAGAAAATTACACTACACATCTTTTGTGTAGGTTAAAATTAAAACAAAAATAAGTAAAAATACAAGCCAAAGTAGAATTACACACAGATTATACATGAATGTAATTACATGGCCTACAAATGAGAGCCATTGCACACCCTGTGTAAATACACACCTATTGGCAACACTGAATGACTATAATCATTCATGAATGCCGCGTCTGCAATTGTACTTTAGTCACAAAACATACAGAAGTGTCACGAGACGGAAGCTACTTGTATTTTTCAGTTTGTCTCGTTTTCCCTCAAAATTGTCGTCGGTTTTGTTTTGCTACGTATTTCTAGTGCAATACATTTTTATTAGATGTGTTAATTGGTAAGTAGTAATACACTAAAGTATCAAATACACTATACTTTTCTCTTTCTTCCATGAATTTTTTCAAAAACCTGATTGGAGCTTTTTGTACCTGTCACTTTCTTCACTTCTGTGTATTCTGTGCTTTAGTTACCCTGTAATTGTTATTTTTAAAAACAAAACGCATGTGTTTCTGACAATTATTCGTTTGTTTATACCAACAAAATAAATGTGTTTTTTGGTGTTGTAATTTTGTTGTAGTCGTGCATGTACCTAGTATAATTGTACAATGGTTTGTGTTTTACAACTGCTTCAAGTAGTAGTGTTGTAAAAAGCAGTTACTTTTGAATACTCAGTACTACTTGATACTTTTTCAATTGGGTACTCGATACTACTTTATATACATATGTACATATGTATGTATATGGGAAGTTAAAAATTATTATTTATATTATATTATTGATAATGCAATATGGAAAAACAAAGATTAAATACAAGTATATTTAAATTAATTTATAACAAATGAAAATAAATAAGTTTGAAGATTAGTTTTTGTACATAAAAGTTTTTTAACGTACTCTTAACACTTCTAGTGCATTAATTTCTTAAATTATCTTCTGAATATTTTTAATAAACATTTGTTTCTCACAATTGATGTTATTACTTAGTCATTGTTGAAATGTAGAAATAAAATTTTACCGACATTGAAAGAATTTAAAATATTTTTCATGTTTGTGAGGACCTGACTTGCTGGTTATATTGTATCACGTGCCTTCCTTCCACTATTCTAAAGGGTCACTTTTTCTGTCCAATAGTATTTGTTAACGACTGAAGTAGTTTAATAATGCATTTTGTAGTACTTTTTTTAGTGGCTGTTTGTTACACTAACTAATTCCATGAGGTTCAGAGTCATATTTATTTGTATCAAGCTCACAGAGTTGAATAATTCTGTCGTATTTTAAAAGAAGACTTTCGCTTGAATACTACAAAATGCAACCCTGAAAGTATTGAGTAGTTACTTTTGTGCATTGAGTACCGGGAAAAACTCCCGGTACTGAGTACTCAGTACTCAAGTACTCAATACTTGTACAACACTATCAAGTAGTAATAAATTTTGACATTCTCTTTTGCAATAAGCGGGGCCACGCAGATATCTCTTTGCGATTTGTATTTCAATAAACTAATTATTTTTGAGGTAAAATTCAAAAATATTTATGTATATATGTAATATTTTTCTAATAACAAAATCATTAATCAAAAATGTGTAAATTTCATCTCTATATCGAAGTAAAAGTTGAGGTTATACATACATCGTGCACATACATATGTATGTTGTGTATGTAATTACATATGGATGTACATACATACTTTCACTTGAATGCAGTGTAAAAAACTTGCTTTACAAAGTTCCATTATTAGATGAGTCTATCCATGTTAAAACTAAATCTACATTTTCTTTGAATTGTTTAGGATGGCTAACCGAAGAGACAATGAGGAAACAGATAAGCAGACGCGCATTGCCATTGTTAGTGATGACAAATGTAAGCCAAAACGTTGTCGACAGGAATGCAAAAAATCCTGCCCAGTAGTACGAATGGGTAAATTGTGCATTGAAGTGGGACCCACTTCAAAAATTGCTTCTTTATCTGAGGAACTGTGTATAGGTTGCGGTATATGTGTCAAGGTATGACATTATTAATTGCTTGTTTCTTCTAATTTCATTTGAATTTTTTCTTATTTGTAGAAATGCCCCTTTGAAGCCATTACTATTATTAATGTTCCAAGCAACCTAGAAAAACATACTACACATCGTTACGGCAAGAATTCTTTTAAATTGCATCGTTTACCGATACCTCGTCCTGGGGAAGTTCTAGGCTTAGTAGGACAAAATGGTATTGGCAAGTCTACTGCTCTGAAAATTTTAGCGGGCAAACAAAAGCCCAACTTGGGGCGTTATATTGATCCACCAGACTGGACTGAAATTTTGGCTTATTTTCGTGGTTCTGAATTACAAAACTACTTTACCAAAATACTTGAAGATAATTTAAGAGCTTTAGTCAAACCGCAATATGTAGATCAGATTCCAAAAGCTGTTCGTGGTGCTGTTTCCGAGTTATTGGATAAAAAGAACGAACGTGAAAATCAAGAACAAATTTGCAACATGTTAGATCTTACGCATATCCGAGACCGTATCGTGGGCGAATTGTCTGGTGGAGAACTACAACGTTTCGCCATTGCTATGGTGTGTATCCAAAATGGGGACATATTTATGTTTGATGAACCTTCGTCGTATTTAGATGTCAAGCAACGTTTAAATGCTGCCCTAACGATAAGAAGTTTGTTGCATCCCACCAAGTAAATTTATATGTTATTAAATTTGCATGTATTCCAAATTCTGCAAACTATATTTTTCCTTCTAAAGATTCATTATTGTCGTCGAGCATGACTTGTCCGTCTTGGATTACTTGTCTGATTTTATTTGTTGTTTATATGGTGTTCCTGGTTGCTATGGTGTTGTTACTATGCCTTTTTCTGTGCGTGAAGGTATTAATATATTCTTAGATGGATTTGTTCCTACCGAAAACATGCGTTTCCGCACGGAATCATTAACTTTCAAGGTAATTTAATATCTACATATAATCCATATACATAAAAGAGTAACGATACTGACTGACGGACTGATTCATCATCGCCCAGCCCAAAAGACTACAGCTAGAGAGCTGAAATTTTGCAGGTTCCCCTTGCAATGTATAGATCCACTAAGACGGGATTTTTAGAAATTCCAATGTGAAGGGGGTATCTCGGAAACCACTATAGATAGACTCCAAACCCTAAGGGCACATAAATGCTGCTGAAAAATAAGACGACACGTGTTTGGTACTTTTTCGACATTTGTACTTTTGGGGGTTAAAAGAGGGTAAAAACTGAATTTTTGTGCCTTTTTTGCACTAGACATATCTTCTAAGTTATTGAACGTAGCAGAAAGATTTTTGGCGCGTTCATTTCTTCAAGACGGGATCTCGAATGCATTTTTGTACTTTGTATAAGTGCTAAAATTGGTCCCCGTTTCGGTAATTTTTTCTTAATGATAAAGTACATATGACATACATACATACTATGTATGTCATATCAATCGGGATCGGGATCCCGTAATTCGGGATTTTGTAATCCCATGGATCCCGGGATTTTTCGGGATCACGGGATTTTTTTTAAATAAATATTACTTTAATAACAATTTAATGCATTTTAAAAGGTTTTATGTTCATAATTTATCATTGCACAATTGTCTTTAAAGTGAACAATTTTCTAATACGAGTATGAAATAAAAATCAAAAGAATTTTTCTCATATATTTTTAAGTTGATTAATCACGTTTGGTGTTAGAGAATTTATAGTGAAAACAATAACTAAATATGAAAACTTGTTTTTGTTTTCAATATAAATGTTTTTCTATTATTTAAACCAAAACGAATATACATATCGGTGGACTTTTAGCACTACCGCTTAAGTTGACTTACGACAATTTTTAGATTCACTTTCATACAAATAAGTTGCAAAAACAATATTGTTTTGTTAAAAATATATCTACTAACGTTTTATTAATTGCGATTGATCAACAACAAGTATAACGGTTGTTACAAATGTATGTATACCAAGCATTATCTAATTTTTTTTATCGATTTCGTTACGACTATGACAACGATAATAAGGCTGAACATGTCGAAAAATTAAAAGAAATGTATACACTATTCTAATGAAATTCGATTAATTACGTCTAAAGATCACATTTTTATAGGCACATACATTAAAAGTTTGCCTGAGCACGAACAGTATTTTTGCTCTACTGAAAAATTTTAAATTCATACATAAGTTTGTTTCTACAAGTTCAACAGATACATATGTATGTATTCATACGTTCGCTAAGAGGAGTATGGTTTATTAGTGTCCTGTCCTTCTACTGTGCAACTCGAATACAACTATAATTCAGTCGAACTCATTCAGTCGGTCGTTTTATCAAATCCATGTAATTTAAATGGGTTTGATATTAGGTTTGTATCAAGAACAACGTAAACGGTCTAAATAAAAAACAAAATAATTTTGAACTGTAATGTAAAAAACATACATACACACTCGAGCAGTTTTTTAGACAAAATACTCTGCATCATTCTGTAAATATTTCTCGCTTTTACGTCAACCCGACAACAAAAAGTTTTCACTTGCCTTGTATTGTATTCTACTCTAATTGTAAGGAGGTGTCAATAGTACTCAATTGTTACTGACAAGTAGATAAGTGTTAATTTTTTTTAGCGTTGAGGAGTCGACATACAGGCTGCAATCATGAATAAATTTCCGCAAAAAATTTCTCCCTTTTCCAATTAGATTTTTTTGTTTTCCCTATTACTTGCTACTGTTTGAAATTATTCCCCGGGAAAAATGTCTCCTGGAATTTGAATTATAATTGCCCTCATAATATAAAAAAGACGGAATAAATTTGTCAAACTTATGAATTTTTCAAATGTTATTTCCCTTCCAAAGGTAATATGTTTCTTTTGTTTTCAAAATAATTCTAAAATGTACATATATTGTAGCACCTTTGATGAAAATAACTGTAACAAAGTAGTTTATTTATTTTGCTCTTGTTGTGAATTTATAAGAAAAATGTCACGAAAAGTTATTAAATTGTTAAAACTGTACGTATAAAATTGTATGGGACTTTTAAATATTATAAAAAATACCTTAAAATCAACGAAAATTTGAATTTATATATTTGGCATCCCTAATACATACATACGACATGTAAAAATAATTTACTATGATTTCCTACCGCTCTGTAGAAGCTGAGATAGTAAAATGTATGATTTTTCAAAGGGCCCAAAGCGTGCTAAGAGGGTAAAAATGGGTAAAAAAGGTAAAATCGGTATCTTTATATCTCAGAAACTACATTAGATATGCTAGAAATTCCACAAGCATAGGAATACTGCTAAAAAATTAGCCTACACATGTTTGGTACTTCTTCGATATGTGTACTGTTAGTGGTTAAAAAGGGGGTAAAAACTGAATATTAATATTAATTTGGTACTTTTCAAAAAATTCTTTTCGGAAAAGGTACTTTTCGGAAAAGTAATTTTCTAAAAAATTAAGACAAATTTTCATAAAAAAATGTTCTTAAAAAACTTTGAAAAAGCCTTAATAAGTTTTATAAATAAGGCTGCAAGTTTTAAGTTTCAAACAATATTAGCGTTGCCCAACCCATTTTTGTAAAATTGTTTGGGCTTTCAGATTTTTCTAGTTGGTTTCTCACCTAGACTTACTTGTATATCAAATTTAAGCTACTTGGCGCAATTTATAATTTTTATGGGCACAGCCCCGCCCTTCTGACTAAAATTTCAAGATTTTCAGGTTTTTCTTGTTGTTTTCTCACCTAGACCTACTTGTATATCAAATTTCAGCTCCTTAGCACTTAGCACTCTTAATTTTTAATTTTGATGGGCGTAACCCTGCCCACTTTTCCAATTTCAAATTTTATTTTGGCCAGTGCTTATTATTCTTTTCCAGTTTCGTTGCAAAAGGATAATAATTCATACATAAATAGTATATCCAAATATGCTGAGCCGTAGTACACGAAAATGTGGTTTAAATTGTATGGGCGTGTCAACGTCCTCTTTTTTAGTGAAAAATTTATAGCTTTGCATTACCGCAGTATATATGCCGAATTTCAATAAAATAGCTTCCATGAAGCGCCTTAGATTAGCAATTTTAATTTTGACCTTTATGGGTGTAGACCCGCCCTTCTGCCTAAAATTTCCGGATTTTCAGATTTTTTTAGTTTATTGTTCACCTAGATCTAGTTCTGTATCGAATTTCAGCTCACTATAACAAGTTTTAATTTTTATGGGCGTAGCCCCGCCCCCTGTTTAAAATTTCCGGGTTTTCAGATTTTTCTAGTTCATTGCTCACCTAGATCTACTCGTGTACCAAACTGTAACTCTCTATCTATAGCGGAAGTGCTTCATCAATTTGATGAGTGTGTCAGTGGTCAGTGAGTATGTCTTAAAATATGCACTTTTTGCACCTCTATATCTCAGGATATGAGGTTACATGATTTTATTTTAATTATGGTTTAAATTTTATAATTTTAAGATTGCGGGGAACAAAGTTATGAGGGGGGTAAAAACAGCTCGAATGGCTTCCTGTAAATATATGTACACACTGCGTGCACTGGCCAGAACTTGGCCTGGCGCACTATTGTGCGCCTAGATTCTTACCAAATGCCAAAATGAAACAGTTGCTATTACTCTTTTACATAAAGAACTTAGGGCCTGTCCCACGATGTCACCAACGTTCGACTTTTCGCACAGTTACATTGTAAACAACAATAAAATTTCAAAAATTGTTTTTGTTTTGAATGTAAGTGTGCGACAAGTCGAACGTTGGTGACATCGTGGTACACACTATAGCATTGCACAGATACATCTGTTTGCGCCAGTTTTGCGTGTTTTTTGGTTCTTGTATGAAAAAATATGTTATTTAGCGTTTCTTTTACTAGTTGTAAATGTTGATTTTTTTAAGCAGTTCTTGTATGGTTGGGAAATGACCAAATGAGAAAAACACGTTTGTATGTATTTGTTTTTCTATAACAAATAAGATACAGAAAACTGGTTTTAACATAAGTACCACATGGTGTGTTGAAAAAAAAATCCATGGTTGATGAATGAATGAATGAAAGCAAAATTTCACATACACATGTAAGTAAATGATACATGTACATGAAACACATGCATGTGTAATTACTCTCAGAGCAAAATTGTCTCTCTTTCTCTCTGTATAATTGGCTGCGCCACAAAATAACATTACGAACGTCCGCACATACATCTGTCCATCATGTATTTGTTTCAACAATGGTTTTTTTCATATGTTTGTAATACAATATGTATTTTTGGGCAAAAACATATCAAACAGTTGCTCAGCAGCAACACAATAAGCAATTATTATTTGTTTTAATTGTATTTTAATTTGGAAATCACGCACACACAATAACTCGTAATCTATGTACAGACGATTGTCAGATCTTACAATATTGTCAGATCTGGCAATGTGCTGACAACGTACTGGCAATCGAAAATTGCCAGCACAATATTCCTTGTCAGTTCACACGGTTGTCAGAAAATCTTACAATTTATTGCCAGACGGTTGTATGACAAAATCGTCAGTAGAAAAATTGTCAGTTCACACGGTTGTCATATGCACAAATTGTTAGATCTGTTGTTATGCGTTGCCGGACTTAAAGCATTTTTTAGAAATTGTTAAATATTTATCGTTTGTGTTAAATGTAAAAAGTGAAAGTGTAAATTATTCTGGACCATGAAGAAGCAATTGCAATGATTTTGTCTGCATATATTTTATTTTAAATATTTTCTTTAAAATCAAGCGTGTGCAGTGTGCCCATAGAAAGAATTCTCTTCAATGACGCCATTGTCAGATGCTTAAACTTCGCACATCTGACAATATTAAAATGTCTGACAAATATCTGACAATAATTTTACAATGTGTTCACACGATTGTAAGATGTCTGACAATTTGTTGTCAGTTGCTAGTCTTGCAATGGACTGACAATGCTTTTTCTGGCAACGGCGTCTGACAAAAATTGCCAGTTCGCACGGTTGTAAGAAATTTTTAGCACATTTTACTGGCAATATTGTAAGATCTGACAACCGTCTGTACATAGCTTTATACTAGTTCTGTCTCTCACACTACAATTATATGGTACATACCATGGTATATTTGTTTTGGCTATACAAACGAGTATACAAATGCAACCCTTTAGTACACACCCTTAAAAACGAAAATAAATAAAAAATAAAAATTTATTAAAAAGCATTGGCAAACAATTTTTCAGATTGTAAACCGTAAAGTTGGCAAACAGTTTTCGTTTCTTGAGTAAAAGTGCTTTCCCAGTGCCACAATTTTTGTACGGTTGGCAATTTCTCCCTGGGAAGTTATATTTTAAATAACGAAAATAAATTTCAAGCGTAGTGACCTTATACATATATTGTTATGTAAGGTAGACGTTTACCGATGGAGTTTTTATTAAGGAATTTACTATTTTTTTACTTGATAAAGTCAGGAAGTGTTCAATACATTTTGTTTTTTAAAAAGTAATTTTAAAACAGCAAAGGTATTGAAAAGTTTTTCATTTTACCAAATCGAAAAATCGTCAGCCCATTATTGGTTTGGAGCATTTGCCAAAAAGTCAGAGTGGAGAAAAACGACATGGAAGGTTTACATGAAGTTTTCTCAAAATATACCCGATAGAATTTTTTTTTTAATTTCACCATCGCTTTCGGCACATGTTTTGAAGAAAACTGTAAATTTTTATGAACTTTCATGAATGAAGTTAGAAGTTAATATTACTTTATTGAAATTGCTTTGTGCCGCAAACACCACTTTTCTTTATTTATTTTTAAAAAGTTGCTTTTTGTGCTGCATACGTATAGTTATTGCTGTGTATTTAAAGTGAATGCTTTAAATTTATTTTTCTTGCTGTCCAGAGAAATAAGTGGCTAAACGTCTTCCAAAAAAAGCAACTGCCGTATATTTACGTATACTTACTCTGTGTATTTATTTATTTTAGGAAAAAAGTGCGACATACACTATATGTAAACGTATCTTTTTCAAAGTAGTAGAAAAATGAGAAATTCTTAACGGTTGAACTAGATCTGCGACGTTTTACGGGATACCGTGTTACAAATTTAAAATAGAACTTGGACTTTTCATCGTCCGACATTCTCCAAAATGATTCATGAATATGAATGCGGTCGCTAAAAGAGAAAATGATTCCACATTTCAGAAAGCAATCATTACATCCTGGTTTCACAGATCTGGCTGGAAATTCTTTCTTTTTAATGGAAACGTAAGCTTGCCCAGATTCTCTAAGCCGTTTCCTTACGTTACCTTCCCACAATTCAGGGTTCGTTTGCCTTTTCTTTGATGACGAAGGAAGGATTCTAAATGATATAATGTAATGAAAATTTATTTTCAAATAAAACAAACTAATATGTGCTTATGTATGTATGTACCTTATAACTATTATCTTTTATTTGTGTATAGTTTGACTCATTTTCCAACGGTGGGCTTTCTATGAAAGATTTGTCATCTAGATGAGAAACATTCCAATTTTCATCGCACCAATCTTCATCAACCGTTATGATTTCATAAATCATTCTAAAAGCAGTAAATATGTTAAACACACATTTTAACAATTGAAAAACACTTACTTAATTTCATCTGGAAGTGCAGGAGCCGGTGAAGAAGATTCCATTTAATAATTTGAAATAATTGTTATTAATTTTTAAAACTATTTTCAACAAATTTATTTTTATAGCATTCACATTTATTATCATAAGTCGATCGGTTTACGGCGACCAAGAAGCAGCCGCCGTAATCTTTTTCACTATCGGTCCGCCGATAAGCTTACACATGTAAACAAATTATTGAAGTGTATTTTCAATAAAGAATGAAATGAAATGATTTCTGTTATACTTAAATATCCATAATTAAAATTTCTTTTATTTAATGTGTATAATAAGTTTAAATTAAAACATTTAACCGGCGGCTGCTATTTACGTGATGCTGCTTTTGCTTAATCGTAGCCGTTGAATTTTTGTTACGGCACGTTTTTTTTGGGTCTTATTTTATTTTGCTTTTGCTTAAACTACATTTTTTTTTTACCGAAATGAAGCAAAACAAGAGTTAAATTTAATATAGTACGTTTTTGTATGAAAAATTTGAATTTTGACAGTGGCGGTTATAGCAAAACAATGCTATTAAACCTTAAAATAGCTGAAATGGAGCAAAATTAATGCCTAATATATCAGAAACCATAATAAATTTCACGAAACTAGTTTTGGATTCAGAAAGGGGATATTCGAAATATATATACCCCATACATAACTCATTTTTTTTAAATTGGTCGGTGGGTCAAACCAATAATGGGCTGACGAAATAGTAAATTCAGTAAAGGTATTCACATCAGTTTTTTTCTTGTTGGAAAAATGGAAAAATGTAAATTTTTTACAACAAACACAGGAAAAAAAAATTCAACGTAAAGTTGAGTTTTTAAATTCATAACATTCTGGACTTTTCCTATGCAGCTCAATTTGTATTAATTAGTAATTACATTTTATTTTTAGCTTTCTCTGCGGATGTATTAAAAATTGATTTTTGGAAATTTGAATGCTACATGAGTAAGACCATATCAATGTAGAATAACAATTCAAACTGAATTAAATGTAAATAAGAAAGGGGAATAGGTTAGTAATTATCTTCAGAACTAAAATCAATAGAGATATTATTTGATCTTATAGTGTTTTCACACTGAAAGTTAAAACCTGGTTTTAACGTTAAAACCAAAAACAGCTGATTTTGCATTCACACTGCAAGTTTGTTGAATTCAGGTTTTAACTTTTTTGTATGAAAAACTCGAAATTTTACAATGCATTGTAAAATAGGAATTATTTTATATTTTGTAAATAAAATTTTTTTAAATTATGGAACTTCTTATACAGAATGAAGATGTGCTTGGAAATAAAGTTATATATAAAAATGCACAAATACATTATAAGATAAGCCTTTTTTATAGGCAGATGAATATCAGTCATATTGTCTATTTTCACTTTCCAGAGTTCAATGCAAGTATTTTCTTTGTTTTCCTTCCAAAAAAATCTTTCCCATAATTTTTTGATTATTGTTGCTGCTGAATCCATTTTTAAGTTGAAAATCTTTCAAGCGCCATCTATTGTTATTCACTGGCATAAACATTAACAGCTAATGTCGGTCATTTCAACTTGGCGGCACTGAATTTATCACAGCGAAAACAAGGTTGCATTTCTTAAAACCAACTCAAAACCAATTCAAAAATGGTTTTAATTTGGTTTTAACAAAAGCAATTTGTATGGTAAAACCAGGTTTTAACAGTTGGTTTTAATGTTAAAACCAACTTTTATTAAAACCTTGTCAGTGTGAAAACACTATTATTTTGAAAAAGTCTCGAACATTTTTTTGCGCTCCATGGAAATTCACACAAATAATTGTTGAATTTGGTTTTTTTCCTATGCAAATCCCATTTCATAAATAAATAAATGAACTCAAAAACTCAAAAGAAATTCACAGTAGAGAGAGTTACGTTTGTCCAATCAAGAGAAAATCGTCAAAGCGAAAAAACGCACCTAAACGAAAACAGCCCAAACAGAAAACTTTGCCTAAGCGAAAAAATCGTAAATCGAAAAAATGCCAAAACTACAAAAATTTTCAACATGAAATCACTTCTAGGTGATTACGTCAAAAAATTATGGAGAGAAATAATTATTTTTGGAGAAAATACATTCCTACGAAAATGGGTCTCAAAAATGAGTCTCTAATGCATAATTTTTTTCTTCTTTTGCTTCTTAGCTGGTTTATCTATAATAATTAAAAAATAATAAATTTACACAAATATAAAACTTTAAAATTTCATGTTACATACCTTTTTGCTCAAAAATTTTCTTTTGACAAGAAAATAGATAACAATTCAATAAAAATAATTTCGAAGAATATACCTATAGATAGTTATACTAACATGGATTTTAGGTAAAGTGTAATGTACAAATTACCTAACTGCATAGTTAATAAAACCACAGAATATAAATTGTATAGAATGCGCATCTGAGCTAAAAAATTAAAAATTTTTTGCTTACGCTTTAGATGCGGGGGAAAGTATAAAGCGCAAGCAAACACACACTGAGAGCATTATATTCTTTGCTCTTATCACCAGCGTTGCCGTTGTGCGACTTAAGTCGCATTTTTCTACTTTTTCAACAGCAAAACATGCGGCCAATTGCAAAAAAAAAGTATGTAAAAATATCCGAGTTTTACCACAAAAAATACCGATTTTCGGAGGAAAGTTGCTGTTGCTGAAATAAAGCTTGTTTTAAGGATGATAAGTTTCCAAATTCTGCAGTTGTAAAATTAGTTTTTTTTTTTTTTTTTTTTTTTTTTTGTAATGCATGTATTTATTTATTGGATCTTCATATATGAACTAACAATAAGTATTCAAATCTTAAATCTATAAAAAAATTATTAGGCCCGACCAGTGTCGGACATAAACTTAGTGGTAGTTATAAATAATACATTAGTAGTAATAATAAAAAAAGGGGGGGAAAGTATTTTCAAGTAGTCCCATCTGGAGTGTTAGGTATAAGAGCCTGTGTGTCCCTCTTTTTTAATCGGATGTGTCCAGTAAAGTTCAAAATATTACGAGCAAGCGGATTAGGATGTGATTCGAGTTTTGTTAAATATTTGCCTGCGTATTTTGCAATTTCTTCAGTCACTAGTGGCATATTTAAATCACGATGTATAATAGAATTTTGGATATACCATGGAGCCGATGTTATTAACCGTAAAATTTTGTTTTGCCTTCGTTGGATTCTCTCGACATTGGAAGCTGAAGCAGTGCCCCATAACTGAATTCCGTAGCACCATATTGGCTTCAAAAGCGACTTGTATAGTAAAAGTTTGCAGTCTAAGCTGAGTGTTGAGTTTCTGCCAATCAACCAATATATTTGAGTTAACTTAAGTTTTATCTGAGTTAACTTAGAGTCAATATGATGTTTCCATGTAAGTCTTCGATCAAGGTGTATACCAAGGTATTTCACTTGGGAATGTTGAGGAATATTTTGATTGTTGATTCGAATGGGGGAGCAAGTATCTCTTCTTAGGGTGAACGTTATATGGACACACTTGTTCATTGACTTTAATTCTCCATAAGTTCAACCATATTTCCAGCTGAGTGATATGTTCCTGGAGATTGCGGGATGCCTCATAAGGGTTTTCGTGCACACTCATACAGGCTGTATCATCGGCAAAAGTAGAAATATGGATATTATTGCTCACAGGCATATCACAAGTATATATTAAATACAAGACAGGACCCAGGATACTACCCTGGGGCACACCAGAAGATATAGATTCGGGCACACTCGTGAACTCTCCTTCCATAACAGTGAACTTCCTATCAATAATATAACTTTCCAAAAGCTTTTGAATGTTTATTGGCAGATATGTCTTCAATTTTAAAACTAGGCCTTCGTGCCATACTTTATCAAAGGCCTGAGAAACATCAATAAAGAGAGCGGAACAATACTTCTTTTCTTCAAATGTTCTTCTTACAACTTGGACCAGTCTATGCGTTTGTTCAATCGTGCTGTGCTGACTTCTAAAGCCAAATTGATGGTCCGGGATGCACCCATTATCAGTTAAAATTTTTGACAATTTAGTCATGAGCAGCTTTTCAAAAAGCTTTGGGATTGTAGATAGTAAGCTTATAGGCCTATATGAATCAGTCTTGGTAAGATCTTTGCCCGCCTTTGGAATCATTTTGATCTTGGCAAGTTTCCAGTTATGTGGAAAATACTGCATTCTTAAAATAGCATTAAAAATAAATAGCAGGATTCTTATTGCAATATGAGGCAAGTTCATGAGCATTTTGTTACTAATGCCATCAATACCTGGAGCTTTCTTCGGGTTGAGTTCAGCAATTACTTTTTGTACTTCACGCATCTTAAACCTTAAGGGACGAGGGGGTAGAGAAACTACACTCGGTAAATCAGCAGCACCCGTACATGAATTGGGAGTGAATACAGATTTTAAATGCTCAGAAAATAAGTTACCTTTCTCACTATCACTTCTTGCCCAGCCTCCGGTCGCAGTACGCAATGGTGATTTAAGATCAACGGGTCGTTTAAGATTTCTAGTAGCGCGCCATAAAGAGTAATTAGATGCGGACGTTACATCAAGACCTTCTAAATACTTTTCCAGTAGTGCAGTTTTTTCCGACGATAGCAGCTCTTTGAGTCGTTTAGTACATTCTTTAAGTCTGATTTTATTTAGGGGTGATCTGTGTTGTTGCCATTCTCTTCTAGCTCTACTTTCTTCACATACAAGACGTTCAATTTCCGTAGAATAAATTCTGTTAAAGCCGGTCTGCGGATAGGAGGTAGTGGCGTGTACAGCAGCCTGTTTAATATTTTCGTTAAGATTGGCAATGTTAAATTCAATATCATCGCATGATCTAAGCTGAATGTTTTCTACGCAGTGACTACTAAGATATTTTTTGAATACCAGCCAGTTGATTCCATTAATCATCTTCACATATGAGTTAGTTAAATCACTCCTTAGTGGGTTGAAAATTGTAACTATTGTTGGAGAGTGATCGGAGGACAGATCTAGAGAGGCCTCTACATGAATTAAGTCCCTATGAATATTTTTCGTGACGGCAAAATCTATAACATCTGGAATTTTTCTTACGTCAGTAGGCCAGTAAGTAGGCTCCCCACTCGAAATGACATCTAAGCCCATTTTTGAAATTGTATTGAACAAGGCTCGACCTCTAGGTGTAACAAGACGCGATCCCCAGTACGTATGTTTTGCATTGTAGTCACCAGCTGCCACGAAACAAGATCCAAGCGATTTGTAGAACTTCTCATACTGATCTTCGGTAACTGAAAATCTGGGAGGTGAGTAAATTGATGATATCACGAAATTCGCACAAAAATTTTCTACGAAAATATTCGTTGCTTGCAAATATTCTTCACTAACGTTGTCAAGGACATAGTGCTTGAGTCTTGACTTAATCAGAATTGCTGATCCACCACATGCTCTCTCTCTCGGGTCCTTTGTATCATATAAAGTGTAACCATTTATTTTAAATAAGCTTCTTGAGGTCAAATGAGTCTCAGAAACCAACATTATATCAATATTTTTTTCCATAAGGAAGTGCTCAAGTTCATTTTTATGTTGGCGAATGCCGTTTGCGTTCCAGAAACATATTTTTAACATGATCATGGTTTATTAACTAATGCTTGAAGCAGTGTATTCTGCATTCGCAGCATTTCTTGCATCATACTTGTCATATTTGTAGTAAAGTTGTTTATAGTTAGCACCAGATTCTCAATAGTAGCTTCAAAGCGACTAAAGTTAAAGCTTGAGTTTGAATTCGTTGAATTATTTGGCGGTGGAACATTTTGCGTAGGAATTGAACTAGTCTTAGCAGCATCAGCATACAATACACGTGAAGTAACTGGTTGGCTGATTTGAGCAAAAGTGTCGGAGTTCGCGTTTACTTGCAGAGCTGGAGTTAGCTTGGGTTTTTGACCCATAGCCTGTTTAACGAAAGAAAATACAGGGCACCCTCTATAGTTAGCTGTGTGATTACCTCCACAATTACTACATTTTTTTTCTGCTTGATCTTTTGGCTTAGTGCAGCTAGCAGTACCATGCAATTCACCGCAGATAACACACACTGTAGGTAACTTGCAGTAAGTTTTCGTATGGCCATATTCTTGGCAATTATGGCACTGTACGGGACCTGAACGCTTACGTGGCTCTTCAACTGTGATTTTTCGATGTAAGAGATACTTTACGTTATAAACTGGATGGGCTTCATTTTTTTTCAATTGTATGTCGTTCGGCTCCAGTTCAACCCGAAATAGGGGTTGGGGGACCTTTTCTCTATTAAATATGTTGGTAACATTTTTTACCTTGAATCCTTGGTCGACAAGTGCACATTTTACTTCTTCGGGTTCAACATATGAATCTATGCCCTTTAATACTATCTGTAGGCCTTTAGCACTCTTAAGTTGGTATGTGTAAAAATTTGTTTTATTTTTTTCGAATTCACTAACAATTTTTCGGAAATCTCTTTCATTATATATTTGGATTTTAGTTTCATCAATATTACCTCGTTTAATTGGAATGATGTGAAAAGTATTTTCACCAATGGTCGACAGTAGTTTTTTAAAAATTAAAATTAATTTAATTAAATTAAATTAAAATTAGTGAATTACACCTTATTTCTTCATATTTATAAAATATGATTTACAAGAAAACATAAAGTATAAACATAATTTAGCGTTACTAAACAATTATCAAATAGACTTAAGTAAACACTTGTCAAAGATTACATTCCAAGTGAAGAACTTATTAAGAAATACAGGATGTTCAGTTAAAAAAAAATATGTATTTAAGAACTATGCATAATGCCTTGAAAGAATAGTATAACTATATTATCTTCTTCAGATTCGAATTTTAAAATTTTCTACAAAACTTTAAATGGTTTTTCCTCAAAGTAAATATTTTTTTTTGAGTTATGCTGGTTTTTAAGTAAATAAGTGAGATGAATCATGTCCAATGTATGTATATATATGTTTTTACAGTCTCTAATTTTTTTTAATAAATCTTAAGTAATTGGGCAAATTACGGCACTCGATATCGAACGAAATATGCATTTAATTTCGATTGGATTTTCATTCGATATGAAATGCCGCAACTTGACCACTCTTTTTTTAGATTTCATGATTTTTTAACCCCCGACTAAAAAAGGGGTGTTATAAGTTTGTAGTGTGTGTCTCTGTGTCTGTGTGTCTGTCCGTGTCCACGTACAGGCCAAACGGCTGGACCGATTTTGATTTAGCTATGTTTGAAGAAAATCGGTCCAGCTGTTTAGAAGACATAACATCTTTTCTGAAAAAAAGTCAGGGGTTTTTAAAATTTTTAATTTTTGTTATTTATATTTAATAGCTGTCTATAATAGGTTTATACTCGTCTTATTTGCAATTAAAAACTGTATTTGTAAATACTCTACTAGCCGGTATTATAGAAATATGTTCGTAGTTAATTAATTAATTATTTGAATTATTTTTACTTTTTTCATTTAGAAATGAAAAACTATAATTAATAACAAAAATTAAAAATTTTAACACCCCCCGAATATTTCTAGAAAAGACGTGATATTTTCTAAGCGGCTGGACCGATTTTATTAAAACATAGCTAAGAACCTTCTCGATCAAGTCACCTTTCAAACAGAAAAATCAAAATCGGTCCAGCCGTTTGGTCTGTACGAGTACGTGTACAGACACACAGATACACAGACACACACTAAAAACTTATAACACCTCTTTTTTTAGTCGGGGGTTAAAAAGAAAATGAATTAAATGATGCTGATCATTTACATACATACACGTATACTTTAAGGCCCCAATTTTGGCTTCCAAATTTACTTCATTTTAACCTATTTTAACTTATAAACATTTTATAAAAACTTACTTATTAACTTATAAAAAGTTTTATTAAGATTAAAGATGAAAGTAAGTTAAAATACATATTTTTTTAATTGTGATACTCCGAGAAATAATTTCCATTTGGAATCAAGGATTTGGGTGTCAGACTTTTTGCAATATTTTCACTATTTATTGGCTTTTCTATCGACCAAAACAATAAAATGATCGACATAATCGAGCCGAATATCGCCAACTGGACGAACAGCTCTTTTTATAATACCTGATATGCTAAACTGTGTATATGGTAGGGATAAATTGATAAAAGGGTAATAAAAAGTGTCATTGACAGGAAAACGAGTCAAAAGTGATACTTTAGTGTCACAACGGCAACGCCGCTCTCTGCAATGCGAGAATAGCATACACTGCAGAAAGAAATGAGAGTATGTACGCTGGACGAGTAGTACTGGAAATACCCGTCATAGAAAATTTTAGCTTGTATGAGATAAAACCCAAGATTTTTACTTTCATATAAAAGGTATTCACATCAGTTTTTTCCTTGTTGGAAAAATGTAATTTTTTTACAACAAACACACGAAAAAAATTCACCAAAAGTTAAATGTACAATTTACACAATTATAGCGTCGTGTTGACAATAAGAATCACTTCAATAAAGCGATGCATCACATTATTCAAATAACAAACCGTAACGAAATATCCCTGTCGGGATTTGAGCTAACTTAAAAGTAACTAATGGTTAATCAGAGACGAGTGACAACTGACTCAAAAGCTAACTCATTTTACATGTTAAAGGCTATTCAGTTTTCAACGTAATGTCCTCAGAACGAGTCAGTAGTCACTAACGCTGCATAAGTTTCAAATAACCACAAGTTAGCTCATTTAGAGTGAGTTTTTGGCTGATAAATTGCAAGTACACTATTAGTTAGCTGCGACTTAGTTTGTGGCGCTTCAAAAAAGAAGAAAAAAATTTCTTTCTTTAGTTAACCATTATTTTTAACTTACTAATGATTAACATTTTTAGTGAACTTAAATTTGAAACAATTTTAAATTTTTTTTAGGGACGAGAATTGGTATCGGTGATCATTTTGTTTGTCAGCCATCATACTTAACACTTTGCTATTGCGCCATATAAAATAAAGACGACGCAGAGTTAACATAAACAGGAATTTTATGCTGACATCTTCTCGATAAACTATGACTCATCTCTGCATCCGCTTCGAGTTACCTAAAAGTTAGTTCAAAACTTATCGAGGAGATGTCAGTTGTACAAAAACAACTCACTAATCTCAGCATCAGTATTGAGTTAGCTTAAAGTTAGTTTAATACGTATCGGGAAGAAGACAGTTGTACAAAAAACAACTTACTCACATCTGTATCATTTATAAGTTAGTTTAGAATTTGAGCTAGCTAATAAAAATCCGACAGGGATGTTGCATGCATTGCATGTCTTATACAAATGTAAACTAGCACTCCCAAAAGCAGCGAATACTTAACGAATGGTATGAATGACGATTGAATAAATGCATGATACAATTATAACAGGTACATGCACAAGCCCAGCCTGTTAATGTATACAATGCAAATAGTTGTCAAACTTTGTTTACAAGCTGCAAAAATGTTAGTGTATGTGTGTGAATAAAATGATTACAGTGTTGCCAATGAATTTACACATGGCTGTGTCTCTAATTACACATCGAAGAAAATAACACTACACATCTTTTGTGTAGGTTAAAATTAAAACAAAAATAAATAAAAACAAGTAAGAGTTATAGCACTCTGTGCTATAACTCTTAATTATGTAGTATAGATATACATACATAAGCACATAGTTACTTTAATGTACAAAGAAAAAAATAATAATTTTCAAACCCTAGAATCATAATTTTAGATTTTTCTGATTACTTATACCAATATAGTAGTGTAGTAGTGTGTAAGTGTCCCAACCGTGAACTCATCCTTTTTGATTTTCTGATTTCTTACACCAATCTCTTTCTTTTAAGGATTTAAGAAATGTTTAATTTATAAAAAAAGGAAATATTTGTTTTAGTAACTTACTTTTGTACAAAATACATGTCTTTTTTGGTGTTGTATTTTTGTTGTAGTCGTGCATGTACCTACCCTGCAGTCAAACTGGGGCTAAGTGTCTCTATGTCAACACTAAAACTCTAGTAGTAGTTACATTGTCTACAATTTCTCTTTTATTCGTCAGTATAAAATAAAGAGAGAAAACAGATGTGGTGTATTTCTAGTGGATTTTGCAACAACTTGTCAATATACATAAATTAAGGTATACAAATGTACCAGTAAATTTGTGGTTGGTATGTCTCCATGTTCCCATAAGAACTATGAATTCACTATCTAGTCAATTGTTTTAGTGTTACTAGTAGATTTTCAATGACAAGCACATGCTAAATGTCTATAGCACAAAGTATTATATGGGGAGTAATTGTAGAGTAGTACTGGTGACAAAGTCAAAAGCGACTTAGTACATTTTCACCATCGACATTTCCTTCAGGGTAGTATAATTGTATCATGAATAAATGCTTGTACATGGTTATAGCTTGTATGGGAAAATATTTAGCAACATAGTTTTCGCGCTTGTTTGGAAAAAATCTTAAGTGAATTTATGAAAAGCGTTTATTTTTTATAACAATGGGTACGTTCGTAAATTCAGCAAATTTGCGCATCTATACAGAAGTTCTACGAAATTTTACTGCGTATGCTTTGCAATTGCTCAATATCTGTGCATAGTTGGCATTTTTGAACGAACTGTAAACAGTTTTTAAGTCGGCAAGTAATTTTATTTAAGAAAATCTTGATAAAGATATTCACATCAGTTTTTTTCTTGTTGGAAAAATGGAAAAATGTAAATTTTTTACGACAAACACAGGAAAAAAATTCCACCTAAAGTTGAGTTTTTAAATTCAACTTTTGGTGAATTTTTTTCCTTGTGTTTGTTGTAAAAAATTAAATTTTTCCAACAAGAAAAAAAAACTGATGTGAATACCTTTGATAACAAAAGTGACAATTTTATTTTAAATTATAGTAACAAAAAGATTGCAGAAAAAATCAAAGAAAAAACTCCTTGGAAGTAATAAAAAACTACTAAGATTGTGAATCAAAATAATTATCTAATATATCTTCTATCTTCTTTTTTGTTAAAACTCGAAACATCTAATTTAAATATCAAAATACATGCATATATTCAACTTATTGTTCCACTGCAAACTATTGCATCTTAAAATAATTTAATGCGTCATTTGCAGGAATTGGCGGCAGGTATGCCGTTTACATGCATTAAAAAACGCTTGACGCTAAACAGTGCTGCCAACAGCATAGCTTAGCAATAAGATTTGCATAGTGTAAACCAGGACAAATATAAGCCAGATTATATACTTCAATCATAAATATAAGCAGCGGCAGCGGCTCAAGCAATAATAAAAAATGGCATGCGGCTTAGCGTGGCATCGTAACTGCGAAACTTAGATCTTTGTATTTGACAATTAAAGTTAAATAACATGAATAGAAACTTTTCACAACTACACTGAAATGAAACATTTTTTCATTACTTGAACCAGAATCGCAATCTGTGAAACTGTGAAAAGACGGTGTGAAAAGTTGGAATAAAGTGAAAGGAAAATCATTCATTCAGAGAATGAAACGGTTTCATTAAATGTTCCTCATTATTATTGTAACATTGGTTTTCTTTTTTATATATACGGCAACCCTAATTAGCTGCCATAATCTTTAGAGGACATTTTTTCAATTAAGACACGTTTCTGATCTTCACATTTTGCTTATTCATTCTGGTGCATTACTTGCAAAAATAAAGTATTAGCTTCATGTAAAACTTGAAAAACTTGTAAAACTTATTGAGTTTTTTTAATTACTTGCAAGGACTACAACAGTTTTGGCGACGAGGTGAAACAAGTTGAATAATTGATTGTTCAATCGAAAAATTAGGTGAAGTACGAACGTTAAGATGGACTCTAGCCAGTTGAAAGAGTTCATGCAGGCACAACAGGAATTGATGAAAGCACAACAGGACATGTTGGCTCAAATGGTATTAAGAAATGCATCAGCATTACCGGCAGTGAGCGAAAATAGCGTCAACACATCATTAGTGCCGAATTTCGAAACATTTGACCCAACAAAAGAAATGTATAAGAATTATATTCAGCGCTTTAAGAATTACGTTGAAATGAAGAACCTAACCTCAAATAAAGCTTATTGTGCAAAATTGTTGCTGAATTCTATAGGGGCAGCGAATTTTAATTTGATTGCAGCATTGGCCTCACCCAAGTCACCTTCTGAATTGAATTACGATGAGTTTTTAGCTTTGTTAGAGAACCATTTGGCACCCAAGAGGAATGTGTTAGTGGCTCAACACAGATTTCTTAGTAAGTATCAAACTAGTACACAATCAATTGCTGAGTTTGTTGCCTATTTGCGCGCAGACATCAATGAATGCAATTTTGTATCACCGTGTAATTGTGGAGCTTCCGTAGCAGACATGCTTTTGAGAGCACAGTTTATACGTGGAGTTATCGACAACGAAATGCGTGAAAAGCTTTTACAAGCAGAAAAAACTAAATTTGATGAAATAGTATCGTACGCGATATCGATTGAAGCTGCAAAGGTGGATGCCAAAGAGTTGACATGTGGCAATACGACAGTTATTGATAACGCGGACATAAATAAAGTATACGGGAATAAGAAAAACAACCGTTTTGCCAAGAACCATAGGAATGCGGTACCTCGCAGTAAGATCAACTATCAAGAGCTGGGGTTAGTAGGCCTTTGCCTTCGTTGTGGTAATAACAACCACTATGTAAAAGATTGTCGGGTTGACGCCCCAAACTTGAAATGCAACTCATGTAACAAGAATGGTCATGTACCCAAGGTATGCATTTCGACGCTCTTAGCAAACAAACAAAGCCGAATTGGTCAAGTTTCATCACTACTCGTAAATGAAAAAGAGGATGATAATTTTTCGCACTACGGGGTGTATACGATTGTAGATGTTTATCAAAATGATATCGTTCAAATTCTGAACGGTATTTCGTAAATATGGAAATCGAAGGGAAAGGGCTTGAGGTTGATTCAGGATCTGGGTATACATTTTTACCAAGGAGTAAATTCCATGATTTAAAGTTGGCAGCTGAACTGATTCCGTCAAATATTATTTTTCGGTCTTACACCCAGAATACATTCGTACCCGATGGCAAGGTTAAAGTTAATATAAAGTATAAAGATTTTGCGATTGTGGATGACATGTATATAGTAAAGGGTGTTTTTTATTGAGGTATAGAACTTTAAGTTGGCATCACTTTTTTAACTGGCGGCCATTTTGTCAGCTGTCAAGTGATTAATATATAGTTTGGTTTGCCATTTCATCATGAACAGGTTGACAAAAGAACAACGCTTGCAAATCGTGCAAATTTATTTCGAAAATAATGGTTCAGTTCGCGAAGTTTACCGCAAGCTCCGTCCATTTTATGGTCGACATAATCGTCCATCAGAGCAATTAATTCGGTTAACCATGGATCGTTTTCGCACTACGTTTACTCTGTGTGATAATACGCATCCGCAGAGACGTCGAACAGTGCGCACCGAACAAACAATTGCCGCTGTAGAGCAAAGTGTTGAAGAGGACCCGAATGAATCGATTCGCCACCGTGCACGGTATAGAGCCATGATAACCGACTATTTTGTTCCCGAATTGGATGGCATGAATGTGGATGAGTTGTGGTTCCAACAAGACGGCGCTACATGCCACACAGCGCACGTCACAATCGATTTATTGAAGGAAACATTCGATGAGCGCATAATTTCGCGGAATGGACCTGTCAATTGGCCACCAAGATCGTGTGATTTGACACCATTGGATTATTTTCTTTGGGGATATGTGAAGTCGCTCGTCTACGCCAACAAACCAGAAACGTTAGGGGACTTGGAAGCCAACATTCGTGGCGTTATTGCCAACATACGGCCCCATATGCTCGAAGAAGTGGTTGAAAATTGGACCTGTAGAATTGGCTTTATTCGAGCCAGCCGCGGCGGCCACATGCCCGAAATCATATTTAAACATTAATGGCATAAAATTATCCTTCCAATAAAGCCAAATTGATGGACATTAAAACGATTTTCTTGTGTTTTATTTCAATTCAAAGTTCTATACCTCTAAAAAAAACACCCTTTACCAGATAATTGCACGGCTTTAATTGGACGTACATGGATTCGTCGTCTCAAGATTAACTTGAATGATTTAGATACGAACGTGTATGTTAACAATGTTATCGATAAGTCGAAGGAAATTGATGAAATAAAAACAGAATTTTCAAGTATATTCGAAGAAAAGATTGGCTGTGTTCCAGATTACAAGGTATCACTTCAACTTACGGAAAATGCTAAGCCAGTTTATAATAATGAGCGTGCAATACCTTACGCATTGATGGATAGGGTCGATGATGAATTGAGTTTATTGGAAAGTACAGGTATTATAACAAAAGTATCTAAGAGCGATTGGGGGTCGCCACTTGTCGTCATTCCCAAGGCGGACGGCGGCATCCGCTTATGTGTCGATTATAAGATAGGCGTTAATCAACAACTTGTAAGTGCCCATTATCCAATACCCAGAATCGAACACATTTTAAATAGCCTTCGAAACTCAAAATTTTTTTGTCGGTTGGATTTATATAAGGCGTATTTACACGTACCCGTAGATGAGCAGTCCAGTTACATACAGACAATATCAACGCACAAAGGCACTTATCGTATGAATAGACTCTCTTTTGGAATAAAGACAGCCCCTGCGGAATTCAACCGCATAATAGATCAAATCTTAAGGGATATTCCTAAAACAGAGTCGTATTTCGACGATATTTTAGTACACGGTGAAACATTGGCAGAGTGCAAGACGAATTTGAGGGCGTGCCTGCATAAACTTCAGAAATTCGATTTACATTTAAACGTAACAAAATGCACATTTTTCGAGGAAAAGATTGAATTTTTAGGCCACACAATAGAATGTAATAAGGTACACAAATCGCGCATAAAGATAAAAGCGATTTTAGAAATGCCTCAACCGAAATCGGTCGAAGAAGTTAGACGTTTCTTAGGTATGGTTACCTTTTACTCCCGATTCGTACCAAACGCGTCGACTCTAACGGCGCCCATGCGACATCTCTTGAAAGAGAATACAAAATTCAGATGGACTTCCCAGTGTCAAGTCGCCTTTAGCAACTTGAAGCGGGAAATAGCTGGTGACCGCGTTTTAATGCCATTTAACCCAGTGCTGCCAGTTCAACTAACATGTGATGCCAGCCCTAAGGGGATAGCAGCGGTGCTATCACACGTAGATGGCAGTGTAGAGAGGCCAATTGCTTTTGCATCCAGGGCATTAACCCCCGCGGAGCAGAACTACTCCCAGTTGGACCGGGAGGCCCTTGCCATAATTTTCGGAGTGCAGCATTTCCATCAATACGTTTTCGGACGCCCTTTTAAGCTTATAACAGATAATCAACCGCTGTCAAGAATATTCCATCAAAATTCAAAACTGCCGCAGATGACATCATCGAGACTACAGCGCTATGCGGCATTTCTTACAGGATACGACTACCAAGTCATTTCTAAGAAAAGCGAGGAAATTATTAATGTTGACTGTCTGTCCAGAGCTACTACTACAAGTGCAACAATTAGCGAAGAAAATCCAATGAATAAAGAGGTTCATTTAATATGTACTTCCACAATTCAGCAAATTAATTCGGAGAAACTAACATGCAAAACATTTCAAGAGGAAACTCGGAAAGATAAAACCCTAAACCAAATTATATTGGATTTACGCGCCGGTAAAATTACTGAATCTGAATATACAATTGATTCCAACATTTTATTTAGAGGTCAAAGAGTGGTAGTGCCCACATCGCTACAGACGTTAGTGTTGCAAGAATTACATTTAACTCACATCGGCGTTACCAAAATGAAACAGTTAGCCAGAAGATACGTTTACTGGGGTTCCATCGACAGAGATATAGAAAGATATGTCCGCACCGCAGATATGATGCAAAATCAAAATGGGCAGAGGTAGGAGTTTGCACGATGGCGCCTTCATCAACATCAACAATTGAACTACTAATGACTATATTCTCTAGAAACGGCTATCCGGTGGTTTTGGTTTCCGATAATGCCACAATTTTCACTAGTGAGGAGTTCTCAACGTTTTGTACGTCTTCAGGAATTTTCCAGAAGTTCATCGCCCCAGGTCACCCCGCCACAAATGGGTTAGCCGAGCGTAACGTCCAAACATTGAAAAAAAGGTTAGCAGCCATGTCAAGTGAAAGATTATCAATGCGGGATAAAATAAGGGAGATTATGTTTAGATATAGAGCCACTCCCCTAAATAACGGCAGTACTTCGGCAGAGCAATACTTGGGTCGGAAAATAAGAATAAGCCTGGATGCGTTAAAACCCACGCATCTACCGAAATCAGGTACCGTACTTACGTCCGCAAGGCAATTAAGTGTGGGAGACAGAGTCCAGGCCCGCTACTATACGATAAACAAATTGATGTGGAAACTGGGGGTAATTATTCAGAAACTGGGTTATTTACATTATGTAGTTAAATTGGATAACGGGTACGTACTCAAGCGACACATTGATCAGTTGCATGCAACTAACATTCAGAAGCCGGCAGCGAATCGTTCAACAGAAGAAGGAACTGCTTCTGAAACCGCCAATGATGAACCACCAACTTCGATACAATCCACGCTTCCATCCATAGCACATCCAGAATTTCCGGTGAACGTCCAAAATAACCCGGGTACTAGTACAGCGCCGCAAGAACACTTCACTGAAGACGTCCCGAATGCTGACCAAAATGCGGAAGACCTGGGTTACCTAGCAATTAGAAAATCAAACAGACAACGGAGGCAGCCAGGCTACTTGCGAGAGTATGAATTGGATGAGGTCCCGCTTGGAACGAGTAATTAAGTGTGGGAGAATTATTGTAACATTGGTTTTCTTTTTTATATATACGGCAACCCTAATTAGCTGTCATAATCTTTAGAGGACATTTTTTCAATTAAGACACGTTTCTGATCTTCACATTTTGCTTATTCATTCTGGTGCATTACTTGCAAAAATAAAGTATTAGCTTCATGTAAAACCGAAAACTTATTGAGTTTTTTTAATTACTTGCAAGGACTACAACAATTATATTAATGAAACTTTTCATTAATACAATGAACAATTTCTTTGTATGCATGAAATCTTTCAATCTCTACTCTTCATCTGTTCTTCATAGTTCATTGTATTAATCAAAATCGTAACATTGTTTAAACGAATTTTCTTTTTGGCGAATTTGGGGCAAATATGAATAAGTTCCACAAATTTGGTCTTCTTACTGTATACAGTTTGTCAAACATAAATAAATCAAAAGTTATTTTGTTAAAAAATCATTTCTATTTCTTATTTTTCTAATCCCTTTTTATTTCAAAGCAGTATGGTCGTCATAAATGCAATGAAATCATTTCATTTATACAATGTAATATTCTTCATTATATAGCAGATATATCTCTCTTTCTCTTTTTTTTATCCATTCACGTTCCTCACCTCTATACAAACACAAGAAGGTTGTGCCAAACATCTTATAAAGATGCTTGTTTTGTTAAGATTTTTGTTTGATTCTTTTAAACTTATGTTTGTGTATTGTGATTCTCAACAACATATTAAGAGTTTCACTATAAACATGTAAGTTTTTCGGCTTACTTAAAACATTATTTAGGTTGAACTCTTCTAATGAGTTCCTTAAATTTTAAATGTCTTACGTTAATAAATACATACTTACATATGCTCATATATTAAGTATATGTGTATTTGTATATATTAAATTAAATAAAAAAAATCTATATATCTTTTATTAAGTAGGTGGTTTGGAAGGGATTATATTTCAGTATATTTATGAAATTTTCTTTATATTAATGAATAAACTTCATTTATAGTATGTAAAAACTTCATTAAATTAATGAAACAACTACATTATATTGATGAAAAAGTTTCATTGAACTAATGAAATAGTTTCATTATATTTATGACATAGCCGCCAAAATTAAATTCATAAATACAATGAATCATTCTTCATTGATCCAATGAAGGGCTTCATTAGCTGACTTTTAATGAAACATTTCATTAATACAATGAAGAATTTCATTGTCTGAATGAAGGTTTTCCTTTCAGTGTATATGAAAACGAAAATGAAACGTTTTTTTCACTTCACATTATCACAGAACCAGAATCGACCCCCAGATAACATTTACCCTACGAAAGGATACTTGTCCCCCCATTATAATCAACAGTCAAGTTGTTCCTCAACCTTGACATGTAAAATACCTTGATATACAACTTGATCGTCGGCTTACATGGAAATAATTACCATATTGACTCAAAGCTAACATAAATGAAACTTAAATTAACTCAGATACATTGACTGATAGGTAGAAATTCAACCCTAAGTTTAGATTGTAAGATTTTTTTCAGCTTCAAATGTAGGCAAAACAAAATTTTACGGTTAATAACATCGGCTCCATGGTACATAAAAATCTCAAATTTACATCGTGATCTAAATATGCCACAAGTGACTGAAGAAATTGCAAAACACGCAGACAAATATTTAACAAAAGTCGAGTCTCACCCTAGTCCCGTTGCTCGTAACATCTTGAATCTTACTGGATACATGCCCTTAAAAAAGAGCGACACTACGGCTCTAATACGCAACATTCCAGATGAAACTTCTTGAACATATTTTTGTGCTTAATACGACATTTGTAGAGCTGGCGAACTAAACCAGACTAGTCCCGTTAACAGGGGGATTATGTAATCCGAATCGAACAAAAATGTGTTCGAATTGTAATGTTAATAACATACAAATTCGATTAGTTTCCGTTTCGAATCGAATTACATAATAACCCCCAGGAGAGGCAAATTACTGAACTGTTTAGATAGGCACTAGGAAGGAAAAGTCAGTTTTCTTTATTTTTTTAAGGTAGGATCGAACTGGCTTTGAATGAAAATATTCCGTGACATCATAGAAGTGTACTTGGAGACAGGGTTACCGCTGGGAATTTTTGAAAAGTCGCACAAAAGGTCGATTTATAAAAATAAAGTCGCACAAAAAAGTCGCGTGAGAAAATAAAAGTTGCACAACTTGTTAAACGCTTTTTTATGAAAAAAGATAATTGAATCAAAACAAAAAGCTAATTGCATGTTTCATAACAGTAGAAATCTACTTAAGTTTAATAAATTTGGCTGTCGTATGCTGCCGAGGTCAATATATTTTTTACAAAATTCTATTATTTCGAACCAAAACACCGTGAGATCTTTACTTCAATTCAATTCGTTTGATACTGGCGCCATATATCGTATTTATTTGGGTGAATGTATTTATAATTCAACATACATAAATATTACTTTTTTGGAATCCACTCTTCTATATCTTTGTCTATTAAATTTAAAGCTGACAGCATTGAGTTGCATGTTTTTACTTTCAATTTACTTCTAAGCAAAGCTAATTTCAAAATGTTCACATGTTAGTACACACTTGTATGTTTTACGGCAACTTATAGGGAAAACGTGAAAGTTATTTTTTCTAATGCTAATGTAGATGTTGCTAAACTGTGGGAATTTAAGGTTGACCATGATTTGGGAGGGTGGGGTTGTTGACGTAATATGTAACCGTGGGTGTATCTGTCTGTGGGAATTTAATAGGCTGTGGTTGGCAGGGCGCGGTGTGTAGTTAATAATAATGTAGTTAATTGTAATATGTAACCGTGGGAATTTGTGTGTTTCTATGTTTGTAGGAGTTTAAGGCTGTCCGTGATTTAGGGTAGGTGAGGGTGTTGTTACAATATGTATCCATGGGAATCTGTGTGTATGTATGTCTGTATGAGTTTAAGGCTAATCGTGATTTGAGAGATTTGTTGAGATTAATCGATTGTATATGTATGTATGACCGTCGGAATTTGTGTATGTACAGTAGACCGCAAAACTGATGACACACCACCATATAATTAAAGTTTCTTAGATTTTTCTTTTTATTTCAAAAACTAAGCAACAAAAAACAACTAAACACACAAGAGCAAAGCATAATTAATAAATTAACTCGAAAAATTATGACCTTAATTTCGTAAATGTTGAAAAATAAAAAAATTATTAGAGGAACATCGTAAGCTCGAGCCGCAAAAGTAAGGACACACCTTATATATCATGGGAACCTACTTTAACAAATTACAAAATTTATGCAACATATTCCTTTTTAAATACTTGCGTGGTGGTATTTGATTGTATAAAGCACTCATTTAGTCACTCATTCAATATTTTTTGTCATTTGCGCCCTAATTTTAATTCCATATATCCAAGAAAATCGATTTTACTCAAGATTTGCTTCCGATTACGCGCTTTCCAGATTTTTGTTTGTTTAACAAGTTCAAGTGGTCGTTTTGAATGAAATTTGGACTTTGAGGTGTTCTTATTTGCTATAAAGTGTCTTGAAAAAGACAAAATTTTCGCAATATGGCCTGTGCACTTAGAGGCGTTGTCCTGTGGAAAGTAGTAATGGCTAAGAAAAAAGTCTTTTTACATGAATTCCTACAGATTGTTCTTTAGTTTATGTAAATAGGCACATTAGTCTCAAGTATTTTCAATAAAGGTTTCCAGCACTTTCTGGTGGTATACAGCTCTAAACCACAATACTCTATCTTCCATGTTTGGTAGGTTTTTAATATATATTTTGCATTCGCAGCACCTCCTCTTCTACGTCCAACTTTTAAACGGTCATTAACATTTATTTGGTCATCAGAGACGAGTATATACTGTTCTATCCAAAAAAGTAGGCATTTGGTCGCTTAAAATTTTGAAAAAGAGGCATTGGATGCATAAATATTATGAAAACTAACAAACATAGAGAATGAGATATTGTGCCACTTAGCTTTGTGTTATTATAAACTATAAAATAAATAAAATACTATAGACTTATGTGTCTATGTACATAAATTGAAGAACAATCAGTATGAGTTCACGTCAAAAGACTGTTTACTTAGCGATTACTACTTTTCACAGGACAAAGCCTCTACGTCCACAGCCCATATTGCGAAAATTTTGTCTTTTTCAAGATACTATATAGCAATTAAGAACTCCTCAAAGTCCACATTTCATTCAAAACGACCACTTGAGCTTGTTAAACAAACAAAAAATTAGAAATCGCGTAATCGGAAGCAAATCTTAAGTAAAACCGATTTTCTTGAATATATGGGATTAAAATTACAGACCAAAAAACAATGAATGAGTGACTAAATGAGTACTTTACACAATCAAATACCACCAGCCCAGTATTTAAAAATTAATATTTTGCATAAATTTTGTGATTTTTTGAAGTAAATTCCCATAATATATAAGGTGTGTCCTTACTTTTGCGGCTCGAGCTTACGATGTTTCTCTAATATTTTTTTTATTTTTCTACTTTTACGAAGTTAGGCTCATAATTTTTCAAATTAATTTATTAATTATGCCTTGCTCTTGTGTGTTCAGTCGTTTTTTTTTTTTTGCTTAGTTTTTAAAATAAAGAAAAAAATCTAAGAAACTTTAATTATATAGTGGTGTGTCCTCAGTTTTGCGGTCTACTGTATATCTGGGGGAATTTAAGGCTGGCCGTGATTTGTTTGGGGTTGTTTGTTGATGAAATTTTCTTGGATTTTTCTTAGATGAATTCTGGTATGTGTATGTGTGTGTATATGATTTTCTCGCGATAGTATTTATATGTACGTAGAAATAATTTGTTTTCAATATCGACATTTGGTGCTATAAAATATTACCATATATCTGAACTTCCATGATCCTAGTATGTTTTTATACATGGTACAATTATACTAGGTACATGCACGACTACAAAAAAATTACAACACCAAAAACACATTCATTTTGTTGGTATAAACAAACGTATAATTGTCAGAAACAGATGCCTTTGGTTTTTAAAAATAACAATTACAGGGTAACATAAAGTACAATTGCAGACGCGGCATTCTTGAATGTCATTCAGTGTTGCCAATACGTGTGTAATTACACAGACTGTGTAAGTACTCTCATGTGTAGGCCATGCAATTGCATTCATGTATAATCTGTGTGTAATTCTGCTTTATGTTCTATTTTTATTTATTTCTGTTTTAATTTTAACCTACAAAAATTATGTGTAGTTTACTTTTCTTCAATGTGTAATTGGGAACACATCCATGTGTAAACTCAATGGCAACACTGTAATCATTTTATTTACAATAAATGCACTAACATTTTTGCAGCTTGTAAACAAAGTTTGACAACTAATTGTATTGTATACAATAACAGGCTGGGCTTGTGCATGTACCTGTTATAATTGTATCATGTTTTTATACTTACGATTGCTTTATATTTTGTCATGCTTAAATTTGTCAGCGTTAAAGTCTGCCTGTGAGAAGTTTGTTTATATTACAGATTTTGTTTTTTACCTACATCCGATTTTCTGTTTTAAGTAAAACTGAATTCCTGAAGATACATACTCTGTAGTAAAAGTAACTATAATAGAAATACTTCCTATATTTAATTTACATTTGTTTAAAGTTCATGCAGTCTACCTGGTAGGGACATTACTTTATTACTACTTTGAACATACCCTTTTATTATCACATGTTTTTTGAAAGGTAACCTCTATAGCGTTAGTCATTTACGGGAATTTGAAATTGTGTTAACTTTAACCATGGAGTGGGCAGATAAAGAAACCCGTATCATAGTTATAGTACTTTTTAAGTGTGCCGCCCGGTCGGCATTAGTCGCATGCTCGTTTACAGGTGCATACAATTGTTCGAGGAGACCGCAGCTATGAAAGACCGCCCCCGGTCGGGCCGCCCACGTACCGTTCGGACACAGCAAGTAATCAAAGCTGTCAAAGCAAGAATTAAACGAAATCCTCTCCGGAAACAGAAAATCATGGCCCGTGAGATGAAAATCACACAAAAGTTCATGAGTCGTATTGTTAAAAAAGACTTGGGTCTTGGAGCTTTCAAACGGCGTACAGTAACAAATAATCAGTAGACTTCAATCAACCAAACTTTCAAAAATCATTTAAGTATTTACATAAGCTTTTTAGAAATTCCAATAGAATAAGCAAGTAGGCTCAGAAACTTCAAGAAACGATTTAAAATCGATGTGCATCTATTTTATTTTCCTACACCTTAATGCAATAAAAGTATTATAAGACAAAACAATAATTAAAATCCAAGATAAGCACTTATTAAATTTATAATTTTATTTTATATTCTTTTTTTATTTCAAAAACGTCGTAATATCTCAAAAATCTCATTACGATAGATACAAATATTTTTCATTCGGTTGGCAGACAGGTGCAGTTTGTTTTATCTTGAGACCTCGAATTATTACAAAAATCATAGAAATACTAAAAAAGGATATAGTTATAAGTGAGTGGCCGCACGTGATGAATTTATATCATGATGAATGAACAACTTCGTATAAAGAAACGGTATAAAAACATTATTTATTCATTATCATTATTATATAAATTCTGTTCTCGTGGTACATTCATAGTAAACAGACGTCTTAACGGAGTTTTTATTACATACTAAACCAAAAAAAAAAATCATACGAAAAAATATTCGGAATACAATATTGACATTGTTAAATAAGCTTTAATTGCTTTGCAAATATTGTTTACATAGTCATAAATAACAAAAAAAAACCGCAAACAAAAAAAAAACACAAAAAGAATATCCCTTGAGGAATACTCTATTATATGAGTACCTCAAATACAAAAAATTTTGAAGTGAGTTCTAACGGCAGAAATGCTTATTTTACTGTGAGTTCTGAAACTCTTAATGAAAACAATATAAATAATAAATCTGATGAAAGTCCTTTTTTAACGGCAAAGCCAATTTTTCGTCAGCGATCAACTTCGCTTTGTCCAATGTCGAATAGTAGTGATTCATTAACATTACAGTTGCCTAGTACTTCTTCATATAAGTCAGTAATATCATCCCCTTCAGGCTCGTGTTCATCACTTGACATAGTTATCACTACAGATAACAGTCGCTCAAAACCCAAGGTACAAGTCGGAATGGACAGATATATAACCGTGGTAAAGCGCGGGCGAAGCCCAAATTCTTCTAAAATTTCATCTACCAACCGTCAAAATCGTTTTTCATTATTGCGAGACAAAAAGGACAAGCCCGCTGCATCATCGCAAAAGTCTTTTAAGCCACCACCTAATTATTTATCTCAGAGAAAAAAATTCTAACGCGCTTCTAAAAAACTACTGTCGGCCATTGGTGAAAATACTTTTCATATAATTCATTTTCATATAACATAATTAACTTATGGCGTTTTCTTTTCTGGAAAAAGTGTATCATTTTTTAACTTTTTATTAAAAAAAAATACAATTAAGCGTACGTTTAATGAAAAAATTTAAGCTCGCAAGGGATGATACAATAATTTCCAATAAATTGTATATTTCAGAAAATCATTTTATTGCGAATTTTATTGAAAAGTGTAACAAGTGCAACATTTTTTTTCCACAAAAGAAAATACCATTAGAAAAGGTCCCCCAACCCCTATTTCGGGTTGAACTGGAGCCGAATGACACATAATTGAAAAAAATGAAACCCATCCAATTTATAGCGTAAAGTATCTCTTACATCGAAAAATCACAGTTCAAGAGCCACGTAAGCGTTCAGGTCCCGTACCATAATTACCAAGAATATGGATACACGAAAACTTACTGCAAGTTAAGCATTAAACACATTCACCACAGCAAGCTACCGACTACCAAATGTCAAGGATAGAATACACATGTTTATATAAGAATGATTATTTTGAAGACAGCACGGCAACATGGCGGCAGGTTGCTGTCTATGCTGATTTTGTCGTTGTAGTCCAATTTTTTTTTATGCATGTTTTTTATTTATTGTATCTTCAAATATGAACTAACAATAAGTATTCAAATCTTAAATCTATAAAAAAAATTATTAGGCCCGACGAATGTCGGACATAACCTTAGTGATAGTTATTAATAATACATAAGTAGTGATAAGCAACAAAAAAAAAAAAGTGTTTTCAAGCAGCTTCATCATCTAGAGTGTTGAATATTAGAACCCGTGTATCTCGCGGATGTGTCCAGTAAAGTTCAAAATATTACGAGAGTAGTGTGTTTATGGGGTTCGGGGGCCAAAATGTGCCATAAGGATCAATGTAAAAGTGCACATCATGCAAGGTGTTGCCAAAGTGGTATTTTTCTTCTTGCTATTTTATTTTATTTTATTTAAAAAAAACCAAAAAAAATATATCCTGAAGAAGTTTACCGAAGGTTAACGAAATATTGAAGATAATAAACTCAAAATATAAACTGACCGAAAGCTCAAAAAAATAGTTTAATTTAAAATTGATGGAATTAGTAAGCAGATGCTTATGAACTTGCCTCGTATTGCAATGAGAATCCTATTATTCATATTTAATGCCATTTTACGACTGGAGTATTATCCACACAGCTGGAAGCTTGCCAAGGTTAAAATGATTCCAAAGCCGGGCAAAGATCTAACCAAGGCTGAGTCATATAGGCCAATAAGTCTACTATCAACTATGTCAAAGCTTTTCGAAAAACTGCTCAAAACAAAATTGTCCCCAATTCTAATTAGCAGTTGGTGCATACCAGACCATCAATTTGGTTTTAGAAGTCAGCATAGCACCATTGAACAAACTCACAGATTGGTTCAATTTATAAGAAGAACTTTTGAGGAAAAAAAGTATTGTTCTGCGCTCTTTATTGACGTTTCCCAGGCATTTGATAAAGTGTGGCAGCATGAAGGCCTAATTTTAAAATTGAAGACTTACTTACCAATAAACATTTTAAATCTTTTGGAAAGTTACATTATTTCCCGTAAGTTCACTGTTGTGGAAGGAGACTTTACGAGTAGGCCTGAAACTATTTCATCCGGTGTGCCACAGGGGAGTATACTGGGACCACTTTTATATTTGATTTATACTTGTGATATGCCTGTGAGCAGTAGTATCCATACTTCCACATTTGCCGACAATACAGCCTGCCTTAGTATGCACGAAAACCCTGATGAGGCATCCCGCAAACTCCAGGAACACATTAGCCAGATGGAGCTTTGGTTAAACTTATGGAGAATTAAAGTCAATGAACAAAAGTGTGTCCATATAACGTTCACCCTAAGAAGAGATACTTGCTCCCCCATTCGGATTAACAATCAAGTTGTTCCTCAACATTCACATGTGAAATATCTTGGTATACACCTTGATCGACGACTTACATGGAAACACCACATTGACTCTAAGTTAACTCAAATGAAACTTAAATTAACTCAGGTACATTGGCTGATTGGTAGAAATTCAACACTTAGCCTAGACTGCAAACTTTTAATATTAAGCCAATATGGTGTTACGGAATTCAACTATGGGGCACTGCTTCAGCTTCAAATGTAGAGAAAATTCAACGAAGGCAAAATAAAATTTTACGCATGATAACATCGGCTCCATGGTACATCAAAAATTCAAATATACATCGCGATTTGAATGTACCACTAGTGACTGAAGAAATTGTAAAATTCGCAGGCAAATATCTAACAAAACTCGAGTCACATCCTAATCCGCTTGCTCGTAAGTAGTGTGTTTATGGGGTTCGGGGCCAAAATGTGCCATAAGGATCAATGTAAAAGTGCATATCATGCAAGGTGTTGCCAAAGTGGTATTTTTCTTCTTGCTATTTTATGTATGTATCAAAGTGCAATGTAAAAATGCACATCATGCTAGGTATTGCCGTTGTGTTATATTTCTTCATATCTATTCTTTTTAAGGGAAGATAATTTGAAATGAAAATTTTGTTGTGGGGAATTTTTTAAATATTTCGTATCGTTATTTTATCTTTTCTATTTTATTCACTTACAAGTAATACATTTCTATTGCTTAATACGATGAAAATTTTGTTGAGGGGAATCTTTTAAATATTTCGTATCTTTATTTTATCTTTTTTTATTTTATGCACTTACCAGTAATACATTTCTATTGCTTATTGTGTTTATGTGCGTTAGGAAATTGTATTATATTACGATGAAAATTTTGTTGAGGGAATTTTTTAAATATTTCGTATCTTTATAATTTTCTGTGTTTTTATATCACATATCTTGTTGTTGTCTCTTTTTATTACAAATGTGTTTGTTTGTGTGCATTGCTTAGTTCTATTGTTATTAATAGAACTGTATATATAAATCTTTTCTTAGTGCACATTTTTGGTTATAATTATTATTATTATTTTTTTTTTGTTTAAAATGAAATTTTTATGATCGTTTGTCTCCTCTGTATATCTGACTATTTTTATTATACATATTTTATAGCTTTCCCCAGGAAAAAGGATCAGTAATTAAAAAAAGGATGAAAGAAAAGGAACGTCATACATTTGCAGCACGAAAATGTATGCCGTATATGGGAAAATCTCAACACATATTAAACATATGTCTAGTATTTAGAACACTTGATATGTAAATCTTTTCTTAATGCACATTTTTGGTTTGAATTATTATTATTATTTTGTTTGTTTGTTTAAAATGAAATTTTTATGATCGTTTGTCTCCTCTGTCTATCTGACTATTTTTATTACACATATTTTAGAGCTTTCCCCAGGAAAAAGGATCGGTAATTAAAAAAAGGATGAAAGAAAACGAACGTGCATTTGCAGCACGTAAATGTATGAAATTTTTGTTTAATTATTTTGATGTGTTATTCTTTTTACTTTTTATATGTTTACTTTTGTAAGTGCAGAGAGACATACAAAAGGAGATGAATTCTCAGATTTGTGTATGCATCTATGGTTGGTAAAAATCGTTCAATTAGGGTTGTGAAACGCAGTGCCTTTTGTTTAGAAATTGAGTTGTTGTTTTCTTCTTAGTGTCTTGAGTCTTGTATGGTATTGTATTGAATTGTTTAGTGCATATAGAAAAGGTGCACATGCGAGATGTAATAGTTTGTGAGGGTTAGAATTGTTATTTTTTTTCGTTTAAAATAAAATTTTTATGATCGTCTGACTCCTTTATCTTCTACCTTTTCTATTGGTTATTTAAAGAGGGAAAATATGAATTCAACAAAAAAGAACGTATGCTTAGCATTGTAGTCGCCAGCTGCTACAAAACAAGGTCCAAGAGATTTGTAGAAATCCTCATATTGATCCTCAGTGATTGAAAATCTGGGAGGGGAGTAAATTGATGATATAACAAAATTTGTACAAAAACTTTCAATGCCAATATTTGTTGCTTGTAGGTGTTCTTCACAAATGTTATCAAGAACATAGTGCTTGAGTCTTGACTTTATTAGAATTGCTGATCCACCGCAAGCCCTTCCTCTAGGGTCCTTTGTATCATATATAGTGTAGCCATAAATTTTAAAAAGACTTCTCGAAGTCAAATGAGTCTCAGATACTAACATTACATCAATATTTTTTTTCCGTGAGGAAGTGCTCAAGTTCATTTTTATGTTGGCGAATGCCATTTGCGTTCCAGAAACATATTGCTAACGTGTTCATGGCTTATTAATTAATGCTTGAAGCAGAGTATTCTGCATTCGCAGCATTTCTTGCATCATGCTAGTCATAATTGTTGTAAAATTGTTTATAGTTTGCACCAGATTTTTAATAGTAGCTTCAAGGCGATTAAAATTAAAGCTTGCGTCAGTATTTTTTGAATTATTTGGCGGGGAGACATTTTGTGTGGGAATTGAATTTGTCTTAGCAGCATCTGCATACGATACACGGTAAGTAACTGGTTGGCTCATTTGCGCAAAAGTGGCAGAGTAAGCGTTTGCTGATTGAGCTGGAGCTAATTTAGGTTTTTGCACCACAGTCTTCTTTACGAAAGAGTACACAGGACAACCTCTGTAGTTAGCGGTGTGATTACCTCCACCATTACTGCATTTTTTATCACTTTGATCTTTTGGCTTATTGCAACTAGCAGTGCCGTGTAATTCGCCGCACACAACACAAACAGAGGGTAAATTGCAGTATGTTTTTGTATGGCCATATTCTTGGCAATTATGGCACTGTACAGGACCTGAACGCTTATGTGGCTCTTCAACTGTAATTTTTCGGTACAAGAGGTATTTCAAATTATAAATTGGATGCGTCTCATTTTTTTTCAATTTTATATCATTAGGCTCAAGTTCAACACGAAATAGGGGTTGGGGAATCTTCTCTCTGTTTATTATATTGGACACATTTTTTACCTTAAACCCCTGGAGGACGAGTGCATCTTTTATTTCTTCGGGAACAACATAAGAATCTATGCCCTTCAATACGATCTGCATGCCCTTAGCGCTCTTAAGCTGGTATGTGTAGAAGCTTGTTTTATTTTTTTCAAATTCAGCAACCATTTTGCGGAAATCTTTTTCGTCATAAATTTGGACTTTAGTTTCATCTATGTTTCCACGTTTTATTGGAACAATGTGAAATTTATTCTCACCAATGACCGAAATTAATTTTTTAATAAGGGCATTTGAATTTTTTTGTCGCAAATAGATTGGTGGCGGCTTGGATATTTTATTCGAGGATACCTCGGGTTTGTCGTTGTTATCTTGCAAAATTTCGAAGCGGTTTTGGCGATTAGTTGAGGCTGCGCCGTTATCCCTAGACGTTTTTGGAGCAGATGAAATTTTTGAAGAATTCGGGCTTCGCCCACGCTTTACCACGGTTATATATCTGTCCATTCCGACTTGTACCTTGAGTTTCGAGCCGCTGTTATCTGTAGTGATAACTTTGTTAAGTGATGAACACGAGCCTGAAGGGGATGATATTACTGGCTTATATGAAGAAGTACTAGGCAACTGTAATGTTAATGCATCATTGCTATTTGGCATTGGACAAAGCGAAGTTGATCGCTGACGAAAAATTGGCTTTGACGTTAAAAAAAGACTCATCAGATTTATTATTTATATTTTTTTCATTAAGAGTTTCAGAACTCATATCTGCCGTTAGAACTCACTTCAATTTTTTTTTGTATTTGAGGCACTCATACAAAGAATTCCTCAAGGGATATTTGTTTGTGTTTTTTTATGTTTGCGGTCTTTTTTTGTTTTTGTTATTTATGATTGTTTATTTGTTTAGAGGTACACATATATATAGTATTCCTCAATATCAATTTGTTTAATTTTTTTTTGTTTGCGGTTTTTTTTGTTTTGTTATTTTTACTATGTAAAAATATCAGCAAAGCATAAAGCTTATTTATTAAAGACAGTATGTACCTATTACGAATAATATGTACTACGCGTCTTATTACCCCCAGAGGTCGAGCATTGTTCAACACTATTTCAAAAATGGGCTTGGATGTCATTTTGAGTGGGGAGCCCACTTATTGGCCTACTGACATACAAAAAATTCCGGATGTTATAGATTTTGGCGTCATAAAAAATATCTCTAGGGATTTAATTCAAGTTCAAGCTTCTCTTGATCTTTCGTCCGATCACTCTCCGACGATCATTACAATTTGTAGTCCCTTAAGAAGTAACTTACCTAACCCATATGTGAAGATGATCAATCGTGTTAATTGGCTGGGGTTCAAAAAATATCTCAGTAGTCATTGTACGGAAAACATTACGCTTAGAACATCCGATGATATTGAATCTAACATTGCCAATCTCAGCGAGAATATTAAACAGGCTGCTGAACATGCCATTATCTCCCATCCGCAGACTGGGTTTAATAAAATTTATTCTACAGACATTGAACGTCTCGTACGTGAAAAAAGAAGAGCTAGAAGGGAATGGCAACAGCACAGATCACCACAAAATAAAATCAGATTTAAAGAGTGCACTAAACGACTCCAAGAGTTGCTTGCGTCTGAAAAAACTGCATCTCTTAAAAATTGTCTGGAAGGTCTTGATGTCACACCAGCGTCTAATTACTCTTTGTGGCGCGCTGCTAGAAAACTTAAAACACCCATTGAGTATAAGCCACCTCTACGCACATCTACCGGAAGTTGGGCAAGAAGCGATACTGAAAAAGGTAAAATATTTGCTGAGCACTTAAAATCCGTTTTTACGCCAAACATATGTACTGGTGTTGCTGATTTGCCGAATGTAGTCGCTCTACCCCCTCAACACATAAAGTTTAAGAAGCGTGATTTACAAAAATTAATTGCCGAACTCAACCCGAAGAAAGCTCCGGGTATTGATGGAATTAGTAACCAGATGCTTATGAACTTGCCTCGTATTGCAATGAGAATCCTATTATTCATATTTAATGCCATTTTACGACTGGAGTATTATCCACACAGCTGGAAGCTTGCCAAGGTTAAAATGATTCCAAAGCCGGGCAAAGATCTAACCAAGGCTGAGTCATATAGGCCAATAAGTCTACTATCAACTATGTCAAAGCTTTTCGAAAAACTGCTCAAAACAAAATTGTCCCCAATTCTAATTAGTAGTTGGTGCATACCAGACCATCAATTTGGTTTTAGAAGTCAGCATAGCACGATTTAACAAACTCACAGACTGGTTCAATTTATAAGAAGAACTTTTGAGCAAAAAAAGTATTGTTCTGCGCTCTTTATTGACGTTTCCCAGGCATTTGATAAAGTGCGGCATGAAGGCCTAATTTTAAAATTGAAGACTTACTTACCAATAAACATTTTAAATATTTTGGAAAGTTACATTATTTCCCGTAAGTTCACAGGTGTGGAAGGAGACTTTACGAGTAGGCCTGAAACTATTTCATCCGGTGTGCCACAGGGGAGCATACTGGGACCAGTTTTATATTTGATTTATACTTGTGATATGCCTGTGAGCAGTAGTATCCATACTTCCACATTTGCCGACGATACAGCCTGCCTTAGTATGCACGAGAACCCTGATGAGGCATCCCGCAAACTCCAGGAACACATTAGCCAGATGGAGCTTTGGTTAAACTTATGGAGAATTAAAGTCAATGAACAAAAGTGTGTCCATATAACGTTCACCCTAAGAAGAGATACTTGCTCCCCCATTCGGATTAACAATCAAGTTGTTCCTCAACATTCACATGTGAAATATCTTGGTTTACATCTTGATCGACGACTTACATGGAAACATCACATTGACTCTAAGTTAACTCAAATGAAACTTAAATTAACTCAGGTACATTGGCTGATTGGTAGAAATTCAACACTTAGCCTAGACTGCAAACTTTTAATATACAAGTCGCTTTTAAAGCCAATATGGTGGTACGGAATTCAACTATGGGGCACTGCTTCAGCTTCAAATGTAGAGAAAATTCAACGAAGGCAAAATAAAATTTTACGCATGACAACATCGGCTCCATGGTACATCAAAAATTCAAATATACATCGCGATTTGAATATGCCACTAGTGACTGAAGAAATTGTAAAATACGCAGGCAAATATCTAACAAAACTCGAGTCACATCCTAATCCGCTTGCTCGTAATATTTTGAACTTTACTGGGCACATCCGCTTAAAAAAGAGAGATACACGGGCTCTAATATTCAACACTCTAGATGATGAAGCTGCTTGAAAACACTTTTTTCTTTTTGTTGCTAATCACTACTTATGTATTATTAATAACTATCACTAAGCTTATGTCCGACATTGGTCGGGCCTAATAATTTTTTTTATAGATTTAAGATTTGAATACTTATTGTTAGTTCATATTTGAAGATACAATAAATAAAAAAAACATGCATTAAAAAAAAAATGTTATGTGTGTGTGAGTTGTGTTAGCATTAGATAATTTACCTACCTGAAATTGTGTGTGTTGGGTTTGTGTGCATTGGTCAGTTCTACTGTTATGGAAAAAAAATAAATATACTTACATATGTTTTTGATCAAATAGATAAAAACAAATTATATAGTGTTTTCACACTGAATATTAAAACCTGGTTTTAACGTTAAAACCATAAACAGCTGATTTTGCATTCACACTGCAAGTTTGCTAAATTCAGGTTTTAACTCATAGGCTGTCTAATAACTTTGCTGAAAATAAAATAAATCTCCTGCAGAAATCCGTGTATTTCTTTTTGCATTTTTTCTGCTTTTTAGTAACACTTGTTGGACATACTGTTAAACTGTTTTTGTTTGTATGAAACACTGAGATATTTCACAAAGCGCTCTAAAATGGAAATTATTTTATACCTTGTAAATAAAATTTTTTTAAATTATGTAAATTCTTATACAGAATGAAGAAGTGCTTGGAAATAATGTTAATAATATAAAAATGTACAAATATATTATAAGATAAACCTTTTTTATAGGCAGATGAATGTCAGTCATATTGTCTATTTTCACTTTCCAGAGTTCAATGAAAATATTTTAGTTGTTTTCCTTGCAAAAAACTGTTTTCTTTCATAATTTTTTGATTATTGTTGCTGCTGCATTCATTTTTAACTTGAAAATCTTTTAAGCGTCATCTATTGTTATTCACTGGCATAAACATTATTAGCTGCTGCCGGTCATTTTAACTTGGCAGGACTGAATATATCACAGCGAAAACAAGGTTCCATTTAATAAAACAAACTTAAAACCAATTCAAAAATGGTTCTAAGTTGGTTTTAACAACAACAATTTGTATGGTAAAACCAGGTTTTAAGTTGGTTTTAACGTTAAAACCAACTTTTATTAAAACCTTGTCAGCGTGAAAACACTAATACATTTATAATTATAACATTAATTTTATTTAAAAATCTTTTATATTTCTTTTACTTTTGAGATGTAGGTTAGTAAAAAATTCTTTTATATAAATTAAAAAGTTTTTGAGTTAATAAATATTCATTTCAATGTAATTTACATGCACATATGTTAACATCTTGAATATAATCCTTTGTTATTATATCACAATCATATTTATGCAAGTTATTACGATAATATATGTTGGCAATACACAGAATTAATGGCGCTACTGTAAAGAATGTGTAGAATGTGTAGTAGAAATACACATATATAATTTGTTAACTTAGAAAGCCTTGCTTTAGATTGTCGAGTCAATAATTTTCATATATTAAATACTTATAATTTGAGACTAAACTCTTTGTTTTATTTAAATCTTCCTTTTTTACATAAATAAAAAAGAAGAACATAACAATTGGCGACGAGGTAAACGGAAAAGAGCAGAAGTATTGTTTTTATTAAAAAAAAAACAATGGCACAAAGATCTATGGAAAATGTTGTGAGCGAAATTTTTGCTCGCCAACAGGAGTCTATGGAAAGACAGCAGAGGTTGATGGAGATGCTCACCACTATGGCACAACAGAATTCAACTGTGCAATCATCCAGCTCGTCTACACCAGCTTCAAACAAATCTACGGCACCAGAAGCTTTAATGGATATAATTTCAAAAAACATACGCGAGTTTGTATACGAGCCAGATGAAGGCAACATATTCTCATCGTGGTACGACAGATACGAGGATATTTTCTTAACAGAGGCACAAGATTTGGATGACGCATCGAAGGTCAGGTTGTTGTTGAGAAAAGTAAGTACTGAAGTTTTCAATAAATATAGGGATTATCTCCTTCCTAAGAAACCTAGGGACGTAAACTTCGTAGACACACTCGAAATATTGAATAAGCTATATGGCAGAAAAGAAAGTTTATTCAGCAAAAGGGTGAAATGCATGCAGAATGTTCGAGGTGAAATGGATGACATTATCAGTTATGCCGCGATTGTTAATAGATATTGCGAAAATTTTCTTCTAACGAAATGCACTGCTGACAATTTTAAGTGTTTAATTTTTGTTAATGGCTTAAAAATGGAAAAAGATCAAGAATTAAAGGCGCGACTTTTGACCTTACTTGAAGGTGAGACTGAAACAACACCAAATAAAATAGACAATTTAGTAGCTGAAGTTCAGCGTATCGAAAGTTTAAAGCGTGACGTCACCATGCAAGGGAACGAACAAACAAACGTGGTTAAACTTAAAACAAATTTTACAGAAAAAGCAAATATACCATCTGAATTGCCTAAAAGACCTTGCTGGCAATGTGGCCAAATGCATTTTGCTAAAGATTGCAGATACACTAATCAAAAATGTAATCTATGTAACAGAACTGGGCACAAAGAGGGATTTTGTTCTTGTTTCCCTGAAAAAAACAATTATCAAAATAAATCAAAATATCAAACATTTAAAAATAATCATAAAAACAAGAATGATTATGTAAAAAGTGTGCACACCTCTAACAAAAACAGAAGATACGTGATGTTAGTTATCAATAATATAAATGTTAAACTACAACATGACACTGGATCGGATGTTACAATAATTTCCAAGCCAACATGGGAAAAAATCGGTAAGCCAACATTACACGAATCAGGTTTACAACCTCGAGACGCTTCAACTAACAATATACATATTGTTGGAGAATTTGAGGCCAAAGTTTCCATAAACAACACTGACATCGTTTGCAAGATTCTAGTTTCATCTTTATCAGATTTAAATCTTTTTTGGTCTGACTTAATTGACAAGTTTGAATTGTGGAATAAGCCACTAGACTCATACATATCCTGTCAAAATGTAAATATAAATGGCATACTGACACCAATGGATTTATGTGAACAATTTCCAGAAGTTTTCAGGAAAGATATTGGACATGTCAAACAGTTTAAAATAAACTTGCCATTAAAACCAAACGCTGTTCCGATATTTCGACCTAAACGTCAGGTAGTATATGCAATAAAAGAATCGTTAGATGCAACACTAGACACATTGGAACGGGAAGGAATAATTAGCGCAATAAATTACTCAGATTGGGCTGCTCCAATTGTGGTAGTAAAGAAAGCATCTGGTAAACTCAGAATCTGTGGTGATTATTCAACAGGACTCAATGCACAACTTGAAGCAAACAACTTCCCACTGCCAATTCCAGATGATATTTTTGTTCATTTTAATAATTGCGCCTCATTTTCAGTCATAGACCTTAATAACGCTTATATGCAACTAGAAGTTGACGATGAAACAAAAAAATTACTGGTAATAAATACTCATCGTGGTCTTTATACTTTCAACCGCTTAGCTCAAGGAGTCAAATCAGCACCAGGTGCTTTTCAACAAGCCATACAAAAAATACTTTCTGGGATTGAAGGTGTGTATCCATATTTAGATGACTTGGTTATTGCTACAAAAACACGTGAACAAAACGAAAATGTAGTAAAAGACGTTCTGCAACGATTAAAAATGTTTAATATGACTGTTAATTTTGAAAAATGTCAATTTTTTAAATCGTCATGCACCTATCTGGGATATTACATCGATAGCAAGGGCATATCCCCAGATAAAAACAAGATTACTCAAATTCTTCAACTACCATCTCCCACAAACATAAGTCAGTTACGATCATATTTAGGTGCAGTAAATTATTATGGAAAATTTTTGCCAGAAATGAGGAAATTAAGAGACCCATTGGACAATCTTTTAAAGATAAATTCAAAATGGAATTGGTCGAAACAATGTCAACAAAGTTTTCAACGATTTAAACAACTCTTGTCATCTGATTTATTGCTTACACATTATGACCCGCGACTTCCAATTAAAGTGGCCGCAGATGCATCAAACGTTGGTTTAGGAGCATACATATGCCATGTGTTTTAAAATGGCACAGAAAAAGCTATTTATCACTGCTCAAGAGCACTCACACCTGCAGAGAAAAATTATTCTCAAATTGAAAAGGAAGCCCTGGCTTTGGTATTTGCTGTTGTTAGGTTTCACAAATACTTGTACGGAAGAAAATTCATCATGCAAACCGATCACAAACCATTGTTGGCCATATTTGGAAATAAAAAGGGAATTCCTGCACATACTGCAAATCGCCTTCAACGTTGGGCGTTAACACTTATGTCTTATGACTTCGAACTACAATACGTATCAACAAACAATTTCGGCGCTGCTGATATTTTATCAAGGCTAATTCACAACATTCCGGCATCAAACGAAGAGACAGTGGTTGCTTGCATTCAGTTAGAAAACGATATAAAACTTGTTATTGATGATACAACAAAATCTTTACCTGTTACTTATAATATGATTAAAGCTGCAACCATGAGGGATGATGAAATGCAAACAATTATAAAATATCTTCAAACTGGTAAATGGCCCAATACTATTGATAAAAATCTACAATGTTACTTTTCTAGAAAAGACAATTTAAGTTTTGCAAGTGGGTGTCTTCTGTACGGTGATAGAATCATTATACCGAATTGCTTTAGAAAAAAAGTGCTAAAAGAATTGCACAAGGGTCATGATGGCATTGAACGCACAAAAATGCTTGCCCGAAGTTATGTATATTGGCCCCGAATTGATGAGGATATAAAACAACATGTACGAGATTGTTCCAAATGCTCGTCAGCAGCTAAGACATTACCAAAAACCACTTTACAATCTAATTCACAACATTCCGGCATCAAACGAAGAGACAGTGGTTGCTTGCATTCAGTTAGAAAACGATATAAAACTTGTTATTGATGATACAACAAAATCGTTACCTGTTACTTATAATATGATTAAAGCTGCAACCATGAGGGATGATGAAATGCAAACAATTATAAAATATCTTCAAACTGGTAAATGGCCCAATACTATTGATAAAAATCTACAATGTTACTTTTCTAGAAAAGACAATTTAAGTTTTGCAAGTGGGTGTCTTCTGTACGGTGATAGAATCATTATACCGAATTGCTTTAGAAAAAAAGTGCTAAAAGAATTGCACAAGGGTCATGATGGCATTGAACGCACAAAAATGCTTGCCCGAAGTTATGTATATTGGCCCCGAATTGATGAGGATATAAAACAACATGTACGAGATTGTTCCAAATGCTCGTCAGCAGCTAAGACATTACCAAAAACCACTTTACAATCTTGGCCAATTACAAATCGCCCTATGCAACGTTTGCACATCGATATAGCTGGTCCAATAGAAAACTTTTATTATTTTATAATTGTAGACGCGTTTTCTAAATGGCCTCACATTTACCAAATAAAATCTATATCATCTTTAAATATAATTGATTGTCTGAAAGAATTTACTACAACTTTTGGTAATCCAGAACTGATTGTCAGTGACAATGGAACCCAGTTTTCCAGCGACAGTTTTCAAAAATTTTGTTTAGAAAATGGAATAAATCATATGTTTACAGCTCCATATCACCCACAATCAAATGGCCAAGCGGAGAGGTTCGTGGACACCCTGAAAAGAGCGTTACAAAAGCTAGAAGGATCTGGAACTACAAAACAAAGCTTATATACATTTCTTCAATGCTATCGATCCTCTCCTAATATATCCACGGGAAAAACACCATCTGAATTGTTTCTGGGAAGGAAACTAAGAATAAATCTAGACTTGTTAAAAAAACCAAATGTAGAAGAACCAGTTCGTAACACACAAATGGAAATACAATATAATAAGCAGCATGGTGCTAGAGAAAGAACCTACAATATAGGACAACACGTCTTTGTAAAAATATATAAATCAAATAAATATACATGGAATTCTGCTGTAATAGTGGAAAAACTTGGTGCAGTTATGTATAAAGTAAAAATTACAAATGTTTCTGGATATCGTATTGTTAGATGTCATGCGAATCAACTGAGATCAGATTTGTCGAACTCAAACAATACGCAATCAAATTCATCGTGCTTAACATCATTAATTGATTGCTTTAATTTACAACCAATGTCGTTCGATCCATTAGAAAAGGAAAGTTATTTACCTGATAATCAACAACAACCTGAATATCAACAACAACCTGAGTATCAACAACAACGTGAGTGTCAGCCACATCCGGAGTATCAACAATTTGATTATCATCAACCGCCTCAACATCAATGTTATTCTAGTTACCCACAAACTGTAGAACAGCCAACGACTAGTCAATCTCCACCCAATGCTGCCAGTGATATGGTTTTAAGAAGATCCAGCAGAACTCGCAAGCCTCCGTTCTGGGCACCGTATTATATCACTAAAACAAGGGGAGATGTTGGCAATACACAGAATTAATGGCGCTACTGTAAATAATGTGTAGAATGTGTAGTAGAAATACACATATATAATTTGTTAACTTAGAAAGCCTTGCTTTAGATTGTCGAGTCAATAATTTTCATATATTAAATACTTATAATTTGAGACTAAACTCTTTGTTTTATTTAAATCTTCCTTTTTTACATAAATAAAAAAGAAGAACATAACAATTGGCGACGAGGTAAACGGAAAAGAGCAGAAGTATTGTTTTTATTAAAAAAAAAAACAATGGCACAAAGATCTATGGAAAATGTTGTGAGCGAAATTTTTGCTCGCCAACAGGAGTCTATGGAAAGACAGCAGAGGTTGATGGAGATGCTCACCACTATGGCACAACAGAATTCAACTGTGCAATCATCCAGCTCGTCTACACCAGCTTCAAACAAATCTACGGCACCAGAAGCTTTAATGGATATAATTTCAAAAAACATACGCGAGTTTGTATACGAGCCAGATGAAGGCAACATATTCTCATCGTGGTACGACAGATACGAGGATATTTTCTTAACAGAGGCACAAGATTTGGATGACGCATCGAAGGTCAGGTTGTTGTTGAGAAAAGTAAGTACTGAAGTTTTCAATAAATATAGGGATTATCTCCTTCCTAAGAAACCTAGGGACGTAAACTTCGTAGACACACTCGAAATATTGAATAAGCTATATGGCAGAAAAGAAAGTTTATTCAGCAAAAGGGTGAAATGCATGCAGAATGTTCGAGGTGAAATGGATGACATTATCAGTTATGCCGCGATTGTTAATAGATATTGCGAAAATTTTCTTCTAACGAAATGCACTGCTGACAATTTTAAGTGTTTAATTTTTGTTAATGGCTTAAAAATGGAAAAAGATCAAAAATTAAAGGCGCGACTTTTGACCTTACTTGAAGGTGAGACTGAAACAACACCAAATAAAATAGACAATTTAGTAGCTGAAGTTCAGCGTATCGAAAGTTTAAAGCGTGACGTCACCATGCAAGGGAACGAACAAACAAACGTGGTTAAACTTAAAACAAATTTTACAGAAAAAGCAAATATACCATCTGAATTGCCTAAAAGACCTTGCTGGCAATGTGGCCAAATGCATTTTGCTAAAGATTGCAGATACACTAATCACAAATGTAATCTATGTAACAGAACTGGGCACAAAGAGGGATTTTGTTCTTGTTTCCCTGAAAAAAACAATTATCAAAATAAATCAAAATATCAAACATTTAAAAATAATCATAAAAACAAGAATGATTATGTAAAAAGTGTGCACACCTCTAACAAAAACAGAAGATACGTGATGTTAGTTATCAATAATATAAATGTTAAACTACAACATGACACTGGATCGGATGTTACAATAATTTCCAAGCCAACATGGGAAAAAATCGGTAAGCCAACATTACACGAATCAGGTTTACAACCTCGAGACGCTTCAACTAACAATATACATATTGTTGGAGAATTTGAGGCCAAAGTTTCCATAAACAACACTGACATCGTTTGCAAGATTCTAGTTTCATCTTTATCAGATTTAAATCTTTTTTGGTCTGACTTAATTGACAAGTTTGAATTGTGGAATAAGCCACTAGACTCATACACATCCTGTCAAAATGTAAATATAAATGGCATACTGACACCAATGGATTTATGTGAACAATTTCCAGAAGTTTTCAGGAAAGATATTGGACATGTCAAACAGTTTAAAATAAACTTGCCATTAAAACCAAACGCTGTTCCGATATTTCGACCTAAACGTCAGGTAGTATATGCAATAAAAGAATCGTTAGATGCAACACTAGACACATTGGAACGGGAAGGAATAATTAGCGCAATAAATTACTCAGATTGGGCTGCTCCAATTGTGGTAGTAAAGAAAGCATCTGGTAAACTCAGAATCTGTGGTGATTATTCAACAGGACTCAATGCACAACTTGAAGCAAACAACTTCCCACTGCCAATTCCAGATGATATTTTTGTTCATTTTAATAATTGCGCCTCATTTTCAGTCATAGACCTTAATAACGCTTATATGCAACTAGAAGTTGACGATGAAACAAAAAAATTACTGGTAATAAATACTCATCGTGGTCTTTATACTTTCAACCGCTTAGCTCAAGGAGTCAAATCAGCACCAGGTGCTTTTCAACAAGCCATACAAAAAATACTTTCTGGGATTGAAGGTGTGTATCCATATTTAGATGACTTGGTTATTGCTACAAAAACACGTGAACAAAACGAAAATGTAGTAAAAGACGTTCTGCAACGATTAAAAATGTTTAATATGACTGTTAATTTTGAAAAATGTCAATTTTTTAAATCGTCATGCACCTATCTGGGATATTACATCGATAGCAAGGGCATATCCCCAGATAAAAACAAGATTACTCAAATTCTTCAACTACCATCTCCCACAAACATAAGTCAGTTACGATCATATTTAGGTGCAGTAAATTATTATGGAAAATTTTTGCCAGAAATGAGGAAATTAAGAGACCCATTGGACAATCTTTTAAAGATAAATTCAAAATGGAATTGGTCGAAACAATGTCAACAAAGTTTTCAACGATTTAAACAACTCTTGTCATCTGATTTATTGCTTACACATTATGACCCGCGACTTCCAATTAAAGTGGCCGCAGATGCATCAAACGTTGGTTTAGGAGCATACATATGCCATGTGTTTTAAAATTGCACAGAAAAAGCTATTTATCACTGCTCAAGAGCACTCACACCTGCAGAGAAAAATTATTCTCAAATTGAAAAGGAAGCCCTGGCTTTGGTATTTGCTGTTGTTAGGTTTCACAAATACTTGTACGGAAGAAAATTCATCATGCAAACCGATCACAAACCATTGTTGGCCATATTTGGAAATAAAAAGGGAATTCCTGCACATACTGCAAATCGCCTTCAACGTTGGGCGTTAACACTTATGTCTTATGACTTCGAACTACAATACGTATCAACAAACAATTTCGGCGCTGCTGATATTTTATCAAGGCTAATTCACAACATTCCGGCATCAAACGAAGAGACAGTGGTTGCTTGCATTCAGTTAGAAAACGATATAAAACTTGTTATTGATGATACAACAAAATCGTTACCTGTTACTTATAATATGATTAAAGCTGCAACCATGAGGGATGATGAAATGCAAACAATTATAAAATATCTTCAAACTGGTAAATGGCCCAATACTATTGATAAAAATCTACAATGTTACTTTTCTAGAAAAGACAATTTAAGTTTTGCAAGTGGGTGTCTTCTGTACGGTGATAGAATCATTATACCGAATTGCTTTAGAAAAAAAGTGCTAAAAGAATTGCACAAGGGTCATGATGGCATTGAACGCACAAAAATGCTTGCCCGAAGTTATGTATATTGGCCCCGAATTGATGAGGATATAAAACAACATGTACGAGATTGTTCCAAATGCTCGTCAGCAGCTAAGACATTACCAAAAACCACTTTACAATCTAATTCACAACATTCCGGCATCAAACGAAGAGACAGTGGTTGCTTGCATTCAGTTAGAAAACGATATAAAACTTGTTATTGATGATACAACAAAATCGTTACCTGTTACTTATAATATGATTAAAGCTGCAACCATGAGGGATGATGAAATGCAAACAATTATAAAATATCTTCAAACTGGTAAATGGCCCAATACTATTGATAAAAATCTACAATGTTACTTTTCTAGAAAAGACAATTTAAGTTTTGCAAGTGGGTGTCTTCTGTACGGTGATAGAATCATTATACCGAATTTCTTTAGAAAAAAAGTGCTAAAAGAATTGCACAAGGGTCATGATGGCATTGAACGCACAAAAATGCTTGCCCGAAGTTATGTATATTGGCCCCGAATTGATGAGGATATAAAACAACATGTACGAGATTGTTCCAAATGCTCGTCAGCAGCTAAGACATTACCAAAAACCACTTTACAATCTTGGCCAATTACAAATCGCCCTATGCAACGTTTGCACATCGATATAGCTGGTCCAATAGAAAACTTTTATTATTTTATAATTGTAGACGCGTTTTCTAAATGGCCTCACATTTACCAAATAAAATCTATATCATCTTTAAATATAATTGATTGTCTGAAAGAATTTACTACACCTTTTGGTAATCCAGAACTGATTGTCAGTGACAATGGAACCCAGTTTTCCAGCGACAGTTTTCAAAAATTTTGTTTAGAAAATGGAATAAATCATATGTTTACAGCTCCATATCACCCACAATCAAATGGCCAAGCGGAGAGGTTCGTGGACACCCTGAAAAGAGCGTTACAAAAGCTAGAAGGATCTGGAACTACAAAACAAAGCTTATATACATTTCTTCAATGCTATCGATCCTCTCCTAATATATCAACGGGAAAAACACCATCTGAATTGTTTCTGGGAAGGAAACTAAGAATAAATCTAGACTTGTTAAAAAAACCAAATGTAGAAGAACCAGTTCGTAACACACAAATGGAAATACAATATAATAAGCAGCATGGTGCTAGAGAAAGAACCTACAATATAGGACAACACGTCTTTGTAAAAATATATAAATCAAATAAATATACATGGAATTCTGCTGTAATAGTGGAAAAACTTGGTGCAGTTATGTATAAAGTAAAAATTACAAATGTTTCTGGATATCGTATTGTTAGATGTCATGCGAATCAACTGAGATCAGATTTGTCGAACTCAAACAATACGCAATCAAATTCATCGTGCTTAACATCATTAATTGATTGCTTTAATTTACAACCAATGTCGTTCGATCCATTAGAAAAGGAAAGTTATTTACCTGATAATCAACAACAACCTGAATATCAACAACAACCTGAGTATCAACAACAACGTGAGTGTCAGCCACATCCGGAGTATCAACAATTTGATTATCATCAACCGCCTCAACATCAATGTTATTCTAGTTACCCACAAACTGTAGAACAGCCAACGACTAGTCAATCTCCACCCAATGCTGCCAGTGATATGGTTTTAAGAAGATCCAGCAGAACTCGCAAGCCTCCGTTCTGGGCACCGTATTATATCACTAAAACAAGGGGAGATGTTGGCAATACACAGAATTAATGGCGCTACTGTAAATAATGTGTAGAATGTGTAGTAGAAATACACATATATAATTTGTTAACTTAGAAAGCCTTGCTTTAGATTGTCGAGTCAATAATTTTCATATATTAAATACTTATAATTTGAGACTAAACTCTTTGTTTTATTTAAATCTTCCTTTTTTACATAAATAAAAAAGAAGAACATAACAATATATGAAAGAGGTGTAGACATTGCTATACATTCTTAATTCGTTAATAATTCTCAGGAATAATTTCTTGTGGTCCTTACCAATATGACAACTATAACCATTTAATAGTTCCTGCAATTCAGCTGATGAAACCATTTCCGATCATAACCAATGTAGCTCGCAACAGGATGATTGAATAACTAATTGAAATTTATCAGTAAAGATTATAATTAATCATATTATCATCATAACCCTCAGTATAATCAAAGTTATCAGAACTATCATCGGATGGTAGAGATGGAATGATATCATTTCTACAATAAAAGTAAATGCAAAGTAGATACAGACCAGACAGCAGTTCATAACAAGATAAAGCAGATAAAAAGCAGATACAGAGCAGATAAAAACAGATAAAAGCAGATACAAAGCAGATAAAAAGTAGATAAAAAGCAGATACAAAGCAGATAAAAAGTAGATAAAAAGTAGATAAAAAGCAGATACAGAGCAGATAAAAGCAAATGCAAAGTAGATACAGACCAGATGCCAGATAAAATCAGATAAAAAGCATTTCATAACTAGATAAAGCAGATAAAAAGCAGATACAAACCAGATAAAAAGCAGATAAAAAGTAGATAAAAGCAGATACAAAGCAGATAAGAAGTAGATAAAAAGCAGATACAGAGCAGATAAAAGCAAATGCAAAGTAGATACAGACCAGATACCAGACAAAAATCAGATAAAAAGCAGTTCATAAGTAGATAAAGCAGATACAGAGCAGATAAAAAGCAGATATAAAGCAGATAAAAAGCAGATATAAAGCAGATATAAAGCAGATAAAAAGCAGATAAAAGCAGATACAAAGCAGATAAAAAGCAGATAAAAGCAGATACAGAGCAGATAAAAAGCAGATACAGAGCAGATAAAAGCAGATACAGAGCAGATACAAAGTAGATAAAAAGCAGATAAAAGTAGATACAAAGCAGATTAATATCAGATACGAACCAGTTCGAAATAAATAATAACAACTTATTAAAAGATATTGTTAAGACAAGGACGGCATAAAAAGAAAAACTAAAATATATAAAATTAAACGAAGTAGATAGACTTAATTTATTCCAAGATATGTACATTTTAGCCTGTAACAAAACCCCTGAATAAGATAAATAAAAAAAATTTATGATGATTATCAATCAGGCGATTTATTGGAAGAAACATATACACCTGTAGCAAAACCTACGAAAAACTAAAATATATAAAATTAAACGAATTAGATAGACTTAATTTGTTCCAAGATATGTACATTTAAGCCTGTAACAAAACCCCTAGATAAGATAAATAAATAAACCTATGATGATTATCAATCCGGTGATTTATTGAAAGAAACATATACACCTATAGCAAAACCTTTATATAAGATCATTTAAAATACCTGATTACAAATCAGATGCTTTTCAATCATATAATAATATCTCAGATTCAAAATTTCCATCACTACCATCCGATGATAGTTCTGATAACTTTGATTATACTGAGGGTTATGATGATAATATGATTAATTATAATCTTTACTGATAAATTTCAATTAGTTATTCAATCATCCTGTTGCGAGCTACATTGGTTATGGTCGGAAATGGTGTCGTCAGCTGAATTGCAGGAACTATTAAATGGTTATAGTTGTCATATTGATAAGGACCACAAGAAATTATTTCTGAGAATTATTAACGAATTAAGAATGTATAGCAATGTCTACACTCCTTTCATATATTTATTATCGTAATAACTTGCATAAATATGATTGTGATATAATAACAAAGGATTATATTCAAGATGTTAACATATGTGCATGTATTACATTAAAATGAATATTTATTAACTCAAAAACTTTTTAATTTATATAAAAGAATTTTTTACTATAAACCTACATCTCAAAAGTAAAAGAAATATAAAAGATTTTTAAATAAAATTAATGTTATAATTATAAATGTATTAGTGTTTTCACGCTGACAAGGTTTTAATAAAAGTTGGTTTTAACGTTAAAACCAACTTAAAACCTGGTTTTACCATACAAATTGTTGTTGTTAAAACCAACTTAAAACCATTTTTGAATTAGTTTTAAGTTTGTTTTATTAAATGGAACCTTGTTTTCGCTGTGATATATTCAGTCCTGCCAAGTTAAAATGACCGGCAGTAGCTAATAATGTTTATGCCAGTGAATAACAATAGATGACGCTTGAAAGATTTTCAAGTTAAAAATGGATGCAGCAGCAACAATAATCAAAAAATTATGAAAGAAAACAGTTTTTTGCAAGGAAAACAACTAAAATATTTTCATTGAACTCTGGAAAGTGAAAATAGACAATATGACTGACATTCATCTGCCTATAAAAAAGGTTTATCTTATAATATATTTGTACATTTTTATATTATTAACATTATTTCCAAGCACTTCTTCATTCTGTATAAGAATTTACATAATTTAAAAAAATTTTATTTACAAGGTATAAAATAATTTCCATTTTAGAGCGCATTGTGAAATATCTGTGTTTCATACAAACAAAAACAGTGTAACAGTATGTCCAACAAGTGTTATTAAAAAGCAGAAAAAATGCAAAAAGAAATACACGCATTTCTGCAGGAGATTTATTTTATTTTCAGCAAAGTTATTAGACAGCCTATGAGTTAAAACCTGAATTTAGCAAACTTGCAGTGTGAATGCAAAATCAGCTGTTTATGGTTTTAACGTTAAAACCAGGTTTTAATATTCAGTGTGAAAACACTATATAATTTGTTTTTATCTTTTTGATCAAAAACATATGTAAGTATATTTATTTATTTTTTCCATAACAGTAGAACTGACCAATGCACACAAACCAAACACACACAATTTCAGGTAGGTAAATTATCTAATGCTAACACAACTCACACACACATAACATGGTGAAATATTCTAAGGCAAAGAGTAAACCTAACTAAGATTTTTTTCTTGTACCCTTTTTTGTTGAATGCATATTTTTCCCTCTTTAAATAACCAATAGAAAAGATAGAAGATAAAGGAGTCAGACGATCATAAAAATTTAATTTTAAACGAAAAAAAATAACAATTCTAACCCTCATAAACTATTACATCTCGCATGTGCACCTTTTCTATATGCACTAAACAATTCAATACAATACCATACAAGACTCAAGACACTAAGAAGAAAACAACAACTCAATTTTTACACAACAGGCACTGCGTTTCACAACCCTAATTGAACGATTTTTCCCAACCATAGATGCATACACAAATCTGAGAATTCATCTCCTTTTGTATGTCTTTCTGCACTTACAAAAGTAAACATATAAAAAGTAAAAAGAATTAACACATCAAAATAATTAAACAAAAATTTCATACATTTACGTGCTGCAAATGCACGTTCGTTTTCTTTCATCCTTTTTTTAATTACTGATCCTTTTTCCTGGGGAAAGCTATAAAATATGTGTAATAAAAATAGTCAGATAGACAGAGAAGACAAACGATCATAAAAATTTCATTTTAAACAAACAAACAAAATAATAATAATAATTCAAACCAAAAATGTGCATTAAGAAAAGATTTACATATCAAGTGTTCTAAATACTAGACATATGTTTAATATGTGTTGAGATTTTCCCATATACGGCATACATTTTCGTGCTGCAAATGTATGACGTTCCTTTTCTTTCATCCTTTTTTTAATTACTGATCCTTTTTCCTGGGGAAAGCTATAAAATATGTATAATAAAAATAGTCAGATATACAGAGGAGACAAACGATCATAAAAATTTCATTTTAAACAAAAAAAAAATAATAATAATAATTATAACCAAAAATGTGCACTAAGAAAAGATTTATATATACAGTTCTATTAATAACAATAGAACTAAGCAATGCACACAAACAAACACATTTGTAATAAAAAGAGACAACAACAAGATATGTGATATAAAAACACAGAAAATTATAAAGATACGAAATATTTAAAAAATTCCCTCAACAAAATTTTCATCGTAATATAATACAATTTCCTAACGCACATAAACACAATAAGCAATAGAAATGTATTACTGGTAAGTGCATAAAATAGAAAAAGATAAAATAAAGATACGAAATATTTAAAAGATTCCCCTCAACAAAATTTTCATCGTATTAAGCAATAGAAATGTATTACTTGTAAGTGAATAAAATAGAAAAGATAAAATAACGATACGAAATATTTAAAAAATTCCCCACAACAAAATTTTCATTTCAAATTATCTTCCCTTAAAAAGAATAGATATGAAGAAATATAACACAACGGCAATACCTAGCATGATGTGCATTTTTACATTGCACTTTGATACATACATAAAATAGCAAGAAGAAAAATACCACTTTGGCAACACCTTGCATGATATGCACTTTTACATTGATCCTTATGGCACATTTTGGCCCCGAACCCCATAAACACACTACTTACGAGCAAGCGGATTAGGATGTGACTCGAGTTTTGTTAGATATTTGCCTGCGAATTTTACAATTTCTTCAGTCACTAGTGGTACATTCAAATCGCGATGTATATTTGAATTTTTGATGTACCATGGAGCCGATGTTATCATGCGTAAAATTTTATTTTGCCTTCGTTGAATTTTCTCTACATTTGAAGCTAAAGCAGTGCCCCATAGTTGAATTCCGTAACACCATATTGGCTTAATATTAAAAGTTTGCAGTCTAGGCTAAGTGTTGAATTTCTACCAATCAGCCAATGTACCTGAGTTAATTTAAGTTTCATTTGAGTTAACTTAGAGTCAATGTGGTGTTTCCATGTAAGTCGTCGATCAAGGTGTATACCAAGATATTTCACATGTGAATGTTGAGGAACAACTTGATTGTTAATCCGAATGGGGGAGCAAGTATCTCTTCTTAGGGTGAACGTTATATGGACACACTTTTGTTCATTGACTTTAATTCTCCATAAGTTTAACCAAAGCTCCATCTGGCTAATGTGTTCCTGGAGTTTGCGGGATGCCTCATCAGGGTTTTCGTGCATACTAAGGCAGGCTGTATTGTCGGCAAATGTGGAAGTATGGATACTACTGCTCACAGGCATATCACTAGTATAAATCAAATATAAAAGTGGTCCCAGTATACTCCCCTGTGGCACACCGGATGAAATAGTTTCAGGCCTACTCGTAAAGTCTCCTTCCACAACAGTGAACTTACGGGAAATAATGTAACTTTCCAAAAGATTTAAAATGTTTATTGGTAAGTAAGTCTTCAATTTTAAAATTAGGCCTTCATGCTGCCACACTTTATCAAATGCCTGGGAAACGTCAATAAAGAGCGCAGAACAATACTTTTTTTCCTCAAAAGTTCTTCTTATAAATTGAACCAATCTGTGAGTTTGTTCAATGGTGCTATGCTGACTTCTAAAACCAAATTGATGGTCTGGTATGCACCAACTGCTAATTAGAATTGGGGACAATTTTGTTTTGAGCAGTTTTTCGAAAAGCTTTGACATAGTTGATAGTAGACTTATTGGCCTATATGACTCAGCCTTGGTTAGATCTTTGCCCGGCTTTGGAATCATTTTAACCTTGGCAAGCTTCCAGCTGTGTGGATAATACTCCAGTCGTAAAATGGCATTACATATGAATAATAGGATTCTCATTGCAATACGAGGCAAGTTCATAAGCATCTGCTTACTAATTCCATCAATTTTAAATTAAACTATTTTTTTGAGCTTTCGGTCAGTTTATATTTTGAGTTTATTATCTTCAATATTTCGTTAACCTTCGGTAAACTTCTTCAGGATATATATTTTTTGGTTTTTTTTTTTAACCAAAAAATATATATCCTGAAGAAGTTAACCGAAGGTTAACGAAATATTGAAGATAATAAACTCAAAATATAAACTGACCGAAAGCTCAAGAAAATAATTTAATTTAAAACATAAAAAAAGGTCGAAAAATTAGATAAAAATAATTCCATCAATACGCGGAGCTTTCTTCGGGTTGAGTTCGGCAATTAATTTTTGTAAATCACGCGTCTTAAACTTTATGTGTTGAGGGGGTAGAGCGACTACATTCGGCAAATCAGCAACACCAGTACATATGTTTGGCGTAAAAACGGATTTTAAGTACTCAGCAAATATTTTACCTTTTTCAGTATCGCTTCTTGCCCAACCTCCGGTAGATGTGCGTAGAGGTGGCTTATACTCAATGGGTGTTTTAAGCTTTCTAGCAGCGCGCCACAAAGAATAATTAGACGCTGGTGTGACATCAAGACCTTCCAGATAATTTTTAAGAGATGCAGTTTTTCAGACGCAAGCAACTCTTGGAGTCGTTTAGTTAGTGCAATCTTTAAATCTGATTTTATTTTGTGGTGATCTGTGCTGTTGCCATTCCCTTCTAGCTCTTCTTTTTTCACGTACGAGACGTTCAATGTCTGTAGAATAAATTTTATTAAACCCAGTCTGCGGATGGGAGATAGTGGCATGTTCAGCAGCCTGTTTAATATTATCGCTGAGATTGGCAATGTTAGATTCAATATCATCGGATGTTCTAAGCGTAATGTTTTCCGTACAATGACTACTGAGATTTTTTTTGAACCCCAGCCAATTAACACGATTGGTCATCTTCACATATGGGTCAGGTAAGTTACTTCTTAATGGACTACAAATTGTAATGATCGTCGGAGAGTGATCGGACGAAAGATCAAGAGAAGCTTGAACCTGAATTAAATCCCTAAAAATATTTTTTATGACGCCAAAATCTATAACATCCGGAATTTTTTGTATGTCAGTAGGCCAATAAGTGGGCTCCCCACTCGAAATGACATTCAAGCCCATTTTTGAAATTGTGTTGAACAATGCTCGACCTCTGGGGGTAATAAGACGCGAACCCCAGAACGTATGCTTAGCATTGTAGTCGCCAGCTGCTACAAAACAAGGTCCAAGAGATTTGTAGAAATCCTCATATTGATTCTCAGTGATTGAAAATCTGGGAGGGGAGTAAATTGATGATATAACAAAATTTGTACAAAAACTTTCAATGCCAATATATAATAGTAACAAAAGCAGATAAAGGTAACAAGACAGTTATTATGTATAAAGAAACTTACAACAGGGGAATGCAGAAACTACTAGAAGACCGGAATACCTATAAGGTAATGAGATTTGATCCTACCCAAAAACTTCAAAGAGAAAATAACAGAATAATACTGGATCTTTACAAACAAAATTTTATAACAAAGTATGAAAAAATTAAATTGACGTCAAATTCTGCCACAGCACCTCGATTGTACGGTTTACCAAAAATCCACAAACCAGATATACCATTGAGACCAATTTCAGCATCAATTGAAGTACCATGCTGCAACCTCTCAAAATATATTGGCAACATCTTGAAACATCTGATAAAAGAAAAATATAATATTAAAAACTCACTGGAATTAAAGAAGAATCTTCAGGACATAATAGTTGATGATGATGAAATTTTAATATCATTGGACGTCGTATCACTCTTCACTAATATCCCAATCCATCTGGCTATCAATAATATAATAAAACAATGGACTGTATTAGAAAAACTTACAAAAATTCCGAAAAAACAATTTTTAAAAATATTACAATTCTGCCTTCATGAAAATAACTATTTTATTTATGATGGGAAAGTTTACAACCAAACATATGGTATGCCCATGGGGAACCCACTCTCCCCACTATAGCAGATATAGTTTTAGATAAATTACTAGAGACAACAATAGAAGAACTAAAAGAAAAGAACATCAGCATAAATACATAACAAAATACGTAGATGATTTATTTGCGGTAATAAGGAAAAGCGACGAAGAAATTATACTAAACACTTTCAATAGTTATCATACCAAGCTAAAATTCACAATCGAAAAACAAGAAAATAACTGCATACCATATTTAGATTTGAAAATATATAAAAAAGACAACAGAATTATAACTGATTGGTACACTAAAGATATTGCATCCGGACGCCTTATAAACTTTCATTCAACACAACCTATGCAACAAAAAACAAATACTGCCTTGAATTTAATTAAGAAAGTATTAGAAATCAGTGATGAGCAATTTAAAAATAAAAATATACAAAAAATAAGACAAATACTTTTAAATAACAGCTACCCGATATATTTAATAAACAACTTAATAGAAAAGGCAAAATATGGGGATAAAAATAAGGAAAAGGCAAATTCATCTGGCAACACCAAATTTTATAGCCTTCCATACATTCCTAAGCTTACAGAAAATAAACAAATGAGAACACTAATAAACAACAAAGAAGTTACACTGGCATATAGAGCAAACAAAACGATAAATAATTTATTCACAAAAACAAAAACAAAAGTTGACAAAAAAGATCAAAGCAATGTTGTGTACCAAATTAAATGTTTAGGAAATTCATCAGACAACTGTGGTAAAGTATACATAGGAACAACAAAGAGGAGCTTAAGCATAAGAACAAGTGAACATGAAACTGATATTAAAAAACTAAAACATTCAACCGCACTATCACAACACTGTACGGAGAACAATCATAGAGCTGACTTGACGAATGTAAAAACACTGGACAAAGAGAAACGAGAGAATAAACGATATACACTTGAGAGCCTCAGGATACAACAAAAAGGGAACAGTGCAATTAATAAGAAGGAAGACAAAGACAACACAAATGCCAACTACTCTATTGTTTTATTTTAGTTTTACTGTGATATTAATATTAAGAACAGTGTCGTTGGTTTCATGTTATATGTTTTGTATATGACGTTTGTTTTCGAGCTTTTGTGTTTTATGTAGTGCTGATTATGTAAAATACAAACTATTTCAACAATTATAATTTTCAAAATATTATCATATGTAAGTAACGATTGTTCTTAATCATAATTATGATTACAATGTATGTTGTATGTATCATAAAACAAAAACAATTGTGTAATGATAAGTTTCTAAGATTGTTGTTTTTATATTTTTTCTGTTACAACAAGGTTACCAGATTAACAAATAAAAACATCCCTGATGAAGTTGGGATTTTCCAACGAAACGTCGGATGAACTAATTAATAAAATAAATAATCGCTTATTTTAATTCGCTGACCTTAAAAGCCCATTTATAAAAAAAGCACTTAAGCCAATATTTGTTGCTTGTAGGTGTTCTTCACAGTTATCAAGAACATAGTGCTTGAGTCTTGACTTTATTAGAATTGCTGATCCACCGCAAGCCCTTCCTCTAGGGTCCTTTGTATCATATATAGTGTAGCCATAAATTTTTTAAAAAGACTTCTCGAAGTCAAATGAGTCTCAGATACTAACATTACATCAATATTTTTTTCCGTGAGGAAGTGCTCAAGTTCATTTTTATGTTGGCGAATGCCTTTTGCGTTCCAGAAACATATTGTTAACGTGTTCATGGCTTATTAATTAATGCTTGAAGCAGAGTATTCTGCATTCGCAGCATTTCCTGCATCATGCTAGTCATATTTGTTGTAAAATTGTTTATAGTTTGCACCAGATTTTCAATAGTAGCTTCAAGGCGATTAAAATTAAAGCTTGCGTCAGTATTTTTTGAATTATTTGGCGGGGAAACATTTTGTGTGGGAATTGAATTTGTCTTAGCAGCATCTGCATACGATACACGGGAATTAACTGGTTGGCTCATTTGCGCAAAAGTGGCAGAGTAAGCATTTGCTGATTGAGCTGGAGCTAATTTAGGTTTTTGCACCATAGTCTTCTTTACGAAAGAGTACACAGGACAACCTCTGTAGTTAGCGGTGTGATTACCTTCACAATTACTGCATTTTTTATCACTTTGATCTTTTGGCTTATTGCAACTAGCAGTGCCGTGTAATTCGCCGCACACAACACAAACAGAGGGTAAATTGCAGTATGTTTTTGTATGGCCATATTCTTGGCAATTATGGCACTGTACAGGACCTGAACGCTTATGTGGCTCTTCAACTGTAATTTTTCGGTACAAGAGGTATTTCAAATTATAAATTGGATGCGTCTAATTTTTTTTCAATTTTATATCATTAGGCTCAAGTTCAACACGAAATAGGGGTTGGGGAATCTTCTCTCTGTTTATTATATTGGACACAGTTTTTACCTTAAACCCCTGGAGGACGAGTGCATCTTTTATTTCTTCGGGAACAACATAAGAATCTATGCCCTTCAATACGATCTGCATGCCCTTAGCGCTCTTAAGCTGGTATGTGTAGAAGCTTGTTTTATTTTTTTCAAATTCAGCAACCATTTTGCGGAAATCTCTTTCGTCATAAATTTGGACTTTAGTTTCATCGATGTTGCCACGTTTTATTGGAACAATGTGAAATTTATTCTCACCAATGACCGAAATTAATTTTTTAATAAGGGCATTTGAATTTTTTTGTCTCAAATAGATTGGTGGCGGCTTGGATATTTTATTCGAGGATACCTCGGGTTTGTCGTTGTCATCTTGCAAAATTTTAAAGCGGTTTTGGCGATTAGTTGAGGCTGCGCTGTTATCCCTAGACATTTTTGGAGCAGATGCAATTTTTGAAGAATTCGGGCTTCGCCCACGCTTTACCACTGTTATATATCTGTCCATTCCGACTTGTACCTTGAGTTTCGAGCCGCTGTTATCTGTAGTGATAACTTTGTTAAGTGATGAACACGAGCCTGAAGGGGATGATATTACTGGCTTATATGAAGAAGTACTAAGCAACTGCAATGTTAATGCATCATTACTATTTGGCATTGGACAAAGCGAAGTTGATCGCTGACGAAAAATTGGCTTTGACGTTAAAAAAAGACTCATCAGATTTATTATTTATATTTTTTTCATTAAGAGTTTCAGAACTCACAGTAAAATAAGCATTTCTGCCGTTAGAACTCACTGCAATTTTTTTTTTGTATTTGAGGCACTCATACAAAGAATTCCTCAAGGGATATTCGTTTGTGTTTTTTTTTTTGTTTGTGGTCTTTTTTTGTTTTTGTTATTTATGATTGTTTATTAGTTTAGAGGTACACATATATAGTATTCCTATCACTTTATTTAATTTTTTTGTGCGGTTGTTTTTGTTTTTGTTATTTTTACTATGTAAAAATATTAGCAAAGCATAAAGCTTATTTATTAAAGACAGTATGTACCTATTACGAATAATATGTACTACGAATATTTTTTGTTTGTTTAATTTTTTGTAAGTAAGAAAAATTCCGCTAATCGACTGTTCGCTATGAAGGTACCACGAGAACTCCTAGTAGTCCAATTAAACTAATTTTTATTTTGTTGGCTACAATGAGAAAATTCAGTGTTGCCAGTAGAATACAAAATGTTGAATGAATGATTTTGTACAATTATTTCATATTATTTAACAGAAACAATATCCAAAAATTGATAATAATAAATGAATAAAGTGATTCATTTTTGTACTTTAACGTGAAATAAGAACATTTTAAAAGATTTAAGATTTGAATACTTATTGTTAGTTCATATTTGAAGATACAGATGCAGATGGTGCTGCTGCCGTCTCCAAAATAATTAAGTAGCCGGCTGCGAGGCGACAAATGCTGCTAGCGGCATTTGAAGTCGTGTGTTCGTGTAGCCTACTGTGGTGAATGTGTTTAATGCATTACCTACAGTGTGTGTTATCTGCGGTGAATTGCACGGTACTGCTAGCTTCACTAAGCCAAAATATCAGGCAGAAAAAATGTAGTAATTGTGGAGGTAATCACACCGCTAACTATATAGGGTGCCCTGTATATTCTTTCGTTAAACAGGCTTTTGGTCGAAAACCCAAACTAACTCCAGCTCAACCAGTAAAAGCGAACTCCGCCACTTTTGCTCAAATGAGCCAACCAGTTACTTCACGTGTATCGTATGCTGATGCTGCTAAGACTAGATCTATTCTCACACAAAATGTTCCACCGCCAAATAATTTAACGAATTCAAACTCAAGCTTTAACTTTAGTCGCTTTGAAGCTACTATTGAGAATCTGCTGCAAACTATTAACAACTTTACAACAAATATGACAAGTATGATGCAAGAAATGTTGCGAATGCAGAATACACTGCTTCAAGCTTTAGTTAACAAACCATGAACACGTTAAAAATATGTTGCTGGAACGCAAACGGCATTCGCCAACATAAAAATGAACTTGAACACTTATTGAGACTATGGTTTCTGAGACTCATTTGACCTCAAGAAGCTTATTTTAAATAAATGGTTACACTTTATATGATACAAAGGACCCGAGAGAGAGAGCATGTGGTGGATCAGCAATTGTAATTAAGTCAAGACTCAGCACTATGTCCTTGACAACGTTAGTGAAGAATATTTGCAAGCAACGAATATTTTCGTAGACAATTTTTGTGCGAATTTCGTGATATCATCAATTTACTCACCTCCCAGATTTTCAGTTACCGAAGATCAGTATGAGAAGTTCTACAAATCGCTTGGATCTTGTTTCCCGGCAGCTGCTGACTACAATGCAAAACATACGTACTGGTGCTCGCGTCTAATTACACCTAGAGGTCGAGCGTTGTTTAATACAATTTTAAAAATGGGCTTAGATGTCATTTCGAGTGGGGAGCCTACTTATTGGCCTACTGACGTACGAAAAATTCCGGATGTTAAAGATTTTGCCTGCACGAAAAATATTCATAGGGACTTAATTCACGTAGAGGCCTCTAGATCTGTCCTTCGATCATTCTCCAACAATAGTTACAATTTTCAACCCACTAAGGAGTGATTTAACAAACTCATATGTGAAGATGAATAATGGAATCAACTGGCTGGCATTCAAAAAATATCTTAGTAGTCACTGCGTAGAAAACATTCAGTTTAGATCATCCGATGATATTGAATTTAACATTGCCAATCTTAACGAAAATATTAAACAGGCTGCTGAACATGCCACTACCTCCTATCCGAAGACCGGCTTTAACAGAATTTATTCTACGGAAATTGAACGTCGTGTATGTGAAAAAAGAGCTGGAAGAGAATGGCAACAACACAGAGCACCCCTAAATAAAATCAGACTTAAATAATGTACTAAGCGACTCAAAGAGCTGCTATCGTCGGAAAAAACTGCATTACTGGAAAAGTATTTAGAAGGTCTTGATGTAACGTCCGTATCTAATTACTCTTTATGGCGCGCTACTAAAAATCTTAAAAGACCCGTTGATCTTAAATCACCACTGCGTACTGCGACCGGAGGCTGGGCAAGAAGCGATAGTGAGAGAGGTAACTTATTTTCTGAGCATTTAAAATCTCTATTCACTCCCAATTCAAGTTGCTACTGATTTAACGAGTGTAGTTTCTCTACCCCCTCGTCCCTTAAGGTTTAAGATGCGTGAAGTACAAAAAGTAATTGCTGAACTCAAACCGAAGAAAGCTCCAGGTATTGATGGCATTAGTAACAAGATGTTGATGAATTTTTCTCATATTTCTATAAGAATCCTGCTATTTATTTTTAATGACATTTTAAGAATGCAGTATTTTCCACATAATTGGAAACCTGGCAAGATGAAAATGATTCCAAAGCCGTGCAAAGATTTTACCAAGGCCGAGTCATATACGCCTATAAGTTTACTTTCAACAATCTTAAAGCTTTTCGAGAAGCTGCTCATGACTAAATTGTCCAAAATTTTAGCTGATAATGGGTGCATCTCGGACCATCAATTTGGTTTTAGAAGTCTGCATAGCACCATTGAACAAACGCATAGATTGGTATAAGGGGGACATTTGAAGAAAATAAGTATTGTTCTGCCGTTTTTATTGATGTTTCTCAGGCGTTTGATAAAGTATGGCACGAAGGTCTAGTTGTAAAATTAAAGACATATCTGCCAATAAACATACAAAAGCTTTTGGAAAGTTATATCATTGATAGGAAGTTCAATCTTATGGAAGGAGAGTTCACGAGTGTGCCCGAATCTATATCTTCCGGTGTGCCACAGGGTAGTATTCTGGGTCCTGTCTTGTATTTAATATATTCTTGTGATATGCCTGTGAACAATAATATCCACACCTCTACATTTGCCGATGATACAGCCTCTATGAGTGTGCACGAAAACCCTTTTGAGGCATCCCGCAAACTCCAGGAACATATTACCCAGCTGGAAATATGGTTGAACTTATGGAGAATTAAAGTCAATGAACAAAAGTGTGTCCATATAACGTTTACCATAAGAAGAGATACTTGCTCCCCCATTCGAATCAACAATCAAAATATTCCCCAACATTCCCAAGTGAAATACCTTGGCATACACCTTAATCGAGGGCTTATGTGGAAACATCATATTGCTTCTAAGTTAACTCAGATGAAACTTAAGTTAACTCAAATATATTGGTTGATTGGCAGAAATTCAACACTCAGTCTAGACTGCAAACTTTTACTATACAAGTCGCTTTTGAAGCCAATATGGTGCTACGGAATTCATTTATGGGGCACTGCTTCAGCTTCCAATGTCGAGAGAATCCAACGAAGGCAAAACAAAATTTTACGGTCAATAACATCGGCTCCATGGTACATCAAAAATTCTAATATACATCGTGATTTAAATATGCCACTAGTGATTGAAGAAATGCAAAATACGCAGGCAAATATTTAACAAAACTCGAATCACATCCTAATCCGCTTGCTCGTAATATTTTGAACTTTAGTGGACACATCCGTTAAAAAGAGAGGGACACACGGGCAACACTCCAGATGGGACTACTTGAAAATTGATTATCACTACTTATGTATTATTAATAACTATCACTAAGTTTATGTTCGATACTGGTCGGGCCTAATAATTATATTTTAGATTTAAGATTTGAATACTTATTGTTAGTTAATTTTTGAAGATACAAATAAATAAATACATGTATTAAAAAAAATATTTTATAAATTCATCAGGAGTGGATACAAAATTAAATTAAAAATAAGTTAAGAAAGTAGAATATACTTCGTCCTAGAAAAATTTTTCTATCAAAAGATTGATTTCCCTTCATTTTACATGCTTTACAATTTTCTCAAAATAAAAATATAATTTAATTGAAAAATTAAATTAAAACGCAAACAACACAAAATAATAAAATTTCTTTGGCTAAACCCATACAGTTCGACTAAAACTCATGGCGCAATTTATTTTGCTTTTAGAAAAAATTATAATAGTATATTTTCTTGATTAATCGCGTTTAATCGATAGTCGTGATTAATAGCATATTTTTTAATCGTAATCGCGATTTTGAAAATCTGCGATTATTTGCAAACCCTAGTGAGTGCGGATATTGATGACTGGCCAATGCGACTTAAGGCGTGTGTGAAGGCCAAGGGCGGACATTTTGAACAAAACTAAGATTTTTGTATACAATACATATCAATAAATATATACAAAAATTGTTACAAAACCATTCTTTAGTTTTTGTTTTATAGCCTAATATATTAGTAGCCCAATGTATTAGTAAGCCCTTCTTCTGTCTGAAGAAGTGCCAGAAAAAAGAAACAAAGATTGCATATTCTTCCGCGAGCACAACACAAAAAAATTCCAGATGTAATAATGAAGATTTGATTACTAAATATTTTATTATGCACATCAGATCCCTATATGTCCAATATTCGACAAAAATAGAAAATAGCTCTATTGAATTAGGCGTAGAAGCTAAACTACTTCTAGAAGATGAAAGTAAAAGATATTGAAAAGAAATATTTACAAACATTTTTAAATAATAGTTATTTTTCAAAACACTAGAGGTATCCTTACTTTATCGTTTTAAAATTTTATGTAAATTAATCAAATTTAAGTTTACAAATCAATAATAAAAGTTTACGTATAATATTTATGTTTTCTTTTTTTTTATTGAAATATAAACTTACGTCTTCTTCATTAAAATCTCTTTATCTAAGGAAAAATGTAACCAATGTTTGCATTTTGGATGTTCGCTTCTTAATAAACTAATTTTTAACTCAAACTTGTTCAAAAACCAACCAAAGTTTGGCACTATCTGAAAGAATTTAAATTTTTAATAAGTAAAAGTGACATCAAATACATATAAGACCAAAAATCAGCTGAAGCTTAAAATGCAATTTAAACCTATTGCAACTACTTTTCTAACAGGTCGATTTTAAAGTATTATATCTTAAAGGCTATGGTCTCACCTAGTGAACGAAAAATTACAAAATTTCAATCCAGTCAAAAGTTATAGATTTTTGGCCGCCTTCTGGCGAAATGATGCACTGTCCGGCGGTGGTTTTAAATTTGATGATACCATGCTTCTTATTTGCTGCTTGCTAAAAATTTATCTGTTGTATCAAAAATTCTACTAGCTCCCAAGGCTAGTGAAATTTTACTCACCTCAGAAGTGTAAAAAATTTACTTACACTAGTACCTTGCTACCGTTTGGCACAAGCCCTAACTACTAATGCCGAGTTTACATTGGGAATTTCAAATCTTGTCAATTTGTGGTGTCATTTTCGTATGTGTGCAGTGCCGTTCCCATCAAATTTTTCGATGACACAAAATTTTGTTGTGTCTTTGTGACAGAAAAGAGTCCCATCCCTAAATAATGGCAATACGGTATCGTTGTCTACATCAAGAACTAATTTTGACATAATTAGATTTAATGTCGTTTGATTTTCGTATTGTTTGTTAATTAATATCAAAGAATATAAATCATATAGAATGCGCATCTCATACAAGCTAAAATTTTCTATGACGGGTATTTCCAGTACTACCCGTCCAGCGTACACACTCTCATTTCTTTCTGCAGTGTATGCTACGCTCATTGTTGCTATTTTAGCATTTTCACTGCCAGATCTGGCATTTTCATTAGTTAAAAAGCATTCAACTTTTAAAAAATTCTTCCAAATGCTTTCTGGCAGATTTTGTTGAAAATATATAATATTAATTTATTGAAAAAATTCTTCTGTATAGAGGATTCTACTGATAAATATACATGCATTGCAGTGTTGGACTAGCAACAGTGAAATGCGCATAGGATCCAGCAACCCCTTAATAATAAATTTTAGTGTATATTTAGCGAAGGAATATTTTACTGAATAAATTAATACTAATTTGGGATTATTAGTACGTTAAAAAATTTTAAACGTAATTGTAACAATTTCAACAACAATTATTTACTATTTTATGCTTGTATGTGCCATAAAAACACCTTTAAATACTAATAAGTTTGTATAAACATGAAATTTAAAGCTATTTCAATAATTTGTTTTAAATTTAAATCTAGCATTATACTTTTCTTCTGTAGAACATTTTAGCAGATTTTTTTTTACCGATTTAGCATTCTCTCATCATCATTTTCTGGCAACACTGGCTACGCTCGCATTGCTGAGAGCAGCGTTGCCGTTGTGACATTAAAGTATCACTTTTGACCCCTTTTCGTACCAATGAAACTTTTTATGACCCTTTTTTCAATTTATACCGTTGTATCATTTTAACAGAATGTATGCCGTAGGGCAATCATACCCAGCAAAAATTTTTGCTTGCTGGAAGCATTTTTGTAAGGGAGACCATGAAACGGAATCACTTGCAATTGCGCCTTTATAATGCATGATTTTTGTTCGCGATGAGCCACTTAGAAGCAATAGCAATGAATCATCCACCAAACGTATGCCTGTACTATACACATACATATATAATTGTGTACTGTTCGTGTACGATCGTAGAACATATTTTAATGGTCTCGCTTACGTTAGTGCTTCTAGAGATGCAACATATTGCTTCTAACAGTTTTTACTGCTTCTAAGTGTCGATAATTTTTTGCTGGGTATACACAGTTTTGCATATCAGGTATTATTCGGTGATGTCGATCATTTTATTGTTTTGGTCGATAGAAAAGCCACTAAATGGTGAAAATATTGCAAAAAATCTGACACCCAAATTTTTGATTCCAAATGCAAATTATTTCTCAGAGTATTAAAATTAAAAAAATTTGTATTTTAACTTACTTTCATCTTTAATTTTAATAAAACTTTTTGTAAGTTAGTAAGTAAGTTTTTATAAAATGTTTATAAGTTAAAATAGGTTCAAATGAAGTAAATTTGGAAGCCAAAATTGGGGCCTTAAAGTATACATGTATGTACATAAATGATCAGCATCAAGATAAGTAAAGTAATAGCATAGACAGACGACAGCGTTAATTTGCATTAACTGTCTTAATGCAAATTAACTTGTGAATTATCCTCATCCGTAAATGCACTAAATGACAGTGAATTAATACTGAATTTAGCTATATGATAACACATTCCTAATATGGTAACACCGTCAACAATCAATCAAATGTTGGCAAATTGTTTTGGTTTTCAAAATTAAAATGCGATTCGGTCAGAAAATATAAGTTATTTTAATTGTTTTTAGAAAAAGAACAAAGAAATATTAAAATCGAGACACATTTTTTCCATTTTAATATTTCCAAGGAAAATTATCGAAGTGTGTGGCACGAAAGGGATGTACAGATTTTGCTTACTTAATGCAAATATTGTCCTCTCACATTAGTGAGATTTTAATACAAATTAACGCTGTCGTCTGTAGATGGAAAAACTGAAGTTAATTCATTTTCTTTTTAACCCCCGACTAAAAAAGGGGTGTTATAAGTTCGTAGTGTGTGTCTGTACAAGTACTCGTACGGACCAAACGGATGGACCGATTTTGATTTTTCTGTTTGAAAGGTGACTTGATCGATAAGGTTCTTAGCTGTTTTAATAAAATCGATCCAGCCGCTTAGAAGATATCACGTCTTTTCTATAAATCCCTATAAGTACTACATATACATACATACATACATATGTATGTTTCCATTCAGCCTCACGAACCTCCACAAAATGAAGGTCATGTCATGTCATGCGTCCAGAGCGCTTGAATTTCTCTCACACTATCCTATGCTTTTCCACTTTTGATTACCTGTTTTAGTAATAATCATGTTTTTACACCATATTTGACATTTATTGTGCGTTATCTACTTCAGTGAACCAGTTTAGAACATTTAAGTTTCCATTTGCAGCGCAGTGATGCATTTACGAACGGGCCCTTATTTTCACAACTGTTTACATCAGATACGTAAACAGTTTGTTGGTAATGCCACACAACGAAAAATATCGAAAATGACAAACGTTGCCTCTAGTTCCCACTGTTATTTTTGCTATATTTGTCACAAAATGCCACAGTGTGTACTCGGCCTAAAAATCTAATTTACTTGCAAAATAAAAAGCATACTGAGTATTGTCTGATTCCCATAGTCATTATCGAATGATTCTTTTACAACTCTCCCAATGGCTCATATAGATTCTCAATGTTTTTTAAAAGAGAGTTGTAATCTCTAGATCAGTGGTTTCAAAAATAAAACTATAGTTGTATATGTGAGAAAAGCTGTCTCATTCGTCTCTGAAATACATCGAAAAAAATAAATATTTGGAACAAATGCAGTTTAGTGAAGCAGCTCAAAATATATAAAAAGGAATGGTAGAAAATTAAAAAATAAGGAATAAAAGTTAAATAAAAAAGTTGCGGGCGACCCATATTTTCCGAGTTACGGCGCTGTAAACTTTTCATAGGAAACTGTGAAGAAATTCCAAAAATAAATTTTTAAATAGCTTATCTGATATAAACTTGAAAAATAAGAAGAAAAAATTAAACAAAAAAATTGGTTGCGACCAATATTTTCCGAGTTATTGGTCTTTTAAGTTTTGATATTAAATGCAATTTAGTGAAGCTGCTCCAAAAAAAACCAAAATGTCTTTTTAATATATATTCATTTCTTTCCTTAAAAGTTTTGTAACATAAAATACAAAAAGCATTACTGATCATAGAATATTTTTCGCATACCATTTTTTTTCTTTCACTGTATCTATAAAGAAGTTAGTACACCCGCTGCGCATGTTATCGTCGCTGTTTCATTGACGACTGAATTGAAGAGAATAAGAATGTGTGTGATTTTAGTTTGCACAATTGTGCCATGAAACTGACATCATTGCTCTAGATCCAGGCTGTTCAATCTGGCACCAGAGTGCCGATCATCAATCGGCTTTTTATACAAATAAATACACATACGCTTATACATTTCTCTCGGTTTTCTCTCTGTGGGCAGCTCTGCTCTAGGTAAATCTCAAATGATTGCATCTACGACTAATAAAAGCGCTTTCTGTGGCTCTTGTACACGAATCGAACAGTTTCTCCCGTGCGAAAATATTAAAATATGAACTCGTCTGCGATTAAAAATGCTCTGCATACGATTCACAACAGACTCTTCTGTAATTGAAAAGCGTAGCTGAGTAAATGCGTGTGTACTATGTGTGTAGTAGCAACTTTAAACGCTTAAAGCTCCCAAAATACTAAACTAATTGTGCACATCTGTACAGAAAAACCTTTAAAACCCTATAAATCGGTGCAGTAGTACCGGCGTAAAAGGGATTACAAAAAACTTGTTTGCCTATTAATTATATAGATATATAACACTATAAATAAGCCCCGCTTTGAATTTGGATCGACAATCTTATATACTAGATGCAACAACAAAAGCAAATTGAAAGATGCAGAAACTACAAAGTAAAGCGATGAGGATAATTTTAAAATGTGAATGGTATACTTATATAGATACAATACAGGTATTCACGTGCAAAATGCATAATTGCACTTTCTGACCCATTTTGTTTAGTTGTCTATAAAGTATCACAATGTGTACATAAATATATTGTACTCGTATGTTTCTAGATTGTTAAAAGATTTTGTTTAAATGCTTTAAATGTTAGCATTTCGCTAATTAATTTTGTAATTAAATATAAATAAAAATGTCAATATTACTAATATTGGTATTATTTAACAAAATTCTGACACATTTGAGCAATAGTAGTTCTTTTGGAAATAACAAAATTATGTTTATAGGTCCGTTTGTTTAGTTTTCCAGTAAAATCCAGCTGTTGAGTAAATTTTGGGTAATTTGAAAATTTTACTCTCAAGAATGTCTAGCACAAAAAAGTACGCGAACGGAAAAATTGCAAAAATTGCAGATTATTCAAAACAGCTGATAATATTGTTGTATGTGTTTGTTGTTTTTGAAACCCATCAAATACATATTTTTGGTAATTGATGCATGCATTTTTATAATTATAAATTTGAAGCGATATATGTGAATACTTATTTCTGCATACTATTCAGGGTACCGACTATCAGAAATCAAATATTGATGTATTTTCCTATGCGATTTTCCCAGAAAAAAATAAAACTAAAAAGCAAATACACAGAACTTCTATTTTAAAAATATGTATATTTATATTAGTGTCCTGCACAAGACTATTTATAAGACCTTTCAAGACATGAGAGATTTTTTCAAATGCTTTACTACAGCAAAATATTCTAAAAGAATCGCTAAGCAACACTGTTGGCAAGTAATTTTTTTCGGTGGTTTGTCTTGCCAACAGTGTTGGTTAGCGATTCTTTTAGAATATTTCGCTGTAGTAAAGCATTGGAAAAAATCTCTCATGTCTTGAAAAGTCTTATAAATACTCTTGTGCAGGACACTAATTTATATGTATATTTTTAAAATAGAAGTTCTGTGTATTTGCTTTTTAGTTTTATTTTTTCTGAGAAAATCGCATAGGAAAATACAGCAATATTAGATTTCTGATAGTCGGTACCCTGAATAGTATGCAGAAATAAGTATTCACATATACATACATAAGCCTTACATCTCTAAAAAATTAAAGTAAATAACACGATTAAATTAAATTTAAAAACTGTTTCATCTTGAACATAAAAATTTTTAGATTTGTTTTGTTAAACTTTTACTTCAATTTTTCTTCTTTTAAATGTTTTTATTAAAAAAAATTATACCTTGTATTTGCTTACTTTTGTTTATTTTATTGAATCATATGTTTTTCTCGTCTACTGGATTTTACTGGCAAAAATTTGTCCAGTAAAAATTTGCAGACTCTCAGTCAACAACTCTCAATTGGCACTCCCTTTTGCAATTTTATGTGTAAACGAACGCATTTCAGTAAAATCCAGCACAAAATTGCCCAAAATTGCACAAATTTTGTGGTAAACAAACGGACCTTATGTTATCTTGAAATCGAATTTGAAGATTACTTCATAATTTCCAGCTAGTTAAGAATTATTATTTATTTTTTTTATTTTTTAATTAATTTATTTGTGTAGAAAACTGGCCTACTGACGTACGAAAAATTCCGGATGTTATAGATTTTGGCGTCATGAAAAATATTTCTAGGGATTTAATTCATGTTGAAGCTCCTCTAGATCTCTCCTCCGATCACTCTCCGACTATCGTTTCAATCTGTAACCCACGAAGAAGTGACTTACCTCAACCATATATGAAGATGATCAATAGTGTTAATTGGCTGGGATTCAAAAAATATCTTAGTAGTCATTGCACGGAAAATATTACGCTAAGAACACCCAATGATATTGAATCTAGCATTGCCTATATTAATGAAAATATTAAACAGGCTACTGAGCATGCCACTACCTCCCATCCGCAAACTGGGTTTAATAAAATTTATAATTATATAATATAAATTTATAATTTATATTATAATTTATTTTCGTGTATGAAAAAAGAAGAGCTAGAAGGGAATGGCAACAGCACAGATCACCCCAAAATAAAATCAGATTTAAAGAGTGTACTAAAAGACTCCAAGAGTTGCTTGCATCTGAAAAAACTGCATCTCTTAAAAATTATCTGGAAGGTCTTGATGTCACACAAGCATCAAATTACTATTTGTGGCGCGCTGCTAGAAAGCTTAAAACACCCGTTGAGTTTAAGCCACCTCTGCGCACATCTACCGGAAGTTGGGCAAGAGGCGATACTGAAAAAGGTAAAATATTTGCTGAGCACTTAAAATCCGTTTTTACGCCAAACATATGTACTGGTGTTGCTGATTTGCAGAGTGTAGCCGCTCTACCCCCTCAACACATTAAGTTTAAGACGCGTGATTTACAAAAATTAATTGCCGAACTCAACCCGAAGAAAGCTCCGGATATTGATGGAATTAGTAACCAGATGCTGATGAAGTTGCCTCGTATTGCAGTGAGAATCCTGTTATTCATTTTTAATGCCATTTTTCGACTGGAGTATTATCCATACAGCTGGAAGCTTGCCTGGGTTAAAATGATTCCAAAGCTGGACAAAGCAGAGTCATATAGGCCAATAAGTTTGCTGTCAACTATGTCAAAACTCTTCGAAAAGCTGCTCATGACAAAATTGTCCCCTTGTCTAACAGATAATATGTGCATACCAGACCATCAATTTGGTGTTAGAGGTCAGCATAGCACCATTGAACAAACGCATAGATTGGTTCAATTTATAAGGAAAACATTCTTAGCAAAGAAGTATTGTTCTGCCCTATTTATTGATGTTTCTCAGGCATTTGATAAAGTTTGGCATGATGGTCTAATTTTAAAATTGAAGACATATCTACCAACTAACATTCTAAAACTTTTGGGAAGTTATATTTTAGGCCGGAAGTTCTCTGTTATGGAAGGAGAATTTATGAGAGCGCCCGAAACTATCTCATCCGGTGTACCTCAAGGGAGTATATTGGGGCCAGTTTTGTATTTGATTTACACTTGTGATATGCCTGTGAGCAGTAATATCCATACTTCTACATTTGCTGATGATACAGCCTGCCTTTGTATGCACGAAAACCCTCATGAGGCATCCCGATATCTTCAGGAACATATAACACAGCTTGAGCTATGGTTAAACTTATGGAGAATAAAAGTAAACGAACATAAGTGCGTGCATATAACCTTTACCCTACGAAAAGATACTTGTCCCCCCATTTGAATCAACAGTCAAGTTGTTCCTCAACATTTACATGTGTAATACCTTGGTATACACCTTGATCGTCGGCTTACATTGAAACACCATATTGTCCAAAGCTAACACAAATGAAACTTACAATAACTCAGATACATTGGCTGATTGGTGGAAATTCAACACTCACTCTAGATTGTAAACTTTTAATATACAAGTCGATTTTGAAACCAATATGGTGTTACGGAATTCAACTATGGGGCACTGCTTCAGCTTCCAATATCGAGAAAATCCAACGAAAGCAAAACAAAATTTTACGGTTAATAATATCGGCTCCATGGTACATCCAAAATTCTATTATACATCGTGATTTAAATATGCCACTAGTGACTGAAGAAATTGCAAAATACGCAGGCAAATATTTAACAAAACTCGAGTCACATCCTAATCCGCTTGCTCGAAATATTTTGAACTTTACTGGACACATCCGCCTTAAAAAGAGGGACACAAGGGCTCTTATACTTAACACTCCAGATGGGACTGCTTGATAATATATTTATTTTTTCTTTTTGATTATCACTACTTATGTATTATTTATAACTATCACTAAGTTTATGTCCGACTCTGGTCGGGCCTAATAATTGTTTTTTATAGATTTAAGATTTGAATACTTATTATTAGTTCACATATGAAGATACAATAAATAAATTCATGTATTGAAAAAAAATTATTTTTTAATTAATTTATTTGTGTAGAAAACATCTTCAACAACTTGTTTTTTACCCTGCTGTATGAAATTTCATAACAATCTGACTGCTCGTTTAGAAACTGCAGAATTATTTCCATTTTTTTTTTCAAAATCCCCTACTGTGCACTGTAAGCTAACTTTTCATTTACCTGCTGCAAGTGAAACAAGTCACTGTTATTTTAAATTCCTTGGCAGTTGAGTTGGAAGCAGTTTTTCAAAAATCTTCAAGTCGAGCAAAAAAGTCTTTTTTTGTTACCAAAAATGTAATTTGTTACTTTTTTTTTAATGAAAATGAGTTAAAATTATTTTGTTTCCTGTGAACTATTTAAAAGTAAAGCCAAATAACACAAAATATTTACTATATAGAATATGTGCAATATCTGTATGATGCAAATCAGAAAATTCGAAAGTAGTTTAGTCAAAAAATCCCTCAATAATATATTAAAAGTACCAAAAGTAAAATTTTTAAAAATCTTATTTTTAGATGAGAAATCTTTTTTGTCGTTTTAACATGTCTAAAAACTTCTAAAATAAGATAAATCTTCACATATGGTAACACTGGTTGGAAGTAGAAAGTGTAGTTGTGTTAGTAAAAGAGTTTCAGTGTATTGAGTTTTTCGAACTTGCACGTGTAAACCCTAGGTCAGTAACCCGCAATACATACCATGCTTATGCTCTTTCATTTATTTATTTCATCCATTGCATTTTCGCAATATGCAATGGATTTTGTGTTATGAAACAGTTCAAAATAATAGGGAAGATAGTTTAAAAAGGAATTTTAATAGTATCCACAAAGCTGTGAAAAATTTAATTTGGAATTTATACACTACATTGTTGAATGGATTATTAGATTTTTACTTTTCAGTTAAGTTTTTACTAAATTGCTTATTTACAAAAATTAATTCAAAAAATTAATAACCACATCATGTATTTTATATTAGAAAACTTTTCTTCAAGTGCAAGTTTATTTTACTCTCATTTTGCTCACCAATACAAACGACTTCAAAAAAAGGACAATTCTTTTTTTTTTTTTTTTTTGTTGTTACTTCATAACTCGGTACATTTTAAACCGATTGTAAAAATTATTTTTTTTCTGAGAGGGTATAGCTTCCCATTGGTCACATTGTAAAAAAGTGGGCGAAGACACGCCCACAATTTTTTTAATTTCATGACATTGTAGTTATTTGATTGCTGCTAAACCTATAAAACACCTTTGGTTATTGTAATTACACAATTTGAAACTGGAAAAAATTAAAATTTATTGTAAGATATCACGCTGTTCTATTTAACCGATTTTTGCGAAACTTACCACACACCTTGAGCTCTAAAATAGACACAATCTTTCTTTTTTTAAATGGGCGGAGTCACGCCCATTAAAATTTAATATTTTGTTTAAGTGGTTCTACTTTACCGATTTTTACAAGACAACACGCACCCTGAGCTCTGAAAAACACACAATATTGCATTTACAAAATGGGCGGAGGCACAACCATTAAAATTTAATTTTATATTTCACGTACTTCTATCAGATCTTTGCATTGAAGTCGGTTTTTTTTAGCAGAAAGAATTATTCATTTAGAAGAAAACGTATACATACATATGTACATACAAGATGTATCTCTACGTTGTAATTTGGTTCATAATTGATCTTATAAGTACTTTTTGTAAATTTTTTTGGATTGGCAATGTCATAAAAAGCTGCACAACTTTGCCAAATTTAAAGCTCAGTTTTTATGCCAGATGAATTAGCCTCCTGTGTTCTGGAAAGAACAAAAATTTTGCATCATTTGTGCAAAATAGTTTTCTCTGTGGTTGTTGTTATATTTTTTAAAAATTTTGCTTTCGCAACAGTGCAACTTTTGACGTGTATACCTTTAATGCTAGCTAGATAATCTCAAATGCATGACGGTTAAACAAAGATTTGAATTGAATCCGCGCACAGACCAAAGGGCTGCACAGATGTTAATTTTTTTTCTGTTTGAGAGGTAACGATAGAGACTGTTCTTAGCTATGTTCGAAGAAAATCGATCCAGCTGCTTAGAAGGTTAGGTTAGAAGGCTGCTGGCAAGGAAGGGGAAATTTAGAGTCCAGCTCACTTGGGTCCAATACAATGATCCCTTTGTGATACCTGTGTGTTGAAGATAAGTTAGTGAGAGAGGATGATAGGGAAAGGATAGTGATAGTGAAGTATGAAGATGAAGGAAGAGAGAGAGGAAAGCTTCATTCTTTTACAACTCTGCTTTTTTGCACGCTTTTTAATAATGCAGTGTTGCAGCACCTTCTGGTGTCGAATGAGGCCTATTAAATTTTGAAGCTGTGTTTAGTAGCCATTGGTTATTTTACTTCGCCGATGATTCTGCTACACAACGAAGGGGAGGGCGCTCTGATGTTACATTAGGATTAGTATCTGCTGAAGCCGGTGTAGTTTTAGTGACCCAGTGCCTTATGCCTGCATCACTTGAACTTTTCCCACAACAACTGATACAAAGGACACTAATGCACATCAGAAAAATGCGTGGTGTTGTTATTTTTAATGACTGTCGGACACCGGGCTCGAACCCAGGACCTTAGGTTTTGTAGTCAACGTGCTAACTACTTCAGCCAACGCCAAAACAAAAACAAAGCACTCAAATTAGTTTTTGTTTTCAATACAAATAGACAGACGAGAATTTTTACATTTTGAACTCTTTTCTATGATAAACATTTCGAACCTTATTTTCGATTTTATCGTAAGCGACAAAGATTTAAGCTTTCAGGAGAAGCTTTTTTTAAAATATTCAAACATGTTTTTGTACGTAATTTGTCGCTTACGATAAAATTTTACAGCCAGTACCTTAAAAGTTATCAACAATTTTGGCATTTTGATCATTCTATTTTCAATAAAAAAGTATATTTTCGATAACATGTCGCTTACGATAAAATCGAAAATATGGCTCGATATGTACATATCTTGGAAAGGTAGGTCACCTAAAATTATTTGATAATACTCACGAAAAAGTATATTTATAATATAATTTGCATGTTTTTTGGGTTGAAAAATAGGTTCTTACATATACATATGTACATATCTATGTATATATGTATGCTTGTGCTTTTGTAAAATTTACAATGTAAATTAAAATAAAGCGAATATCATTTTAAATATTCGAATTCGAATTCTCGTATATCAAATTGACATTCCGCACATGTATGTATGTATACATACATAATATAAATGTGAAGGTAAGACGTATGATCAATTAAATAAATGATAATCAAATAAATGAGAAAAGCATATTATATGAGAAAACATACAAATTTCTAAAATTTTTCTGTTACGTAACATTTTCACTACCATAACAAATCATAACAAAACTCGAACCCCACCCCTCCCCCCTACAGCGTTACGTAGTATATGGACGGCCCCTAAAGCAAAAAACATTTTCTGCGGTACAATTCGTCAGTAGTATTGTTGACAAAGGCACTGTTGAATCAGTAATGTTTCTCAATTGATACATCCTACAGGGTATCTAAGAAACATACATACATACTTAAAAAGCTGTATGTACCCATCAAACAAAATGCTCCGAATTCGTAAAGAATTCGTAACGATTGGTCGACAAAATCTTCCGATTTCGGTACCGAAATATTACCGAGATCGTAACAATTTTTGTATGAAATGGTTGACACTACTTCGTAACGATATGTCGGTACGAATTCGTAACGACATGTAGGTACGATTTTTTTGCTTTTATAGCAGAGTACCGCTTCACCGTTATGTTGCTGCTATTGTCGAAATAATTTGCACATACTCACGTTTTTTAATATTTGTTACAATCCTTTTTTTATCAACATATACTTACATATTTATTTTAAAAAAATGTTCACAGACTTTTACTTATGTACTCAAAAATCAAAGTTTTACGGTCTAATTCATAAAAATTCCTTATTTCAGCTTTAATCTGTACATTACTTATGAAACAGATTTTGCTTTATTAAGCTCTAATAAAAATTTGTATTCATAACTGATTAATATCAGTGAATTAACTTTTAATTTTATGTTGGCAACATCATGCTACTTTCGCTCTCATTTTATGTTTAGTGATGCATTCAACGAAGAATCGATTATCTAGGTAGTCTGTTTGAGTCGAAAAAAAGTAAAATCATTACGCATAATGTTATTAAAAAATAACTTAAAAAGTAGGCGTTTCACTTTTTATTAATAAATAAACCAAAAAAAAATTTATATGTTACAAAAAATTGTATTTAAGCACATTTATATTCGGCTGAGAGGTAGGCAAATACCCATTTTATAGCGGTCGATTATGCATCACTAGTTTGTTTTAATTTTAAAATGTTATTGTACATACATACATACATATGTAAGCATGCAGTACCATACAAACATACGTATGCTAGTACTTACATATGCCCTTATGTATGTTTATAATTCTATTTTTCTTTATGCCAATGAATGGGATTTCTTTAATTTTCAACGATGTTTATATGCATGTATTTTTCTTTTTGTACAATTATGCATACATACATACATGTACCAACTTACATAAATTAATACATTTGCCCAAGAACATTATTCAGGAGACATGCATAAGAATAAGCAAGAAACATAAAAGTGAGAAACCACAGAAAATCTCACATAAGGGATAAAAAAATCAAGAAAATATTTATAATTGTTTATCAAACGCTTAAAGTAGCATGGAGGCTACATTAAAAATCTCTGAGTTATGAAACGTTTATTCAACGTCTAATAGGCTTTTCACACTTGCCAACATTTTCGTGGAATGTGTGGAAAATGTTGAAAATGTGAAACATGCGTTCACATTACAACATCTAACATCAACCATTATATTTAGCTGTCAAAATAAATAAGGCCACGTTTTGTGTAAAAAAATAATAAAAAAAAATGGATAATGAAGAGAAATTAATAATATGACTAGTTGTTAATTTGCAAGAGCAATCTCTACTACTAATGCAGTGTGTAGAATCCATAAAAAGCTTACTGGAGGAAGAAGATGATGAAGACATAGTTTTGGACAACCTCGTCCAGTAACATAGCTTCCATTTCGTCCGTCCAACAAATTCGGAGACTGGTTTTCTTTTTTACTGCAAAAAAATAGATACATATGTAAGAATGTACATACAACAAAATGTTTGTATATACAAGGATTAATTATGTACAAATATTTAAAAATAAAAATACTTACATGTTTCGCTCATTTTTAATAACTTTGTAAATATTTTTTTATGTCATTAAATGTCAAAAATTCCAGTGATGCCACTACAATTTTTTGTCATTTATCAGTGATGGCCTCGTGGTACCTTCATAGCGAACAGTCGATTAGCGGAATTTTTCTTACTTACAAAAAATTAAACAAACAAAAAATATTCGTAGTACATATTATTCGTAATAGGTACATACTGTCTTTAATAAATAAGCTTTATGCTTTGCTGATATTTTTACATAGTAAAACTAACAAAAACAAAAAAAACCGCAAACAAAAAAAATTAAACAAATTGATATTGAGGAATACTATATATATGTGTACCTCTAAACAAATAAACAATCATAAATAACAAAAACAAAAAAAGACCGCAAACATAAAAAAAACACAAACAAATATCCCTTGAGGAATTCTTTGTATGAGTGCCTCAAATACAAAAAAAATTGAAGTGAGTTCTAACGGCAGAAATGCTTATTTTACTGTGAGTTCTGAAACTCTTAATGAAAAAAATATAAATAATAAATCTGATGAAAGTCTTTTTTTAACGTCAAAGCCAATTTTTCGTCAGCGATCAACTTCGCTTTGTCCAATGCCAAATAGTAATGATGCATTAACGCTACAGTTGCCTAGTACTTCTTCATATAAGCCAGTAATATTATCATCCCCTTCAGGCTCGTGTTCATCACTTAACAAAGTTATCACTACAGATAACAGCGGCTCGAAACTCAAGGTACAAGTCGGAATGGACAGATATATAACCGTGGTAAAGCGTGGGCGAAGCCCGAATTCTTCAAAAATTTCATCTGCTCCAAAAATGTCTAGGGATAACAGCGCAGCCTCAACTAATCGCCAAAACCGCTTCGAAATTTTGCAAGATGACAACGACAAACCCGAGGTATCCTCGAATAAAATATCCAAGCCGCCACCAATCTATTTGAGACAAAAAAATTCAAATGCCCTTATTAAAAAATTAATTTCGGTCATTGGTGAGAATAAATTTCACATTGTTCCAATAAAACGTGGAAACATAGATGAAACTAAAGTCCAAATTTATGACGAAAAAGATTTCCGCAAAATGGTTGCTGAATTTGAAAAAAATAAAACAAGCTTCTACACATACCAGCTTAAGAGCGCTAAAGGCATGCAGATCGTATTGAAGGGCATAGATTCTTATGTTGTTCCCGAAGAAATAAAAGATGCACTCATCCTCCAGGGGTATAAGGTAAAAAATGTGTCCAATATAATAAACAGAAAGAAGATTCCCCAACCCCTATTTCGTGTTGAACTTGAGCCTAATGATATAAAATTGAAAAAAATGAGACGCATCCAATTTATAATTTGAAATACCTCTTGTACCGAAAAATTACAGTTGAAGAGCCACATAAGCGTTCAGGTCCTGTACAGTGCCATAATTGCCAAGAATATGGCCATACAAAAACATACTGCAATTTACCCTCTGTTTGTGTTGTGTGCGGCGAATTACACGGCAGAGCTAGTTGCAATAAGCCAAAAGATCAAAGTGATAAAAAATGCAGTAATTGTGGAGGTAATCACACCGCTAACTACAGAGGTTGTCCTGTGTACTCTTTCGTAAAGAAGACTATGGTGCAAAAACCTAAATTAGCTCCAGCTCAATCAGCAAACGCTTACTCTACCACTTTTGCGCAAATGAGCCAACCAGTTAATTCCCGTGTATCGTATGCAGATGCTGCTAAGACAAATTCAATTCCCACACAAAATGTCTCCCCGCCAAATAATTCAAAAACTACTGACGCAAGCTTTAATTTTAATCGCCTTGAAGCTACTATTGAAAATCTGGTGCAAACTATAAACAATTTTACAACAATTATGACTAGCATGATGCAAGAAATGCTGCGAATGCAGAATACTCTGCTTCAAGCATTAATTAATAAGCCATGAACACGTTAACAATATGTCTGGAACGCAAACGGCATTCGCCAACATAAAAATGAACTTGAGCACTTCCTCACGGAAAAAAATATTGATGTAATGTTAGTATCTGAGACTCATTTGACTTCGAGAAGTCTTTTTAAAATTTATGGCTACATTATATATGATACAAAGGACCCTAGAGGAAGGGCTTGCGGTGGATCAGCAATTCTAATAAAGTCAAGACTCAAGCACTATGTTCTTGATAACATTTGTGAAGAACACCTACAAGCAACAAATATTGGCATTGAAAGTTTTTGTACAAATTTTGTTATATCATCAATTTATTCCCCTCCCAGATTTTCAATCACTGAGAATCAATATGAGGATTTCTACAAATCTCTTGGACCTTGTTTTGTAGCAGCTGGCGACTACAATGCTAAGCATACGTTCTGGGGTTCGCGTCTTATTACCCCCAGAGGTCGAGCATTGTTCAACACTATTTCAAAAATGGGCTTGGATGTCATTTCGAGTGGGGAGCCCACTTATTGGCCTACTGACATACAAAAAATTCCGGATGTTATAGATTTTGGCGTCATAAAAAATATCTCTAGGGATTTAATTCAAGTTCAAGCTTCTCTTGATCTTTCGTCCGATCACTCTCCGACGATCATTACAATTTGTAGTCCCTTAAGAAGTAACTTACCTGACCCATATGTGAAGATGATCAATCGTGTTAATTGGCTGGGGTTCAAAAAATATCTCAGTAGTCATTGTACGGAAAACATTACGCTTAGAACATCCGATGATATTGAATCTAACATTGCCAATCTCAGCGAGAATATTAAACAGGCTGCTGAACATGCCACTAACTCCCATCCACAGACTGGGTTTAATAAAATTTATTCTACAGACATTGAACGTCTCGTACGTGAAAAAAGAAGAGCTAGAAGGGAATGGCAACAGCACAGATCACCACAAAATAAAATCAGATTTAAAGAGTGCACTAAACGACTCCAAGAGTTGCTTGCATCTGAAAAAACTGCATCTCTTAAAAATTATCTGGAAGGTCTTGATGTCACACCAGCATCTAATTACTCCTTGTGGCGCGCTGCTAGAAAGCTTAAAACACCCGTTGAGTATAAGCCACCTCTACGCACATCTACCGGAAGTTGGGCAAGAAGCGATACTGAAAAAGGTAAAATATTTGCTGAGCACTTAAAATCCGTTTTTACGCCAAACATATGTACTGGTGTTGCTGATTTGCCGAATGTAGTCGCTCTACCCCCTCAACACATAAAGTTTAAGACGCGTGATTTACAAAAATTAATTGCCGAACTCAACCCGAAGAAAGCTCCGGGTATTGATGGAATTAGTAACCAGATGCTTATGAAATTGCCTCGTATTGCAATGAGAATCCTATTATTCATATTTAATGCCATTTTACGACTGGAGTATTATCCACACAGCTGGAAGCTTGCCAAGGTTAAAATGATTCCAAAGCCGGGCAAAGATCTAACCAAGGCTGAGTCATATAGGCCAATAAGTCTACTATCAACTATGTCAAAGCTTTTCGAAAAACTGCTCAAAACAAAATTGTCCCCAATTCTAATTAGTAGTGGGTGCATACCAGACCATCAATTTGGTTTTAGAAGTCAGCATAGCACCATTTAACAAACTCACAGACTGGTTCAATTTATAAGAAGAACTTTTGAGGAAAAAAAGTATTGTTCTGCGCTCTTTATTGACGTTTCCCAGGCATTTGATAAAGTGCGGCATGAAGGCCTAATTTTAAAATTGAAGACTTACTTACCAATAAACATTTTAAATATTTTGGAAAGTTACATTATTTCCCGTAAGTTCACAGTTGTGGAAGGAGACTTTACGAGTAGGCCTGAAACTATTTCATCCGGTGTGCCACAGGGGAGCATACTGGGACCAGTTTTATATTTGATTTATACTTGTGATATGCCTGTGAGCAGTAGTATCCATACTTCCACATTTGCCGACGATACAGCCTGCCTTAGTATGCACGAAAACCCTGATGAGGCATCCCGCAAACTCCAGGAACACATTAGCCAGATGGAGCTTTGGTTAAACTTATGGAGAATTAAAGTCAATGAACAAAAGTGTGTCCATATAACGTTCACCCTAAGAAGAGATACTTGCTCCCCCATTCGGATTAACAATCAAGTTCTTCCTCAACATTCACATGTGAAATATCTTGGTTTACACCTTGATCGACGACTTACATGGAAACATCACATTGACTCTAAGTTAACTCAAATGAAACTTAAATTAACTCAGGTACATTGGCTGATTGGTAGAAATTCAACACTTAGCCTAGACTGCAAACTTTTAATATACAAGTCGCTTTTAAAGCCAATATGGTCGTACGGAATTCAACTATGGGGCACTGCTTCAGCTTCAAATGTAGAGAAAATTCAACGAAGGCAAAATAAAATTTTACGCATGATAACATCGGCTCCATGGTACATCAAAAATTCAAATATACATCGCGATTTGAATATGCCACTAGTAACTGAAGAAATTGTAAAATACGCATGCAAATATCTAACAAAACTCTAGTCACATCCTAATCCGCTTGCTCGTAATATTTTGAACTTTACTGGGCACATCCGCTTAAAAAAGAGAGATACACGGGCTCTAATATTCAACACTCAAGATGATGAAGCTGCTTGAAAACACTTTTTTCTTTTTGTTGCTTATCACTACTTATGTATTATTAATAACTATCACTAAGCTTATGTCCGACATTGGTCGGGCCTAATAATTTTTTTATAGATTTAAGATTTGAATACTTATTGTTAGTTTTAGTTCATATTTGAAGATACAATAAATAAAAAAAACATGCATTAAAAAAAAAAATCAGTGATGGCACTAAAATAATCAAAAGATGTTGAGTGGAACAAAATGAGTTAGGAACATTTTACAAAGATGTTGAAAGATGTTGTTTTTTAGCCCTGTACATTTCTTATGGGAAATTTTCAACATCATCGCAAACTGATGGTAGATGTTAGATGTTGATAAGTGTGAAAAGGCTATATTAGGCTATTAATCATTTATAAATACACATTTAGCGATTTTTGACTATTAATGTGTTATTGAATTGTTAATAATCATTTATGAATTAGACCGTAAATGTTTAAAACAAATTGTTCAGAGAAACTACCGAAATTAACGAATTCCGTACGACAAGTCTGACTTCAGAAAAATTCGAAACATTATGTTTGTAAGCTCATACTACCGTACATATTACTATACATATGTATATATATGCATTTATTATTAAAAGCTTAAAAGTCTAATTTAATTTTTTTTCTCTTCTTTAGAAACTCACATTAATTAATAAAAATATTTCATTCAATAAAAGAATTGAAATTACTGAACTAAAAGTAAGCCTGACTAAAAATTATTTCTGATTAAAAATTCACTATAGTTCAATTAAAATCTAAAAATGTCTCACATTATAAGATAATAATAAATGCAGGAATGTTATCTCGTGAGAGCGTGAGAACTCGTGTGTGATTATTAAAAAAAAGGTCACGCACGAGTAAATTTTTTTCAGTCACGCTCACGCACTCACGCGTGATTAGTTATAATATTTGATCACGAATCACGTGAATCGAGCGTGACTCACGCGTGACACGATGAAATATAAGTATAAGTCTTCAAAATCGGTGCAAAACAACTTATGAAGTTAAAAATGTTTTTTCCACAATACTCCAAAAACCGTAGTCATCGATTATTTTCGATTTTATGGGTGTAATCGAATTTCTAAAAATGGTAAAACTATGTACTCATGTATGCCCACAAACCACACTAGGGGCCAATTTCACCAACTCTATTTAAATATCAATTCATATTTAAATGTCGATTTTTATGAATTTTTGTATGGAAAAATGACTTTTAAATATGAATTGATATTTAAATAAGTTGGTGAAATTGGCTCTAGGCCTTTTAAAAGTATCCCCAATTTTTTTTATTTAAACAAAAAATAATGCACAAAAATATTCGAATAAGAATAAAGCAAATAAAAAAATGTCGAAGTTGAATGCTTAAATAATGACCGATTAATTATTTATTGCAGTTTTCTTTTAAATCTTTAATAACAAATATATACTTACTAAGGTATCTGAATCGGCCACAGAAGAAGAAGTTAAGCGAATGAACCACTATGTGTATCCTGCCATGAGCAAAGCATTGGGTAAATTTTCTCTGACCATTCAAGAAGGTCATTTTAGCGATTCAGAAATTTTGGTTTTACTTGGTGAGAACGGAACTGGGAAAACAACTTTCATTCGCATGCTGGCCGGAAATTTGCAGCCGGATAGCAATGTGGAATTGCCTGTGTTGAATATTTCCTACAAGCCTCAAAAAATATCGCCAAAGTATCAAAATCATGTGCGCCATTTGTTACATGAAAAGATACGAGATGCTTACGTTCATCCACAATTTATTGCTGATGTCATGAAGCCCATGAAAATTGAAGAGATCATGGACCAAGAGGTGCAAAACCTTTCTGGTGGTGAATTACAACGTGTTGCGTTAGTTTTGTGCTTAGGTAAGCCAGCTGATGTTTATCTTATTGATGAACCTTCGGCCTATTTGGATTCCGAACAACGTCTGGTAGCTGCAAAAGTCATTAAGCGGTAAGTCCTAAATAATAACAAGTTAAAAGTATGAATGTTATTTACATTGCATTTCAGTTATATTCTTCATGCCAAGCGAACTGGTTTCGTAGTAGAACACGACTTTATTATGGCTACTTACTTGGCTGACCGAGTTATTGTATTGGAAGGACAACCTTCAATAAAGACAACCGCATATTCACCACAATCTTTGTTAAATGGAATGAATCGTTTCCTGGAATTATTAGGCATAACGTTCCGTCGCGATCCCAATAATTTTAGACCACGCATTAACAAGAATAATTCAGTAAAGGTGAAATATTTTATTAATTATTAATTGAAATTAATACTAATAATTATACCTTCATTTCTTAGGACACTGAGCAAAAACGTTCCGGTCAATTCTTCTTCTTGGAGGACGAAGGTAGATAAGCATTCTGGGCTTTTCTGTAAGATCCTTTTTCCAATGTCGTAAAATAATATTTTTTGATTAATTTAACTTTCAACGAAAAACAACAAATCTTTCTTTTACAAAGCTTTTTTTTAAATTTTGCATTGAAATAAGTTTATTCAAAAATGTTGTGTATTTTTTGTGATTATTATACGTTTTCGTAAATTCAATAACAAGACAAAAGTCGTTAAAACCACTCTAAATAGTAAAGCATCACAAACAAATACACTTTGCGTAAATAACAAAATATACGACGCATAACGGAAAACCCAAGTAATTTTTGAAATTTATATTTCAAAAAGACTTAAACAGAGATTTCCTGACCTGGGCCCTATTTCACAAAACAATTTATCAACTCTTCACTTATCAAATTTTTCGTCAATTTGCAAAACTTTTTGTTTCTCGGAGCTAAAAAAATTTGATAAGTGATAAGTTGAAATTGATAAGTGTAATTTGCAAAGTCTTTGCAATTTTTATGTTCTCTTTGCAATTTCTGCTTCACGTACATTCTCTCGTGCAAAGTTAATATTGAAAAGTGTAATTTGAAAATACTGCAAATAATTATGTTTTTTCGTTCCACAATAACTGTAAATTATATATGTCAAAAATTTGTAAGGTAAACGATCGCCTTACAAATGCACTCTGCAAATTAACAACAACAATTTTTCACACTCACTTTGCAGGATAGCGCAAAGACTTAACAAAGACTGTAAGGATATTATCAAGAGAGCAAAGTCTTTCCAAAAATATGCTTGGTGGAAGTGATATTTGCAAAGAATATTGTGGAACAAAAGCATTTATCACTGCCCAAAAATGCAATTTGATAAGTGCAAAGTGAAAAGTTGATAAGTTTTTTTGTGGAATAGGGCCCTGTATTAGCTTAGCTCTTGTAAGGCTTGTTATTGGTTCTCTCTAGTATTTACTAAACACTATGATGCATAAAAGAATCATGCGTTCACAACAACAATAATATTAATTCACAAAACAAATCAAAGAATATTTGCGACATTTGTGTAAAATACTTCAACTTGTCAAAAAATTAACAACAAAAATATGAAGAGAAATTAATGAAAGAAGAATTCTGTAGTTTTCATGAATAGCAGCGCACAGTGGGGAATTTTGAAAAAAAAATGGAAATAATTCTGCAATTTCTAAACACGTCGTCCGATTGTTATGAAATTTCATCCAGCATTTAAGGAAAAACTCCTTAAATGTATACAAGTATAATTACGAGTATTTTCTTAGATATTTTTCAAAAAATAGGCGTAGCTTTATAATTACATACATGAATATTACAATATATTCTTTTAATACAGCTACCAGCAACAATAAAAAAATAAATAGGTATTAATTTTCTTATTAAAATAAATTTGTACTAATTTTTTTCTAATTACCTGCAACATATAAAGAGTTTTCCGGGAAGACAGAGGCCTTACACAAAGGAATGCTATAAAATTAGCATTTATCAATATTTTCGGCTGAAAATTCTTACTTAAGTGGAAAATTAAAACACAAAAATCAAAACCACATAGAATTTTCTTTTGAGATCCCATTCCCAAAAAGATTTCATAAAATTCCAAAAGTGGTATTTTTTGGTATTTCTGCTGTAGTTTTGTTATCTTTCGCCGTGCGCAGATAATGTTTTAGAAAATATTTAAAAACATCGGCGCATATTCAGAAATCGTAACCAAAGTCGAAACAAATAAAAGAGAAACTAAAAAATAGTTCATAGATAATTATAGCTCTTATTCACAATTCATAACTAGTCCAGCAACTGCTTTCAGCTGGTAAACGAAATGCAACCTTGCATATTGTTATGTAGAGAGCATAAAATGTCGATAATATTTTGAACAATAAATTCTGTAACTAATTGAAAAGCTTATAAAGCTATTAAAAAACAGTTTTATTTCCTGAAAAAATTATGCAAATTCTAAAAAAGTAATTTTTAAGTTATAGTCTGCATATAAATCAATAAAAATAAGTGCTTGTAAAAATAAACTTATTCAATAGAATTTTGTTGACCAAAAACACATCTCTACTTTATTTTATTGCGTTATATGCATATTTTTTTGGACGCAATAGAAATAAATGCAAGAAGTAAAGATAATAAGGTAAGCTTATTATATAGGAAAATGTTAAAAAGTAAAGAGGTATTTGTTGTTTTGTGCATTTTAAAGAGGTACAAATTGATTTTACTTATGAAATAAATTGTAAATGAAATCAACCAGCTGTTCTTTGAATGTATTAGTTAGCTGGCATTTAGTTACAGCTTTACCCATAATTAAGTGTAAACTATTACTGCTGAAAGTAATCAACTATGAATTCTTAAATCGATACTTAAAAAAGTTAACACTTAGTGATAATTTCTGAATATGCGCCATCATGTCGTAAGGTGGAATGACAAATTTTTTGGTTCCAGCCTTGGAATTTGAGAAAAAGGCCTTACATTTGATATTATAACAAAAATAGGTCAATTTCGAAACGATCTGGCACCTTTAATAACGAAAATTTTGAACAAAATTTTTTTTTGTCTTAGTAGTGCTTTTAATATCAAATTTTTTTCTAAATATTAAAAATTTTGTTCTTAACTCATACCAAGTGTTTTAAAATCGAACAAGATTTGACTTCTCCATTAGCAGAACAGTGGACCAAGGTTGGTAAAACACCCAAAACTTAAATTTTTTTCTCGAATATATCCTAAACTGTAAGCGGAACTGCATAAATGTAGCAGACTTTTATTTAGCTTCTGGATAGAGAAATCTTTTTTATCAGACCAAAAACATCAGCTTGGCATCGGTTTGAATTTTTCATTAACCCGAGGTTGCCCACATTGTGGCTCCACCCTCTTTAAAGAGGACGACAAAAATCACATATTTCCTGATTTAATCATACATTAAATTTGTTATTCACTTTTAATCATTCAAAATAAACCAACATTGAGTAAAATCAGCATCGAAATGTAAGTAAGTAAATGTGAGTCGAGTGATCGAACATGTTTTACTCACATCATTCATCATACATTAACTGCCAGTTTATAGAAGCCATGTAAAAATTCTCGTCTGTGTATTTATATTGAAAACAAAAACAAATTTGTTTGCGTGAAATTGAATAAATAAAACAATTGTTATTAGGTTCAAAAAACAAGAAGTATTCTCAATTTATTTATATTACCTTTTGATTTGCGTTAATATGGCGTATTTTGTGCGTAACAACGAAAGAACTTTCCAACAAATAATTTAACTTCTATAATAAAAATCTGGTAGCGAGTGCAATGTTTAACATAGGACCGTTAGCGGTTTATTCGTTAGAATCTATGTAAAAACTCCAACACAAAGATGAAAAAAGGAGTAGTAATAAATCCTAACGAATTACCAACTAGACAGAACGAAACTTATATTATTTTAAATTGAACTTAAACATCGCCGGCCACCTTGCAACATCAAAGTTGTTGCAAACAAAATAACTTAAAAACAATTAATATATATAACAATTTTGAACTTAAAAAAAACTATATTTATTTACAATTCATTTAATTTTTTTTTCATAAACAATTTATAACCAGATAAACTGGCAGAATTTCCCATAGAACAAAGTCTATGGGATGTAGTTTTCTGCAGACTACATACTGCACCCATGTGGGTAGGGTTTTAAAAACCAAATATTTGTCCCCTTAAAAGGGAGACTGGCCAGAAATGACCCAACCAAATATGGTATACTGAGCCAACGGAAACCCAGGGTTCGAGTATATTTTGCCTTTCAAAATAAGAGGAGCGACTTCCGGACCTATCACAAGCGCGACTCTTCCGGAAACGTTAAAATGAGGGTCCGCCAAATGCATACCTGCAAAATGTTCCCGAATGGAATTGTCAACCGTTTGGATCGGTGTAATCACTCCTTTCATTTTTCGTACCTTAGGTTAGACGAGTCATGTATTGAGCTAATGCGGACACACGAAATGGTGGACACAGGTAGCTTAAGGTTTTTAACCAAGCTGTCACACACATAGCTCATACTTCAACAAAGGTGGATGACTGCCCGGACCGGTATGGATTTGTTTCCCGCTTTTAAAAATACCTTAACCGTATGGGAAAAGGTTACCACGTGCCGAATAGGCAAATTAATTATGGGGGGGTAACGGGGACGGATTTTGCGTGACAGATTGACGCTGTTTCCTTTGCTGGCCCTTTGAGGTCGTGCTCTTTTTTGAGTGTAAGAGAGAATGATGCTTCCCCTTGCACTTTTTGCACTGATCTTGGCTTTTACAGTCGCGCGCCACATGATCGTGCGAAAGACATCGCGAACAGTAACGATGCAAGAGCACCATACGAATTCTTTTTTCAAAATTCATTTTTTTAAACACGCGACATCCAGCTAATTTATGTCGACGCTTACATAAACGACACACGACTTCAGAAGCTGTTGGCACTGCTTTCGAACCCGTACCTTCGTTGGCACCTGATATAACATCAGGGTTTGACGACGAATATAACGAATATAATAACAGCGGTGTTTTGATCAATTTGATCATTTAGTTCCGGCGTAGGGAATGCTACATCTACCACTGGGTCACTGGGCACAATTTTGATCGCAGGTTCCGATCCAGAGTTCACCTCGGCTGCTCTATCCTCCACCTCCATTGCTTCCTCGTAGTCTTCGAGTAAAGCATCATCAAAAAGAAATTTTAAAAAGTCCATGATGCTAGGAAACAACGAAGGTTAGCAAAAAATATAAATATGTATATATTTAACTAGTCAGAATGACTAGTTTTGTAATCGGTCGCTTTACAATTCCGTTTTCCGTACGTACAAATGTCCGCGACGCGAACGTGATTATCACTTCCTGGGTAAGTACGAATTACTCTGCCTAATTTCCAAGAAGTCGGAGAAAGTTGCTCATTCCGAATGACTACTAAATCCCCTACAACTATATCACACTCAGGATATTTCCATTTATATCGCTTGTGTAAGTTAGATAAATACTCTTCTTTCCATCTGAGACAGAAATGTTGAGCAAATGCTTTAATTTTGCGATACCTGTTCACTATACTAATCGGAGATTCCAAAATAGATGGTTCTGGAGGAGCTAGAATTAGAGATCCAATCAAAAAAAGACCTGAGGTGAGAGCCACAGGTTCATTAGGATTATCATTCATTGGACAGAGCGGGCGAGAGTTAAGGCATGCTTCTATACGTGCAAGGACAGTAGAAAGTTCCTCAAAAGTGTATTTAATTGATTGAACTCTTTGCGAAAGTGAAGTTTGAAACTTTTAACTCCCGCTTCCCACAAACCTCCCATATGGGGTGCACCAGCAGGAATGAATCGCCACGAGAGGCCGTTAATTCCAAAAACCGAACACATTCTGGCTCGACTCTCTGCCAAAAATGTCCTAAAGTCCCTTTCTAGTTCTCTAGAAGCCCCAACAAAATTTGTACCATTATCGGAAAATATGGTATGCGGGCAACCACGTCTCGAAACAAAGCGATTAAATGCCGCTAAAAACCTATCCGTTGTTAAATCCGACGTGACCTCCAAATGAATTGCCTTAGTAGAAAAGCACACGAAAATACAAACGTATGCCTTTAGAGTCTGACTAGATCTAGCACCTGAACTTTTCATATTAAATGGATCGGCGAAGTCCACACCAGTGTTAGTAAACGGTCTATCCAAAGTAGTCCTTTCCGGAGGCAGAGCTCCCATGATTTGATTACATGAGCGTTTACGATCAAGTACACAACGTTTGTATCTATTGATAATCATTCGAACTAACGTTTTTGGCCTAGGAATCCAATGCTCATTTCTTAAAATTCTAAGCATCAGCTGATTTCCACCGTGAAGGGAAATTTTATGCACAAACGCAGTTAAAAGTACTGTGAATCGACAAGAGTAAGTCATCAATTTAGGATGCCGTTCAGTATAAACTAATGAAGGTGATTTAGCTAACCTACCAATAAGTCGCATAACTCTTTCCTTATCTAGAAACGGATTCAAGCACAATAGAGAACTTTTCGAAGAAAGATGTTTCTTAACTGCAAGACACTCATACTCATCAGCAAAATGAACTTGTTGAGCAATAATGGCTAAACGCATTTTCACCTCTTTAACCTCTACTTCTGACACAGTATGCGATGTATATGAATGACAGCCTTTGTGAACTGTATGTGTATTTTTAAAAATCTAAATATATAGGCTATCACTCGAATGGGACGTCTAACGAAGAAAATCTCTAAAATATCCTCATAATTTGTAAAAAGTGAAGCATGAGATTTAACAGCACGAGCTTCAAGATCGGTGTCTAGCAAAGTAAAACTTCGTAGATTCCAAGAGGATTTCTTATCACGGAGCCAATGTGGTCCTTGCCACCAATGATCACAATGTGCTAAGTCAGATGGTGAAACGCCACGACTTCCTAAATCAGCAGGATTATCTTCTGATTTCACATGGTGCCAATTATGACTACCGACAATTTTTTGAATCTTACAAACTGTTCACAACAAATGTAGTCAAAGAACTGGCGTCTTTTTTAAGCCAGGAAAGGACGATCGTAGAATCAGTCCAACAATAAACTTGACGAAGGGGTACATCAATCTCACCTATTAAAGTTTTTAAAAGCCCTGATGCTAAAACAGCACCACAAAGTTCTAGACGAGGTATAGAAATAGATCAGATATTCGAAGTCCATTTTCGAAGTTCAAATCCTGCGGATGACAAAGCTCTTAGAAGTTGATCACGAGCGATTAATGCAGTGGTGACATCATGAGTCCCTGTTAATACGTCGTCAACGTACATACCTCTACGTAGAATACCTGAGACTAGGGGATACTCAGTTTCCCAGTCGGCAGCCAACTGCAGCAAAGTACGAATAGCCATGCTGGGAGTTTCTTGGCTAGGTGTGTGTGTGTGTGTGTCTGCGTTTGATTCTTTGTTTATGTGTATGTATGTATACTTGCGTGCACAGCTTTTATTGTTATTGTAGAGAAACGATGTGCTTACAGTGCATGTATGTATATGTGTGTGGGTGTATGTATGTGTGTGTGCGTGAGTTTGATTCTTTCTGGGTATGTGAATGTATGTACACTTGTGTGTACAGGTTTTGTTGTTATTGTGGAGAAACGTTGTGCTTACAGTGGATGGATGTATGTATGTGTGGGATGTTTGTGTGTGTATGTATGTATGTGTATATGTGAGCGTTTTTGTATTTACTTGTATGTTTGTCGGTCTCAGATACTGTTGGTGTAGTGATAGAAAAACGTTATACCGTGTAGGAAAAGTCGATGGTGCAAATGTACTGACTCGCCTTTTACTTTGCCACCAGTACTACAATATAATTATACCCCATCCAATCTTTTCACTATAGACATTTAGCATATGCTTGTCATTTAAAATCTACTACCCAGCAAAAATTTTTGATTGCTGGAAGCATTTTTGTAAGGGAGACCATGAAACGGAATCACTTGCAATTGCGCTTTTATAATGCATGATTTTTGTTCGCGATGAGCCACTTAGAAGCAATAGCAATGAATCATCCACCAAACGTATGCCTGTACTATACACATACATATACAATTGTGTACTGTTCGTGTACGATCGTAGAACATATTTTAATGGTCTCGCTTACGTTAGTGCTTCTAGAGATGCAACGTATTGCTTCTAGCAGCTTTTAGTGCTTCTAAGTGTCGCTAATTTTTTGCTGGGTGGTAACACTAAAACAATTGAATAGGTAATTACTACGTGGTTCTTATCGGAGCGTAGAGACATACCAACCAGACAGTTAGTTACTGGTATATTTCTATAATTTATGTACATACAAAAAGGTATGTATATTGACAAGTTGTTGCAAAATCTACCAGAAATACACCACATCTGTTTTCTATCTTTTCTTTTTACTGATGGATAGAATAAGAGTCTAAACACAATGTTTGCGGTGCGGTGCGATTTCTCGTTGCGGAAGAGAAAAATAAACATAATACAACGGAAGACGGCGCCGGCAATACTTGTCATTGTTTAAATTTTTATTAATTTTTTGTGCATACATTGCAACATCAGAAAGAGAAAGAGTGTCAAAAATTGAGAGAATAAGAAAGTCCGCAATGAAAATAAAATAGATTTTAATTTTATTCCGTTCCGCACTGCGGTTTTTTACTTCAAAATCGTATGAAAAATCGCACCGCAACAAATAATCGTTACATTGTGTTCAGACTCTAAAACGTATTATACTATAATGGTCACTAGAATTTTAGTGTTGACACAAAGACACTTGATCCCTGTCTGACTGCAGGGTAGTGACAAGGAATTCGTGTGTATGTATCATTATTTTTGCTGTTGTGAGTCGTCGTTGCTATGCATATGTATGGTTATTGTACTCGTATCCATGCATGGATTTTTTTTTTAACTCTGGGGAAATAATCTAATAGCTGCAGATAGTGGCAACCCTGAGAGAGCGAATGTATTTGATAATGTATGTGCATACATATATGTTTTTGGAGTAATGTACGTGATCGTATGGTGGGGGACGAAGTTGCTGTTATGAAATCTTCGTTTATTTATGTAAGAAATATTATTTCGTATTTCATGACAGAGGAGTTTGAATTTCATAATATTATAAAATTTCATTATGTATGTATGTATGTATGTATGTGTGTATGTTTGTGTTTGTATTACGTCATCACTTCTTTGTGTATGTGTGTGTGCCAGTATGTATATGATTTTCTCGCGCTGGTATTTATATGTAGGTAGAAATAAATTGTTTTCAATATCGACATTTGGTATTATAAAATACTATCATATATCTGAACTTCCCTAATCCTAGTATGTTTTTATACTTACGATTGTTTTATATTTTCTCATGCTTAAATTTGTCTCGCGTTAATGTCTGTCTATCTACATCCGTCTTCTTTGACTTGGAGACTTTTCTACACCCAGAGAAAAACCAACTGAAAATCAGTAAAAAACATGTTGAATTAATTAATTAAAGAAACATTAACTAAGGTTTAGTCACATTGAAATTTCTTATTTCAATATGGACAAAATATTAATTTAGAGTATTCATTTATTAAACTCATTAGTCTGTAGATATCCCAATATACATTTTCTATTATATTAAAAATTATTGAATTAATGTGACACATTCTTATTTTTAAGTTGCATATTTTCCCTGAGTGTATGGATTGTTTATATTTGCATTGTGCTTTAACTAAACGACGCACAGTGGCACATTTGAAGAGATGGCGGACAAAACTTTACAAAAAAAAATTTTTTTTGTCACCGATTTAATTTTTTTTTTATATAAAAGTAAACACATAGGAACCTCGAAATCCAGAAATTTAAATTTTTATTTCGATTATTTCTCTTCGAATAGGGTGATCAAAAACACGCTTTTTTTTAGAGAAGCTGGAATTCAAAATATTTTAGAAAATTTTTGAACTTCAAGTGGGCATAACTTTTTTGGTTTTATATATTTTTGAAAAAAAATGTTTTCTTTGAGTCATTTTTAGATTTTAATTGAACTATAGTGAATTTTTAATCAGAAATAATTTTTAGTCAGGCTTAAGTTCAGTAATTTCAATTCTTTTTATTGAATGAAATTTTTTTTTATTTTTTTTATTTTTTTTTATTAATTAATATAAGTTTCTAAAGAAGAGAAGAAAAAAATTAAATTAGATTTTTAAGCTGGGGGAAATACCGATATTTTTCTGTGCAGCAACGCACTTCATCAGCACCCTAGTCTATCTATTTACTTAGGTAGAGATTGTTATTAACATCAGCTATTTAACGTAAATTCTAATGAAACTGAATGTGAGAAATGATTGTTGTGTACAATTATTGATTTACCTTTGGTAAATACATATGTAAGTATCACTATTTATTTCCCCTGTTTTTCCATTTTTTCATTTTTCTATTTAGGTTAGCACGAAGTTATATTACTCTACTCACGTATGTTTAACTATTCTTGCTTATATTTTACGATCGTCACATTAATTATTTTTACTTATTCGATGAAAATATGGAAAAACAGGGGAAATAAATAGTGATACTTACATATGTATTTACCAAAGGTAAATCAATAATTGTACACAACAATCATTTCTCACATTCCGTTTCATTAGAATTTACGTTAAATAGCTGATGTAAATAACAATCTCTACGCAAGTAGATAGCCTAGGGTGCTGATGAAGTGCGTTGCTGCACAGAAAAATATCGGTATTTCCCCCAGCTTAAAAGTCTAATTTAATTTTTCTTCTCTTCTTTAGAAACTCATATTAATTAATAATAAAAAAAAAAAAAAAAAAAAAAAAAAAAAAAAAAATTCATTCAATAAAAAGAATTGAAATTACTGAACTTAAGCCTGACTAAAGCAGCCCATACACGATTCAATTCTATTTTCAATTGAGTCGGTTGTTGTCCAAATCAAAGCGTGTATGGCTTTGTCAATTGATTAGTTTGGCAGTTGTCGAGTTGGTTGAAGAAAAATCAAGAGTTTGGTTTTTCATGTTGACTAGTAAATCTTTCAATTCGATTGTGCTGTGTGTGTTCGAGTCTCTTGATTAGCTGTCAAAATTTATGTTTGTAGCTTTATTTTGTATAGAAAAAGTTGAGTATTTTTAAAATTGTATTTAATTTCATTGAATTTTAAATAAAAAATATATAAATGAATGAATGAATGCAATAGAAGTTTTAAATTTGTAATTGTAAAAAAAATATAAATTTGACAGTTGAATGAAAATCTTTCAATTCAGTTTATGAAGTGTGTGGCCAAGAATCAATTCAATTGAAAGATTCAATTCACAATTGAATTGAAACGTGTATGGGGTGCTTAAAAATTATTTCTGATTAAAAATTTTTTTCTTCACACAATATCATTTCTTACCCAATAAGCAATTTTGCTTGAAATCAAATGTAAAACAAGTGTTATTCAAGCCACACAATCAATTGTCAAGGGTTGAATTATGCTTGATTCACACTTTAATTCAATAGCATTCTCCAGTTAAATGGGAACTTTAATTCAATTCGAACATTTCAATTGTATTACCACAGAATACACAGAAGTGAAGAAAGTGACAGGTAAAAAAAGCTCCAATCAGGTTTTTGTTAAAATTCGTGGAAAAAAGAGAAAAGCATAGTGTATTTGATACTATAGTGTATTACATACCAATTAACACAGGTAATAAAAATTTATTGCACTAGAAAGACGTAGCAAAACAAAAACGACGACAAAATTTGAGGGAAAACGAGACAAACAGAAAAATACCCGTATCTTCCTTCTCGTGACACTTCTGTATGTTTTGTGATATTACAGTTCAATTCAAGCCTTGAATTATACTTTAATTCAACTTTGTATTACAATTGAATTCAAGTGTGTTTCAAGCTGCAAAAACAAGGCTTTTAAAATAGAAAGAAAAATGCAATTCCTTTGTTTTCTAAATGCACTTTTATTTATTTGTTTATGTTATTTTCACCACATTTTCAGTTTTAATAATAAATAAATTACATATTTTACAAGGTTTGAGCATATATGTATGTTGTTTGATTTTTTATTTAAAAATATTTCCAAACTTGAAAATTACTTGAAAAAATGCTTAAATTCAACTTTGTTTCCAGTTCAATTTCAAGTGCTTGGATTTTAATTTTTTGAGTGCTTATTGGGTAACTTGTAAAATAGTTTAGAAAATCGTGCCTTACTTTGCTCGAGTCCCAGATTTGTGCATTGCAATAAAGGTCTAAAATATACCCAAATCTCGATGTTCAGTGGAACGCAACTTTTTTTCTGCGAAAAACTTCGTAAAATGTCTTATAACGTGTTATAGTACATACTTTGAGCTGTTATTATATGCTCATTTTTTAAATTTATATTTGCATCTCTAGGATATTTTAGGTATGGGAGTGCGGTATATCTACATGTGCTTGTGTGTGTATTGTTTGTATGTTTTTCTTTTTTTTCGAAGAAGTTTTATTAATGAAAAGGGTATAATAAAAGACTGTTACTATAATGGATTAATGCATTTTTGTAATTTAGGCCATTAACAAATGTATAGTTACATATAAGCGGGGGTAGGTACATGAGTTGTTGTGTTTGGACTGATATATTCGACCTTTTGTTATAACTTTATTGTATACCAAGGTATATGCTGCTCATATAAAGGTTAAAATACGATAGACACATCAGGTTTTCTTGAAGCAGGTCTCTTTAATTCTCTTTTAAACCTGCAAGGCTGTTTAGACCAATGATGTCAGTTTCATGGCACAATTGTGCAAACTAAAATCACACACATTCTTATTCTCTTCCATTTAGTGGTCAATGAAACAGCGACGATAACACATGCGCAGCGGGTGTATTAAATTCTTTATAGATACAGTCAAAGAAAAAAAGTGGTATGCGAAAAATATTCTATGATCAGCAGCGTTGTCAACTCGGTGCTTTTCGCACCGTTTTTAGTGCTTTTTGAAATTTTCGACGCGAAAAACGTTGAAGTTAGTGCTCGGTGCTTTTTTAAACTAATTTTTGGTGCTTTTTATTTCTGGGCGGTGGCACTAAACCCAAAATTCAAAAAGAATTTTCCTTATATAATATATTTTTGTTTGAAGAAGTCTAACATTTAAAAAACATAAGCACTGAAGTTAAATGGATCATTTCAAAATATTCTAATAAGATTGTACAAAAGTTGGTTGATGAAATTCGTGCATTTTATTCTCAAACTTTCACATTTTAAGCATAATTAATGGAAACAGTGTTTTGCCACACGACAAAGGAGACATAATGCAAGTATAGTCTAATAGCGAAATATTTTCTAGTATATACTGTAAATAGAGAATAATTCATTTAATGCAATGGAGAAACTTTGATTTCGCTATCGAATTTTAGCCAGAAATAAAGTCTTATAACGATTCATTTGATATAAACTCGTTTGGGGCATTATCGAAATTTCATTCCCATCAAAATTCAATTTTTAAACGCAGAAGTTGGTCACGTTTTTACCTTTATTACTTTATTTAAGTCTAAAATACGTAAAAAATTGTCTACACTTGGCTTTATATAAAAGCGGCCTGAAACGAGAAAATTGTGTTGCTAATAGAGCTGCCGTTTTAGGTTACATATTTATAACCTACTTCGTTCCTTTTTTCTAAAATAATAGTACATATGTATAATTTAAGTTTATATAACTTGGTTAACTTGCAAATTACTTTTTTTAATTTTGTAACTTTGTTATTAATGTTGCGTTTGCTGTGAAAGAAAGTTTCCACAGCATTGTTTAATAAAAATTAAATTTTGAAAATCTTGATTTTAAAAAAATTAACTTCATACTACTCCCATCGAGTTCAAAATCTAACCAGCACGTCAAAAAGACTTGCCAATCGCTGCTAATTTTACTAATTTCAGGTGATTTGTTTCTTCGTTGACGAAAAAAATTAAATTTTTTATAATAACTTAAAAAGGTTGACTTTAGAATTCACTGATTCTCATTTTTTTTATTTTTTTTTAAATAGGACCAGCACTCAGGGGATAACCCCTACTCATGCAGTGCATTGTGCTAGAACTAGGAAAATAGGTTATAGGGAAGGAGGATAGAGGGAGTAGTGTCTGTGTACATTTAATTTAAATCTTCCCACGCTGGTAGTGACAGGAAAGACCTCCGCAGGTAGTTGATTCCACATACGAACAGTGCGGCTAAAAAAGGAATTTTCTCTGTAATGCGTAGTGCGATGCATTGGCCAATCGACCACAAAAGGATGTGCTCTAAATGAGGCACGTGTTGTACGTACATATGTGCGGGTTTCAGGAACAAGTTCCCTAATTTCATTAGAACACATTCCGTTGTAGTAACGATAGAACAATGAAATGCACCCCACATTGCGTTGATGCTCCAATGAATCAATAGAGTTGGATACCCTACTGTCACCGTTGAGCTTTTTCGCCCTCTCCTGTACGCGGTCGAGCAGCCCCAAAATAGACTTTGAAGCGCCGGCCCATACATGAGAGTTGTATTCCATTTTCGGACGGATATAGGTGGTATAAATAGTAAGGAGGTCAGATGGGGTGAAATATTGTTTGCACCGTTTCAAAAAGCCGAGGCACTTGAATGCTTCTTTTGCAATTTGAAAAATGTGTTCAGTCCAACGAACATCACACTGTATTTTCATGCCAAGAACATCAAGAGCATCTGATTCTTTAATATTTATACCCCCCATAGTTACAGAGGCAACAGCATTTTCGGTCATACGTCTGTGTGTAACCATGCAACATTGGGTCTTACGGGCGTTAAAGTCGACCCTGTTCACATGGCCCCATTCAGAAATTTTTTCTAAATCATAGTTTAAAGTCTCATTCATTATTTGACGCATGGCCTCAACCTGCAGCAGACTAGGTCTATTGCTGAATGAGAAAGAATGGCAAATGCTGCTGTCGTCCGCGAAAGAGTAGATAGGGTTGAAAGTTTTACATAGAAGGTCGTTTATGAAGATAAGGAATAGAGTTGGCGAAAGAACGGAACCTTGCGGTACCCCTGAATTTAACTTGAACTCATTTGATGAGATCCCATCTATAACAACTCTTATAGTGCGATCCCTGAGGAAACTCGATAAGAAACGAGAGAAATTATCACCGACACCAATGGCAATACATTTTGACACTCTATCAAACGCCTTGGAGATATCTAGAGCCACCACCTTACTTTCGCCAAAATGGTGGACTGAATTACACCATTTCTCCGAGAGGAGGGCTAGTACGTCTCCCGTAGAGCGGCCTCTACGAAATCCATACTGCCGGTCGTTGAGTAAGCTGTTGGACTTCAAATACCTTACAAGATGGAAATTTACCATACTTTCCATCACTTTGGAAAGTGCAGAGCATATTGCGATTGGGCGATAATTTTCAGGGTTAGTAGCTTCTCATTTTTTAGGGATTGGCGTAACGTTAGCAATCTTCCAACACACTGGGAACTCACCAACATGGTACAACGTGCTGAAGAGATTAGCTAATGGACGTGCTAGCGTCGAAGAGCACTGTTTCAAGACCAGTGCTGGAATGCCATCCGGCCCAGGAGACTTGTTTATGTTGAGTTCCGACAAAACCCTTTTTACTGCCCGAGCTCGAAAGAATATCTTAGGCATAGTAGTGGATACTCTCTAGTATAGGCAGAGGCTGATTGCTTTCCGGCAAGTAGGAATTACTTGCAAATATTTCAGCTAATAGGTTAGCTTTATCGGTAGATTGTTAATGGCGGAGGACGACATGTTTTGGGAATTCAAAACCGGGAAAAAATAAAACCTAGGGCAACCCTGTTACAAATGGGGGGATTTTGGGGATTTTCATGCTGAGAGTTTCTTGGCTATGTGTGTGTGTGTGTGTGTGTGTGCGTGAGTTTGATTCTTGTGGTCCAACCCCAGGACATCGCAATGTTAAATCGACCACCTTTTTTTCATATATTTGGAGTAGTTTTGGAGTACTCCAACTCCTCTTTGGACTAGTCCTTACATGCATGTATGGACTAGTCGCATTATCTGCAGGGTTGATAAGAAATTTGATATGTATACATACAAATTGATTTTATGTGTGTATGTATGTATGTATGTATGTACGTACATACAAATAAGAGTACAACTCAATCTTTGAATTCATTTTTTTTTTGTCTTGTGATATCTTTTTGTTGTGTATTATCTGAAATTAAAAACGTTGTTTTATCTGCATTTACTTAAAAGTTTGTGAAGATTTTCTGTTTTAAGTAAAACTAAATTCCTGAAGATACATACTCTATAGTAATAGTAACTATAATAGAAATATTTCTTATACTTAATTTACATTTTTTTAAAGTTGATGTAATGTTAGTTAGTCTACGTTTGACATTTTTGGGGGTATGCAATTTTTTCTAACTATAGCCTGTTTTCTTCACTTTCTACATTTATTTTTGGAAATCTTGCATTGGTTTTTTATAAAATTTATAAACATTTTTAAATGAAACTGATCCGGCACTCCAGCTTAGATACTGATAGTGTTTTTTTCTTTTGTTTTTTGTTACTCAACGATATGATTAAAATTATTAAATTAATGTGACACATTCTTATTTTTAAGCTGCATATTTTCCCTGAGTGTATGGATTGTTTATATTTGCATTGTGCTTTAACTAAACGACGCACAGTGGCACATTTGAAGAGATGGCGGACAAAACTTTTCAAAAAAAAATTTTTTTGTCTCACCGATTTAATTTTTTTTATATCGGGTGTTTTTTTAGAGGTATAGAACTTCGAATTGAAATAAGACACAAGAAAATCGTTTTAATGTCCATCAATTTGGCTTTATTATGCCATTAATGTTTAAATATGATTTCGGGCATGTGGCCGCCGCGGCTGGCTCGAATAAAGCCAATTCTACAGGTCCAATTTTCATCCACTTTTTCGAGCATATGGGGCCGTATGTTGGCAATAATGCCACGAATGTTGGCTTCCAAGTCCCCTAACGTTTCTGGTTTGTTGGCGTAGACGAGCGACTTCACATATCCCCAAAGAAAATAATCCAATGGTGTCAAATCACACGATCTTGGTGGCCAATTAACAGGTCCATTCCGCGAAATTATGCACTCATCGAATGTTTCCTTCAATAAATCGATTGTGACGTGCGCTGTGTGGCATGTAGAGCCGTCTTGTTGGAACCACAACTCATCCACATTCATGCCATCCAATTCGGGAACAAAATAGTCGGTTAGTCGGCTCCAATTGCTGTGCACGGTGGCGAATCGATTCATTCGGGTCCTCTTCAACACTTTGCTCTACAGCGGCAATTGTTTCTTCGGTGCGCACTGTTCGACGTCTCTGCGGATGCGTATTATCACATAGAGTAAACGTAGTGCGAAAACGATCCATGGTTAACCGAATTAATTGCTCTGATGGACGATTATGTCGACCATAAAATGGACGGAGCTTGCGGTAAACTTCGCGAACTGAACCATTATTTTCGAAATGGATTTGCACGATTTGCAAGCGTTGTTCTTTTGTCAACCTGTTCATGATGAAATGGCAAACCCAACTAAATATTAATCACTTGACAGCTGACAAAATGGCCGCCAGTTAAAAAAGTGATGCCAACTTAAAGTTCTATACCTCAATAAAAAATTTATAAAAGTAAACACATAGGAACCTCGAAATCCAGAAATTAAAATTTTTATTTCGATTATTTCTCTTCGAATAGGGTGATCAAAAACGCGCTTTTTTCAAGAGAAGCTGAAATGCAAAATATTTTATAAAATTTTTGAACTTCAAGTGGGCATAACTTTTTTGGTTTTATATATTATTGGAAAAAAATTTTTTCTTCACACAATATCATTTCTTACCCAATAAGCAATTTTGCTTGAAATCAAGTGTAAAACAAGTGTTATTCAAGCCACACAATCAATTGTCAAGGGTTGAATTATGCTTGATTCACACTTTAATTCAATAGCATTCTCCAGTGAAATGGGAACTTGAATTCAATTCGAACATTTCAATTGTATTACCACAGAATACACAGAAGTGAAGAAAGTGACACGTAAAAAAAGCTCCAATCAAGTTTTTGTTAAAATTCGTGGAAAAAAGAGAAAAGCATAGTGTATTTGATACTGTAGTGTATTACCACTTACCAATTAACACAGGTAATAAAAATTTATTGCACTAGAAAGACGTAGCAAAACAAAAACGACGACAAAATTTGAGGGAAAACGAGACAAACAGAAAAATACCCATATCTTCCGTCTCGTGGCACTTCTGTATGTTTTGTGATACTACAGTTCAATTCAAGCCTTGAATTATACTGTAATTCAACCTTGTATTACAATTGAATTCAAGTGTATTTCAAGCTGCAAAAACAAGGCTTTTAAAATAGAAAGAAAAATGCAATTCCTTTGTTTTCTAATAATTATTTTCTGCACATCTGCCTTCGCTATTGTTTTCGCGTTTTACTCACCTTTGTTTTCTAAATGCACTTTTATTTATTTGTTTATGTTATTTTCACCACATTTTCAGTTTTAATAATAAATAAATTACATATTTGACAAGGTTTGAGCATATATGTATGTTGTTTGATTTTTTATTTAAAAATATTTCCAAACTTGAAAATTACTTGAAAAAATGCTTGAATTCAACTTTGTTTCCAGTTCAATTTCAAGTGCTTGAATTTTAATTTTTTGAGTGCTTATTGGGTAACTTGTAAAATAGTTTAAAAAATCGTGACTTACTTTGCTCGAGTCCCGGATTTGGGCATTGCAATAAAGGTCTAAAATATACCCAAATCTCGATGTTCAGTGGAACGCAACTTTTTTTCTGCGAAAAACTTCATAAAATGTCTTATAACGTGTTATAGTACATACTTTGAGCTGTTATTATATGCTCATTTTTTAAATTTATATTTGCGTCTCTAGGAACTACAATGATTTTACTGCTTGCATGTCGGATATTTTAGGTATGGGAGTGCGGTATATCTACATGTGTTTGTGTGTGTATTGTTTGTATGTTTTTCTTTTTTTCGAAGAAGTTTTATTAGTGAAAAGGGTATAATAAAAGACTGTTACTATAATGCATTAATGCATTTTTGCAATTTAGGCCATTAAAAAATGTATAGTTACATATAAGCGGGGGTAGGTACATGAGTTGTTGTATTTGGACTGATATATTCGACCTTTTGTTATAACTTTATTGTGTACCAAGGTAGATGCTGCTTATATAAAGGTTAAAATACGATAGACACATCAGGTTTTCTTGAAGCAGGTCTCTTTAATTCTCTTTTAAACCTGCCCGGTTGTTTAGACACAGTTTGTGTTCAAGTTTTTAATGAGTTTTGAATGTGAGAATGAAATACCAAAAGAGAATTGAAGTAACTTCTCGGTACAAGCATGTCTGTACTCCTCTTCTTCCTTCTTTCCTCTCTCTCGTTTAAACACATACCTGCTTCAAGAAAACTTGATGTGTATAAAAACAGACAAAATTAATAAAGACGATCAGTATTGTCAAAACGATGGCTAAGTGCAGTTATAACGATCTTGCTAAAATTTATTTTGAACAAAAAAACAAAAACGATGTTATATTACACATTTTAAAAGACCCTTATTTTGAGTTGTGCGACCATTTAAAAAAATTAATAATTTTTTAACGCGATAAAATAAACGGTATAATGAATGTTATAGAAATAAGGAAAAAATGTTTAACTGCAACAAACAATGGCTTACAAGCGAACTTGTATTTGAAAGCCAACCAAAACCATCAAATGTGGGCCGACCTGCCAGACCAGTTGAGGAGTGTAGTGAAAGGTCCCGAAGACGAAAGCTGCAAAGCATTAATGAAGAATTTTCTCAAGAAATAATTAAAGAAACGTTTTTGCATCAACTAGGACCAACAAAAAATAAAACTAAAAAAATTGATATAATAGAAAATGTAATGACAGCGAGCCCCAAGCGTGTAAAAAGGATTTTAAAGAGCATTCCAACACCAACCGATGATAAAAAATTTACATCTGAAGAAGCATTTTCAATATTTCTGGACTTAAAGCTAACAAAATATCAGTATATGAAATTGCGAAAGCGGGCAGTTGGAAAACATTGCTCCTTCATTTATCCAGAATATAGAGATTTGGTTTTAATTAAAAAAGATTGTTACCACCACAAAATTCTATAAACATTACAGAAAGTTCTGCAGAGGTGGTATTGCAAGACATATTAAATCATACTGCGGAAAGATTGTTAAATACATTGGATGCAGATAATATTAAAAAGCTTGGTGACTGTAGCCTAACATTAATTTCTAAATAGGGATGCGATGGATCTTCTGGACAAAAGCGATATAAGCAGTATAATGCAGAAAAAATATCAGATTCTGACTTATTTACGATATCTTTTGTTCCGTTAAGACTAAAAATAAATAACATTAATTTTGAGCCATCTACTAGCAAAGAAACCGATATTGACATATGGAAAAACGAAATACCTTCCTCAACAAATTATTGCAGACCAATTAAATTTGCTTTTAAGAAGGAAACGAAGGATGTAATATTAGAAGAAGTATGTAAACTTAAACAACAAATAGATAAACTTCAACCGATAACTTTGTTACTTAACGATAAAGAGATTCAAATAAATTATCAAATGTTACTTTCCAAGAAGCCTATGAGTTTGGCTTGTCCCCACTCCATGCTGAAATTCGATTTATGGAACACATATTAAAGCTAAGCTATGATTTAGATTTTAAGGGAACAGTACGAAATAGTGACGAAAATAAAGCTAAAAGAGAGGTAAAAAAGAAACACGTACAAGAAAAATATTTAGAATTGGGTTTACTGATCGATCAGACAAAGCAAGGAGAAGGAAACACAAATGATGGCAATACAGCAAGAAAATTTTTTTCTGATCCTAAAACTGCTGCAGCTATTACAGGAGTAGATTTTGAATTAATAAAACGCTACAAAATCATACTGCAAGTAATATCATGCAATAAAAAGGGAAATGCAAGAAAATTTGGTCAGTATGCTAATGAAACAGCGAAACTATACAACGAATAATATGATTGGAGGAATATGCCACCGACAGCCCATAAAATACTATATCATGAGGAAAACATTAAACAACACAATATGTTGCCGATTGGAGATCTTTCTGAAGAAGCGCAAGAAAAAAGGAACAAAGATTATAGATATTTTCGCGAGCACAACACAAGAAAGATATCCAGATATAGTACCAATGAAGACCTCTTTAATATTTTACTGTGCACTTCTGATCCATATATCTCCAGCATTCAACAAAAATGGAATTCCACCCCCATGGAATTGGACAAAGACGCCAAGCAGCTCCTTGAAGATGAACAGGAGACATACTTAGATGAAATTTTCACTAAGATAGTTAAATGAAAAATGTATTCTATGCAAATTAACATAAAAATTAGAGCAAAAAACTACAATAAATATTGAAAATTTATAAAAGAAATTTTATTTTATTTGGAATAAAAAGATTTTCTTAGAATTTATGGTAAAACCTTTTTTCGGATATGGATCTCCTACATATCTGTTATGGATTCACGTTTAAACTATATTTAAATTGTTCATATAATAATAACATTTAAAGCTGTCGAACTTACATTTGTTAGTAAATTATGATCACCAAGGCTATTTTACGAAATTTGACTTACAAGGGCCCTATGTAAACCGATTGCTCTAAAATTTCACAGGCATATCAACGACTAAAATAAAATTAGTTTTGCTAAATATTATATCAATATTAATATATTTAAAACAAACCCGTATTCTAACAGCCATCCCTAAACATGGACCGAAAGCGGAACGTTTTTTTCCGCCGAGCTTTAACGCTGAAATGCCATAGCTAAACCAAAGCGGCAACGTTATGTCAAAACGATAAAAACAGGGTTATAAAACAAATAAAACAACCCTGATTATTTCAACAGCCGGACGGACGACATTGTTGTTTGTGATTTTGTTATTAATATTTGGTTACATAAATTTTGTTATTTAAATTAAAATAAAATAATAAATAATTAGCGATTTTTTATGGGAATTGTTAAAATTTAAGTTTAATATTTTTTAAACGCACTAATAATCCCAAATTAATATTTTACTTATTAAGTAAAATATATTTTTTTTAATTTAAAAATATGTTGATTATTGAGTTCTTGTTTCAACTTTGTTATTTGTTTTAAGCTTCTCATTTGTTTAAATGAAAGTTTATAACATAATAACTCTAGTTGTTCTAAGAAACTTTGGGTAAAGGTTCCCTGATGATCTGCATTAGCAACAATGAAATGCGCATACGATCCAGCTAAACCCCTCAATAATCAATTTCAATGTATTTTTAATTTAAAAAAATATATATTTTACTTAATAAGTAAAATATTAACTTGGGATTATTAGTGCGTTACAAAAAAAAATTTAAACTTAAAATAATAAATAATTTTGAAAAAATTAGTTATTTAGAAGATTTGAAAACTTGCTTGTGTTAAGGATGATGTTCAGCGTTGCCAAATCTTTTTTAGTGATTTTACTCAAAATATATTAATATGCATTGATTTTACTGAATTCTCAAATTCAGAAAAAATTTATTTTGTTTCAAATGAACCAACCCTACAATAATAGTATCAGTCAATCGACCGGTCATTTGATCGGAAGTGATGCAGGATATATTCATCATTGCGTAGAACAAAGTTTCTATAACATTATTAAGGGCCAAATGACAACTGTGATAGAGTTAAAAAATAAATTATTGAGGGTACGATAACGTTTGCCGGGTTCAGCTAGTATATATGTATATATAAATATAATTTTTATTTTTTTTTATTTTAAAAATACACAAGTAAATAAAAAATTTAAAATTAAAGATATAAATAAGCAAAAACAGAATAACCTAGGAGGTATCTATCCCTCTTCACATATTTTCACGGCCAACGCATCTTGCTTTCTACAAATATCTACAACTTTGAAAAGAAATATGTATATATTAAATTAAATTTTGTGAATTTCTTTTATTCACTATTGTTTTTACTTATCTTTTTCAACACTTATAAATTTTAATTTCCACAGACAGAATGACGATCCTTTTCACAATGTACAATTTTAAGCTAACAGGGACTTTAACGGCAAGTTTTATATGAAAAACTGTCAGTTAAAGTTCACGTTAACACTAAATAATATACACTAAATAATATACTAAGAGTTCCAAATATCATGTTCATAAAAATCTTATTTTTAACAAAGAAATCTTTTAGTCTTCTTAACATCCCGAAAAACTTCGAAAATAAGATAAATCTTCACATATGGTAACGCTGATGATGGCAAACAAAAGGCAATTGTTTTCTTTTGCAACTAACTTCATTCCATACAAAATGTATGGAAATGAGAACTTTTGACAGCTAAAAAACGCTTGCCGCTTTTGTTTAGGGATGGCTGTAAGTGGTCCATTGAAGAAGAGGAGTAAAGGTCAAAATAAAATGGACTCGGGTGGACGGCTTAATTAAGTATGTAATTTTTTAGTTCAGTTAACGTTACTATTTATAAAATGCAATGTTAAATCACTACATTCACAAATTTATTTTTTTAATGCCGATAATACCTATATTTTTAAGTCATTTTTCAATCATATATAAGTGTACTTTAATAAGGCCCGATTTTAAAGTTAATACATTAAATTGACAGTTTTCCACTAAAGCGATGAGTTTTGCATTGTCCATTGTTAAGTTTAAATATAATTTATGTTTTTCTTTTAAATTAATTTTTTTAAGTTCTTAAAGCACAATCACAATTCATTTCAAAATATATTTATTTAATTTATGCTGTCACTTAAATTTACTCAAAAATTTTTTTGATTTTCAAAGATTAAACCGAAACAGAACAGAACGAAACAGAAAAACTAACGACTTGTATTAGATTTCCATAAACAAAAAAGATTCAGCTGATTCGAAACAGAACAGAAAGTAAAAACTAATTCTGCCTTTAGTCAAAAAATAATAATAATTCAGTTCTTTATATAATAGTAATGCATAAATATCAATATTATATGTAAATGCAAGGCCAAATGCATTGATATAACGCAAAAAGAAACAAATTATGTTATTAAAAAAATATTCCATATTAGAGCACATGATACAATAATATAAAGGTAAAACCATTCTCTCTTTTCGTCGCCATATTAACCTTCTGACGTTTACCCCGATTATTTTTTACTCTCAAAAATAATGCCACCGTATTCATTTGTAAAATCCGAGTTTTTGATTACTTTTTTGACTGTTATGCTTTCTTTTTTAATAAAAAAAATGTTTTATAATAAAAATATTGAAAAATTCATCACTATTGCATTAAAAGTTATTAAATAGATATTGATATATATAATAAATAATTCTGTTCAATGAAACTATTTTTTAAGCTTTAGGTCAGTAAATTTTATATATTTTTAGTTTTATATCGATATTTCGTTAACCTTTGGTTAACTTCTTCAGGATTATATTTATTTTATTTTTTGGTAATTAGTTTTTGTCTTTTTTCCTTTTAATCAGAAAAAAATATTTGTTGATAATTATTAAATGTGTGTCATATAAATTTTTTTTTTTAACAATTTTTGAAAAGTATTGGTAGAAAAACAAAATAGGTATAAGTCTACAATATTTTTTCATATTAAAAAAATTTTAAAAGAAAAACTTTTTAACATATACAATTTTGTAATGGTTTTTGGAAAAGGTAATAAATATTTTTAATAAATTTACATAACATTTTCAAACTTTGAAAATTGTTTAAATTTTTTTTGGAAAAATGTTAACAACATTGGTATTAGTCTAAAATATTTTATCATGGTATTGAATATTTACAGAGAATGAATTTAAAAGGGATTATAATATACATGTACATATATAATAAAAATTTTACTTAATTTCATATAATTTACATATACAAAAAAAAAATAGCTAACTACATTATCTAATTAAAACATTTTTTTATATTTCTTATATTTTTTATAAAAAAATTATAATCACATGAACAAACAAAAAAAATGCATAGTGTATTACTTTCTTAAACCCTATTCCTGTTCTTATGTAATAAATATATATATACATTGGCAGTGTCCGTTCTAAAATTCATTCTCTGGTCTATTGGAACATCTATAATGTTTAACATTTCTAACATATGTCTACGCTTATAATTAAGTTCTGTATTAAAAATTGATATATTATCAAAATCTGGGTAATGATCTAAATCAAAGCAATGTGAAGATAAAACTGTCTTATGTGAATTAATATTCCTATACCTTTGATCTGTTTTATGTCCCGATATTCTTGTCTTTAATTTATTTTTAGTTGTACCTACATACATCTTATCGCATCTCTCGTTGCTGTTTCCTTTACATGGTATTTTATAAACTACATTAGATCTATCTAGCTTTTAAATCCTATCTTTTGTGTTAGTAAATATATTTCCTAAAGTATTATAAATCTTATATGCCATCTTATACTTTGTCTTATCATATATATCTGATTTATCTAATCTTTCTGACATTTTTGGTACGTAAACTAAAGATTTGTACATTTTTGGTGCATTATTGTTATTGTTGTTGTTGTTGTTGTTGTTGTTGTTGGTGTTGTTGTTAAACAATTTAATAAATAATTCTGTTTTGTGTAAAAAATAGATGTTAATGAGCTGCATATACAACAATTGCAGTAATACCAAGCATTTCAGCATTTTCAGCAAATTCCATATTTGCGGCAGAAATGGATAGAAGCATGCAATATCGATGATGGTTTGCTACCAAAAAATCCTTTCGTTTGTTCTGTTCACTTCCGTGAAGAGCATATGAATATAAAAAATCATTGGACCCGTTTGAGCCTAAGTGCAATTCCTATTCAAAGGTAACTGCCATATTTAATACATGCATTACATTATTGCTTTAAAGCAGTCTTGTCCACACGTTCACTTTCGTATTCTGGGATTCTAATCCGTATTTGGAAACGGAAGAAAATGCTTTCGAATTTGAGTGTTATTATTATTAATAATAATAATAAATAATAACTTATTAACATTGTTCTACTAAACTAGCCATCATACTGGTGTACTCTGTAACTAAAAATTAAAGCAAATGCAACTGCTTTGGAATGTGTATGTTAACATTATGCACGGTTAGGAAGGGTGGTGTTACTACACACCTCCAATCGTATACCAAAAAAGAAAGTGAAACAAAAACCGTATAAAAACAAGGCTATTTTGTGATAATTAAGGCTGTGAAGAAGAGAATTATTACAGCGATGCCGTTTAAAATAAGCACACGCGATTCAAAATTCATGTTTGAACAATATTTAATACATATGTATATCTTCAGAGCATAAACCATTACATGTATTATTCAAAACACAAATTGCACATTTCCAATAACATTCCTAAAAAAAATCTCCCCGTAATTTCGTGTGGCAACGTTTTCCTCTCTCTTTACAAAAAAACAGTAATCAAATACTTGGGACAAAAGTCAGAATTAATTTTATACGTCAAATATGGTTGTACCATTATATTATTGTATCATGGTAGAGCATTAATAGAATCGTTCATTTTACCAAAGGGAATATGTAACTATTTTGTAATTTTTCTTTTATTGCCTTGCGAATTTCTGTTTTTACTTTTATGAATTGCTGTAGAATTAAATTTTGAACGTCGCGTTCCGCTTTTGGTAAATAAAGGCCTCTAAAGGCTCAGTTAGCCGACTGTAATGTAATGTAACTGTAACGTAGAAAACAGCTGATCGACATTTTTATATGAAAATTAGGTTACGTTACATTACATCTCTATAACCATTTTCATTACTTTTCACATGACAAAATCGATCAGCTGTTTCTTACTGTTGCAGTTACTTTACATTACAGGCGGCTAACTGAGCCTTAAGTCTCATAGCACATGTGTGTCGGATGTAAACTCGGCCTTAATTTTCGTAAGGTTTTAGCTGTTGTGCTATTGCCATCACCTTATCACCAGCGAGAAAATCAAAACATGTGAACTTGTCCATTTCCAAATCATTTTTCTTCTAAATGCTCTGCTTTTAAATTTTATATACTAAATTTCGACTTAAACAGGTGTAACTAGGGTTTGCACAGCGTGATTAATCGCATATTTTAATCGTAATCGAACCCATTAATCGCTCGATTACGATTGCAATTTTTTCCCTTTTTTAAGCAAAAAATTTATGCCAAATTTGCATACAGTTCAAATTCAACTCATGAAAACCTTAAATTAAAATTTTGAATACAGAATATATATACATTTGGAATAAACATGTCTATATGCTTGCATTTCATTGGCGCTTTAACAAATCATCGGAAGACTTCAACCATACTTTTGAAAAGTTTCAAACATCTTATCTTATGCACATACATACTTTCAAAAATCATTTGAGAGTTTAGATACATAAGCTTTTTGGAAATTTTAATAGAAAAAGCAAGCTCAGAAACTTATACAAAACACAATTTTAATAGAAAAAGCAAGCTGAGAAACTTATACAAAACACAAGAAACGATTTATGTATGTATATTCGATGTGCATCTATTTTATTTTCCTGCACCTTAATACAATAAAAGTATTATAAGGCAAAATGATAATTAAAATCCAAATTAAGCACTTATTAAATTTATTATTTCATTTTATTATATTCTCCCAACTTTATTTCAAAAACGACGTAATATCTCAAAAATTTTATTACGATTGGTACAAATATTTTTCATTCGGTTGGCAGACAGGTGCAGTTTTTTGACCTCGCATTTTTACAAAAACATAGAAATACTAAAAAAGGATCTAGTTATAAGTGAGTGTCCGCACGTGATGAATTTGTATCATGATGGATGAACAACTTCGTATAAAAAATACTGCTTTTATATGAACTTGGTCATTACAAAATTAAATAAAGAATAAATTAAGAAAGTAGAAATATACTTCGTCCTAGAAATAGTTTCTTATCAAAAGATTGATTTCCCATAATTCGTATTGTTTTTGATACTCATAAGTTCTGACTTAACCAATAATCGCGATTAATCGCATATTTTTTAATCGTAATCGCGATTATGAAAATCTGCGATTATTTGCAAACCCTAGGTGTAGCCATATGCTTTAACAACCCCTCATAAGAAAATTTGTGAAAACGATTCGGAGCCAGAAAAAAGTCGATTATTTTAATAAAAACAAATAAAAGTATGAAATTTGAACTAAACATTTTTTTAGTACAATTAAGGTAAAAAAAGTACACTTTTTGAAAAATGTTGGTACAATTTCATAATTCCCAATGCCATCCCTGGTATAGCCAAAACAAATATACCATGGTATGTACCATATAATTGTAGTGTGAGCGACAGAACTAGTATAAGAGTTATTGTGTGTGCGTGCTCTTCCAAATTAAAATACAATTGAAAACAAATAACAATTGCTTATTGTATTGCTGCTGAGCAACTGTTTGATCTGTTTTTGTTCAAAAAATACATATTGTAATACAAATATATGAAAAAACCACTATTTAAACAAATACATGATGTGCAGATGTATGTGCTGACTTTCGTTATGTTATTTTGTGGCGCAGCCAAGTATACAGAGAGAGAGAGAGAGAGACAATTTTGCTCTGAGAGTAATTAAGTAATGTAATGAAAACATAGTAGGATTTGAGGTTGACAACTGTTCGGATATGATAGTTAAAAGTAATGGTTTGCACAGAGACATTGACGATCTATTAAAATTTGTTTGTTACAGCTCATGTCGTAGATATGATTTTATAAATTTTTAGAAATATTTCAACTCTGAAATTTATGAAATTCTTAGGTATTCCCCAAACCGTTGGTTGCTTTGTCAAGTTGTTGCAGATATACTTTTGAACAGTGGGAGCCCTTGAAATATTTCTTCACATTATAAAATTTACAGTCATAATGCAATGATAAAACTTTATTCATATTAAATAGTTTAACGGATAATATAAGCAAAATGTATTTATATTTTTATCTTATGTCCTTAAGTAAATTGTCGAAATGCAATCTAAAAATGTGAGACTACATTTATGTTGAAAGTTTTTGAACAAAAAATGTATTGATGATCTTCATGTTGACAATATAGATCGAAATTCTCCGAAACGGAAGAAAATTATTGCGGCACTGAAATTGAACTACAATAATCAAAAACTAATTTTCCATGCATAAAGTTGTAGAATTCAAAAATAGAATTAAAGTCTTCTTATATTTCTTTTGTGTCATGTTTGAAAAGTAAATATAACTTCAAGGACTATTATTTGAATTGAATTTGTGCGCCGGAATATGTTCTAAGTGGAGACTCAAATAATACTTTTACAGTTCCTTTTGATAAAAAAATGCTTCTAAACGTAAATATGCGAAAAAATTAAAAATGAATACAGATACATATTAGACTTTGAAGATTTAACGCCTTATTCAGAAAAAAATAATTTATGATTACAGAATGTTTACCAAACAAATTTCCATGCAAAATTTGTTTCGTAAACCTTTAGGAAACCTAAATTATATTTTCTGGTAAAGATTTTTGAAGTTTAACAATAAATCTTGTTATATCGTAATACATATAAAATTATGAACCAAAAAAGCAATACAAACTCTACTATTCCGACAGAACCTTTGTTTGATTAAAATAAATAGAACAATTATTATTATTTTTAACGCGCAAGAATTTTTACAACTCGACTCACTAAGCATATATCGCACACTAAATCATAAACAGTCGCAACTCAAAATGATCAATGTGGTTTTGCTTTTTTAAAAATCATTTACCTGAACAAAACTCTAATGACCGCAATAATTCCTATCAGCGATGCCAACTTGGTGCTTTTGGCAGCATTTTTAGTGCTTTTTGAAGACTCAAAACGCCAAGTTTTGAGCGTTAGTGCCAAACTAAGAAAAAGCACTAAGTAGTGCTTTTAAAAAATTTGTGTATTTCTTAAAACTACTTTAATAAAAACTTGGTGTATTTATTTTTTCAGTCTAAAACATACCTTTTTCGTCTGATATATTTCATTAAAGATGATATTATTGCAGAAATAGAGAATTGCTTAGGAAATATTAAACATTATTAAACTTTACTCGTTTGAATCTTCACTCCTTTTTCACATTAGTGCTTTTTACGCTTTTTAGATATCAAAATTACGGTTTTAAGTGTTTTTTTTTAAATTTTGATGTGCTTTTAGAGCCAAAAAAGTTGGCATCACTGATTCCTATTGCAATAAGGTCTTCTTGAAGAATATATAATACCGTTTTTATTGTTTTTATGTTACATACTTGCGTCATTTTTACAGTATCAAAAGTTGTTTGCAACTACTCAACATCTTAAAATTTTTGAGTTGTGACTCTTTATGATTTAGTGTGCGATATGTACATCTAATAAGAAAAGGTTATTTTATCATTTAAATCAGTTTAGGGTTATTATTATACGTTTTATTTCATAAAAAATGTTTTAGGTTTATTTGACAAATTTTCCATTGAAATATGTCAAATAAGCGCTTAATAAACCTGAAATATTTTTTATGAATAAGGCAGATAGTCTATAAGTATGTCCTTTAGAATCATTACTATAACGTAAAAAATGTTTTTATATTTGTGTTTCTTCTAAATAAGAACAAATTATTAATATATGATGCATATTCATATATCCAGCATTCACCCTTATTCCAGTTGGCGACATCGATGTCACTTTAGCACAACACTCCGCTGTCGAAACCAACTGACTCCAGTGGGCAAATTACGGCATTCGATACGTTTCGAAATTTTAAAATGTTTCCATACAAGCTCTATTGAAATATTTCGTAGTTTCGTTCGATAACGAGTGCCGTAATTTACCCCCAGGTTTATGCAATTTCTAGACCTTATGTAACGGAATAGATTGTCAGTAGCACAAAATTATTCTCGAGAGCGAGTAAATAAGTTCCAATTTTTTGGTATTGTGTTAAAGTCACGTCGATGTCGACAACTGGAAAAGGGTAATTATTTTCGATTCAAATATGTTTTACGAGTACATACGTAAATTGTCGCTCACGACAAATTTTACAGCCTGTACTTGAAAAGTTATCAACAGTTTTTATAATAAAAAAGTTAATTTTTTTATTATATCGATTATATCGAAAACAGGAATCGAAATCTATTAATGTGTATATACAACTAATTTTAGGCCGAGTTTTTTTGATATGCGTATAAGTTATAAACATAATAAATTATCATTCAAGAACTATAGTTTAAATGAACATCAAGTGCCAACATTAAAATTATACAAAAAGTAGTTTGGCACTATTCAAGTGATTTTGGCACTATTTCAAAGCAGATTTAGCACGAAATCAAGATTTCCAATTCCCATCACTGACATGTATCATTTACTTACATGTGTATGTGAAATTTTACTTTCATTCATTCATTCATCAACTATTGATTTTTTTTCAACACACCATGTGGTACTTATATTAAAATCAGTTTTATGTATCTTATTCGTTATAGAAAAACAAATACATACAAACGTGTTTTTCTCATTTGGTCATTGCACAACCATACAATAACTGCTTTAAAAATCAACATTTACAACTAGTAAAAGAAACGCTATATAACATATTTTTTCATACAAGAACCAAAAACACGCAAAACTGGTGCAAACAGATGCATCTAGTCAACGTTATAAATTTTTGGTATATATATTTATGAAGGGTGATCACCTATGGCTTTCATTTGATGTTCTAGATGATTTTTTTTTAATTTTATTAAACTTCAGCGTATTGTGTATACATATAAATATTTCTGAAATGTTTAAGTGTGCTTTATGTGCCTATCGGACAGAGTGTACGTATCAGTTGATCACCTAGTATATTTTTATTTATTTTTTCTTCTAATGTGTCACTCCTTTTTTTCAGATTTTACTACTTGAAATAGTGAATGTTGGTCTAATTTTTTGGTAGATATATACATATAGGTAAATATGTGTATGTATGTAGAAATTAATTTACATATAAAGAAATACATATTTAATAAACAACTAGCAAATAAATCAAATAACTCAGTTACCTCTACCAGCAATTCAAAGTCGGTGTTTTCATAAAGTGTTAGAAACATTGAAATATCTATGTTTGGGAGAATTTTTCTCTGAAGTATTTCTACATTAAGTTTGCTGGTTGACTCCTATCGCATTCATACGTAATGATTTCTCACTTAAAAAAAGGTCATCATCACCATCAATCATACCCATATACAACACATTCATGAGCTGGGTTGATCCAGATACAATCACCTTCTAAAAGGTTTATATATTTTGCTAGTATGCATGCCTTAGCATGCTTCTATCGATAGTGACGTAAGAGCCCGAGATGTAGTAGTAGTGTTACAATTAAAATTCTTTACTATTAGAATTCAAAAGTTCACTCTTTTGAATTTTTTACAAAGTAGATACATACATATGTATTTCATTTGCAACATTTGTATTAACAATGTCTGTGCTTAAAAAATTGTATGACGTGACGAATTTTTTTGAAATTATGCATGCTTCGGCATGCTTTCATTTTATTTTTCTGTAAATTTATTTGATAGTCATACAGATACAGATATAAAGTAAGATCTATTTACATTCCATTTTACAATTTATGTATGCTTCAGCATGATCCTAGTTGAAGTCCATATTTATTCACTAAGTTTGTTTGATACTTATTCATACACATGTACATTCTTAAAGATTGCATATCAAAGTCCAATTTCAGTAGTTTATCTATATTTTCTAAAGATCTGATAGCTAAAGAAATAAATAGAGCGAAGATCTTTTATAATAATTCAATTTTAATTTTGTGAAATTTTGTGTGCTAATGCTTTCGAAATGGAAAATATACATACAAGTTTATAAAAACTGATAATATGATGTGTTGCTGAATATTGCACTATGTTGTAGTTCATGTTAAACACTAAAGTTTTCACAATATTTCATTCAGACCAACAAGTTTAAAGAATTCCACTACATTTAGTTAATTATCTTTCCTAAGACCCATCATTCCTAACCAATCCTACAAAAAACAAGACAAACTAAATTTTTCGTTTTTAATTTAATTTTTATTTTTATTAAATTCATCATTTTGTACATCTTTAAATTACTGTATACTATATTAAGCAGCTTTGTTTAATGGTGAGATGAACTTTTCTATTTTATGCACTAAGTAAATCTTTATATATACCAATCCACTTATATTAACCACTAAAGCTAATTCTTTTCACATCATTCCTTTTAATGATCTATTAAATCATTCTACTATTGATGCTTTCATATTAAGTAATGTTTAATCTTCTATTTATGTATGAGTTTTCCAAAGTATTTGAGAATGTATCAATTACAGTCTTCAAAAATCAATCAACAATTTCTATTTTCTGTAGAATAATTCTCCATTTCACCTAACTCAGCTCCATAAAATATCATATATCCCTGTCATTACATCTCTACAAGCACAAACAATTGTCGATATTTAATATGGAGTTCGTTTAATAAATTTCTTTTTAAAGACATTGACTTGTTTTACAGATTTTTTCGAGGGTGTTGTGATCTACATGTTGCACACTTTGAATATATTCTTGAATTATATCAATGCCTTAGCTATATTATTAATTTGTTCTTCAGTTTGTCGATTTGGGTTTCCTGAAAAAAAAATGGTAATGATAATGATTCTGTATGCATACATTAGTAGTAATAAAAATCTTTTCATAGATTTCGAGTTCAAATTTATTTTTTGGGTTTTTAGGAAACATTTGTGAAAATAGTCCTTGTGTTAGACCATATTTGACCATCAACTTGTATTTTATCTTCATTCAGTTTGAGGTTACTATCACCATTAGTTTGTATCTAATTCATTTCTTACTTCCAATACTGATAAGTCTTCGGAATTGGAATTCTGTGAGTACAAATCATCATCATCATCGTCATCATCATTCTCAGTATTAGCACCATTAAATAAGATGGTATTATCAAATATTGTTCCTTCTGCTAGTTTCTTTGGTGTACTTGTCCATATCTTGACTGATGGTTTCTCGTGCTTTAAGCTTGTATATTTTCAACTTCTGTCTTGATTTTACTTTCTTCTTTCATAAGAATTCTTTTAATATTTTTAGAACTATTTATGAATTCTTCTGTTATAGGTTTAAATGCATCCCTTAGTTGTTCACTTGTATCAATTTCACCAGTTTTTATACTACGAAGCTTTCTCTTCAACACAAGTAGTAGTGAAATACCAATTCTGGACCAATTAAAATTGTTAAATTGTAAGTGAAATTGTTAAATTTGGGTAATTAAAATTTGAAAATTGTTAAATTCTTGGAAATTTGTGAAATTTGATACCTACGAGGGTGGTTCAATAAGCCCGTCTTATTTCATATTTACATAAGTTTTTTGTTTACATTAACCCTTGTGGGAACGGGTGATTTTTTTGGGTTACATTAATTGTGATAACGGGTGTTTTTTTTTTGAGGTTTTATATGAGTATATATGACGACGGGAAAATCATGAAAATGATTTTTCCTTATACCAATGGTGAAATAGTTTTGTTTTTAAAGACGTTTTTTATTTATTGTATCTTCAATTATGAACTAACAATAAATATTCAAATCTTAATCTAAAGTATAATTATTAGGCCCAACCAATGTCGGACATAAACTAAGTGATAGTTATTAATAATAATAAGTAGTGATAAGCAAAAAAAAAATATTTTTAAGCAGCTGAATCTGGAGTGTTGTTTATTAGAGCCCTTGTATCTCTCTTTTTTAAGCGGATGTGTCCAGTGAAGTTCAATATATTACGAGCAAGCGGATTAGGATGTCACTCGAGTTTTGTTAGGTATTTGCCTGCGTGTTTTGCAATTTCTTCAGTCACTAGTGTCATATTTAAATCACGATGTATATTTGAATTTTTGATGTACCATGGAGCCGACGTTATCAAGCGTAAAATTTTGTTTTGCCTTCGTTGGATTTTCTCAACATTTGAAGCTGAAGCAGTGCCCCATAGCTGAATTCCGTAGCACCATATTGGCTTTAAAAGCGACTTGTATATTAAAAGTTTGCAGTCTAGGCTGAGTGTTGAATTTCTACCAATCAGCCAATGTACCTGAGTTAATTTAAGTTTCATTTGTGATAGCTTAGAATCAATGTGTTGTTTCCATGTAAGTCGTCGATCAAGGTGTATACCAAGATATTTCACATGTGAATGTTGAGGAACAACTTGATTGTTAATCCGAATGGGGGAACAAGTAGCTCTTCGTAAGGTAAATGTTACTTGAACACAATTTTGTTCATTTACCTTAATTCTCCATAAGTTTAACCATACCTCCTTCTGGCTAATGTGTTCCTGGAGTTTGCGGGATGCCTCATCAGGGTTTTCGTGCATACTAAGGCAGGCTGTATCGTCGGCAAATGTGGAAGTATGGATACTACTGCTCACAGGCATATCACAAGTATAAATCAAATATAAAACTGGCCCCAGTATACTCCCCTGTGGCACACCGGATGAGATAGTTTCAGGCCTACTCGTAAAGTCTCCTTCCACAACAGTGAACTTACGGGAAATAATGTAACTTTCCAAAAGATTTAAAATGTTTATTGGTAAGTAAGTCTTCAATTTTAAAATTAGGCCTTCATGCCACACTTTATCAAATGCCTGGGAAATGTCAATAAACAGCGCAGAACAGTACTTTTTTTCTTCAAAAGTTCTTCTTATAAATTGAACCAATCTGTGAGTTTGTTCAATGGTGCTATGCTGACTTCTAAAACCAAATTGATGTTCGGTATGCACATATTATCTGTTAGACAAGGGGACAATTTTGTCATGAGCAGCTTTTCGAAGAGTTTTGACATAGTTGACAGCAAACTTATTGGCCCATATGACTCAGCCTTGGATAGATCTATGCCCGGCATTGGAATCATTTTAACCCAGGCAAGCTTCCAGCTGTATGGATAATACTCCAGTCGTAAAATGGCACTAAAAATGAATAACAGGATTCTCACTGCAATACGAGGCAACTTCATCAGCATCTGGTTACTAATTCCATCAATACCCGGAGCTTTCTTCGGGTTGAGTTCGGCAATTAATTTTTGTAAATCACGCGTCTTAAACTTAATGTGTTGAGGGGGTAGAGCGACTACACTCTGCAAATCAGCAACACCAGTACATATGTTTGGCGTAAAAACGGATTTTAAATGCTCAGCAAATGTGTTACCTTTTTCAGTATCGCTTCTTGCCCAACCTCCGGTAGATGTGCGTAGAGGTGGCTTATACTCAATGGGTGTTTTAAGCTTTATAGCAGCGCGCCACAAGGAGTAATTAGATGCTGGTGTGACATCAAGACCTTCCAGATAATTTTTAAGAGATGCAGTTTTTTCAGATGCAAGCAACTCTTGGAGTCGTTTAGTGCACTCTTTAAATCTGATTTTATTTTGGGGTGATCTGTGCTGTTGCCATTCCCTTCTAGCTCTTCTTTTTTCACGTACGAGACGTTCAATATCTGAAGAATAAATTCTATTAAAACCAGTCTGCGGATGGGAGGTAGTGGCATGTTCAGCAGCCTGTTTAATATTTTTGTTAAGATTGGCAATGCTATATTCAATATCATTGGGTGTTCTAAGCGTAATGTTTTCCGTACAATGACTACTGAGATATTTTTTGAACCCCAGCCAATTAACACGATTGATCATCTTCACATATGGGTCAGGTAAGTTACTTCTTAATGGACTACAAATTGTAATGATCGTCGGAGAGTGATCGGACGAGAGATCAAGAGAAGCTTGAACCTGAATTAAATCCCTAGAAATATTTTTTATTACGCCAAAATCTATAACATCCGGAATTTTTTGTATGTCAGTAGGCCAATAAGTGGGCCCCCACCACTCGAAATGACATCCAAGCCCCATTTTTGAAATTGTGTTGAACAATTCTCGACCTCTGGGTGCAATAAGACGCGAACCCCAAAACGTATGTTTTGCATTGTAGTCGCCAGCTGCTACAAAACGAGGTCCAAGAGATTTGTAGAAATTTTCGTATTGATGATCTTCAGTGATTGAAAATCTGGGAGGGGAATAAATTGATGATATCACGAAGTTTGTACCAAAACTTTCAATGCCAATATTTGTTGCTTGTAGGTATTGTTCACAAATGTTGTCAAGAATATAGTGCTTAAGTCTTTACTTTATTAGAACCGCTGATCCACCGCATGCTCTTCCTCTCGGATCCTTTGAATCATATAAGGTGTAGCCATAAATCTTAAAAATGCTTCTCGAAGTCAAATGAGTCTCAGAGACTAGCATTACATCAATATTTTTTTCCGTGAGGAAGTGCTCAAGTTCATTTTTATGTTGGCGAATGCCGTTTGCGTTCCAGAAACATATTTTTAACGTATTCATGGCTTGTTAATTAATGCTTGAAGCAGTGTATTCTGCATTCGAAGCATTTCCTGCATCATGCTAGTCATATTTGTTGTAAAATTGTTTATAGTTTGCACCAGATTATCAATAGTAGCTTCAAGGCGATTGAAATTAAAGCTTGAATTTGTATTTGTTGAATTATTTGCCGGTGAAACATTTTGTGTGGGAATCAGCGTGACCGTTGAGAAAAAAATTCAAAAAGTAGCACAAAAAGGGGATTTAAGAAATAAAAATGGCACAAAAAATGGGATTTTTTTCAAAAAAGAGGCAACTATTTTAGAAACAAAAATTCAAAGTAAAAACACGATTTTGAGTTAGTTTTGTTAGTTTTTTTCATAGATTATATTTTATTTACAAGTAATAATTGAAAAACATAACAAAAACATTAACATTTTATAGATTAAAAACTAGTTAACAATTCATGAATATCTTATATGTATAAGAAATACCGAAGTATATTTATTTGACGTAGGATGACGAAAAACTTTCAAAATTAAAGAAAACTCCGTCGGAAGAAAAAGCATCACTCATATTTATTTTACTGTTTATTATTTAGTGTGCCAATTGAAGTTTTTTTAGCTTATTTCAATAATGTTCGGGTTGAAATCTACTGATGATTTTCTTAAGCAGGAAAGAAACCAATAAAGACGTTGCTTAATCGAAACAATAAGCATGTACTACATGCATATCGTTACCTGAATATAGAAAGGCCCTAACTCATTTTTTTCAAATAGAAATTTTTGCATTTTTTCGAGTATAATTGTTCTATTGAAATATACAAAAAACTCGATTTAAAAAAATTGAGTTAAGGTATTTCTATAGAAAGGTAACGATATAATCAGAAATTGTTGTACTTTAAATAAATAATGTATGAAAAATTTTCTGAGGTTTCAATTTTTTGGAAATGTGGCTATATATTTCTTGACAAGATCTTCTGTTGGACTCCAATCTTCCAAATCAACTTCCACTAAATTTAATCATAGACAGTTGCTTATTTCTTCTAATCAACTCAAACTTGGTTACAAAAATGTCAGCTTTCGTATAGGTTGATTTTAAAAAATAGTCTGTCATCAGCGTTGTCAACTTTTAAATTTCAAAAAGCACTGAAACCAGGAAAAAACGCGTCATTTAAATAAAAAAGCATTAAATTAAAATTTTTTAATCAGATATAATTTTTAGTCAGAATTTACGTTAAATAGCTGATGTTAATAACAATTTCTACCCAAGTAGATAGACTAGGGTGCTGATGAAGTGCGTTGCTGCACAGAAAAATATCGGTATTTCCCCCAGCTTAAAAGTCTAATTTAATTTTTCTTCTTTTCTTTAGAAACTCACATTAATTAATAAAATATTTCATTCAATAAAAAGAATTGAAATTACTGAACTTAAGCCTGACTAAAAATTATGTCTGATTAAAAATTCACTATAGTTCAATTAAAAATCTAAAATTTTTTTGTTTTATTAAAAAAAAATTGTATATAAAAAATATACATTGAAATCGGTTGACCTTGCATTTTATCACTAAAACTTCAAATTTGAAGCATCCGATACACATTTTAAATCTATGAGAATCAGTGAATTTTAAAATCAATATGACGAAACCTTTTTAAGTTATTGTAAAAAATTTAATTTTTTTCGTCAACGAAGAAACAAATCACCTGAAATTAGTGAAATTAGCAGCAGTTGTCAAGACTTTTTGACTTGCTGATTAGATTTTGAACTCGATGGGAGTGGTAGTTAATTTTAGAATATTTTGAAATGTTCCATTAAATTCAGTGCTTATGTTTTTTAAATGTTACACTTCTTCAAAAAAAATATATACATATATTATATAAGGAAAACTCTTTTTGAGTTTAAAAAATTAGTTTTAAAAAGGACCGAGCACTAATACTAATTCACAAGCATATTGGTGCGAAAAAATTTAATCAAGTAATGGTATTTCTAAAAAGGCGCAACAAAAAGTAGCAGATTTAGCTGATTTTAAAAAAGTTTTTTTTATACATGTTTTTATTTATTGTATCTTCAAATATGAACTAACAATAAGTATTCAAATCTTAAATCTATAAACAAAATTATTAGGCCCGACCAATGTCGGACATAAGTTTAGTGATAGTTATTAATAAATCAGTTCTCGTTGAACCTTCATAGTGAAGAGACATTAAAGCGGATTTTTTTTTACATACATACATACGAAACAAATATAAAAAACAACAAAATCAAAAATCATACAAAAAATATTCGTGATACATATTCACCTTGATAAATAAGCTTATTGGCTTTACTAATATTTTTTACATAGCAAGAAATAGCAAAAACAAAAAAAAAACCGTAAACACAAACAAAGTTCCCTTGAGGAATAATACTCTGTATGAGTACCTCAAAGGAAAAAAATTTTGAAGTGAGTTCTAACGGCAGAAATGCTTATTTTACTGTGAGTTCTGAAACTCTTAATGAAAAAAATATAAATAATAAATCTGATGAAAATCTTTTTTTAACGGCAAAGCCAATTTTTCGTCAGCGATCAACTTCGCTTTGTCCAATGCCAACTAGTGAATCGTTAACATTACCATTGCCTAGTACTTCTTCATTTAAGTCTGCGATATCATCCGCATCGGACTCGCCTTCATCACTAAACCAAGTTATCACTACAGATAACAGTAGCTCAAAACCCAAGGTACAAGTGGGAATGGACAGATATATAACAGTGGTAAAGCGTGGGCGAAGCCCAAATTCTTCAAAAATTTCATCTGCTCCAAAGATGTCTAGGGATAACAGCGCATCATCTACCAATCGTCAAAATCGTTTTTCATTATTGCAAGACACCGACGACAAGCCCTCTACATCATCGCAAAAGTCTTTTAAGCCACCACCTATTTATCTGAGAGAAAAAAATTCTAACGCACTTATAAAAAAACTACTGTCGACCATTGGTGAAAATACTTTTCACATCATTCCAATTAAACGAGGTAATATTGATGAAACTAAAATCCAAATATATAATGAAAAAGATTTCCGAAAAATTGTTACTGAATTCGAAAAAAATAAAACAAATTTTTACACATACCAACTTAAGAGTGCTAAAGGCCTACAGATAGTATTAAAGGGCATAGATTCATATGTTGAACCCGAAGAAGTAAAATGTGCACTTGTCGACCAGGGATTCAAGGTAAAAAATGTTACCAACATATTTAATAGAGAAAAGGTCCCCCAACCCCTATTTCGGGTTGAACTGGAGCCGAACGACATACAATTGAAAAAAAATGAAGCCCATCCAGTTTATAACGTAAAGTATCTCTTACATCGAAAAATCACAGTTGAAGAGCCACGTAAGCGTTCAGGTCCCGTACAGTGCCATAATTGCCAAGAATATGGCCATACGAAAACTTACTGCAAGTTACCTACAGTGTGTGTTATCTGCGGTGAATTGCATGGTACTGCTAGCTGCACTAAGCCAAAAGATCAAGCAGAAAAAAAATGTAGTAATTGTGGAGGTAATCACACAGCTAACTATAGAGGGTGCCCTGTATTTTCTTTCGTTAAACAGGCTATGGGTCAAAAACCCAAGTTAACTCCAGCTCTACAAGTAAACGCGAACTCCGACACTTTTGCTCAAATCAGCCAACCAGTTACTTCACGTGTATCGTATGCTGATGCTGCTAAGACTAGTTCTATTCCCACGCAAAATGTTCCACCGCCAAATAATTCAACGAATTCAAACTCAAGCTTTAACTTTAGTCGCCTTGAAGCTACTATTGAGAATCTGGTGCTAACTATAAACAACTTTACTACAAATATGACAAGCATGATGCAAGAAATGCTGCGAATGCAGAATACACTGCTTCAAGCATTAGTTAATAAACCATGAACACGTTAAAAATATGTTTCTGGAACGCAAACGGCATTCGCCAACATAAAAATGAACTTGAGCACTTCCTCATGGAAAAAAATATTGATATAATGTTGGTTTCTGAGACTCATTTGACCTCAAGAAGCTTATTTAAAATAAATGGTTACACTTTATATGATACAAAGGACCCGAGAGAGAGAGCATGTGGTGGATCAGCAATTCTGATTAAGTCAAGACTCAAGCACTATGTCCTTGACAACGTTAGTGAAGAATATTTGCAAGCAACGAATATTTTCGTAGAAAATTTTTGTGCGAATTTCGTGATATCATCAATTTACTCACCTCCCAGATTTTCAGTTACCGAAGATCAGTACGAGAAGTTCTACAAATCGCTTGGATCTTGTTTCGTGGCAGCTGGTGACTACAATGCAAAACATACCTACTGGGGATCGCGTCTTGTTACACCTAGAGGTCGAGCCTTGTTCAATACAATTTCAAAAATGGGCTTAGATGTCATTTCGAGTGGGGAGCCTACTTACTGGCCTACTGACGTAAGAAAAATTCCAGATGTTATTGATTTTGCCGTCACTAAAAATATTCATAGGGACTTAATTCATGTAGAGGCCTCTCTAGATCTGTCCTCCGATCACTCTCCAACAATAGTTACAATTTTCAACCCACTAAGGAGTGATTTAAGTAACTCATATGTGAAGATGATTAATGGAATCAACTGGCTGGCATTCAAAAAATATCTTAGTAGTAACTGCGTAGAAAACATTCAGCTTAGATCATGCGATGATATTGAATTTAACATTGCCAATCTTAACGAAAATATTAAACAGGCTGCTGAACACGCCACTACCTCCTATCCGCAGACCGGCTTTAACAGAATTTATTCTACGGAAATTGAACGTCTTGTATGTGAAAAAAGGAGCGCTAGAAGAGAATGGCAACAACACAGATCACCCCTAAATAAAATCAGACTTAAAGAATGTACTAAACGACTCAAAGAGCTGCTATCGTCGGAAAAAACTGCACTACTGGAAAAGTATTTAGAAGGTCTTGATGTAACGTCCGCATCTAATTACTCTTTATGGCGCGCTACTAGAAATCTTAAACGACCCGTTGATCTTAAATCACCATTGCGTACTGCGACCGGAGGCTGGGCAAGAAGTGATAGTGAGAAAGGTAACTTATTTTCTGAGCATTTAAAATCTGTATTCACTCCCAATTCATGTACGGGTGCTGCTGATTTACCGTGTGTAGTTTCTCTACCCCCTCGTCCCTTAAGGTTTAAGATGCGTGAAGTACAAAAAGTAATTGCTGAACTCAACCCGAAGAAAGCTCCAGGTATTGATGGCATTAGTAACAAAATGCTCATGAACTTGCCTCATATTGTAATAAGAATCCTGCTATTTACTTTTAATGCTATTTTAAGAATGCAGTATTTTCCACATAACTGGAAACTGGCCAAGATCAAAATGATTCCAAAGGCGGGCAAAGATCTTACCAAGACTGAGTCATATAGGCCTATAAGCTTACTATCTACAATCTCAAAGCTTTTCGAAAAGCTGCTCATGACTAAATTGTCCAAAATTTTAACTGATAATGGGTGCATTCCAGACCATCAATTTGGCTTTAGAAGTCAGCACAGCACGATTGAACAAACGCATAGACTGGTCCAAGTTGTAAGAAGAACATTTGAAGAAAAGAAGTATTGTTCTGCTCTCTTTATTGATGTTTCTCAGGCGTTTGATAAAGTATGGCACGAAGGCCTAGTTTTAAAATTGAAGACATATCTGCCAATAAACATTCAAAAGCTTTTGGAAAGTTATATTATTGATAGGAAGTTCACTGTTGTGGAAGGAGAGTTCACGAGTGTGCCCGAAACTATATCTTCTGGTGTGCCCCAAGGTAGTATTCTGGGTCCTGTCTTGTATTTAATATATACTTGTGATATGCCTGTGAGCAATAATATCCATATTTCTACTTTTGCCGATGATACAGCCTGTATGAGTGTGCACGAAAACCCTTATGAGGCATCCCGCAATCTCCAGGAACATATCACCCAGCTGGAAATATGGCTGAACTTATGGAGAATTAAAGTCAATGAACAAAAGTGTGTCCATATAACGTTCACCCTAAGAAGAGATACTTGCTCCCCCATTCGAATCAACAATCAAAATATTCCTCAACATTCCCAAGTGAAATACCTTGGTATACACCTTGATCGAAGACTTACATGGAAACATCATATTGACTCTAAGTTAACTCAGATGAAACTTAAGTTAACTCAAATATATTGGTTGATTGGCAGAAACTCAACACTCAGCCTAGACTGCAAACTTTTATTATACAAGTCGCTTTTGAAGCCAATATGGCGCTACGGAATTCAGTTATGGGGCACTGCTTCAGCTTCCAATGTCGAGAGAATCCAACGAAGGCAAAACAAAATTTTACGGTTAATAACATCGGCTCCATGGTACATCCAAAATTCTATTATACATCGAGATTTAAATATGCCACTAGTGACTGAAGAAATTGAAAAATACGCAGGCAAATATTTAACAAAACTCGAATCACATCCTAATCCGCTTGCTCGTAATATTTTGAACTTTACTGGACACGTCCGCTTAAAAAAGAGGGACACACGGGCTCTTATACCTAACACTCCAGATGGGACTACTTGAAAATATTTCCCCCCCCCCTTTTTTTTTTTTTGATTATCACTACTTATGTATTATTTATAACTATCACTAAGTTTATGTCCGACACTGGTCGGGCCTAATAATTTTTTTTTTTATAGATTTAAGATTTGAATACTTATTGTTAGTTCATATATGAAGATACAATAAATAAATACATGCATTAAAAAAAAAAAAAAAAGTTATTAATAATACATAAGTAGTGATAAGCAACAAAAAGAAAAACGTGTTTTCAAGCAGCTTCATCATCTAGAGTGTTGAATATTAGAGCCCGTGTACCTCTCTCTTTTAAGCGGATGTGTCCAGTAAAGTTCAAAATATTACGAGCAAGCGGATTAGGATGTGACTCGAGTTTTGTTAGATATTTGCCTGCTTATTTTACAATTTCTTCAGTCACTAGTGGCATATTCAAATCGCGATGTATATTTGAATTTTTGATGTACCATGGAGCCGATGCTATCATGCGTAAAATTTTATTTTGCCTTCGTTGAATTTTCTCTATATTTGAAGCTGAAGCAGTGCCCCATAGTTGAATTCCATAACACCATATTGGCTTTAAAAGCGACTTGTATATTAAAAGTTTGCAGTCTAGGTTAAGTGTTGAATTTCTACCAATCAGCCAATGTACCTGAGTTAATTTAAGTTTCATTTGAATTAACTTAGAGTCAATGTGGTGTTTGCATGTAAGTCGTCGATCAAGGTGTATACCAAGATATTTCACATGTGAATGTTGAGGAACAACTTGATTGTTAATCCGAATGGGGGAGCAAGTATCTCTTCTTAGGGTGAACGTTATATGGACACACTTTTGCTCATTGACCTTAATTCTCCATAAGTTTAACCAAAGCTCCATCTGGCTAATGTGTTCCTGGAGTTTGCGGGATGCCTCATCAGGGTTTTCGTGCATACTAAGGCAGGCTGTATTGTCGGCAAATGTGGAAGTATGGATACTACTGCTCACAGGCATATCACTAGTATAAATCAAATATAAAAGTGGTCCCAGTATACTCCCCTGTGGCACACCGGATGAAATAGTTTCAGGCCTACTCGTAAAGTCTCCTTAAACAACAGTGAACTTACGGGAAATAATGTAACTTTCCAAAAGATTTAAAATGTTTATTGGTAAGTAAGTCTTCAATTTTAAAATTAGGCCTTCATGCCACACTTTATCAAATGCCTGGGAAACGTCAATAAAGAGCGCAGAACAATACTTTTTTCCTCAAAAGTTCTTCTTATAAATTGAACCAATCTGTGAGTTTGTTCAATGGTGCTATGCTAACTTCTAAAACCAAATTGATGGTCTGGTATGCACCCACTACTAATTAGAATTGGGGACAATTTTGTTTTGAGCAGTTTTTCGAAAAGCTTTGACATAGTTGATAATAGACTTATTGGCCTATGTGACTCAGCCTTGGTTAGATCTTTGCCCGGCTTTGGAATCATTTTAACCTTGGCAAGCTTCCAGCTGTGTGGATAATACTCCAGTCATAAAATGGCATTAAATATGAATAATAGGATTCTCATTGCAATACGAGGCAAGTTCATCAGTATCTGGGTACTAAATCCATCAATACCCGGAGCTTTCTTCGGGTTGAGTTCGGCAATTCAGTTTTGTAAATCACGCGTCTTTAACTTTATGTGTTGAGGGGGTAGAGCGACTACATTCGGCAAATCAGCAACACCAGTACATATGTTTGGCGTAAAAACGGATTTTAAGTGCTCAGCAAATATTTTACCTTTTTCAGTATCGGTTCTTGCCCAACCTCCGGTAGATGTGCGTAGAGGTAGCTTATACTCAATGGGTGTTTTAAGCTTTCTAGCAGCGCGTCACAAAGAGTAATTAGACGCTGGTGTGACATCAAGACCTTCCAGATAATTTTTAAGAGATGCAGTTTTTTCAGATGCAAGCAACTCTTGGAGTCGTTTAGTGCACTCTTTAAATCTGATTTTATTTTGTGATGATCTGTGCTGTTGCCATTCCCTTCTGGCTCTTCTTTTTTCACGTACGAGACATTCAATGTCTGTAGAATAAATTTTATTAAACCCAGCCTGCGGATGGGAGATAGTGGCATGTTCAGCAGCCTGTTTAATATTCTCGCTGAGATTGGCAATGTTAGATTCAATATCATCGGATGTTCTAAGCGTAATGTTTTCCGTACAATGACTACTGAGATATTTTTTGAACCCCAGCCAATTAACACGATTTATAAGGTAAGTTACTTCTTAATGAACTACAAATTGTAATGATCGTCGGAGAGTGATCGGACGAGAGATCAAGAGAAGCTTGAACTTGAATTAAATCCCTAGAAATATTTTTTATGACGCCAAAATCTATAACATCCGGAATTTTTTGTATGTCAGTAGGCCAATAAGTGGGCTCCCCACTCGAAATGACATCCAAGCCCATTTTTGAAATAGTGTTGAACAATGCTAAAATTTAAGTTTAAAATTTTTTAAACGCTCTAATAATCCCAAATTAATATTATACTTATTAAGTAAAATATATTTTTTTTAATATAAAAACATGTTGATTATTGAGTTCTTGTTTCAACTTTGTTATTTGTTTTAAGCTTCTCATTTGTTTAAATGAAAGTTTATAACATAATAACTCTAGTTGTTCTAAGAAACTTTGGGTAAAGGTTCCCTGATGTTCTGCATTAGCAACAGTGAAATGCGCATACGATCCAGCTAAACCCCTCAATAATCAATTTCAAGGTATTTTTAATTTAAAAAAATATATATTTTACTTAATAAGTAAAATATTAACTTGGGATTATTAGTGCGTTACAAAAAAAATTTAAACTTAAAATAATAAATAATTTTGAAAAAATTAGTTATTTAGAAGATTTGGAAACGTGCTTGTGTTAAGGATGATGGTCAGCGTTGCCAAATCTTTTTTAGTGATTTTACTCAAAATATATTAATATGCATTGATTTTACTGAATTCAAATTCAGAAAAAATTTATTTTGTTTCAAATGATCCAACCCTACAATAATAGTATCAGTCAATCGACCGGTCATTTGATCGGAAGTGATACAGGATATATTCATCATTGCGTAGAACAAAGTTTCTATAACATTATTAAGGGCCAAATGAAAAATGTGATAGAGTTAAAAAATAAATTATTGAGGGTACGATAACGTTTGCCGGGTTCAGCTAGTATATATGTATATATAAATATAATTTTTATTTTAAAAATACACAAGTAAATAAAAAATTTAAAATTAAAGATATAAATAAGCAAAAACAGAATAACCTAGGAGGTATCTATCCCTCTTCACACATTTTCACGGCCAACGCATCTTGCTTTCTACAAATATCTACAACTTTGAAAAGAAATATGTATATATTAAATTAAATTTTGTGAATTTCTTTTATTCACTATTGTTTTTACTTATCTTTTTCAACACTTATAAATTTTAATTTTCACAGACAGAATGACGATCCTTTTCATAATGTACAATTTTAAGCTAACAGGGACTTTAACGGCAAGTTTTATATGAAGAACTGTCAGTTAAAGTTCACGTTAACACTAAATAATATACTAAATAATATACACTAAATAATATACTAAGAGTTCCAAATATATTCATAAAAATCTTATTTTTAACGAAATCTTTTAGTCTTTTTAACATCCCGAAAAACTTCGAAAATAAGATAAATATTCACATATGGTAACGCTGATGATGGCAAACAAAAGGCAATTGTTTTCTTTTGCAACTAACTTCATTGTGAAACGCGATTTCAAAATCGGATTTTCCAAAAGCAAAGCATTGCCGTCGCGTTGCCGCCGCGTTATTTCGGTATGCTCCATACAAAATGTATGGACATGAGAACTTCTGACAGCTAAAAAACGCTTGCCGCTTTTGTTTAGGGATGGCTGTAAGTGGTCCATTGGAGAAGAGGACTAAAGGTCAAAATAAAATGGACTCGGGTGGACGTCTTAATTAAGTATGTAATTTTTTAGTTCAGTTAACGTCACTATTTATAAACTGCAATGTTAAATCACTACATTCACAAATTTATTTTTTTAAGGCCGATAATAACTATATTTTTAAGTCATTTTTCAATCATATATAAGTGTACTTTAATAAGGCCCGACTTTAAAGTTAATACATTAAATTGAAGCTTAAGATGTCTTCTATCCAACAAAAAAAAAAATTTAATTAAAAAATTTCAAACCAGTCAAAAGTTATAGAATATTGACCGCCAACTCACAAAATGTGCCACTGTGCGACGCTTCATATATTTTCATGATGTAGATCCAATAAATACTTGAGCATTGATTAGAAATTTGATACGTATTAGTTTTTCTTTTCCCGGACTTTTTCATTTCCCAAGAAAGCGGGAACAACTTTTCGGTCTCTCGGGAAATCCCGGGAATTCCCGCGCAGTGCAAAGCAATACAAAATATTCTTTAATTTAATTTATTTAAACAAAAAAAAAAAAAAAAAAAACAAATTGTAATTCATGAGATCGGTTAAATAATAACGTTTTATAAATAAATTAAGGCTTCATTAGCCTTTACTTTCTGTTGCTGTTTTGTGCTCTGACGTTCTGCTTCCAATTTGACTACTTCCTTTTTCTGTAGTAACTTATCAGCAGTTCTTGACCAAAAGGGTCGCAGTTTTCCACTAAAGCGATGAGTTTTGCATCGTCCATTGTTAAGTTTAAATATAATTTATGTTTTTCTTTTAAATTAAATTTTTTGAGTTCTTAAAGCACAATCACAATTCATTTCAAAATATATTTATTTAATTTATGCTGTCACTTACAATTACTTAAAAATTTTTTTGCTTTTCACAGGTTAAACCGAAACAGAACAGAACTAAACAGAAAAACTAACGACTTGTATTAGATTTCCATAAGCAAAAAAGATTTAGCTGATTCGAAACAGAACAGAAAGTAAAAACTAATTTTATTTTAGTCAAAAATAATAATATTTCAGTTCTTTATATAATAGTAATGCATAAATATCAATATTATATGTAAATCCAAGGCCAATTGCATTGATATAACGCAAAAAGAAACAAATTATGTTATTAAAAAAATATTCCATATTAGAGCACATGATACAATAATATAAAGGTAAAACCATTCTCTCTTTTCGTCGCCATATTAACCTTCTGACGTTTACCCCGATTATTTTTTACTCTCAAAAATAATGCCACCGTATTCATTTGTAAAATCCGAGTTTTTGATTACTTTTTTGACTGTTATGCTTTCTTTTTTAATAAAAAAATGTTTTATAATAAAAATATTGAAAAATTCATCACTATTGCATTAAAAGTTATTAAATAGAATAGATAGTTATTTAATAGATTAAATAGATATAAATAGAAATAATTCTGTTTTGTGTAAAAAAATAGATGTTAATGAGCTGCATATAAAACAATTGCAGTAATACCAAGCATTTCAGCACTTTCAGCAAATTCCATATTTGCGGCAGAAATGGATAGAAGCATGCAATATCGATGATGGTTTGCTACCAAAAAATCCTTTCGTTTGTTCTGTTCACTTCCGTGAAGAGCATGTGAATAGAAAAAATCATTGGACCCGTTTCAGCCTAAGTGCAATTCTTCTTCAAAGGTAACTGCCATATTAAATACATGCATTACATTATTGCTTTAAAGCAGTCTTGTCCACACGTTCACTTTCATATTCTGGGATTCTATCCGTATTTGGAAACGGAAGAAAATGCTTTCGAATTTGAGTGTTATTATTATTAATAATAATAATATTTAATAACTTATTAACATTGTTCTACTAAACTAGCCATCATACTGGTGTACTCTGTAACTAAAAATTAAAGAAAATGCAACTTCTTTGGAATGTGTATGTTAACATTATGCACGGTTAGGAAGGGTGGTGCTACTACACACCTCCAATCGTATACCAAAAAAGAAAGTGAAACAAAAACCGTATAAAAACAAGGCTATTTTGTGATAATTAAGGCTGTGAAAAAGAGAATTATTACAGCGATGCCGTTTAAAATAAGCACATGCGATTCAAAATTCATGTAGCAAAGCATTTGAAAAATCACTCATGTCTTAAAAGTTCTTATAAGATATCTTGTGCAGGAGACTAATATGTATATCTTCAGAGCATAAACCATTACATGTATTATTCAAAACCACAAATTACACATTTCCAATAACATTCCTAAAAAAAATCTCCCCGTAATTTCGTGTGGCAACGTTTTCCTCTCTCTTTACAAAAAAACAGTAATCAAATACTTGGGACAAAAGTCAGAATTAATTTTATACGTCAAATATGGTTGTACCTTTATATTATTGTATTATGGTAGAGCATTAATATTTATATTATATTTATTATAATTATTTTGTAATTTTTCTTTTATTGCCTTGCGCATTTCTGTTTTTACTTTTATGAGTTGTTGTAGAATTAAATTTTGAACGTCGCGTTCCGCTTTTGGTAAATAAAGTCCTCTAAGTCTCACAGCACATATGTGCCAGATGTAAACTCGGCCTTAATTGTCGTAAGGTCTTAGCTGTTGTGCTATTGCCATCACCTTATTATTACACCATCGCATTCATAAAGTTAATAACGACACTAATCAATGAATTTGTATATGCAAACTAAAGTTGCCATAATAAAATCAAAAAAAGACCGGGAATTCCCGCACAAATTTCCCGGGATTGTGCGGGATCCCGGGAAATCCCGTATGAAAAACACTAATATGTATACATACATATCTACAAATTGATTTTAAGTGTATAAAGGGGCCCATACACTACAACAGCATGCATGCGCAATCAAGTGTTTGTGCCAGCGGTTTGGTCGTGTATGGGCATTTTGTGCGATTGTACGGTTTGCTGTAGCGATGTCAAGTAGAGTTTGATATTTTGCTGATGGTACCAGCTCGCTGGTGTGGTATATGGTGAAATTAGCTCAGTTGAGCAAAGTTGTCATGGAGCAAACATGCGTTTAAGTAATATAATTTGTTGAAATATAATTTGTTTCAATGGTAAACAGAATTTTAGAACTTTAGTTATACATAGCTGCTAATTTTAACAACATACCAATAATAATTGCAACAAAATATGTGTCGCTATTCATAACCCCCCTTCCCGAAATTTTGTAAGAAATGAATATTGTACCAGCTTGCTGGTATGTTGTGTGGTACGAGCATGAATGCTCAATCGCTTGATTGTGCGTGCATGCTGTTGTAGTGTATGGGCCGCTTAACTCAATCTTTGAATACCTTAATTTTTGTCATGTGATGTCTTTTGTTGTTGTTATTGTTGTTGTTGTTGTTATTGTAAATATTCGAGTGTGTATAGATGTGAAATATCTTCATAGTTTTTTATTTTAAATTAAAAACGTTGTTTTAATTTTTATCTGCGTTTACTTAAAAGTTTGTGAGGATTTTCTGTTTTAAGTAAAACTGAATTCCTGAAGATACATACCCTATAGTAATAGTAACTATAATAGAAATATTTCTTATACTTAATTTAAATTTTTTAAAGTTCATACAACGTTAGTTAGTCAACGTTATAAATTTTTGGGGTACACAATTTTTTCTAACTATAACCTTTTTTCTTCACTTTCTACATTTATTTTGGAAATCTTGCATTGCCTTTTAAAAATGTATAAAATTTTTAAATGAAACTGATCCGGCACTCCAGCTTAGGTACTGATAGTTTTTTTTCTTTGTTAGTCAACTTACTTCTTTTTAATTTTTATTGATAAACATTTAAAATAAAAAAAAAAAGCTTTATATTGAAATTATTATTTTCATAATTGTTGAAAACAATCGCTACTTTTTTTTGCGATGAAATCATTTGAATTACTTTTGAAACCTTACGCGTTTATAAAAATTATGTTATTTTCAATATTGCTTAATTTATAAGACTTAGAATTTGTCCTTTGGTGGTTATATATTCTATTATACCATTATGAATAAGAATGCAGTAAGCTGATGTCTTTGCTTACTATTTCAAATTAAAATTTTATTCAATTGAATAAAAGGAGCTTTTTTCTTAAACTCTGATGTAGTTAGAAGCGCTGGAGATTCTTTCATATAACAGCTTTCTTGGAATTTTAGATACATATAATATAGAATTGGATAACATTTATTTTTAATTTTTATGTTAAGAAGTACGGATATGAGACTGAATTCAAATATACTTTTAAATCAGTTAAATTATAATGGAAAAACTTATTTTCTTGAATAGCGATCAACAGAAAACGAAATCGTTTTCATTGAATTTACGTATACCCTTTCGGCGTTTCCTCTAGGATACAATATGATTTTGTATAACGAAATTTCTGTCTGTCAGCGTTATGGGTAATTAAATTTTTAAAATTTTAATTCCCAAAATTGTGTTGCTTTACACTGATAATATGTTTACATTAATAAGGTATATGTTTATTTTATGAAGGGTGGTCACCTATGGCTTTCATGTGATGTTCTAGATGTTTTTTTTTTCATTTTATTAAAGTTCAGCGTATTGTGTATACATATAAATATTTCTGAAATGTTTAAGTGTGCTTTATGTGCCTATCGGACAGAGTGTACGTATCAGTTGAGTAGTCAGTCTATTTTTTTTATTTTTTCTTCTAATGTGTCACTCCTTTTTTTTAGATTTTACTACTTGAAATAGTGAATGTTGGTCTAATTTTTTGGTAGATATATACATATAGGTAAATATGTGTATGTATATAGAAATTAATTTACATATAAAGAAATACATATTTAATAAACAACTGTTGTAGCAAATATATCAAATAACTCAGTTACCTCTACCAGCAATTCACCGTCGGTGTTTTCATAAAGTGTTAGAAACATTGAAATATCTATGTTTGGGAGAATATTTCCCTCAAGTATTTCTGCATTAAGTTTGCTGGTTGACTCCTATCGCATTCATATGTAATGATTTCTCACTTAAAAAAGGTCATCATCACCATCAATCATACCCATATACAACACATTCATGAGCTGGGGTGATCCAGATACAATCACCTTCTAAAAGGTTTATATATTTTGCTAGTATGAGAGCCCGAGATGTAGTAGTAGTATTACAATTAAAAATCTTTACTATTAGATTACAAAAGTTCACTCTTTTGAATTTTTTACAAAGTAGATACATTCATATGTATTTCATTTGCAACAAGGTAATACAATTTCTGTGCTTACAGAATTGTATGACGTGAGGAATTTTTTTGAAATTATGCATGCTTCGGCATGCTTTCATTTTATTTTTCTGTAAATTTATTTGATAGTCATACAGATACAGATATAAAGTAAGAACTGTTTACATTCCATTTTACAATTTATGTATGCTTCAGCATGATCCTAGTTGCAGTCCATATTTATTCACTAAGTTTGTTTGATACTTATTCATACACATGTACATTCTTAAAGATTGCATATCAAAGTCCAATTTCAGTAGTTTATCTATATTTTCTAAAGATCTGATAGCTAAAGAAATAAATAGAGCGAAGATCTTTTATAATAATTCAATTTTAATTTTGTGAAATTTTGTGTGCTAGTGCTTTCGAAATGGAAAATATACATACAAGTTTATAAAAACTGATAATATGATGTGTTGCTGAATATTGCACTATGTTGTAGTTCATGTTAAACACTAAAGTTTTCACAATATTTCATTCAGACCAACAAGTTTAAAGAATTCCACTACATTTAGTTAATTATCTTTCCTAAGACCCATCATTCCTAACCAATCCTACAAAAAACAAGACAAACTAAATTTTTCGTTTTTAATTTTATTTTTATTTTTATTAAATTCATCATTTTGTACATCTTTAAATTACTGTATACTATATTAAGCAGCTTTGTTTAATGGTGAGATGAACTTTTCTATTTTATGCACTAAGTAAATCTTTATATATACCAATCCACTTATATTAACCACTAAAGCTAATTCTTTTCACATCATTCCTTTTAATGATCTATTAAATCATTCTACTATTGATGCTTTCATATTAAGTAATGTTTAATCTTCTATTTATGTATGAGTTTTCCAAAGTATTTGAGAATGTATCAATTACAGTCTTCAAAAATCAATCAACAATTTCTATTTTCTGTAGAATAATTCTCCATTTCACCTAACTCAGCTCCATAAAATATCATATATCCCTGTCATTACATCTCTACAAGCACAAACAATTGTCGATATTTAATATGGAGTTCGTTTAATAAATTTCTTTTTAAAGACATTGACTTGTTTTACAGATTTTTTCGAGGGTGTTGTGATCTACATGTTGCACACTTTGAATATATTCTTGAATTATATCAATGCCTTAAGCTATATTATTAATTTGTTCTTCAGTTTGTCGATTTGGGTTTCCTGAAAAAAATGATAATGATAATGATTCTGTATGCATACATTAGTAGTAATAAAAATCTTTTTATAGATTTCGAGTTCAAATTTATTTTTTTGGGTTTTTAGGAAACATTAGAGAAAATAGTCCTTGTGTGAGACCATATTTGACCATCAACTTGTATTTTATCTTCATTCAGTTTGAGGTTACTATCACCATTAGTTTGTATCTAATTCATTTCTTACTTCCAATACTGATAAGTCTTCGGAATTGGAATTCTCTGAGTACAAATCATCATCATCATCGTCATCATCATTCTCAGTATTAGCACCATTAAATAAGATGGTATTATCAAATATTGTTCCTTCTGCTAGTTTCTTTGGTGTACTTGTCTATATCTTGACTGATGGTTTCTCGTGCTTTAAACTTGTATATTTTCAACTTCTGTCTTGATTTTACTTTCTTCTTTCATAAAATTCTTTTAATATTCTTAGAACTATTTATGAATTCTTCTGTTATAGGTTTAAATGCATCCCTTAGTTGTTCACTTGTATCTATTTCACCAGTTTTTATACTACGAAGCTTTTTCTTCAACACAAGTAGTAGTGAAATACCAATTCTGGAACAATTAAAATTGTTAAATTGTAAGTGAAATTGTTAAATTTGGGTAATTAAAATTTGAAAATTGTTAAATTCTTGGAAATTTGTTAAATTTGATACCTACGAGGGTGGTTCAATAAGCCCGTCTTATTTCATATTTACATAAGTTTTTTGTTTACATTAACCCTTGTGGGAACGGGTGATTTTTTTGGGTTACATTAATTGTGATAACGGGTGTTTTTTTTTGAGGTTTTATATGAGTATATATGACGACGGGAAAATCATGAAAATGATTTTTCCTTATACCAATGGTGAAATAGTTTTGTTTTTAAAGACGTTTTTTATTTATTGTATCTTCAATTATGAACTAACAATAAGTATTCAAATCTTAATCTAAAGTATAATTATTAGGCCCAACCAATGTCGGACATAAACTAAGTGATAGTTATTAATAATAATAAGTAGTGATAAGCAAAAAAAAAAATATTTTTAAGCAGCTGAATCTGGAGTGTTGTTTATTAGAGCCCTTGTATCTCTCTTTTTTAAGCGGATGTGTCCAGTGAAGTTCAATATATTACGAGCAAGCGGATTATGATGTCACTCGAGTTTTGTTAGGTATTTGCCTGCGTGTTTTGCAATTTCTTCAGTCACTAGTGTCATATTTAAATCACGATGTGTATTTGAATTTTTGATGTACCATGGAGCCGACGTTATCAAGCGTAAAATTTTGTTTTGCCTTCGTTGGATTTTCTCAACATTTGAAGCTGAAGCAGTGCCCCATAGCTGAATTCCGTAGCACCATATTGGCTTTAAAAGCGACTTGAATATTAAAAGTTTGCAGTCTAGGCTGAGTGTTGAATTTCTACCAATCAGCCAATGTACCTGAGTTAATTTAAGTTTCATTTGTGATAGCTTAGAATCAATGTGTTGTTTCCATGTAAGTCGTCGATCAAGGTGTATACCAAGATATTTCACATGTGAATGTTGAGGAACAACTTGATTGTTAATCCGAATGGGGGAGCAAGTATCTCTTCTTAGGGTGAACGTTATATGGACACACTTTTGCTCATTGACCTTAATTCTCCATAAGTTTAACCAAAGCTCCATCTGGCTAATGTGTTCCTGGAGTTTGCGGGATGCCTCATCAGGGTTTTCGTGCATACTAAGGCAGGCTGTATTGTCGGCAAATGTGGAAGTATGGATACTACTGCTCACAGGCATATCACTAGTATAAATCAAATATAAAAGTGGTCCCAGTATACTCCCCTGTGGCACACCGGATGAAATAGTTTCAGGCCTACTCGTAAAGTCTCCTTAAACAACAGTGAACTTACGGGAAATAATGTAACTTTCCAAAAGATTTAAAATGTTTATTGGTAAGTAAGTCTTCAATTTTAAAATTAGGCCTTCATGCCACACTTTATCAAATGCCTGGGAAACGTCAATAAAGAGCGCAGAACAATACTTTTTTCCTCAAAAGTTCTTCTTATAAATTGAACCAATCTGTGAGTTTGTTCAATGGTGCTATGCTAACTTCTAAAACCAAATTGATGGTCTGGTATGCACCCACTACTAATTAGAATTGGGGACAATTTTGTTTTGAGCAGTTTTTCGAAAAGCTTTGACATAGTTGATAATAGACTTATTGGCCTATGTGACTCAGCCTTGGTTAGATCTTTGCCCGGCTTTGGAATCATTTTAACCTTGGCAAGCTTCCAGCTGTGTGGATAATACTCCAGTCATAAAATGGCATTAAATATGAATAATAGGATTCTCATTGCAATACGAGGCAAGTTCATCAGTATCTGGGTACTAAATCCATCAATACCCGGAGCTTTCTTCGGGTTGAGTTCGGCAATTCAGTTTTGTAAATCACGCGTCTTTAACTTTATGTGTTGAGGGGGTAGAGCGACTACATTCGGCAAATCAGCAACACCAGTACATATGTTTGGCGTAAAAACGGATTTTAAGTGCTCAGCAAATATTTTACCTTTTTCAGTATCGGTTCTTGCCCAACCTCCGGTAGATGTGCGTAGAGGTAGCTTATACTCAATGGGTGTTTTAAGCTTTCTAGCAGCGCGTCACAAAGAGTAATTAGACGCTGGTGTGACATCAAGACCTTCCAGATAATTTTTAAGAGATGCAGTTTTTTCAGATGCAAGCAACTCTTGGAGTCGTTTAGTGCACTCTTTAAATCTGATTTTATTTTGTGATGATCTGTGCTGTTGCCATTCCCTTCTGGCTCTTCTTTTTTCACGTACGAGACATTCAATGTCTGTAGAATAAATTTTATTAAACCCAGCCTGCGGATGGGAGATAGTGGCATGTTCAGCAGCCTGTTTAATATTCTCGCTGAGATTGGCAATGTTAGATTCAATATCATCGGATGTTCTAAGCGTAATGTTTTCCGTACAATGACTACTGAGATATTTTTTGAACCCCAGCCAATTAACACGATTTATAAGGTAAGTTACTTCTTAATGAACTACAAATTGTAATGATCGTCGGAGAGTGATCGGACGAGAGATCAAGAGAAGCTTGAACTTGAATTAAATCCCTAGAAATATTTTTTATGACGCCAAAATCTATAACATCCGGAATTTTTTGTATGTCAGTAGGCCAATAAGTGGGCTCCCCACTCGAAATGACATCCAAGCCCATTTTTGAAATAGTGTTGAACAATGCTAAAATTTAAGTTTAAAATTTTTTAAACGCTCTAATAATCCCAAATTAATATTATACTTATTAAGTAAAATATATTTTTTTTAATATAAAAACATGTTGATTATTGAGTTCTTGTTTCAACTTTGTTATTTGTTTTAAGCTTCTCATTTGTTTAAATGAAAGTTTATAACATAATAACTCTAGTTGTTCTAAGAAACTTTGGGTAAAGGTTCCCTGATGATCTGCATTAGCAACAGTGAAATGCGCATACGATCCAGCTAAACCCCTCAATAATCAATTTCAAGGTATTTTTAATTTAAAAAAATATATATTTTACTTAATAAGTAAAATATTAACTCGGGATTATTAGTGCGTTACAAAAAAAATTTAAACTTAAAATAATAAATAATTTTGAAAAAATTAGTTATTTAGAAGATTTGGAAACGTGCTTGTGTTAAGGATGATGGTCAGCGTTGCCAAATCTTTTTTAGTGATTTTACTCAAAATATATTAATATGCATTGATTTTACTGAATTCAAATTCAGAAAAAATTTATTTTGTTTCAAATGATCCAACCCTACAATAATAGTATCAGTCAATCGACCGGTCATTTGATCGGAAGTGATACAGGATATATTCATCATTGCGTAGAACAAAGTTTCTATAACATTATTAAGGGCCAAATGAAAAATGTGATAGAGTTAAAAAATAAATTATTGAGGGTACGATAACGTTTGCCGGGTTCAGCTAGTATATATGTATATATAAATATAATTTTTATTTTAAAAATACACAAGTAAATAAAAAATTTAAAATTAAAGATATAAATAAGCAAAAACAGAATAACCTAGGAGGTATCTATCCCTCTTCACACATTTTCACGGCCAACGCATCTTGCTTTCTACAAATATCTACAACTTTGAAAAGAAATATGTATATATTAAATTAAATTTTGTGAATTTCTTTTATTCACTATTGTTTTTACTTATCTTTTTCAACACTTATAAATTTTAATTTTCACAGACAGAATGACGATCCTTTTCATAATGTACAATTTTAAGCTAACAGGGACTTTAACGGCAAGTTTTATATGAAGAACTGTCAGTTAAAGTTCACGTTAACACTAAATAATATACTAAATAATATACACTAAATAATATACTAAGAGTTCCAAATATATTCATAAAAATCTTATTTTTAACGAAATCTTTTAGTCTTTTTAACATCCCGAAAAACTTCGAAAATAAGATAAATATTCACATATGGTAACGCTGATGATGGCAAACAAAAGGCAATTGTTTTCTTTTGCAACTAACTTCATTGTGAAACGCGATTTCAAAATCGGATTTTCCAAAAGCAAAGCATTGCCGTCGCGTTGCCGCCGCGTTATTTCGGTATGCTCCATACAAAATGTATGGACATGAGAACTTCTGACAGCTAAAAAACGCTTGCCGCTTTTGTTTAGGGATGGCTGTAAGTGGTCCATTGGAGAAGAGGACTAAAGGTCAAAATAAAATGGACTCGGGTGGACGTCTTAATTAAGTATGTAATTTTTTAGTTCAGTTAACGTCACTATTTATAAACTGCAATGTTAAATCACTACATTCACAAATTTATTTTTTTAAGGCCGATAATAACTATATTTTTAAGTCATTTTTCAATCATATATAAGTGTACTTTAATAAGGCCCGACTTTAAAGTTAATACATTAAATTGAAGCTTAAGATGTCTTCTATCCAACAAAAAAAAAATTTAATTAAAAAATTTCAAACCAGTCAAAAGTTATAGAATATTGACCGCCAACTCACAAAATGTGCCACTGTGCGACGCTTCATATATTTTCATGATGTAGATCCAATAAATACTTGAGCATTGATTAGAAATTTGATACGTATTAGTTTTTCTTTTCCCGGACTTTTTCATTTCCCAAGAAAGCGGGAACAACTTTTCGGTCTCTCGGGAAATCCCGGGAATTCCCGCGCAGTGCAAAGCAATACAAAATATTCTTTAATTTAATTTATTTAAACAAAAAAAAAAAAAAAACACAAATTGTAATTCATGAGATCGGTTAAATAATAACGTTTTATAAATAAATTAAGGCTTCATTAGCCTTTACTTTCTGTTGCTGTTTTGTGCTCTGACGTTCTGCTTCCAATTTGACTACTTCCTTTTTCTGTAGTAACTTATCAGCAGTTCTTGACCAAAAGGGTCGCAGTTTTCCACTAAAGCGATGAGTTTTGCATCGTCCATTGTTAAGTTTAAATATAATTTATGTTTTTCTTTTAAATTAAATTTTTTGAGTTCTTAAAGCACAATCACAATTCATTTCAAAATATATTTATTTAATTTATGCTGTCACTTACAATTACTTAAAAATTTTTTTGCTTTTCACAGGTTAAACCGAAACAGAACAGAACTAAACAGAAAAACTAACGACTTGTATTAGATTTCCATAAGCAAAAAAGATTCAGCTGATTCGAAACAGAACAGAAAGTAAAAACTAATTTTATTTTAGTCAAAAATAATAATATTTCAGTTCTTTATATAATAGTAATGCATAAATATCAATATTATATGTAAATCCAAGGCCAATTGCATTGATATAACGCAAAAAGAAACAAATTATGTTATTAAAAAAATATTCCATATTAGAGCACATGATACAATAATATAAAGGTAAAACCATTCTCTCTTTTCGTCGCCATATTAACCTTCTGACGTTTACCCCGATTATTTTTTACTCTCAAAAATAATGCCACCGTATTCATTTGTAAAATCCGAGTTTTTGATTACTTTTTTGACTGTTATGCTTTCTTTTTTAATAAAAAAATGTTTTATAATAAAAATATTGAAAAATTCATCACTATTGCATTAAAAGTTATTAAATAGATATTGATATATATAATAAATAATTCTGTTTTGTGTAAAAAATAGATGTTAATGAGCTGCATATAAAACAATTGCAGTAATACCAAGCATTTCAGCACTTTCAGCAAATTCCATATTTGCGGCAGAAATGGATAGAAGCATGCAATATCGATGATGGTTTGCTACCAAAAAATCCTTTCGTTTGTTCTGTTCACTTCCGTGAAGAGCATGTGAATAGAAAATATCATTGGACCCGTTTCAGCCTAAGTGCAATTCCTCTTCAAAGGTAACTGCCATATTAAATACATGCATTACATTATTGCTTTAAAGCAGTCTTGTCCACACGTTCACTTTCACATTCTGGGATTCTATCCGTATTTGGAAACGGAAGAAAATGCTTTCGAATTTGAGTGTTATTATTATTATTAATAATAATATTTAATAACTTATTAACATTGTTCTACTAAACTAGCCATCATACTGGTGTACTCTGTAACTAAAAATTAAAGAAAATGCAACTTCTTTGGAATGTGTATGTTAACATTATGCACGGTTAGGAAGGGTGGTGCTACTACACACCTCCAATCGTATACCAAAAAAGAAAGTGAAACAAAAACCGTATAAAAACAAGGCTATTTTGTGATAATTAAGGCTGTGAAAAAGAGAATTATTACAGCGATGCCGTTTAAAATAAGCACATGCGATTCAAAATTCATGTAGCAAAGCATTTGAAAAATCACTCATGTCTTAAAAGTTCTTATAAGATATCTTGTGCAGGAGACTAATATGTATATCTTCAGAGCATAAACCATTACATGTATTATTCAAAACCACAAATTACACATTTCCAATAACATTCCTAAAAAAAATCTCCCCGTAATTTCGTGTGGCAACGTTTTCCTCTCTCTTTACAAAAAAACAGTAATCAAATACTTGGGACAAAAGTCAGAATTAATTTTATACGTCAAATATGGTTGTACCTTTATATTATTGTATTATGGTAGAGCATTAATATTTATATTATATTTATTATAATTATTTTGTAATTTTTCTTTTATTGCCTTGCGCATTTCTGTTTTTACTTTTATGAGTTGTTGTAGAATTAAATTTTGAACGTCGCGTTCCGCTTTTGGTAAATAAAGTCCTCTAAGTCTCACAGCACATATGTGCCAGATGTAAACTCGGCCTTAATTGTCGTAAGGTCTTAGCTGTTGTGCTATTGCCATCACCTTATTATTACACCATCGCATTCATAAAGTTAATAACGACACTAATCAATGAATTTGTATATGCAAACTAAAGTTGCCATAATAAAATCAAAAAAAGACCGGGAATTCCCGCACAAATTTCCCGGGATTGTGCGGGATCCCGGGAAATCCCGTATGAAAAACACTAATATGTATACATACATATCTACAAATTGATTTTAAGTGTATAAAGGGGCCCATACACTACAACAGCATGCATGCGCAATCAAGTGTTTGTGCCAGCGGTTTGGTCGTGTATGGGCATTTTGTGCGATTGTACGGTTTGCTGTAGCGATGTCAAGTAGAGTTTGATATTTTGCTGATGGTACCAGCTCGCTGGTGTGGTATATGGTGAAATTAGCTCAGTTGAGCAAAGTTGTCATGGAGCAAACATGCGTTTAAGTAATATAATTTGTTGAAATATAATTTGTTTCAATGGTAAACAGAATTTTAGAACTTTAGTTATACATAGCTGCTAATTTTAACAACATACCAATAATAATTGCAACAAAATATGTGTCACTATTCATAACCCCCCGTCCCGAAATTTTGTAAGAAATGAATATTGTACCAGCTTGCTGGTATGTTGTGTGGTACGAGCATGAATGCTCAATCGCTTGATTGTGCGTGCATGCTGTTGTAGTGTATGGGCCGCTTAACTCAATCTTTGAATACCTTAATTTTTGTCATGTGATGTCTTTTGTTGTTGTTATTGTTGTTGTTGTTGTTATTGTAAATATTCGAGTGTGTATAGATGTGAAATATCTTCATAGTTTTTTATTTTAAATTAAAAACGTTGTTTTAATTTTTATCTGCGTTTACTTAAAAGTTTGTGAGGATTTTCTGTTTTAAGTAAAACTGAATTCCTGAAGATACATACCCTATAGTAATAGTAACTATAATAGTAATATTTCTTATACTTAATTTAAATTTTTTAAAGTTCATACAACGTTAGTTAGTCAACGTTATAAATTTTTGGGGTACACAATTTTTTCTAACTATAACCTTTTTTCTTCACTTTCTACATTTATTTTGGAAATCTTGCATTGCCTTTTAAAAATGTATAAAATTTTTAAATGAAACTGATCCGGCACTCCAGCTTAGGTACTGATAGTTTTTTTTCTTTGTTAGTCAACTTACTTCTTTTTAATTTTTATTGATAAACATTTAAAATAAAAAAAAAGCTTTATATTGAAATTATTATTTTCATAATTGTTGAAAACAATCGCTACTTTTTTTTGCGATGAAATCATTTGAATTACTTTTGAAACCTTACGCGTTTATAAAAATTATGTTATTTTCAATATTGCTTAATTTATAAGACTTAGAATTTGTCCTTTGGTGGTTATATATTCTATTATACCATTATGAATAAGAATGCAGTAAGCTGATGTCTTTGCTTACTATTTCAAATTAAAATTTTATTCAATTGAATAAAAGGAGCTTTTTTCTTAAACTCTGATGTAGTTAGAAGCGCTGGAGATTCTTTCATATAACAGCTTTCTTGGAATTTTAGATACATATAATATAGAATTGGATAACATTTATTTTTAATTTTTATGTTAAGAAGTACGGATATGAGACTGAATTCAAATATACTTTTAAATCAGTTAAATTATAATGGAAAAACTTATTTTCTTGAATAGCGATCAACAGAAAACGAAATCGTTTTCATTGAATTTACGTATACCCTTTCGGCGTTTCCTCTAGGATACAATATGATTTTGTATAACGAAATTTCTGTCTGTCAGCGTTATGGGTAATTAAATTTTTAAAATTTTAATTCCCAAAATTGTGTTGCTTTACACTGATAATATGTTTACATTAATAAGGTATATGTTTATTTTATGAAGGGTGGTCACCTATGGCTTTCATGTGATGTTCTAGATGTTTTTTTTTCATTTTATTAAAGTTCAGCGTATTGTGTATACATATAAATATTTCTGAAATGTTTAAGTGTGCTTTATGTGCCTATCGGACAGAGTGTACGTATCAGTTGAGTAGTCAGTCTATTTTTTTTATTTTTTCTTCTAATGTGTCACTCCTTTTTTTTAGATTTTACTACTTGAAATAGTGAATGTTGGTCTAATTTTTTGGTAGATATATACATATAGGTAAATATGTGTATGTATATAGAAATTAATTTACATATAAAGAAATACATATTTAATAAACAACTGTTGTAGCAAATATATCAAATAACTCAGTTACCTCTACCAGCAATTCACCGTCGGTGTTTTCATAAAGTGTTAGAAACATTGAAATATCTATGTTTGGGAGAATATTTCCCTCAAGTATTTCTGCATTAAGTTTGCTGGTTGACTCCTATCGCATTCATATGTAATGATTTCTCACTTAAAAAAGGTCATCATCACCATCAATCATACCCATATACAACACATTCATGAGCTGGGGTGATCCAGATACAATCACCTTCTAAAAGGTTTATATATTTTGCTAGTATGAGAGCCCGAGATGTAGTAGTAGTATTACAATTAAAAATCTTTACTATTAGATTACAAAAGTTCACTCTTTTGAATTTTTTACAAAGTAGATACATTCATATGTATTTCATTTGCAACAAGGTAATACAATTTCTGTGCTTACAGAATTGTATGACGTGAGGAATTTTTTTGAAATTATGCATGCTTCGGCATGCTTTCATTTTATTTTTCTGTAAATTTATTTGATAGTCATACAGATACAGATATAAAGTAAGAACTGTTTACATTCCATTTTACAATTTATGTATGCTTCATCATGATCCTAGTTGCAGTCCATATTTATTCACTAAGTTTGTTTGATACTTATTCATACACATGTACATTCTTAAAGATTGCATATCAAAGTCCAATTTCAGTAGTTTATCTATATTTTCTAAAGATCTGATAGCTAAAGAAATAAATAGAGCGAAGATCTTTTATAATAATTCAATTTTAATTTTGTGAAATTTTGTGTGCTAGTGCTTTCGAAATGGAAAATATACATACAAGTTTATAAAAACTGATAATATGATGTGTTGCTGAATATTGCACTATGTTGTAGTTCATGTTAAACACTAAAGTTTTCACAATATTTCATTCAGACCAACAAGTTTAAAGAATTCCACTACATTTAGTTAATTATCTTTCCTAAGACCCATCATTCCTAACCAATCCTACAAAAAACAAGACAAACTAAATTTTTCGTTTTTAATTTTATTTTTATTTTTATTAAATTCATCATTTTGTACATCTTTAAATTACTGTATACTATATTAAGCAGCTTTGTTTAATGGTGAGATGAACTTTTCTATTTTATGCACTAAGTAAATCTTTATATATACCAATCCACTTATATTAACCACTAAAGCTAATTCTTTTCACATCATTCCTTTTAATGATCTATTAAATCATTCTACTATTGATGCTTTCATATTAAGTAATGTTTAATCTTCTATTTATGTATGAGTTTTCCAAAGTATTTGAGAATGTATCAATTACAGTCTTCAAAAATCAATCAACAATTTCTATTTTCTGTAGAATAATTCTCCATTTCACCTAACTCAGCTCCATAAAATATCATATATCCCTGTCATTACATCTCTACAAGCACAAACAATTGTCGATATTTAATATGGAGTTCGTTTAATAAATTTCTTTTTAAAGACATTGACTTGTTTTACAGATTTTTTCGAGGGTGTTGTGATCTACATGTTGCACACTTTGAATATATTCTTGAATTATATCAATGCCTTAAGCTATATTATTAATTTGTTCTTCAGTTTGTCGATTTGGGTTTCCTGAAAAAAATGATAATAATAATGATTCTGTATGCATACATTAGTAGTAATAAAAATCTTTTTATAGATTTCGAGTTCAAATTTATTTTTTTGGGTTTTTAGGAAACATTAGAGAAAATAGTCCTTGTGTTAGACCATATTTGACCATCAACTTGTATTTTATCTTCATTCAGTTTGAGGTTACTATCACCATTAGTTTGTATCTAATTCATTTCTTACTTCCAATACTGATAAGTCTTCGGAATTGGAATTCTCTGAGTACAAATCATCATCATCATCGTCATCATCATTCTCAGTATTAGCACCATTAAATAAGATGGTATTATCAAATATTGTTCCTTCTGCTAGTTTCTTTGGTGTACTTGTCTATATCTTGACTGATGGTTTCTCGTGCTTTAAACTTGTATATTTTCAACTTCTGTCTTGATTTTACTTTCTTCTTTCATAAAATTCTTTTAATATTTTTAGAACTATTTATGAATTCTTCTGTTATAGGTTTAAATGCATCCCTTAGTTGTTCACTTGTATCTATTTCACCAGTTTTTATACTACGAAGCTTTTTCTTCAACACAAGTAGTAGTGAAATACCAATTCTGGAACAATTAAAATTGTTAAATTGTAAGTGAAATTGTTAAATTTGGGTAATTAAAATTTGAAAATTGTTAAATTCTTGGAAATTTGTTAAATTTGATACCTACGAGGGTGGTTCAATAAGCCCGTCTTATTTCATATTTACATAAGTTTTTTGTTTACATTAACCCTTGTGGGAACGGGTGATTTTTTTGGGTTACATTAATTGTGATAACGGGTGTTTTTTTTTGAGGTTTTATATGAGTATATATGACGACGGGAAAATCATGAAAATGATTTTTCCTTATACCAATGGTGAAATAGTTTTGTTTTTAAAGACGTTTTTTATTTATTGTATCTTCAATTATGAACTAACAATAAGTATTCAAATCTTAATCTAAAGTATAATTATTAGGCCCAACCAATGTCGGACATAAACTAAGTGATAGTTATTAATAATAATAAGTAGTGATAAGCAAAAAAAAAAATATTTTTAAGCAGCTGAATCTGGAGTGTTGTTTATTAGAGCCCTTGTATCTCTCTTTTTTAAGCGGATGTGTCCAGTGAAGTTCAATATATTACGAGCAAGCGGATTAGGATGTCACTCGAGTTTTGTTAGGTATTTGCCCGCGTGTTTTGCAATTTCTTCAGTCACTAGTGTCATATTTAAATCACGATGTGTATTTGAATTTTTGATGTACCATGGAGCCGACGTTATCAAGCGTAAAATTTTGTTTTGCCTTCGTTGGATTTTCTCAACATTTGAAGCTGAAGCAGTGCCCCATAGCTGAATTCCGTAGCACCATATTGGCTTTAAAAGCGACTTGAATATTAAAAGTTTGCAGTCTAGGCTGAGTGTTGAATTTCTACCAATCAGCCAATGTACCTGAGTTAATTTAAGTTTCATTTGTGATAGCTTAGAATCAATGTGTTGTTTCCATGTAAGTCGTCGATCAAGGTGTATACCAAGATATTTCACATGTGAATGTTGAGGAACAACTTGATTGTTAATCCGAATGGGGGAACAAGTAGCTCTTCGTAAGGTAAATGTTACTTGAACACAATTTTGTTCATTTACCTTAATTCTCCATAAGTTTAACCATACCTCCTTCTGGCTAATGTGTTCCTGGAGTTTGCGGGATGCCTCATCAGGGTTTTCGTGCATACTAAGGCAGGCTGTATCGTCGGCAAATGTGGAAGTATGGATACTACTGCTCACAGGCATATCACAAGTATAAATCAAATATAAAACTGGCCCCAGTATACTCCCCTGTGGCACACCGGATGAGATAGTTTCAGGCCTACTCGTAAAGTCTCCTTCCACAACAGTGAACTTACGGGAAATAATGTAACTTTCCAAAAGATTTAAAATGTTTATTGGTAAGTAAGTCTTCAATTTTAAAATTAGGCCTTCATGCCACACTTTATCAAATGCCTGGGAAATGTCAATAAACAGCGCAGAACAGTACTTTTTTTCTTCAAAAGTTCTTCTTATAAATTGAACCAATCTGTGAGTTTGTTCAATGGTGCTATGCTGACTTCTAAAACCAAATTGATGTTCGGTATGCACATATTATCTGTTAGACAAGGGGACAATTTTGTCATGAGCAGCTTTTCGAAGAGTTTTGACATAGTTGACAGCAAACTTATTGGCCCATATGACTCAGCCTTGGATAGATCTATGCCCGGCATTGGAATCATTTTAACCCAGGCAAGCTTCCAGCTGTATGGATAATACTCCAGTCGTAAAATGGCACTAAAAATGAATAACAGGATTCTCACTGCAATACGAGGCAACTTCATCAGCATCTGGTTACTAATTCCATCAATACCCGGAGCTTTCTTCGGGTTGAGTTCGGCAATTAATTTTTGTAAATCACGCGTCTTAAACTTAATGTGTAGAGCGACTACACTCTGCAAATCAGCAACACCAGTACATATGTTTGGCGTAAAAACGGATTTTAAATGCTCAGCAAATATGTTACCTTTTTCAGTATCGCTTCTTGCCCAACCTCCGGTAGATGTGCGTAGAGGTGGCTTATACTCAATGGGTGTTTTAAGCTTTATAGCAGCGCGCCACAAGGAGTAATTAGATGCTGGTGTGACATCAAGACCTTCCAGATAATTTTTAAGAGATGCAGTTTTTTCAGATGCAAGCAACTCTTGGAGTCGTTTAGTGCACTCTTTAAATCTGATTTTATTTTGGGGTGATCTGTGCTGTTGCCATTCCCTTCTAGCTCTTCTTTTTTCACGTACGAGACGTTCAATATCTGAAGAATAAATTCTATTAAAACCAGTCTGCGGATGGGAGGTAGTGGCATGTTCAGCAGCCTGTTTAATATTTTTGTTAAGATTGGCAATGCTATATTCAATATCATTGGGTGTTCTAAGCGTAATGTTTTCCGTACAATGACTACTGAGATATTTTTTGAACCCCAGCCAATTAACACGATTGATCATCTTCACATATGGGTCAGGTAAGTTACTTCTTAATGGACTACAAATTGTAATGAGAGAGAGATCAAGAGAAGCTTGAACCTGAATTAAATCCCTAGAAATATTTTTTATGACGCCAAAATCTATAACATCCGGAATTTTTTGTATGTCAGTAGGCCAATAAGTGGGCCCCCACCACTCGAAATGACATCCAAGCCCCATTTTTGAAATTGTGTTGAACAATGCTCGACCTCTGGGTGCAATAAGACGCGAACCCCAAAACGTATGTTTTGCATTGTAGTCGCCAGCTGCTACAAAACGAGGTCCAAGAGATTTGTAGAAATTTTCGTATTGATGATCTTCAGTGATTGAAAATCTGGGAGGGGAATAAATTGATGATATCACGAAGTTTGTACCAAAACTTTCAATGCCAATATTTGTTGCTTGTAGGTATTGTTCACAAATGTTGTCAAGAATATAGTGCTTAAGTCTTTACTTTATTAGAACCGCTGATCCACCGCATGCTCTTCCTCTCGGATCCTTTGAATCATATAAGGTGTAGCCATAAATCTTAAAAATGCTTCTCGAAGTCAAATGAGTCTCAGAGACTAGCATTACATCAATATTTTTTTCCGTGAGGAAGTGCTCAAGTTCATTTTTATGTTGGCGAATGCCGGTTGCGTTCCAGAAACATATTTTTAACGTATTCATGGCTTGTTAATTAATGCTTGAAGCAGTGTATTCTGCATTCGAAGCATTTCCTGCATCATGCTAGTCATATTTGTTGTAAAATTGTTTATAGTTTGCACCAGATTATCAATAGTAGCTTCAAGGCGATTGAAATTAAAGCTTTAATTTGTATTTGTTGAATTATTTGCCGGTGAAACATTTTGTGTGGGAATCAGCGTGACCGTTGAGAAAAAAATTCAAAAAGTAGCACAAAAAGGGGATTTAAGAAATAAAAATGGCACAAAAAATGGGATTTTTTTCAAAAAAGAGGCAACTATTTTAGAAACAAAAATTCAAAGTAAAAACACGATTTTGAGTTAGTTTTGTTAGTTTTTTTCATAGATTATATTTTATTTACAAGTAATAATTGAAAAACATAACAAAAACATTAACATTTTATAGATTAAAAACTAGTTAACAATTCATGAATATCTTATATGTATAAGAAATACCGAAGTATATTTATTTGACGTAGGATGACGAAAAACTTTCAAAATTAAAGAAAACTCCGTCGGAAGAAAAAGCATCACTCATATTTATTTTACTGTTTATTATTTAGTGTGCCAATTGAAGTTTTTTAGCTTATTTCAATAATGTTCGGGTTGAAATCTACTGATGATTTTCTTAAGCAGGAAAGAAACCAATAAAGACGTTGCTTAATCGAAACAATAAGCATGTACTACATGCATATCGTTACCTGAATACAGAAAGGCCCTAACTCATTTTTTTCAAATGGAAATTTTTGCATTTTTTCGAGCATAATTGTTCTATTGAAATATACAAAAAACTCGATTTAAAAAAATTGAGTTAAGGTATTTCTATAGAAAGGTAACGATATAATCAGAAATTGTTGTACTTTAAATAAATAATGTATGAAAAATTTTCTGAGGTTTCAATTTTTTGGAAATGTGGCTATATATTTCTTGACAAGATCTTCTGTTGGACTCCAATCTTCCAAATCAACTTCCAATAAATTTAATCATAGACAGTTGCTTATTTCTTCTAATCAACTCAAACTTGGTTACAAAAATGTCAGCTTTCGTATAGGTTGATTTTAAAAAATAGTCTGTCATCAGCGTTGTCAACTTTTAAATTTCAAAAAGCACTGAAACCAGGAAAAAACGCGCCATTTAAATAAAAAAGCATTAAATTAAAATTTTTTTAATCAGATATAATTTTTAGTCAGAATTTACGTTAAATAGCTGATGTTAATAACAATTTCTACCCAAGTAGATAGACTAGGGTGCTGATGAAGTGCGTTGCTGCACAGAAAAATATCGGTATTTCCCCCAGCTTAAAAGTCTAATTTAATTTTTCTTCTTTTCTTTAGAAACTCACATTAATTAATAAAATATTTCATTCAATAAAAAGAATTGAAATTACTGAACTTAAGCCTGACTAAAAATTATGTCTGATTAAAAATTCACTATAGTTCAATTAAAAATCTAAAATTTTTTTGTTTTATTAAAAAAAAATTGTATATAAAAAATATACATTGAAATCGGTTGACCTTGCATTTTATCACTAAAACTTCAAATTTGAAGCATCCGATACACATTTTGAATCTATGAAAATCAGTGAATTCTAAAATCAATATGACGAAACCTTTTTAAGTTATTGTAAAAAATTTAATTTTTTTCGTCAACGAAGAAACAAATCACCTGAAATTAGTGAAATTAGCAGCAGTTGTCAAGACTTTTTGACTTGCTGATTAGATTTTGAACTCGATGGGAGTGGTAGTTAATTTTAGAATATTTTGAAATGTTCCATTAAATTCAGTGCTTATGTTTTTTAAATGTTACACTTCTTCAAAAAAAATATATACATATATTATATAAGGAAAACTCTTTTTGAGTTTAAAAAATTAGTTTTAAAAAGGACCGAGCACTAATACTAATTCACAAGCATATTGGTGCGAAAAAATTTAATCAAGTAATGGTATTTCTAAAAAGGCGCAACAAAAAGTAGCAGATTTAGCTGATTTTAAAAAAGTTTTTTTTATGCATGTTTTTATTTATTGTATCTTCAAATATGAACTAACAATAAGTATTCAAATCTTAAATCTATAAACAAAATTATTAGGCCCGACCAATGTCGGACATAAGTTTAGTGATAGTTATTAATAATACATAAGTAGTGATAAGCAACAAAAAGAAAAACGTGTTTTCAAGCAGCTTCATCATCTAGAGTGTTGAATATTAGAGCCCGTGTACCTCTCTTTTAAGCGGATGTGTCCAGTAAAGTTCAAAATATTACGAGCAAGCGGATTAGGATGTGACTCGAGTTTTGTTAGATATTTGCCTGCTTATTTTACAATTTCTTCAGTCACTAGTGGCATATTCAAATCGCGATGTATATTTGAATTTTTGATGTACCATGGAGCCGATGCTATCATGCGTAAAATTTTATTTTGCCTTCGTTGAATTTTCTCTACATTTGAAGCTGAAGCAGTGCCCCATAGTTGAATTCCATAACACCATATTGGCTTTAAAAGCGACTTGTATATTAAAAGTTTGCAGTCTAGGTTAAGTGTTGAATTTCTACCAATCAGCCAATGTACCTGAGTTAATTTAAGTTTCATTTGAATTAACTTAGAGTCAATGTGGTGTTTGCATGTAAGTCGTCGATCAAGGTGTATACCAAGATATTTCACATGTGAATGTTGAGGAACAACTTGATTGTTAATCCGAATGGGGGAGCAAGTATCTCTTCTTAGGGTGAACGTTATATGGACACACTTTTGCTCATTGACCTTAATTCTCCATAAGTTTAACCAAAGCTCCATCTGGCTAATGTGTTCCTGGAGTTTGCGGGATGCCTCATCAGGGTTTTCGTGCATACTAAGGCAGGCTGTATTGTCGGCAAATGTGGAAGTATGGATACTACTGCTCACAGGCATATCACTAGTATAAATCAAATATAAAAGTGGTCCCATTATATACTCCCCTGTGGCACACCGGATGAAATAGTTTCAGGCCTACTCGTAAAGTCTCCTTAAACAACAGTGAACTTACGGGAAATAATGTAACTTTCCAAAAGATTTAAAATGTTTATTGGTAAGTAAGTCTTCAATTTTAAAATTAGGCCTTCATGCCACACTTTATCAAATGCCTGGGAAACGTCAATAAAGAGCGCAGAACAATACTTTTTTCCTCAAAAGTTCTTCTTATAAATTGAACCAATCTGTGAGTTTGTTCAATGGTGCTATGCTAACTTCTAAAACCAAATTGATGGTCTGGTATGCACCCACTACTAATTAGAATTGGGGACAATTTTGTTTTGAGCAGTTTTTCGAAAAGCTTTGACATAGTTGATAATAGACTTATTGGCCTATATGACTCAGCCTTGGTTAGATCTTTGCCCGGCTTTGGAATCATTTTAACCTTGGCAAGCTTCCAGCTGTGTGGATAATACTCCAGTCATAAAATGGCATTAAATATGAATAATAGGATTCTCATTGCAATACGAGGCAAGTTCATCAGTATCTGGGTACTAAATCCATCAATACCCGGAGCTTTCTTCGGGTTGAGTTCGGCAATTCAGTTTTGTAAATCACGCGTCTTTAACTTTATGTGTTGAGGGGGTAGAGCGACTACATTCGGCAAATCAGCAACACCAGTACATATGTTTGGCGTAAAAACGGATTTTAAGTGCTCAGCAAATATTTTACCTTTTTCAGTATCGGTTCTTGCCCAACCTCCGGTAGATGTGCGTAGCTTATACTCAATGGGTGTTTTAAGCTTTCTAGCAGCGCGTCACAAAGAGTAATTAAACGCTGGTGTGACATCAAGACCTTCCAGATAATTTTTAAGAGATGCAGTTTTTTCAGATGCAAGCAACTCTTGGAGTCGTTTAGTGCACTCTTTAAATCTGATTTTATTTTGTGATGATCTGTGCTGTTGCCATTCCCTTCTGGCTCTTCTTTTTTCACGTACGAGACATTCAATGTCTGTAGAATAAATTTTATTAAACCCAGCCTGCGGATGGGAGATAGTGGCATGTTCAGCAGCCTGTTTAATATTTTCGCTGAGATTGGCAATGTTAGATTCAATATCATCGGATGTTCTAAGCGTAATGTTTTCCGTACAATGACTACTGAGATATTTTTTGAACCCCAGCCAATTAACATGATTTATAAGGTAAGTTACTTCTTAATGAACTACAAATTGTAATGATCGTCGGAGAGTGATCGGACGAGAGATCAAGAGAAGCTTGAACTTGAATTAAATCCCTAGAGATATTTTTTATGACGCCAAAATCTATAACATCCGGAATTTTTTGTATGTCAGTAGGCCAATAAGTGGGCTCCCCACTCGAAATGACATCCAAGCCCATTTTTGAAATAGTGTTGAGCAATGCTAAAATTTAAGTTTAAAATTTTTTAAACGCTCTAATAATCCCAAATTAATATTATACTTATTAAGTAAAATATATTTTTTTTAATATAAAAACATGTTGATTATTGAGTTCTTGTTTCAACTTTGTTATTTGTTTTAAGCTTCTCATTTGTTTAAATGAAAGTTTATAACATAATAACTCTAGTTGTTCTAAGAAACTTTGGGTAAAGGTTCCCTGATGATCTGCATTAGCAACAGTGAAATGCGCATACGATCCAGCTAAACCCCTCAATAATCAATTTCAAGGTATTTTTAATTTAAAAAAATATATATTTTACTTAATAAGTAAAATATTAACTTGGGATTATTAGTGCGTTACAAAAAAAATTTAAACTTAAAATAATAAATAATTTTGAAAAAATTAGTTATTTAGAAGATTTGGAAACGTGCTTGTGTTAAGGATGATGGTCAGCGTTGCCAAATCTTTTTTAGTGATTTTACTCAAAATATATTAATATGCATTGATTTTACTGAATTCAAATTCAGAAAAAATTTATTTTGTTTCAAATGATCCAACCCTACAATAATAGTATCAGTCAATCGACCGGTCATTTGATCGGAAGTGATACAGGATATATTCATCATTGCGTAGAACAAAGTTTCTATAACATTATTAAGGGCCAAATGAAAAATGTGATAGAGTTAAAAAATAAATTATTGAGGGTACGATAACGTTTGCCGGGTTCAGCTAGTATATATGTATATATAAATATAATTTTTATTTTAAAAATACACAAGTAAATAAAAAATTTAAAATTAAAGATATAAATAAGCAAAAACAGAATAACCTAGGAGGTATCTATCCCTCTTCACACATTTTCACGGCCAACGCATCTTGCTTTCTACAAATATCTACAACTTTGAAAAGAAATATGTATATATTAAATTAAATTTTGTGAATTTCTTTTATTCACTATTGTTTTTACTTATCTTTTTCAACACTTATAAATTTTAATTTTCACAGACAGAATGACGATCCTTTTCATAATGTACAATTTTAAGCTAACAGGGACTTTAACGGCAAGTTTTATATGAAGAACTGTCAGTTAAAGTTCACGTTAACACTAAATAATATACTAAATAATATACACTAAATAATATACTAAGAGTTCCAAATATATTCATAAAAATCTTATTTTTAACGAAATCTTTTAGTCTTTTTAACATCCCGAAAAACTTCGAAAATAAGATAAATATTCACATATGGTAACGCTGATGATGGCAAACAAAAGGCAATTGTTTTCTTTTGCAACTAACTTCATTGTGAAACGCGATTTCAAAATCGGATTTTCCAAAAGCAAAGCATTGCCGTCGCGTTGCCGCCGCGTTATTTCGGTATGCTCCATACAAAATGTATGGACATGAGAACTTCTGACAGCTAAAAAACGCTTGCCGCTTTTGTTTAGGGATGGCTGTAAGTGGTCCATTGGAGAAGAGGACTAAAGGTCAAAATAAAATGGACTCGGGTGGACGTCTTAATTAAGTATGTAATTTTTTAGTTCAGTTAACGTCACTATTTATAAACTGCAATGTTAAATCACTACATTCACAAATTTATTTTTTTAAGGCCGATAATAACTATATTTTTAAGTCATTTTTCAATCATATATAAGTGTACTTTAATAAGGCCCGACTTTAAAGTTAATACATTAAATTGAAGCTTAAGATGTCTTCTATCCAACAAAAAAAAAAATTTAATTAAAAAATTTCAAACCAGTCAAAAGTTATAGAATATTGACCGCCAACTCACAAAATGTGCCACTGTGCGACGCTTCATATATTTTCATGATGTAGATCCAATAAATACTTGAGCATTGATAAGAAATTTGATACGTATTAGTTTTTCTTTTCCCGGACTTTTTCATTTCCCAAGAAAGCGGGAACAACTTTTCGGTCTCTCGGGAAATCCCGGGAATTCCCGCGCAGTGCAAAGCAATACAAAATATTCTTTAATTTAATTTATTTAAACAAAAAAAAAAAAAAAAAAAACAAATTGTAATTCATGAGATCGGTTAAATAATAACGTTTTATAAATAAATTAAGGCTTCATTAGCCTTTACTTTCTGTTGCTGTTTTGTGCTCTGACGTTCTGCTTCCAATTTGACTACTTCCTTTTTCTGTAGTAACTTATCAGCAGTTCTTGACCAAAAGGGTCGCAGTTTTCCACTAAAGCGATGAGTTTTGCATCGTCCATTGTTAAGTTTAAATATAATTTATGTTTTTCTTTTAAATTAAATTTTTTGAGTTCTTAAAGCACAATCACAATTCATTTCAAAATATATTTATTTAATTTATGCTGTCACTTACAATTACTTAAAAATTTTTTTGCTTTTCACAGGTTAAACCGAAACAGAACAGAACTAAACAGAAAAACTAACGACTTGTATTAGATTTCCATAAGCAAAAAAGATTCAGCTGATTCGAAACAGAACAGAAAGTAAAAACTAATTTTATTTTAGTCAAAAATAATAATATTTCAGTTCTTTATATAATAGTAATGCATAAATATCAATATTATATGTAAATCCAAGGCCAATTGCATTGATATAACGCAAAAAGAAACAAATTATGTTATTAAAAAAATATTCCATATTAGAGCACATGATACAATATTATAAAGGTAAAACCATTCTCTCTTTTCGTCGCCATATTAACCTTCTGACGTTTACCCCGATTATTTTTTACTCTCAAAAATAAAGCCACCGTATTCATTTGTAAAATCCGAGTTTTTGATTACTTTTTTGACTGTTATGCTTTCTTTTTTAATAAAAAAATGTTTTATAATAAAAATATTGAAAAATTCATCACTATTGCATTAAAAGTTATTAAATAGATATTGATATATATAATAAATAATTCTGTTTTGTGTAAAAAAATAGATGTTAATGAGCTGCATATAAAACAATTGCAGTAATACCAAGCATTTCAGCACTTTCAGCAAATTCCATATTTGCGGCAGAAATGGATAGAAGCATGCAATATCGATGATGGTTTGCTACCAAAAAATCCTTTCGTTTGTTCTGTTCACTTCCGTGAATAGCATGTGAATAGAAAATATCATTGGACCCGTTTCAGCCTAAGTGCAATTCTTCTTCAAAGGTAACTGCCATATTAAATACATGCATTACATTATTGCTTTAAAGCAGTCTTGTCCACACGTTCACTTTCATATTCTGGGATTCTATCCGTATTTGGAAACGGAAGAAAATGCTTTCGAATTTGAGTGTTATTATTATTAATAATAATAATATTTAATAACTTATTAACATTGTTCTACTAAACTAGCCATCATACTGGTGTACTCTGTAACTAAAAATTAAAGAAAATGCAACTTCTTTGGAATGTGTATGTTAACATTATGCACGGTTAGGAAAAAAGAAAGTGAAACAAAAACCGTATAAAAACAAGGCTATTTTGTGATAATTAAGGCTGTGAAAAAGAGAATTATTACAGCGATGCCGTTTAAAATAAGCACATGCGATTCAAAATTCATGTAGCAAAGCATTTGAAAAATCACTCATGTCTTAAAAGTTCTTATAAGATATCTTGTGCAGGAGACTAATATGTATATCTTCAGAGCATAAACCATTACATGTATTATTCAAAACCACAAATTACACATTTCCAATAACATTCCTAAAAAAAATCTCCCCGTAATTTCGTGTGGCAACGTTTTCCTCTCTCTTTACAAAAAAACAGTAATCAAATACTTGGGACAAAAGTCAGAATTAATTTTATACGTCAAATATGGTTGTACCTTTATATTATTGTATTATGGTAGAGCATTAATATTTATATTATATTTATTATAATTATTTTGTAATTTTTCTTTTATTGCCTTGCGCATTTCTGTTTTTACTTTTATGAGTTGTTGTAGAATTAAATTTTGAACGTCGCGTTCCGCTTTTGGTAAATAAAGTCCTCTAAGTCTCACAGCACATATGTGCCAGATGTAAACTCGGCCTTAATTGTCGTAAGGTCTTAGCTGTTGTGCTATTGCCATCACCTTATTATTACACCATCGCATTCATAAAGTTAATAACGACACTAATCAATGAATTTGTATATGCAAACTAAAGTTGCCATAATAAAATCAAAAAAAGACCGGGAATTCCCGCACAAATTTCCCGGGATTGTGCGGGATCCCGGGAAATCCCGTATGAAAAACACTAATATGTATACATACATATCTACAAATTGATTTTAAGTGTATAAAGGGGCCCATACACTACAACAGCATGCATGCGCAATCAAGTGTTTGTGCCAGCGGTTTGGTCGTGTATGGGCATTTTGTGCGATTGTACGGTTTGCTGTAGCGATGTCAAGTAGAGTTTGATATTTTGCTGGTGGTACCAGCTCGCTGGTGTGGTATATGGTGAAATTAGCTCAGTTGAGCAAAGTTGTCATGGAGCAAACATGCGTTTAAGTAATATAATTTGTTGAAATATAATTTGTTTCAATGGTAAACAGAATTTTAGAACTTTAGTTATACATAGCTGCTAATTTTAACAACATACCAATAATAATTGCAACAAAATATGTGTCGCTATTCATAACCCCCCTTCCCGAAATTTTGTAAGAAATGAATATTGTACCAGCTTGCTGGTATGTTGTGTGGTACGAGCATGAATGCTCAATCGCTTGATTGTGCGTGCATGCTGTTGTAGTGTATGGGCCGCTTAACTCAATCTTTGAATACCTTAATTTTTGTCATGTGATGTCTTTTGTTGTTGTTATTGTTGTTGTTGTTGTTATTGTAAATATTCGAGTGTGTATAGATGTGAAATATCTTCATAGTTTTTTATTTTAAATTAAAAACGTTGTTTTAATTTTTATCTGCGTTTACTTAAAAGTTTGTGAGGATTTTCTGTTTTAAGTAAAACTGAATTCCTGAAGATACATACCCTATAGTAATAGTAACTATAATAGAAATATTTCTTATACTTAATTTAAATTTTTTAAAGTTCATACAACGTTAGTTAGTCAACGTTATAAATTTTTGGGGTACACAATTTTTTCTAACTATAACCTTTTTTCTTCACTTTCTACATTTATTTTGGAAATCTTGCATTGCCTTTTAAAAATGTATAAAATTTTTAAATGAAACTGATCCGGCACTCCAGCTTAGGTACTGATAGTTTTTTTTCTTTGTTAGTCAACTTACTTCTTTTTAATTTTTATTGATAAACATTTAAAATAAAAAAAAAAGCTTTATATTGAAATTATTATTTTCATAATTGTTGAAAACAAACGCTACTTTTTTTTGCGATGAAATCATTTGAATTACTTTTGAAACCTTACGCGTTTATAAAAATTATGTTATTTTCAATATTGCTTAATTTATAAGACTTAGAATTTGTCCTTTGGTGGTTATATATTCTATTATACCATTATGAATAAGAATGCAGTAAGCTGATGTCTTTGCTTACTATTTCAAATTAAAATTTTATTCAATTGAATAAAAGGAGCTTTTTTCTTAAACTCTGATGTAGTTAGAAGCGCTGGAGATTCTTTCATATAACAGCTTTCTTGGAATTTTAGATACATATAATATAGAATTGGATAACATTTATTTTTAATTTTTATGTTAAGAAGTACGGATATGAGACTGAATTCAAATATACTTTTAAATCAGTTAAATTATAATGGAAAAACTTATTTTCTTGAATAGCGATCAACAGAAAACGAAATCGTTTTCATTGAATTTACGTATACCCTTTCGGCGTTTCCTCTAGGATACAATATGATTTTGTATAACGAAATTTCTGTCTGTCAGCGTTATGGGTAATTAAATTTTTAAAATTTTAATTCCCAAAATTGTGTTGCTTTATACTGATAATATGTTTACATTAATAAGGTATATGTTTATTTTATGAAGGGTGGTCACCTATGGCTTTCATTTGATGTTCTAGATGTTTTTTTTTCATTTTATTAAAGTTCAGCGTATTGTGTATACAAGTTAGTTTAATTTAAACTACAGTTTGTTTCGAGTGCTTGACTACGACTAAAAAATTCGTAGTTGATAATTTTATTTATCATAATATTCAATTACAATTTGTTATAATAATTTTAGCTTATTGGGCATTTTCCCATAAATACAATTATTGCGAAAGAATACAATGAAAAAGACAATTTAAATTAATTTTGAATTTTAACAATATTTTGTTTATTGGGCATTTTCCCATGAATAAAAAGAATTGCGAAATAAATGAAATTTGAGTTTTACTTATTTAAAGTTCAGTGAACGAAAAATATGCAAAGGTAAGAAAGAAAATAAATTGTTAACTCTTCCGCCCTTAAGTTGATTGTCCACAATCAAAAGTAGGGTATCTGAGTAATTTTTGCTATTGGTGGTCCCTTTGAGTCATTGGCACTCAAGGTAATATTTTGTAAGGGTAATGCGGAATTGACATTGAAATTTTCAGAGTGATGCTCCTTTCCGTGTTTAGTCTTTTTCTTTAGAAAGATTAATAGCATTATCATTACTGCGAAAATAACCAACACATAACTTATTGCATCACCGAATTTACTTTCTATGCTTAGGAGTTCAATAGCTGCTGTATTATTGGTATTCATTTCTTTGATTAGTTCTAGTGTTAGCAACTCTTCCACGTGCAGCTTACCCATTATTGGCTGTGCCACCGGTGGTAATGCTTTAGAAGTAGAAATCTCTGAGAAGGAAAATGTTTTATTGTTTACTGACAACGTTTCGTTTTGGAATTTTATGAGGTAAGTACCACTTAGATCATAGTGCTCTTGACCTACGAAAATTGTACCATTGAACTGATTTAGTAAAATTGTACCAGGGAGTATTTCCTGTATAGTTGGCATGTGAAGGTTATTAACCATGGCACATGTTGAGGGTTTTCCTCGAATCAAGTTAGGAAGACATTCGGAATCTGTAATGTCTTTAACATTACTATCCTTGCATATTGTTAGCTCACTGAAGGTTTTACATTTATTTTTGATACCAAATATTTTTTTGTTACAGACTAAGATATCATCGAATTCGATTTTAGTAGCTATCTTATTTATTTTTACAGGTTTAATGGTAATCTTGTTACATGATTCATTAAAGGTAGTTGGAATGTTAACAATATAAATTATAGAATCGATGCTGGAAGCTATTCTTACATCAGCAAAATTAAGAGATTCCTCAATACTTAAAAAATTTATGTTTTCTTTATTGGCTAGAGTTTTGATCACTTCCATTTCATAATTAGATAGTATGAATGAATTAATGACCCCTACCTTTGCCCAATCTATTGCATACTTAAGATTCAAAATTTCTCTATTCAAAATCTCTAGTCTGTATTTCAATTCACTTATTAAATAATTTACTGTTTCTTCATTTATTACAGATTTTAAAATTTTATTTGTTTTTAAAGTTAACTCATTTAGTTTTTCTAGAGACATTCTGTTAATTATAACTTGTCTATTATTGCTTTCTAATACATTATTTATTTTTTGTTCCATAATTTCAAAGTCGGCATGATCTGGGTTACCGGCAACCCATTTCCATGCAGATCCGATAAATCTAAAGATCTCTTATTTCTTGGTTTAAGGTTGCTAATATGAGTTTTAAGCTGTGTTATTTCATAGGAAAGGAAGGGATATAGAGGATGGGAAACGCTCACGTTAGCCCTGATGATTGATTGTATGTCATCTATTACCGTCTCGTAATTCTTAATTTGCACCACATGGACTAATTTCACTGTACCCGATTGTATTCTAGCAACCCCAGTATCGATAGCGACTATCCGCGAATTGGTGTAATCTAATATCTTTACTTCGCACACTATGGCGGTTATCACCATCCTAAACAGGAAGAAAGGGAAAAAAAGGAACTTTTAGCTTCTGATATCATTCTTGTGGACCACTCTTCCACTTGTAGTCAGTACAGTTGTATGCCTATTTTCCTTAACTATTTCTGGTTTATACCTTTTTGACAATTTGGTACCCAATCTTCTATTTTCCTTTACAAAAATCTGTTCACCCACCTTGTAATCCATTGGCTCATTCTTGTTTCTATTATGATATTTTAGGACTGACAGCTGTCTATCTTTGAAATCTTTTATCATTTTAGTTTTTTCCTTTTCCCACTCTTCCGTATCACTAAATGATTTCTTACCAAAAAAGGCTTCAAAGGGTTTCCTACCTAAGGTTGAATGGATAGTATTATTATATTCGTAAACTGCTTTGTCTAAGAGTTCACACATATTACTTTGAGTTCCTTCTGATTTGATACACCTCATAATTTCTGAAAGGGTCGAATGGAACCTTTCAATCTGTCCATTAACTGTGCTAGCATATGGTGGAATTTTAAACACTTTGACATTAAATTGATTTTCCAACATGAATATTATCGCTTTAGAGTTAAATGATTTCTCATTGTCCATTACGACTATTTCGGTCATGCCGAAATTTAGGAGTATTTCTCTTAATGGTTTTTTAATATCTTCCGCTGCTCTGGAATTTAACGTCCTTGCTTGTGCGTATTTTGTTAACTTATCGATGGCTGTTAGAATAGAGGTTTTTTCGGTTATGTAGATATCCACATGTACTATTTGGCAGGGATACTGAGGTATGGGGGTTTCTTGTAGGGAGATATTATTGGGGTGTCATCATACTTGTTCTCTCTACAAATTCTGCATGATTTAGTAATTCTTTTTATTTTTGCTGCCATTTGCGGAAAGTAGCACCTATTCAAAAGTTGAGCTTTGTTCTCCTCAGCATTCCTATGGGCCCTATTGTGTTCGTTTATTATCTCTATCTCTTGATCTGATTCGTTGAATATGTCGGGGACTATTTTCCTCGTATAGAGGACTTTAAATCTGTTGAAAGACTTAGAGTATACTTCTTGCGCTCTTCCTAATATATCGTCAGAAGTTTTAATACAGTTTGTGACTGAAGGATTTAAACATTTCTTAAATATTTCTTCCAACCTTTTTTTACTAGGATCTGGGTCCGAAAAAATATGCCTATGGTAAGTTGGAAAGATGATTTCAAATTCATATGACTGTGTTTCATTTGTTTCTATAATAATTTGGTTTTTGAATACATTTAGGGGTGCGTCTGTATGTTGAATAAGATTTTGTGGAGAACTTTGGGCACTATGTTGTGTTGCATCTGTTGACCTTATTTCGAACATTTGCTGCGGTGGTCTGGATAAGGCATCCGCTACAATATTTGCTTTTCCAGGCTCATAAATTAGTTCATAGTTATATTCTTCGAGAGTAGCCTTCCATCTTCTGAGCTTGCTGTTAGAGTTTCCATTGTTTAAGGCATGCGTTAGAGGCTGATGGTCGGTAAAAATTTTAATAGTTGCTGCTCCATACAAATAATTTCTTAGTTTCTTCAAGGCCCACACGATTGCCAGCATTTCTCTTTCGTTTGTGGCATAGTGTTCTTCGGCCTTATTCAGTGTTCGTGAAGTAAATGTAATGGGTTTACCATCTTGTTCCAACACTGCCCCAATTGCGTATTTGGAGGCGTCCGTTGTCAACTGAAATTCTTTGTCAAAATTGGGATATGATAGTATTACATCGTCGGAAATTAATGTCTTCTTAATCTTATTAAATGCCTCTATTGCTTCGTCATTAAGATTTAAAATTATTTTATTAGATAGAGATTTGGACATTTGTCCTCCCTCCCCTCTTAAAAGGGATGTCAGTGGTTTCGCAAGCTTGGCGTAATCCTTCACGAAACGGCGATAAAACCCTGACATACCCAAGAATGATCTTAAGTCCTTCAAAGTTTTGGGAGTGGGCAGATTACAGATTGCTTCCATCTTTTGTGGATTGGCACGTATTCCTGATGTTGATATAATGAATCCTAAGAATTCAACGTCTGGTTTTAAAAACTCGCATTTGTCTAGCTGCACCTTCATGTTGGCTGATTCTAAAGTGCTAAAAATCTTCTTGATGTTCTCGAGATGTTGTTGTTCAGTTTTTCCGAATATAATGATATCATCAATATAAATATAACATATTTTCCCAATATGCTCTCTTAGGATGTCATCCAAACATCTTTGGAAGATAGAAGGCGCGTTTCTCAACCCAAATGGGAGGCGAGTAAACTCGTATTTCCCGTTGTTAATGGAAAATGCGGTTTTCTCGATATCCTTTTCTTTTAAGGGAATTTGGTGAAATCCACTCTTAAGGTCCAACACCGTGAAAAAATTATTCTCTCCCAGTTGTGATAGAACTTCATTTATCTCTGGTATTGGGTACCGATCTGGTACAGTCACTGTATTAAGTTTCCTGTAATCAATAACTAGTCTGTATTTTTTTCACCTGAGGCATCTATCTTCTTTGGAACAACCCAAACAGGTGAGTTGTATGGGGACTTAGAAGGTCTAATAATTCCTTGGTCAAGTAACTCTCTGACTTGTTGTTCCACTACGTCCTTGAGATGTGCTGGGTAGGGATAACATCTCGAATAAACGGGATTATCCGTTGTTGTTCTTATTTCGCCTCTTACTTTCGTTGTATAGGTCAGATGCTCATTAGGCTCGATAAATAGGTTTGGAAATTCTGATGTTAGTTCTGTAATTTTTAGTTTTTGCTCTTCTGTCATATGATTTTGCCTTATTCGTATATTGTTTGTGATTTGTGAAATGTTGTTGACATTCTCTGAAACATATTGTTTAAGCTTAATTTTTATATTGTCTTTAATGGTCATCAAACTTTTCCCTGTATAGATAACGGCTGATAATTCTTTTAAGCTGTCGTTGCCCAATATGGCATGAAAGGATTTGAGATTTGGTAGGCCAAAGAATTTTAGATTAGTCGATTTCAGTCCGAACAGATTTACGAAAGTATGGTGAGATATGCGGATTTTTCCTCCCGCGGAGTTGGCAAAAAAGTCTTTTTCGTTAGGAATGGCTAACTTCATTAATGATGTCTGGATGTAGTTCTTTTTAGATCCAGTATCAACTAAAATTTTAATAATTTCCCATCTGTCGTCCTTGCCTCGAAATATGGCAAAGACGAATCTATTCTAAAAAATGGATATCGGTAAGATCTTGTTCGCTAATAGATTCTGATTCATAATCAGTAGCGTATAAATCATTCTGGTTAGTATACTCTTCAAGTGGTTGTAAATTATTTTCAGATTCATATGCTTCCAGTTGTTGATTGTAATGAACTTCTTCGTTTTCGTCATTATTATATGTTTGAATGTTGTAATTTCTCTGTATTTTTTGTTTTTGTAATACAGATGGTTGCAGAGGTCTTTTTCCCATGAATCTGTCGTCGGGCCTGGGTCGGTTTATATAATTAACATTTCTAGTTTGGATGGACTGATCAATTTCCATAGGAATGGGTTTTGGTAATGGCTTTGGTGCATTTGGTCTTGGTGGGGGTATTTGGAAAGTATTTTGGTTTTGTCTTTGGGGATTTTGGAACTGGGTTATATTTTGGAAATATCTATTATCAGGGTAATTGTGCTGGGAATAATAAGGGATAGGATAATGGGCTGGATACTGGTTTGGATGTTGCATTGTATGTTGATTATTTTTTTGGATCATGGATGTTGGCTGAGGGGAAAATGTAGGCATTGTTTGAGGACTATAATTCTGATTCTTAGTGTTTATTTTAGGATTTTTGTTTAAGGCGTGATCTGTTCTGAAATTTTGATTCTGAAGTTTAAGTCAAAGGTGTAATGCCTGAGGTAAGCTGTTTGGTTCCCGTATACATAGAAGTTTAGAAAGATCGCCTCTTAGTCCCCTTATAAAAGTATCCAATGCTTTGTACCGATATGTTTGGATCAAAACATCCATAGCTTCCCTACCTATAGTCATACAGCTGATGTTGTTAATTATTAATGATAAATGCGAGTAGACTTCCTGATAAAAGTCGTGCACAGATAAATTACCTTGTACGAGTGTTGTGAGTTGATACTCCAAGGTAGTTATGTCTCGTTTATCTGCATAGTGAATTGTTAGGCAACGCAGAATTGCCTCCCAACACAAAGGAGTGTTATAGGACTCAAGTGCTGAGTCGGCGGCTCCAGTGATCTTATTTCTGACCACATTCAAAATAGCGAAATACCTTGGTGTACCTTTTTGTCCCTCATAAATTTTCAGAACCCGTTCGACGCTCTTTTTCCAAGAGCTGAATTCAGAAGGGATACCAGAAAATTCTCGCAGGCTACGCACAATATCAGGCACTTTGTCCATATCACCGAGATTTTCCCTATATTGTTCCTCTATGATTTGATCTCCTACTACAATGTCGGCATTGGGGTGCAATATATTTTCCACCATAACTCTACACTGTTCCCTACATATTTGAGTAACTAGATTTGCTATTGCTGCTTCCATTTGGGGATTGTTTAATGGATTTTGCGGATTGGAAGGGTTACTGGGACCAGGAGATGGGGAATTATCTAAAATCGATGGTCTTATTAAATTATTAGGTTAGGTTAGGTTAGGTTTATCTGGTTGGTCCAAGACCTCGCATAGACCGGCATTGATCCTTAGCGATACCAGCAAATGAAATGAGAACCTGTTAGTATGGCAGCCTAGTTCGTGGTGCCTGTATCGAATGACTCCCACACAGATTTAACAAATTTTAGCAACCTACACATTTCTACTCTCGATACAATCTCAAGACTACGAAAAGTGTAAGCACCAAGATAGTTATATCTAGTACGGCTTAAAGCCGGGCAGTGACACAGTAGATGTTCCATTGTTTCCATTTCTCCGGGTTCCTTACATTTCCTGCAGGTACCGTCGGCTATTCGTCCTATTTTGACAGCGTACGAAGCTGTCCAGCAGTGCCCAGTTAATACTCCCACTAGAAGCTTACAGTTGCTTCTAGTTAGTGATAAAAGGAACTTAGTCAATTTGTGATCATAGGAGCTCCACATGATTTTAGAAGTTTTGCAAGTTTTCGTCGCGCGCCAACATTTCTCCGCTTCTTCCCTCATATTAGAATGTATGATCTCTTTAAGGTATTGAATTGGTTTTCGGATATTTACCGTTACCTCAGCCGGTAATAGAATTCCCCTTTTGGCCAGTGTATCGGCCATTTCATTTCCCTCTATCCCCATGTGTCCCCGGATCCAGAATATATGTACTTGTCTACCAGTACATAACATATCCAGGGCCTTTCTACACAGGAGCACAACCGAGGAGTAATTGCAGTCAGCTGAAATTGCTTTAATAGCTGCTTGACTGTCTATATACAGATTTACACGCGCATCCATAGTTAGAGAGGTGAAGGCTAACTCTGCTGCCATTTTGACAGCATAGATTTCCGCCTGGAAGATGCTACAATGATCAGGAAGTTTATAAGATTCCTCTATATCGAGCTCCCGACAGTAAACCGCAGCTCCTACCCCTCTATCCATCTTTGAACCATCAGTGAAAAAGTTAAAACCAGAACCACTATGATTAAGACTTTCCAAATAGCCTTCTTCACTTATAGTGATCTGTGGTTTGGTAAAAAAGTTCGTCACTGGAATGATGTAGTCCGAGCTACACTCCATGTTTTCTAGTAATTTGCTGTGACCAAATGATCTGTACGACATCTGACCTGTTGTCCTTAGTCGGATAGCTGATTTGCATGCCACGTTCACTGCAATTAGCTTTATTGGTTTAAGGTCCAATATAACGTCTAAGGCTGCAGTAGGTGTACTCTTTAAAGCTCCAGTGATGCAGAGCTCTGCTAGCCTCTGGATACTTTCCAGCTTTTTCAGGTATGATTTTGTCTCAGTCGCCCTCCACCATACAAGTATTCCGTAGAGTAAAATTGGTCTAGCTATCGCTGTGTATGTCCAATACGTAAGAGTAGGTGAAAGGCCCCATGTCTTGCCCAGCATTTTTTTACATGCATATAGAGCAATGGTGGCCTTTTTAACTCTATCTTCTATATTGTACCTCCACGTCAGCTTACTATCCAAAATAACCCCCAGGTACTTTGTATGTGTTTTGGGCGAGAGCGATATACCGTCTAACTTTGGTGTTCTCCATTCCTTTACTTTCCTATTAGTAAAAAGCACAAGGTCAGTTTTTCCTGGGTTTAAGTTCAAACCTACCCTTGTTGCCCATCTATGAATATCCCTCAACGAGGATTCCATTAGGGAGCTAATTGTATCGAGGAACTTACCAGTTATAATGATAGCTATGTCGTCCGCATATGCTGTAATCTTAGCTGCTTTACCCTCGAATTCCATGAGAATTTCATTTACAACCAGCGTCCAAAGAAGTGGCGATAGAACACCACCTTGGGGAGTTCCTCTCTTAGCTTCTTTGTTTACCTTGGCATTGCCTAATTCCGCAGATACTATTCTACATTTCAATAGGTTGCCTATCCAGTTTTTGACTTGCAAGTTAGCCCCGGAACGATTAACACTTTCCATAATTGCGTCCGTAGAGACATTATTGAAAGCGCCTTCGATGTCCAAAAAGACCCCTATAGCAAAGTCCTTATAGTGTAACGATTTTTCGATTTGTTCAACAACATTATGAAGTGCTGTTTCAACCGATTTGCCCTTTGTGTATGCATGTTGGTTGGAAGACAGGATATTTGGATATACAAATTCTTTGATGTGTATATCCAGAATTCTCTCTAACGTTTTCAGTAGAAAGGACGTCAAACTGATAGGCCTAAAGTCTTTTGGATACATATGGTTGCTCCTACCTGCCTTTGGTATGAATACAACCTTGGCAATCCTCCATGATTTTGGCACATAATTCAGTCTGAGACATCCTCTAAATATTCCTACTAGCCAGGGAATTATCCTCTGTTTACCATACTGTAGTAAAGCCGGAAAAATACCATCTGGTCCTGGTGATTTATATGGTTTAAAGGAATCGATTGCCCATTCCACCTTACTAAGGGAAATGACGTCACAATTCTCAGTATTTAATTCATTTGTCATTTCTGAGCGAGGGGAGATCTCCGTGCAACCTGGGAAATGTGTGTCCAGGAGAACTTCCAGCGTTTCTCGGCTGCAGTTAGTCCAATCGCCGTTAATTTTACATATTGTGCTAGGCACTGATGGATTGCTTGCAAGCAGCTTTCTCATTCTGGCCGTGTCCGTAGTTTTTTCTATATTGCCACAAAATTTCTTCCATGAATTTTTCTTGGCCTTTCTCACCTCTTTTTTAAAAGATCTCAGTGCTTTTTTATAGTCCCTCCAGCATTCAAATTGGTCTATGTATCTAGCCAATCTGAAGAACTCACGCAGGTCACGTCTTTGTGCGTCTAGATCACTACTCCACCATGGTGGTCTAGACATACGTTTTACGCGCGAGAGGGGACATGCTGATTCATACGATTTTGTTATGGCTTTCGTTAAGCAATTAACAGACTTTTCAATATCAGCCTCACTCTTAATCGATTTGGCATTATAAAGATTATTTTCAATGTTCTTCCTGTAATAATCCCACCTAGTATTGCGTGGGTTCCTATATAATTTCTTAAGCTTTGAAACTTCAGATAAAATTCTAAAAGCTATGTAGCAATGGTCAGAGAAGGACGGCTGTCTAAGCACCATCCAATCCTTAAGTACAATATCTTCATTGTTAACAAGTGTTAAGTCCAATACATTCGATGATGTAGGACCTATATAAGTAGGTTCCTTCCCTCTATTCACAATCACAAGGTCAGTTTGCAGTATGAATTGAATAAGTGACTCACCTCTTTCATTGATGTCCTTACTTCCCCATACAGTATGATGTGCGTTAGCGTCTGTGCCTATCACCAGTTTTTGTTTCTTCTCGCAGGCTTCTTTAACGAGCCTTTGGAGCTCCGGTGGAGGTGCCTCAATTATGTGTGGCATGTAGCATTAAATTATTAGGATTAGCCCTAACTAATTTGGTATATTTCTCTTATTTCAAATTCTGATTTTATTATTTAATTTTATTTGTTATTGAAACTGGAGGGTCCCGTAGGAATCGCAGTTTTTGCTTAAACTTAATTGCTAGGTTGACAGTTAGATAAATTATTATGTTTGCTTAAAATTATTATTTCGAGAAAATATTCTATTTAGCAATGAATTTTAATTTTAATTTTTAAAATTTTTTTTTTATATAAAAGAATGACTTACAGAAGTATTGCTGCTTTCATGGTTGAGTTAAGTATTTCCTTCCTTTCGTCGATAGTTGAAATTTAATATAGTTGTTCAAAAGGTATAGCTGCAAAAGGTTGTGGTTGTTGCTTATTGGATGTAGTTTCGAACCCTTTCTTCTGTTAGTATAGCTGAAGGCTCCAGATGTGAGATCCTATTTCGGCTGTCACAGATTTCGGATTTTAATTTCTAGTTCTTTGTTTTTTTCTTTTATTGTTAAGTATTTAAATATATTTAAGGTAATTTCAGTTTTAAAATTTAAAATTTTGGCGGTCACAGATTTCGGATTTTAATTTCTAGTTCTTTGTTTTTTTCTTTTATTGTTAAGTATTTAAATATATTTAAGGTAATTTCAGTTTTAAAATCACTTCCAGTTAATTAAAAAAATTTTATTTAACGTTATTGTACTTTAGGTTTTTAATTTTGTCCACTTTAGGGTTTTTATTCACTTCATCCTATTTAGGATTTTTATTTTAAGTTTTTATATTATTTTAGGATTTTTTATTTTTACTTATTTCCTACTTTAGGATTTTATTTATTTTTTTATCCTATTTTTAGGATTTTTATTTTAATATTATATTTTTCCTACTTTAGGATTTTTAAACAATTTTTATCCTATTTTAGGATTTTTTATTTTCGTTGGGCGCCAGTTAGTTTAATTTAAACTACAGTTTTTTTCGAGTGCTTGACTACGACTAAAAAATTCGTAGTTGATAATTTTATTTATCATAATATTCAATTACAATTTGTTATAATAATTTTAGCTTATTGGGCATTTTTCCATAAATACAATTATTGCGAAAGAATACAATGAAAAAGACAATTTAAATTAATTTTGAATTTTAACAATATTTTGTTTATTGGGCATTTTCCCATGAATAAAAAGAATTGCGAAATAAATGAAATTTGAGTTTTACTTATTTAAAGTTCAGTGAACGAAAAATATGCAAAGGTAAGAAAGAAAATAAATTTGTTGTTAACTTACATATAAATATTTCTGAAATGTTTAAGTGTGCTTTATGTGCCTATCGGACAGAGTGTACGTATCAGTTGAGTAGTCAGTCTATTTTTATTTATTTTTTCTTCTAATGTGTCACTCCTTTTTTTCAGATTTTACTACTTGAAATAGTGAATGTTGGTCTAATTTTTTGGTAGATATATACATATAGGTAAATATGTGTATGTATATAGAAATTAATTTACATATAAAGAAATACATATTTAATAAACAACTGTTGTAGCAAATATATCAAATAACTCAGTTACCTCTATCAGCAATTCACCGTCGGTGTTTTCATAAAGTGTTAGAAACATTGAAATATCTATGTTTGGGAGAATATTTCCCTCAAGTATTTCTGCATTAAGTTTGCTGGTTGACTCCTATCGCATTCATATGTAATGATTTCTCACTTAAAAAAGGTCATCATCACCATCAATCATACCCATATACAACACATTCATGAGCTGGGGTGATCCAGATACAATCACCTTCTAAAAGGTTTATATATTTTGCTAGTATGAGAGCCCGAGATGTAGTAGTAGTATTACAATTAAAAATCTTTACTATTAGAATACAAAAGTTCACTCTTTTGAATTTTTTACAAAGTAGATACATTCATATGTATTTCATTTGCAACAAGGTAATACAATTTCTGTGCTTACAAAATTGTATGACGTGAGGAATTTTTTTGAAATTATGCATGCTTCGGCATGCTTTCATTTTATTTTTCTGTAAATTTATTTGATAGTCATACAGATACAGATATAAAGTAAGAACTGTTTACATTCCCTTTTACAATTTATGTATGCTTCAGCATGATCCTAGTTGCAGTCCATATTTATTCACTAAGTTTGTTTGATACTTATTCATACACATGTACATTCTTAAAGATTGCATATCAAAGTCCAATTTCAGTAGTTTATCTATATTTTCTAAAGATCTGATAGCTAAAGAAATAAATAGAGCGAAGATCTTTTATAATAATTCAATTTTAATTTTGTGAAATTTTGTGTGCTAGTGCTTTCGAAATGGAAAATATACATACAAGTTTATAAAAACTGATAATATGATGTGTTGCTGAATATTGCACTATGTTGTGGTTCATTTTAGATACTGAAGTTTTCACAATATTTCATTCAGACCAACAAGTTTAAAGAATTCCACTACATTTAGTTAATTATCTATCCTAAGACCCATCATTCCTAACCAATCCTGCAAAAAACAAGGCAAACTAAATTTTTCGTTTTTAATTTTATTTTTATTTTTATTAAATTCATCATTTTGTACATCTTTAAATTACTGTATACTATATTAAGCAGCTTTTTCTCATTTGTTGAGTTAACTTTAATCGTAAACATTTTAATGGTGAGATGAACTTTTCTATTTTATGCACTAAGTAAATCTTTATATATACTCATCCACTTATATTAACCACTAAAGCTAATTCTTTCCACATCATTCCTTTTAATGAGCTATTAAATCATTCTACTATTGATGCTTTCATATTAAGTAATGTTTAATCTTCTATTTATGTATGAGTTTTCCAAAGTATTTGAGAATCAATGCCTTAAGCTATATTATTAATTTGTTCTTCAGTTTGTCGATTTGGGTTTCCTGAAAAAAAAATGATAATGATAATGATTCTGTATGCATACATTAGTAGTAATAAAAATCTTTTTATAGATTTCGAGTTCAAATTTATTTTTTGGGTTTTTAGAAAACATTAGAGAAAATAGTCCTTGTGTTAGACCATATTTGACCATCAACTTTTATTTTATCTTCATTCAGTTTGAGGTTACTATCACCATTAGTTTGTATCTAATTCATTTCTTACTTCCAATACTGATAAGTCTTCGGAATTGGAATTCTGTGAGTACAAATCATCATCATCATCGTCATCATCATTCTCAGTATTAGCACCATTAAATAAGATGGTATTATCAAATATTGTTCCTTCTGCTAGTTTCTTTGGTGTACTTGTCTATATCTTGACTGATGGTTTCTCGTGCTTTAAACTTGTATATTTTCAACTTCTGTCTTGATTTTACTTTCTTCTTTCATAAAATTCTTTTAATATTTTTAGAACTATTTATGAATTCTTCTGTTATAGGTTTAAATGCATCCCTTAGTTGTTCACTTGTATCTATTTCACTAGTTTTTATACTACGAAGCTTTTTCTTCAACACAAGTATTTAGTAGTGAAATACCAATTCTGGACCAATTAAAATTGTTAAATTGTAAGTGAAATTGTTAAATTTGGGTAATTAAAATTTGAAAATTGTTAAATTCTTGGAAATTTGTGAAATTTGATACCTACGAGGGTGGTTCAATAAGTCCGTCTTATATTATGTTTACATAAGGAGTTTTTTGTTTACATTAACCCTTGTGGGAACGGGTGATTTTTTTGGGTTACATTAATTGTGATAACGGGTGATTTTTTTGAGTTTTTTTATGAGTATATATGCCGACGGGAAAATCATGAAAATGATTTTTCATTATACCAATGGTGAAATAGTGAACATTATTTTTCCTAATACCAATGGGGGAATCGTGAATATGATTTTTCCTAATGCCGACGGCAAAACATGATTATTAATTTTTCCTAATGCCTACGGCAATACATAATTATTTTTCCTAATGCCTACGGCAATGCATGATTATTATTTTTTTCAAATGCAGACGGCAAAAGATGATTTTTATTTTTTTCAAATGCCGACGGGAATACATGATCATTATTTTCTAATTCTGCAAAAAAAATTCCCAGTAGTAGTGAACTATCGCTCCGGCCCCAATTAAAATTGTTAAATTGTGACTGAAATTGTTAAATTTGGGTAATTAAAATTTGAAAATTGATAAATTTTTGGAAATTTGTGAAATTTGATACCTACGAGGTTGGTTCAATAAGTCCTTTAAATATTTTTCGAGAGTGGTTCAATAAGTCCGTCTTTTTCCTAATGCCTACGGCAATGCATGATAATTATTCCTAATGCCGACGGCAATGCATGATTATTATTTTCAAATGCCTACGGCAAAACATGATTATTATTTTTTTCAAATGCTGACGGCAAAACATGATTATTATTTTTTTCAAATGCCGGCGGCAAAACATCATTATTATTTTCTAATGCTCCCAGTGTTGCCAGACTGTAGAAATTTGTTATCATAATACCATATCAGTAATATCAGAGAAAATAGGTTTGATGACTACTAGGCGATTCTCATATGAATCGTGGGAATATGCTTGTGTGATTTCCTCACGCTAATAAATTGTTTATAAATAACATAATTAAATAAATTAATAAAATAATTAAATAAATTATTTTATTTATTTATAAAACGTTCTCATGTATGTGAACACCCCTAATGCTTGTGTGGGGGGGGTCCAGCTTGTTTGTCGCTGGTAAGCTTATATTTTGTTTATTTGTTTAAGAAACATATTTGTATGCATGTATGTATGTGTATGCTGGATGTATGTATGTATGTGCGATCGAAGGAACTTGTGCGTGGAATATTTTGTGGCTGTTTAGAATAAATTTATATTTTGCAACGTAGTCATTTTCTTTGTCTACGATTATTTTAAAGCAGCAAAGTTTCAACTAAGTACAATCATCAGCAGAGAAACAAAAAGTAAAAACTGTGAATGCTGCAAGGATACTGCCACTAATTTTCGTTAAAATACGCCAACTTTTCTAACCAACACATCAGTACTTTATTGTATTTACAAGTAGTATCATCAGCCATTGTGTTAAAGTGAAATAATAATAAAATAATTAAAAATGAGTTATACAGGTTATGAGTGTAATAGATGTCATAAGGTATACAAATACCAAAAGTCCTTTTTGGATCATGTGAAAAGTCATAGCGTGCAGGATCAAATGGTCGTAAGTCGGGGTACAAATCAAGAGCAACCGCAGACATTTGTTCAAAATCGTCAACAGCAGATAAATATATTTTATCACCAGCAGCACCCTTCTCTACAGTATCACCAATATCAACAATACGGTACGGCTAACTGTTACCCTACACCAGTGGTGTCAAAAACAAAACTATAGTTGTATGTGTGAGAAAAGCTGTCTCATTCGTCTCTGAAGTACATCGAAAAAAATAAATATTTGCAACAAATGCAGTTTAGTGAAGCAGCTCAAAATACATAAAAAGGAGTCTATATGGTAGAAAATTAAAAAATAAGGAATAAAAATTAAATAAAAAATTTGCGGACGACCCATATTTTCCGAGTTACAGCGCTGTAAACTTTTCATAGGAAACTGTGAAGAAATTCCAAAAATAAATTTTTAAATAGCTTATCTGATAGAAACTTGAAAAATAAGAAGAAAAAAGTAAACAAAAAAATTGGCTGCGACCAATATTTTCCGAGTTATTGGTCTTTTAAGTTTCGGTATTAAATGCAATTTAGTGAAGCTGCTCCAAAAATTCTTTTTAATATTTATTCATTTCTTTCCTTAAAAGTTTTGTAACACAAAATACATTGAATGTCGCAAAAAGCATTACTGATCATAGAATATTTTTCGCATACCACTTTTTTTCTTTCACTGTCTCTATAAAGAATTTAATACACCTGCTGCACATGTGTTATCGTCGCTGTTTCATTGACGACTAAATGGAAGAGAATAAGAATGTGTGTGATTTTAGTTTGGACAATTGTGCCATGAAACTGACATCATTGCCCTACACCAATGTCATGGAGTAATCAGTTTTTGGGATCAGGAGTACAAATGCAATATGAGTATCCAAGTTACAATTATAATCCCGACACACCAGTTAATCAAATGCAGCAGTATTCCAATTTGATGCAATGGCAACCTCTTAATTATCATCAACAAGAGCAGCAGCTACAACAACAAGCTCATCAACAAGGTGTGGATATACTTGGAGGGACTTTACACAACGATGCTATGGATATAAGTTTACCGGAAAGTGATGGAGAAGTAGAAGTAGAAGAAAAAAGAGAAGAAACTCTGCCAACTCCAGTGAGTACTTCGCATGCTAGCAGAGAAGAAGTCGAAGAGAATGTGAGATATTACAAAATATCGAAAACCTTCAAAAACCATATCGCCACATATGTAATTCTAAATAAAAAAGACCAACTTCTCTTGGAAGAATTTATTAAGGAAAACATGAATATTTTTATTGAGAGACTCCAAATGTCTTTGTCTAAGCATACAATAATTAAATTTCATGTGAGTATTGTGGCGGAGTACATCAAAATTGTAGAAGAAGAATTGGAGTTGTGTGTTATAACACATGTAGCCAAAATGAGTTTGCTGACGAAGGCAGATAACATTGAAGAAATATTCCGTAAGCAGATTGAGGAGATTTCAACCAAAATGTCCGAATTTGAAGAGCGAAATTCTGGTTGGACTTTGTCACGCATAGTTCGAGCAGAAATCAACATCAACAAATCTTCGCTCGTCAAAGGATCAAGTTGGATATCTACACCTCGAAAATTAGTAAGAAAATTTGCATGCATCAATATTGAAAATAGTGATGAATACTGCTTCAAGTGGTGTATAATCGCTGCCACCCAGCTAAAAAAAATATGTATGAACCATATATGATATCCCATATATGGTTCGGATCCGAAAAATAAGGGTATATGTGCATATATGATTATATATATTCATACATTTTCATACATGTATGTGTTAATATTCCCTCTACAGTATGCAAAGTTCATATTCATATTCTCTTGATTCACAAAGGCGCACTGCAGTGCAATAAATTAAATTACTAAAATCACTTTTTTTAGATTTTGAACAGGGAAGTTGTATTTAATGAAACATTTGTTTGGACAAATAGTGAAAAACGAACTAAAAGTCATTTCATTCATCATTTTTATTCAAGAGGTGAATCAATTATTTAAAAAAACACAAAAACAAAAAAAACACATATTCGTACATAAAATTTAATTTAAGAAATCAGATTAAAAACTAATGCAATTAATTATAAAAGAAAACATTTTCCGTCTAACAATAGTTTTCAATATAATTTTTTGCAATAATATGAACTTTGTTTCTTATCTAGAGAATTCTGTTATTTTCTATAAAATTAATGACTGAATTATCCTTTTGATTATTTGATATATTAAGTTGGGCCACAATGTATTAAATCATACAAAAATAGTTTTTTTGTAACAAAAATTTTTCTCTTTTAAAGGTTGAGGCTGTACGCATATAAACTTTGCATACCGTATGTATTTTCTAATGGATTTTCAATTCACCAGTGATAAAATACCAAGATTTTTTGATTGAAAAAACGATCTTATGTCAGATATCATGTATGCATACATTCTTATATGGCTACATATATTAAATCTTAATTCTATAAATGGATCCACATATGAAGAGCTTCATAATGAAATTTCCATATATGAGCTCATATATTACAATACATTTCATATATTAGTCCATATATTAGTTCATATATAATAGTTTTGAAATGTATAATCCCATACATTTCCATACATGAATTCATACATATTCATATATAGTTATATACATTCATATATTAAAAATATATGGATCATATATAATTTTTTTTAGCTGGGCATGGATACTACCAAATACAACCATATAGAACGTTGCAGTTCTTATAATATTCAGGACATTTCTGCAGACATTATTTCTACGAGAAATGGTGTAACACTAAATTTCAAAAACTTAACTTACCCATTAGCACTAAACAAAATTAAGGAGTTTGAGGTAAATAATCCTACAATAAGTGTTAACGTATTTGGGTATGATGAGGGAGCAAATCAGATCATTGGTCCTTATTATGTGACCAAAGACGAGAAAGTGAACCATGTCAACTTGTTGCTTTTGGAGAATGGCGAAGTTCATGACTACATATTGATAAAGAACATATCAAAGTATGTTAGAAAATTATACTACACTTTAATTTTATGGATACATATACTTGTTTTATATATTTTATAATAGAAACATTTTACTAATAAACTTTTATCTATTTTTTATTATTCACAGACTTTTGACGAATCAAATAGCCAGCTATAGGCATAAATTAATTTTTTGCAACAGCTGTCTCCAGTACACTCATAGGGAGAATCGTTATAACTATGCCATCAGGTCCGGATGCAATTCTAAGCTTTAAGGGGCATCAGAGAAAAATGGATGTTCCCTTTGTGGTTTACGCAGACTTCGAGTGCATCCTAGAAGACATCAGTGACAATGTAAGTAGTAAAACCAGTCTTGTCAAAAAGCACACTCCTTGTGCTTTTAGTTATTACATTAAGGGCGACTTTTTGGGTACGAGATTAAGATGAGTTTATTTCTATAATTAGCTAATCCGAAAATTAACTTAATCTCAAATTAATTAGTTTGATATTTTTGAGTGGTAGTTTAAACTTCTTATTATTTGTAGTATTACCATACTGAGGAACAAAATAGTGGCAACATTTTCTGTGTAAAAGTCATACATGATATCAACACACTTTGATTTTTTGTGGAAAGAAGAAGAAACTGCCATGTTTTATTATTTACAAGTAAAATATTGCGCGTGTTAAAGGAAATAGATAAATAATATAAAATATATATATTTATTTATGTGTTTTTAAATTATTTTATAATATAATTTTTACAAAAAGTTATAAGTTTCACAAGTGTATGTTGTCAGTGTTAATGTATGATTAAACCACCACGATTGCCCGCTTAAACTAGCAAGTAAATCATATAATCGACTACCCAAAAATCACAAATGAAGATTAAGATTAATTTAATCTCTAATCTTGAACTCAAAAAGCCGCCCTAAGTGTCTCCATAACAATAAGTTAGATAAGTTAAGGGTTTATACAGGGAAAGATGCTACACAAAAATTTGTTTCATTTTTAATAAAAGATTGTGAGGATATTTATAATAATCATTTAGTAAATAATAGGCAAATGGATACTTTATCCCCTTCTGATATTTATAATTTTTATAGTGCGGTGAATTGTCATATTTGTCAAAAATTTCTAGGTAAAGATCGCGTTAGAGATCATTGTCACATTAGCGGTAAATATAGAGGTGCAGCCCACAATAACTGTCATTTAAATTACCAAATTCCCAAGTTTATACCAGTTTACTTTCACAATTACTCAAATTATGACACATCTTTTTATTAACCCTAGAATATCATACTTATTTTTATATCGCAAACGTAATACTTCGTCGAATCGACTACGACCTATTTCAAGAGCCAATAAAAAACGTCTTGAGCAAAAATAAGTACGAAAATAGATTTATTATTGATATTTAGCTAGTTTTTAATTATCATATAACGAAATTTATATATTTCTTTTAATCGTTTAACGTAAAATTAACACTTCACAGACTTCTATCAATTGGCATTTTTTCTTAAAACATAGCATTTATAGCATCAATTGTATGAAATATTACACATTTTTTTCCATTAAGTCTTGTAGTTTCTTATAATAAATTTATTAAACTAAAAAAGCAACATTAGTTTCGAGTAACTGATATTAGCGGCTAACGCTATACGAAAAACGAAACAAAAACAATCACAAAAAATATGTTTTAAATCGAAAATAAAATCGCGCGTCGTCATTTCAACGAAGTATATATATATAGTGCAGGGTTAAAAAACTAGGTGAAATTTCTATACAACTGAAAGTACTCCCTCTCAATAAGGAGCTTTATATATCACTCTCGCAATTTACAGAAATGAGCGATGGTCATAATCTTAAAATAAGATTTCTTGATACATTACGCTTTATGGCTGAGAGTTTGGAATCATTAGCCTGCAATTAGTCGGATAATGATTTTAACACTATGAGACCCTTATTTCAGTCAGAAAAAGAATTTCAGCTTATTAAAAAGAAAGGTATTTTCCCCTATGAGTACCTAAATTCATTCCAAAAATTAGACGAGTGCCAGCTGCTTTATCGCAGTGATTTCTTAAATAAGTTGAACAATAAAGAGTGTTCTTTAGAGGAATACTCACATGCTGTAGAGGTATGGAATACTTTTGGTTGCAAAACAGTGAAAGATTACATGGAACTTTACTTAAAAACAGATGTCCTCTTACTGTGACAGATATTTTCGAGAACTTTAGAAAAGTTTGTAAAGGTGTTTATGAGCTGGATCCATGTCAATACTAAACTGCACCTGTACTTTCCTGGGATGCAATGTTACAATACACAAAAATTGATATAGAATTATTAACGGACATGGGGGAATTGTACAGTGTAGCCAAAGATATTCGAAAGCGAATAACAAATATTTGGAAGATTTCGATAAAGAGAAGCCCTCAGAGTTTCTTGTCTATTTAGACGCAAATAACCTTTACGGTTGGGCAATGCCGGAATATCTTCCTCATGGTGGATTCAGATGGTTATCGCAAGACGAGCTGAATCTGGATCCAAACAGCATATCTGACAATGGAACAGACGGTTATGTATATAAGGTCACTTTAGATTATCCTTCTCACTTACATGATTTTCATAATGACCTACCTTTTTGCGCTGAAAATAAAAAACCACTGCAAGCGAAGTATAGCAAGTTGATAACCGATTTCTCTACAAAGCAATCATACGTGATACACTTTAGAGTTCTTAAACAATGCTTAGAAAATGGCTTAGTTCAAAAAAAACACATCGTATTCTAGCATTTAAACAATATCAATGGTTAAACGGCTATATTGACCTAAATACCAGACATAGAGCCACTGCTAAAAATGCTTTTGAAAAAAAAATTTCAAACTACTCAATAATGCAGTGTGTGGTAAAACCATGGAAAATTTTGATAAGGGGAGAGATGTTAAAATTGTCAATAATTGGGAGAGAACGAATTGTAATCGTTTGGGGGCTCAAGATTGGATATCAAAACCAAATTTTCATAGTTTATCTATATTTTCCACAGATCTGGTAGCAATCGAAATGACTAGAGTCAAAACTTGCTACAATAAACCAATTTACTTAGGATTTTGTGTACTCGAGTTGTCCAAATGGAAAATGCATAATTTTCATTACGGGTAAAAGCAACCTAAGTTTAAGACAAAACTCTCATTGAACTATATGGACACGGACTATTTTATATATTCAATAAAGACGGATGACTTTTATATGACATAAAAAATGACATAGAAGAACATTTTGATACATCGGACTATCCCACGGACAATACTTATAATTTCCCATTAATAAATAAAAAAGTTTTAGGCATGATGAAGGATGAAAACTGCGGTAACATAATGACAGAGTTTGTTGGGCTGCGATCAAAAATGTACTCATTCAGTGTACAAAATCAAAATGACGTTAAAAAATCGAAGGGGGTAAAAAGATCCATATTAGATAAATATAGTTTAGCTACTTATAGAAACTGTTTATTCAATAAGGCTAATCTATACGATAATATGCTAACATTTAAATCTAAGCTGCACCAGATATATACTAGTGAATTAAGTAAGGTAGTCTTAAGTTATGGAGACGATAAAAGAAAAATTAGGTCAAATAATATTAACACATATGCATGGTATCATTTTCGTATTAAGGAAACTAACCCTGAATACGAACTTGATATGTTGCTAGATGAGATTGCTAGAATGCAAGAAAATAGTTAAAATTAGTTAATTAAGTGGTTAATTTTTAAATTGTATATAAAATTTTAGTTATTAAGAAACATTATTGTAAATTTGTTTGCTGGTGGTTCAGCGTTGTCTATATATTTCATTGTTGCTGTAACAAATCATCAGTAGACCCCAACCACACATTTTGAATAGTCACAAACCTCTTATCTTATGCACAGACTTTCAAGAACTATTTGAGAATTCACAAATAATAATATTTTTGAAAATCACAAAAGATAAATAAGCGTAGTAGGCTTAGAAACTAATACAAAAAACCCAGCAAATAATTTATATTCGATTTGAATTTTATTGTAAATAAAATCTTATTTATTGTTGTTAAAATTATTGTAAATAAAATCTTATTTATTGTTGTTAAAATGATTTTAAATAAAATCCTATTTATTAAGAAAAATTATTGTACATAAAATCCTATTTATTAAGAAAAATTATTGTAAATAAACTCCTATTTATTAAGAAAAACTATTATACATACATATCTATTTATCTATATAATTAATAGGCGAATATGTTTTTTGTAATCCCTTTTACACTGGTACCACCGCACCGATTTATATAGTTTTATGGTTTTAAAGGATTTTTATACAGATCTGCAGAATCTATATTTTATTGAAATCGGTTTAGTATTTTGGGAGCTATAATCATTTAAAATTGCTACTACTACATGCACACATATTACACATGCATTTATTAGCTTACAAGTAAAAAAAGAAACAAAACATGAGTGTGTGTGTTTGTAGTATTTCTCTTGACCTTACAATTGTTTTCCTCTTATTTCTTGTTGTATCAAAGCCATAATACTTAAAGGAAGAGAGTTAAATAAATTGAATTATGTTGGTTGAAGGGATTTTGTTTATGTTTTTTTAATTTCATGTATTATTTAATTATGCTTGCATATGTATGTAAGTTTGTGTGTTTTAATGAATTTTTGTATGACGTTTAGATACATTTTCTTTGAATCTTAAAATATTTACATTTTGATTCTAGAATACGGACGAGTGTGTTGTCAGTTTGGTATATCTAGTGTAAATAAATTTTTAATTAAATATGTGAATGGTGTTTATTTCTTTATTGTCTTTACTTCGGTAGATCAAAAAAACTTTCGTTTTTGCTTATTTGCAAATTCTTGTTTTCATATCGCTTAAACATGCACAGTCTTGTTTTCCCTGAGAGGTTCTGCACAAAACAAATTGAATTTCATAATATTTTGAAATTCCATTAAATTTCATTAGGTATTTTCATAAAGAGAAACAATTTAGATAATCGGATAAGTCCTTATAATTTTCACTACATACAAGTTTCTGTAATTCTATTCGAATAAATGATTCCTAAATTTCCTTTAAAAAAATAATACAAAACAAGGAATAATTTAATTTAATTTTATTTATATTAATAATACATTTTAATTAAATTTTATTTATTTTAATTATAATGATGGAAACATTTCATAGTATCCAATTATTAAATGTTCTAATATACTTTTGCGCAAAAAATATATTGTACATCTACAAGTATCAGGTCCTTCCTCACATTCAGGATCATACCAAGGACAGCTTTTGAAGTGTCCTTCTGTGTTGTCTTCATCTTCCATGATACCATATTCTTCGTTCTCATCCAGCATATTTTGGGAAAATTTTATCATCTCCCAATGATCAAAAAGCCTGAAGATTTCAAAATCTCTTATAAATTGGTTTAGAGTACGTCTAATTTGACTCATTTTATTTGCTGATAAATTAATGAATGATGATTGTTTGAAGGTTTCTTTAAGACTAATTTGCTCTTTAAATGTTTAAAGTAGTATCTCTTGATCTTTAAAATATCTATACCATTATATATATTCCATACTTCTTTTTAAGCACTCTATCTCTCTCTATCCCTTTTCTCTCTATAACCATCTCTTTCTGTCTATCACTATCCCCCACTTACTCACTATTTCACCATAAATATTTTCGATTAGCCTTCTTGAAGTCATCATCGCTACTTTTAAGATAATTTTCAGTTAAACATTCAAAGTGAGCAGAAGTAAATAAAAAAATGAAGCCTACAACAAATCTAACATCAAAATTTAATTCACTAAAAAATAAAACCTTAATCCACATAAAGGAGCTTAAGACATCAATTAAATACACCATTCGAAAAGTGACAAGAGTAACAACAAAATATGGGCCAACACAAAAACTTGAAATGGAAAACCACATAATGTTCCTGCCAAAGCGATATAATACTTTAACCGATGACGAAATTAAAGAACTCTCGAGCGGATCATATTGCTTAAGCAGAGAAGGTGAACAAAGCTTAATTGTTGACAGAGAGCTGAGTGACTTTCTAATTCAAAATTCTCAATTTCCTATTTGACAATGAAATACATTAATTATGTATTTTAAATTATAAATAAAAAGACATGCAAGAGTTTTGTAAAATATAAATGTTTGTGCTTTTTTTATTTAATATTTTCAGTTATTTCATAAAGAAATTTAAGACACAAATGACCACAGGTAAATGTATTGAAGTTCTGATATTGATTATAAAGGGTGTTTTTTATTGAGGTATAGAACTTTAAGTTGGCATCACTTTTTTAACTGACGGCCATTTTGTCAGCTGTCAAATAATTAATATTTAGTTTGGTTTGCCATTTCATCATGAACAAGTTGACAAAAGAACAACGCTTGCAAATCGTGCAAATTTATTTCGAAAATAATGGTTCAGTTCGCGAAGTTTACCGCAAGCTCCGTCCATTTTATGGTCGACATAATCGTCCATCAGAGCAATTAATTCGGTTAACCATGGATCGTTTTCGCACTACGTTTACTCTATGTGATAATACGCATCCGCAGAGACGTCGAACAGTGCGCACCGAAGAAACAATTGCCGCTGTAGAGCAAAGTGTTGAAGAGGACCCGAATGAATCGATTCGCCACCGTGCACAGCAATTGGAGCCGACTAACCGACTATTTTGTTCTCGAATTGGATGGCATGAATGTGGATGAGTTGTGGTTCCAACAAGACGGCGCTACATGCCACACAGCGCATGTCACAATCGATTTATTGAAGGAAACATTCGATGAGCGCATAATTTCGCGGAATGGACCTGTTAATTGGCCACCAAGATCGTGTGATTTGACACCATTGGATTATTTTCTTTGGGGATATGTGAAGTCGCTCGTCTACGCTAACAAACCAGAAACGTTAGGGGACTTGGAAGCCAACATTCGTGGCGTTATTGCCAACATACGGCCCCATATGCTCGAAAAAGTGGTTGAAAATTGGACCTGTAGAATTGGCTTTATTCGAGCCAGCCGCGGCGGCCACATGCCCGAAATCATATTTAAACATTAATGGCATAAAATTATCCTTCCAATAAAGCCAAATTGATGGACATTAAAACGATTTTCTTGTGTTTTATTTCAATTCGAAGTTCTATACCCCTCAAAAAAACACCCTATAGTTGTATTTTATATTTGTACCAAGATATTTGATTTTCATTGTTGTTTTTATAATATGCTACCCAATGTGTACCAGGTCCTGTTGATATGTCTAAATTAATTATTCCACATTCTATTTTCTTTGTTCGTTTTGGTAGAGTATTCAACATGAAAACTCCTCTAAAATATGGAATATTTATAGAGAAACGATTTATGTCCACATCAGATAGTGGTCTGTTGGGTAGCATCTCTAAGAGTTTTTTGATTCCTCTGTAAACTAAACCATAACCCTTTTTATATGGTTTTAAGTAAAATCCCTTTCCAACTGCTATAGATTCCATCGCTCTATTATGTCTAGTTGCTTCATCAAGTTGATTTTTTGCATTCTTTGTTGCATTTACAGCTTTAGCTATAGCAGCACCTCCAGTTGTTAGACTACCAATTACACCCAGAGCAGTTAAAATCGGTATTAGAGGCAAAAAACCACCAATTTTTGGGACGCGTATTACACGTGGTACTATAATTTGAGATTTTCTTCCTTTTAATGATTTGTTGATAGTTTTTCGGGAAATTTTAATAGCTGAGTTAATATCTAATGGTTTTTCCTTCTTTAGTATTTTTGTTGCAGCTCTAATTAATGTTCTAAACAGTTTTTTTTTATCATTTAGCTTGTTGTTTTTAACATTTTTCTTTTTCTCCACACCCATACCAAATTTTCTTTTGGCTTTCATTGCGTTAGTAACCATATAGGCAAATGATTTTTCTGCAAGATCTTTTGATAAAACTCGATCCCAAGCTGAATTTTCAAGTATTTTATCAGCTTTATGTCTAGTGCCTAAATCCTTATTTTTTTGAATAAGCTGTATCGTGATCTTTACAAGCAGAGTCCAATAAATTAATTCCTTTATCACCTCGATTTAAACGTTTTTGTAGTTTTGTTCCAGGTCCACAGTACTGATATCCAGGAAGATGAAGTTCAACAGGTAGAGAGTTTATTATTTTATCTAGTATACCTCCTCCAACGAAAGTGTTTTTATGCCTAAACGTTTTCTGATATCGTATAACACTATTATCTGATTTTTTCTATAATAAGAGGTAACATTTATGAAATGTATTTAGTTACAAAAATGCAGTTAGTGAAACAACATAAAAATATTTTAGTTCGTAATATTGATGAATCATCGAACATCACTTCAAAAATAAAGCATAGCCCCCTCTTACTAAATTCTATTCGTGCTCTAATAGTGGGGCCATCAAATTGTGGAAAGACTAATGTTATGATCGGCTTACTAGAAAGTCCTAATTTACTCAAGTTTGAAAACATCTATTTATACTTAAAATCTCTTTATCAATATATGAATACCTGAAGAAACTAATTTCACCAATTAAAGGAATGGGATATTATACATTCACCGATAATGAATCAGTTATTCCAACTGACGAAGCTAAAACTAATTCAATTATAATATTTGATGATGTTGCATGTGAGAAGCAGAATAATATACGTACATATTTTTGTATGGGACGACATAGGGATGTTGATTCATTCTACTTGTGTCAAACTTATGCTAGAATTCCCGAGCATTTAATAAGAGACAATGCAAATGTTATTATAATGTTTAAGCAAGATGAAACAAATATGAAGCATGTTTATAGGGATCATGTTGGCAGCGATATGAGTTATAAAAAGTTCCAAGAAATTTGTCGAGAGTGTTGGAAGGATAAATATGGCTTTTTAGTGATAAGCAAAGATAATGAATTAAATGATGGTCGCTACAAAAAGCAATTTGACATTTCATAACTATAATAATACTTCTCATAAAAGATTGACTTTAGTTATTAATCTAACTTTAAACTTGATACATCTATATGCTATAACCTCATCTGATACCTGATAAGCTGATCTCCAAACTAGACCAGCTACCTGAAAACCAGACCAGGTCCTGATAAGCTGATCTGAAAACCAGACCAGGTCCTGATAAGCTCATCTGAAAACCAGACCAGGTCCTGATAAGCTGATCTCCAAACTAGACCAGCTACCTAAAAACCAGACCAGGTCCTGATAAGCTGATCTGAACACCAGACCAGGTCCTGATAAGCTCATCTGAAAACCAGACCAGGTCCTGATAAGCTGATCTGAAAACCAGACCAGGTCCTGAAGCTGATCTGAAAACCAGACCAGTTCCTGATAAGCTGATCTAAAAACCAGACTAGGTACCTGATAACCTGATCTGATAGCTGATACCTGTTATTTCCTCTTAGCAAACATAGATGAGAAAATTTTAAAACAGTTGGTGTTGACAAGAAATGTGTTGAAGAAAAAGCTTAGTAGTATAAAACTGGTGAAATAGATACACGTGAACAATTAAGAGATACATTTAAACCTATAACAGAACCTCTTAAAGAATTCATAAATAGTTCTAAAAATATTAAAAGAATTCGTATGAAAGAAGAAAGTAACATCAAGACAGAAGTTGAAAATAATACAAGTTTAAAGCCTGAAAACCCATCAGTCAAGATAGAGACAAGTACACCAAAAAACTAGTAGAAGGGACAATATTTGATAATACCATCTTATTTAATGATGTTAATACTGAAAATGATAATGATGATTTTTACTCACAGACTTCCAATGCAGAAGATACTTATACTGATTTATCAGTTTTGGAAGGAAGAAATGAATTAGATACAAACTATGGCCCACATAAATATTACAATAATGAATGGAAATTTGGTGATAGTAACCTCAAACTTAATGAAGATAAAATACAAGTTGGTATTCAAATATGGGCTCTAACACCAGGACTATTTTCTCTAATGTTTCATAAAATACCAAAAAATTATGATAAATTTGAACTTGAAATCTATAAAAAGATTTTAATTACTACTAATGCATATAGAAGAGACTTTAAATCTGACGGTCAAATTAAGGGTACTAGAGGATATAAATAATGGGTGTTTTTTATTGAGGTATAGAACTTTAAGTTGGCATCACTTTTTTAACTGGCGGCCATTTTGTCAGCTGTCAAGTGATTAATATTTAGTTTGGTTTGCCATTTTATCATGAACAGGTTGACAAAAGAACAACGCTTGCAAATCGTGCAAATTTATTTCGAAAATAATGGTTCAGTTCGCGAAGTTTACCGCAAGCTCCGTCCATTTTATGGTCGACATAATCGTCCATCAGAGCAATTAATTCGGTTAAACATGGATCGTTTTCGCACTACGTTTACTCTATGTGATAATACGCATCGGCAGAGACGTCGAACAGTGCGCACCGAAGGAGCAATTGCCGCTGTAGAGCAAAGTGTTGAAGAGGACCCGAATGAATCGATTCGCCACCGTGCACAGCAATTGGAGCTTTGTCCATCAACTTTATGGAAGATTTTGCGCAAAGATCTTGGCTTGCGACCTTACAAGATCCAGCTTGTGCAAGAATTAAAGCCGCGAGACCATGCAATGCGTCGTGATTTTGGTGTATGGGCCGAAAATGAGATTGATCTCGATGCTGATTTTCATCGCAAAATTTTGTTCAGTGATGAGGCTCATTTTTGCTTGAATGGCTACGTCAACAAGCAAAATTGCCGCATTTGGAGTGAAGAGAATCCACATGAGACCCTTGAGACGCCATTACATCCACAAAAACTGACTGTTTGGTGTGCTCTATGGGCTGGTGGAGTCATTGGGCCATACTTCTTCCGAAATAATGCTGGAGAATCAGTTACCGTTAATGGAGACCGGTATAGAGCCATGATAACCGACTATTTTGTTCCCGAATTGGATGGCATGAATGTGGATGAGTTGTGGTTCCAACAAGACGGCGCTACATGCCACACAGCGCACGTCACAATCGATTTATTGAAGGAAACATTCGATGAGCGCATAATTTCGCGGAATGGACCTGTCAATTGGCCACCAAGATCGTGTGATTTGACACCATTGGATTATTTTCTTTGGGGATATGTGAAGTCGCTCGTCTACGCCAACAAACCAGAAACGTTAGGGGACTTGGAAGCCAACATTCGTGGCGTTATTGCCAACATACGGCCCCATATGCTCGAAAAAGTGGTTGAAAATTGGACCTGTAGAATTGGCTTTATTCGAGCCAGCCGCGTCGGCCACATGCCCGAAATCATATTTAAACATTAATGGCATAAAATTATCCTTCCAATAAAGCCAAATTGATGGACATTAAAACGATTTTCTTGTGTTTTATTTCAATTCAAAGTTCTATACCTCTAAAAAAACACCCGATATAAACATATTATTAAGAAATTTATTGATGAGAAAAACCAGAAGAATTTACCTGAAACAACAGGATCTAAGCTCAAAGGTAGCTATTTAGGTGATGGAATGATACAATTTAACATCAATAAGCCCAACTATATATACTGGGACGATCCAAATAAGTTAGTAGATCGACTTCGACTACTGCTCGCATCACAAGGAGCAGGTCACACTCATCACAATAACGAGATTGTATCAATTATTGAAGAACTATGTGAAGCGAATATAATACACTAACTTTAATAAAGTATATGAAGTATCTCTGTTGATAAATTTGGACACTATTTAGACGATACTAGCAGCACAATTTCATTGAAAAATGCACCTAAACTGCTGGGGTTCTTTGTGGATACGAACAACAACATTGATGTCCAAAACAAAAGGATCAAAAATGTTGCAAAAGCTCTGTAGGAAAACGATGTTATCAATAAATTGTTTTTGCAAACTCAAATCGAAAAATTAGAAGAGAAATTATTAACATACTTTAAGGGTGACAATACTATAATACGTGAAGATATTCAAATGCAAATTGAGGAACTACAACGCGAAATAAAATTAGATATAGAAGAAAATTATAAAATTGAAAAAAATGTTCTACAAATTAAAACATCCTTTGAAGAACAAATTGAACAGCTTAATGAAAAAATTTATAGATTAGAAAATTACATGTTTGTATCAATAGCTGAAAGTGCGTCAAGTAGATCACAACACTCTGCAAAAAATCTTTAAAAACAACTTAATGTCTTCAAAAAGAAATTTAGTAAATGAACTCCATAAGCAAGCACGAAAACATTTTGTGCGTCGCAGAGTTGTAATGAAAGGAATAGATGATCTTTGGCAAGCTGATTTAGTTGAAATGGGTAACTATTCTAAAGAAAATAGAAATTATCGATTTTTGCTGACTGTAATTGACACATTCTCAAAATTTGAATGGGCAGTACCGCTAAAAACAAAAACTGCACTCGAAACAACCAAGGCAATGGAAGATATTTTTGAATTGGGACGAGTACCAAACAACTTACAAACAGATGATGGTAAAGAATTTTTCAACAAAAACTTTGGAAAATTAATGCATAAATGCAACATTAATAACTACTCAACATATAGCAGTATGAAAGCATCAATAGTAGAACGATTTAATAGAACAATGAAAGGAATAGTCTTGTGTAGTTCATTAACGAACTAGTTCAAATGAACGATTCAGTACTTTGAACTAAGTGAACTAGTTCAATTGTTTTACGCTCACTAGCTCAATTTTTGAACTAGTTCATTTTTTGAAATATTTCATTTTTTGAACTAAGAACTTCTTTCTGTTTGTGTGCTTTGCTTCTATACTCCTCCATATGTATGCATGTCTGTATGTATATTTAGTTCTTGTTCATCGCTGGCTACTACCACAAATGCAATAAACAAGCAAACACTTATACTAACCTATTCACAAAAATATTTTGGATTTATGAGATTTTTAAAAATGATTTTCCCACTAAATTTGTTTTATAAACCCTTTTTAAAGCAAATTTATTTATTAATTAATTAATTAATATTAGCTTTCGTAAAGTTTTTTAATCACAGATCTGTGTTTTTAATACTGTCAAAAACCACAACATATCTACATACATACATATGCATGCAGATGTAAAATTATTGAACTAAAAAGACCTAACTAGTTCATTGAACTAAAAAGAGCGATTGAACTAAATGAACGAACTAGTTCATTTATAAATAATGAACTAAAATGACCGATCACTGAAATGGCACAAGTCTAGAAAGGAATGATGTGAAAAGAATTTAGCTATAATGGTTCATATAAGTGGATTGATATATGCAAAGATTTACTCAATGCATACAATAGAAAAGTTCATCGTACCATTAAAATGTCTCCTATTAAAGTCAACTCAACAAATGAGGAAAAGCTGCTAAATACAGTATACAGTCATTTGAAAATGTATAAAATGTCGAAATTTAATGTGGGAGATCATGTTCGCATAAGCAAATATAAGCACACATTTGAAAAAGGGTATATTCCAAATTGGACTAAAGAAATTTTTACAATAACAAGAGTTCAAAATACAAATCCTGCAACATACATATTAGAAGATTATCTTGACAATCCTATTAAAGGTGGCTTCTATACTGAGGAACTTTCAAAAACTAGATTTCCAAATACATATCTAGTTAAAAAGGTTCTTAAAATTAAAGGGAAGGAGGTATATGTTAAATGGCTGGGATTTTCTAATCAACACAATTCTTGGATAAGTAAAGATGAAATATTATAGTTGAAAGAAAAACTAAATTAGCAACAACAACAACATCAATACCGACAACAAGAATAGCATTAATATTCACCCTTATTCTATTTGGCGTCGGCAACATAACACGACGTCGTTGTTAATGTTGTTTAGCAAATCGGTATTCCCGTAGATAGTATTGCCATTTATCGATGACTGTCAGCATATGTTTGGTATTCTGAAAGAAACATTGATGTTGATGTTGCCGTTCATTTTGTCGTCAGTGTTTTTGATGTCGTGTTCTGTTGTGTGCATGCCTCAACGAATTTGAAAAATAATTTAAATGGTAAAAAAGTGAAATATAAATAGATATAAAAATGTACATATTTATTTGAAAAAAGTTCTTAAAAAAAGTGAAAAATATAATATGGAAAAAATTAAAATTACCAAACCCAACCAATTTGAAAAGCTTGTGGAAGAGTTGGAAAAGTCCTTCTTTCGCTAGAGGATTCCGCAGGGGCAGTATTCCTAATAATTTCAAGGTGCAGTGGGAAAGTGAGACTGCACTAAATTCCCTCGGTCCACCAATTAGAACTAGTGGTGGATGGCAAAATGTAAGGTAAATAGTGTGTTGGGAAAGTATACTGTATGATAAAATTTGAGTACCTTTGGAGGAAGCTCCAAACTCCAATAAACGTTGATCTGATCCCTTTTGTTTCAAAAGTTAGGCTCTATTGTATCCAATACATTCCTAAATGATGTTTTGTTCATCCTAAAATATTTGTAAAATATTAAAAGGATGAACATTACCCATTATTTTCCAAAAACATGAGAGAACTTATCACTTACTTTTCTCCGTGGGTAACTGGCAAATGCATGACTTTTGTCTGAGAAATCTTATTTTCACTATTATTTTTTTTTCATCGTCTCAATAGGAAAGAAAAACATTTTATTTTAATTTATTTACAAAGCTTTTACTTATACAAAAATACTTTTACCAAAAATAGTAAACAAAATGAACCAGCTGACTCAAATATTAGATATGTGTATTGTATTTATCGATAAATAGGCAACGTCGTCATAACACTGTTAGGGAATACAAAGTTAGCATTGATGTTGTGTTATATTGATGTTGTTTTAAAATTGATGACGATGTTGCCGACGCCAAATAGAATAAGGGTGATTAAGAAACTAATGTTAATTTTAAAATAAGATAAAATTTTAAATAAAATATGTAAATCATGCTTATAAAGCATCTTTTTTTCTCCATCTCTATAACCATTTTCATTACTTTTCACATAACAATATCGTTCAGCTGTTTCTTACTGTTGCAGTTACTTTACATTACAGTCGGCTAACTGAGGCTTAACTGAGCCTTTATGTTGTGTTGAGAAAAAATATATTGTTACGTTTTTCTCTCTATAAAAACGCTTTTCCGTAGATCCGAAGATTTGCAAATGAATACAAGAGCCGAGTGTAGTAATTAGGGTTAAGAATGATACAAGTTTTATTTACAAATACACTTATACTAAATTACTCAAGAGCTTAAATACACTAATACAACTTACACTAATAAGTTACACACAAATATTCACAACTGGTTACCACTACGCCTTCCTCGCTGTAGCTTACGCACGTCTCTTTGTCTGCTGCTCGTCACTTACGAGACTCTGCCGTCACTCACAGTTGATACACCAATACCTCTTTGTCTGCTGCTTGTCACACACGGCACTCACTCTGCCGACACTTACAGTTGATACACCAATAAAGACTCACTGGCTTTACTTACACCCTTATACACGTCTATTCGCTGCGCTGTTCCCTTTACTCCAGTCGACACGATAGACTCCACAATAATCTCAATTCCACGACAGACTATTATTAATTCACAACTTAATTATCAACTGACTTGTTTACTTGCAAATGACTGACTTGTTCGTAACTGACTCACAACTGCAACTAACTAACTCATTGGCTGCGTCACCGCTTTTTATACTCCACACAAATACCACTAGAAGTTTCAAGCAATGTCTAGACGATCATTATCATCTTATATGCTGCCTAATTAAGTTCATGTGGTAACTATCTACATACATGTGTGTGTACATCATTAACTAAGCAATACACGGTGGTTGTTTATCTTCTGATTTCCGTTTGAATTGGCATGTACATATGTATGTTTGTAAATATGTGAATCTTCTTAATAAGTAGACGCTTTTTGTTGTTGTTGCTTTTGCTTGTTTACGTTTAATCAAGCTAGGCATGCTTATTTAGATGTTGGCTACTATTCTAGACTATTTTTTGCTTTGACCCTGTAGGAATATTTTCGCGTAGCACTTACATTAACCCTGTTGGAATATTGTTGTGTAATGCTGCTTAATCTTGTCGACGGCCATTTTCGTTACAATATCAATAACTGATGATGGATGATGATGAATGAATAAAAGCAAAATTTTACATACATATGTAAGTAGATGATACATGTACATGAAACACATGAGCTGCAAATCAGTGATGGGAAATGTGGCACAATTGTGCCATTTTTGGCACTATTGAATGTTGCTTGGTACTGTGGCACTCTCGCTCCTTTTCTGGCACTTTTTGTCCATTAAATATGGAAACTTTTCTTTTTGCGATAATATGTATTCTTCTTGTTTTTTTACGTTTTTAAATAATGAAAACTTAGTAGGATTTGAGGCTGACATATGTTCGGTTCTGATAGTTAAAAGTAACAGTTTGTCCAGAGACATTGATGATCTATTAAAATGAATATATAAATTTGTTTGTAACAGCTAATGTCGTAGAGATAATTTTATAAATGTTTAGAAATATTTCAACTCTTGAATTTAAGAAATTTTTAAGTACTCTCCAAACTGTTGGATGTCTCGTCAAGTTGTTGCAGATAGATAGTCTTTGAACAGTGAAATATTTCTTCACATTTTAAAATTTTCAGTCATAATGCAATGATAAAACACTATTCATATTAAATAGTTTAACGGATAATATAAGCAAAATGTATTTTTATCTAATGTCCTTGAATTATAGAAATGCAATCTAAAAATGTGAGACTACATATAATTTTAAAAGAGATTTTTTATTTCGTGAATTATGTCGAAATTTTTGGATCAAAATATATATTGATGATATTCATGTTGACAATATAGATCGAAATCCTCACCATCTTCTAACGGAAATAAATTATTGCGGCACTGAAATTGAACTGTTAATAATCAAAAACTAATGTTCCTAGCAAAAAGTTGTAGAATTAAAAAATATAATTAAAGTCTTCTTAAATTAAAAGTGAATACATATCCATATTAGACTTTGAAGATTTAAAAAATTCAAGAGCTTAAATGTGAGTGAGTTGTTGAAAGACATGGAGACCTAAACAATAGTTTTAATGAAAAATTTTTGATGTGTAAACATTTATACGCTAGGGGGTAAAAATCTTTTGACTTTGATTTCTTTGCTGAGATTTCTTTGATTTTCTTTCACAGCATTGTCAAATCGGTGTGAGCTATGTATGAGTGTATTAGTGTTTGAAAGAATCAATACCGAACAGAGAAACAAGTCGACCGGCTCGAAGCCAACGGTGCGCCGCCGCCGGTTATTTTTCTGTATATTTCCGTACACCAAAGGTGAAAATGAACCGTAAGAGCTACGGACTTGAAATTTGGACACAATGTGTAGACATTTGGCCACTAAAACAACAAATACATGAGAGTTAAAAACTAAAGGGTGTTCCAAAACGAGCAACGAAAAATGTTAAAATCCCATGTAATATACATACAATTGTATGTACATATATACAAGTAGTAGGGAACTGCCAATTCTGGACCAATTAAAATTGTTAAATTGTTGCTGAAATTGTTAAATTTGGGTAATTAAAATTTGAAAATTGTTAAATTCTTGGAAAGTTGTGTTTTCCGCGGCGCTTTGATGTTTTTTGTTTACGCTTGGAGTTTTTGTTTACATTAACCCTTGTGGGAATGGGTGATTTTTTTTGGGTAACATTAATTGTGATAACGGGTGATTTTTTGAGGTGTTTTATGAGTGTATATGCCGACGGGAAAATCATGAAAAGATTTTTCCTAATACCAATGGTGAAATAGTGTTATTTAATTTTTCCTAATGCCTACGGCAATGCATGATAATTTTTCCTAATGCCTACGGCAATGCATTATAATTTTTCCTAATGCCTACGGCAATACATAATTATTATTTTTTTCAAATGCCTACGTCAATACATGATTATTATTTTTCCTAATGCCTACGGCAATACATGATTATTATGTTTTTCAAATGCCGGCGGCAATACATGATTATTATTTTTTTCAAATGCCGACGGCAAAACATGATTATTATTTTTTTCAAATGCCGACGGCAAAACATGATTATTATTTTTTTCAAATGCCGACGGCAATACATGATTATTATTGTTTTCAAATGCCGACGGCAAAACATGATTATTATTTTTTTCAAATGACGACGGCAAAACATGATTATTATTTTTTTCAAATGCCGACGGCAAAACATGAATATTATTTTCTAATGCTCCCAGTGTTGCCAGACTGTAGAAATTTGTTATCATAATACTATAACAGTAATATCAAGGCACATTTACTACAGGTACATGCATTAGGAAAAACTTTGTGGCAACTCTGTGCTTCTCACATAGCTTTGCAAAGTAATTGTCAAAAATTTGTATGCATCAAACAAGGCACAAAAGTAATTGTCAAACGAATTCTTCGTTATAAACTTGTAAACAAAAAATCAGCGGAGGAGCAATATGCCTGATACGTGTACCTGTTTGATATGCCTTGAGTAATATCAGGGATAATAGGTTTGATGACTACTAGGTCATATGGTCTCATATGAATCGTGGGAATGTGCTTGTGTGATTTCCTCACGCTAATAAATTGTTTATAAATAATAACATTAAATAAATGAATAAAATAATTAAATAAATTATTTTATTTATTTTTAAAACGTTCTCATGTATGTGAACACTCCTAATGCTTGTGTGTGGGGGGTCCAGCTTGTTTGTAGCTGGTAAGTTTATATTCTGTTTATTTGTTTAAGAAATATATTGGTATGTATGTATGTATGTGTATGATGCATGTATGTATGTATGTATGTGTGCATGATGCATGTATGTATGTATGTGCGATCGAAGGAACTTGTGCGTGGAATATTTTGTGGCTGTGTAGAATACATTTATATATTACAACGTAATCATTTTCCTTGGCTGCGATTATTTTAAAGCAGCAAAGTTTTAACTAACTACAGTCATAAGCAGAGAAACAAAAAGTAAAAATTTGTAAGAAAGCAAAAATACTAACTTCTCCTCCTCCTTCCCACTTCCTTCTCTTTCCTTTATGTGGTTTGTATTTGAAATAAGAAAACATTTGTAGATTTTTTATTTTTCTACATATTTATTGTGTAAAATTTTTTTAAATTTTATAATAATACATACATTAATATTTTAAAGAGTGAAAAAGTTCTTTCTTTTGTTAGTAAAATAGCATTTTTTTAATGCGCAAACACCAAGTTTATGATAATTACAATAAAAATATTCTGGATACTTAATCTCCATTTGTTTAAAGTTGATACAGCCTATATCCTCAACGTTAAAAATTTTTCGGCATACAATTTTTTCCAACCATCGTCTTTTCTCTTCGCCTTTTACATAAATTTTTGAACATCTTGCGTTGGCTTTTAAAAAATAGCAAACGATTTGAAAAGGATCAGCAGTCCAGCTGAGGTGATGATAGTTTTTCGTTAGCCACTTTGCTTTTTTATTGATAAGCATTTAAAATCAAATGGTGGTTTTATAATGTAATTGTTATATTCTTAATTGTTAAAAACAATCGCTACTTCTTTTACGATGAAATCATTTGAATTACTTTTGAAACCTTGTACGTCTATAAATATGGTGTTATTTTCCATATTACTCAATTTGTAAGACTTTTCGAACTTGTCCTTTGATGGGCATATATTCTATTATGCGATCATGCCATTAAAAGTAAGATATCAATTCAAAAAAACAGACCAGTTTTTTTAAATAAATTATTTTTGTATTATATTGCTTTATGATACTGATATTTTAATAAAATACCTACATATGTTCTTTCAATAAAATATTAAAAATACTACGAGTACATATTCCTTTGAATTTTCAATAAAACAGCAGGACACTTTTCCTTTTTAACTTAGTACTGGATATAACGAACAATTCACTTTAACGAACAGGCCTGACAACAATTAGGTTCGTTAAGTCGGAAAACTACTGTACTTTTGAAACCTTGTACGTCTATAAAAATTGTGTTATTTTCCATATTACTCAATTTATAAGACTTTTCGAACTTGTCCTTTGATGGGTATATATTCTATTATGCGATCATGAATAGGAATGCAGTAAGCTGATGTCTTTGCTGCAATATAAGTTGCTGTTTCAAATGCTATTTTTATAGCAATTGGTCAATTATTGAGTAATTCATTCTGGTGACTGACATCTACTACGATAATAGGAGCTTTTGTCTTAAACTCTGATGCAGTTAGAAGCGGTTGAGATTCTTTCATATAGTAGCTTTGTTGGAATCTTAGATACATATAATATAGAATTGCATATCGTTCATTTTTGAACTTTATGTTAAGATCATCATATCGATATGAGACTGAATTTAAATGTACTTTTAAATTAGTCAAATCACAATGAACAAAGTTGTTTTCTTGTTGAAAAACAATCAATACAAAACGGGGCGTTCTCTATTTACAGCCATTTTAACATTCCAAATATAGCTAGTTCCTGTGTTTAATTGTGGATTAACATGACAATCCCAACTGCGAAATGCCATAGGTATAGAAGCACCATTGTTAATAATTTTTATCATATTCAATTTGCTAAAGTAGGATAATTGTACATGTGGGATTCTCCATGAGATGAGTGAAATTGTAGGTTTAACTTTTTCAGTAGAAACACTCGAGCATACAAGATCTTTATCATTCTTATTGCGCAAGAGTATCAATTCATGTTTTCCATTTAGTATAACTTTGTTGTAGTCTTCAGCGAATCCTAGAAGCATTTTTAGAGGTACATAAAAATTGAAAAATCCATTTTCAAGAGTGATATCGTCAATTTTGTTCCATCCAGCATTTTGTATCACATGGCTTTCTGTTGGAGACAGAGAAACCAAATTTTGTATGGTGCTTGTGGCTCCTAAATATCTTGTATGGTCAATTTCAATTCCATTGAGCTCATGAAAATGGTTTTTCCTAATGCCGACGGCAAAACATGACTATTTTTTTCCTAATGCCGATGACAATACATGAATATTATTTTTTTCAAATGCCGACGGGAAAACGTGAAAGTTATTTTTTTATGCTAATGTAGGTGTTGCAGGACTGGGGGAATTTAAGGCTGACCGTGATTTGACTGGGTGGCATTGTTGCCGTAATATGTAACCATAAGAATTTGTGGATGTGTCTGTCTGTCTGTGAGAATTTTGGTGAAGGTTTGATTGGCAGAGGTCGGGGTGTAGTTGAGGTAGATCGATTGAGTGTATATATGTGTGTATGTGTCTGTGTGTGTATGTTTGTAGGAATTTCAATGTATGTATTTCTGTAGGAGCTTAAGGCTGATTGTGATTTATGAGGGGTGAGGAGTTCTAGTAATATGCAACCTGGGGAATCTGTGTGTTTGTATGTCTATAGGAGTTTAAGGCTAGGCAGGGTTGTTGACGTAATATGTAGCCATGGGGATTTGTGGATGTGTCTGTCTATAGTAGTTTAAGGCTGATCGTGATTTGAGGTGGGTGAGAATGTTGTTGAGGTAAATTGGTTATGTGTATGTATGTATGTATTTCTGTAAGAATTTAAGATGATTGTGATTTATTAGGGACGAGGTGTTCTTGTAATATGTAGCCGTGAGAATCTATGTGTATATAAAGGGTGTTTTTTATTGGGGTATAGAACTTTAAGTTGGCATCACTTTTTTAACTGGCGGCCATTTTGTCAGCTGTCAAGTGATTAATATTTAGTTTGGTTTGCCATTTTATCATGAACAGGTTGACAAAAGAACAACGCTTGCAAATCGTGCAAATTTATTTCGAAAATAATGGTTCAGTTCGCGAAGTTTACCGCAAGCTCCGTCCATTTTATGGTCGACATAATCGTCCATCAGAGCAATTAATTCGGTTAACCATGGATCGTTTTCGCACTACGTTTACTCTATGTGATGATACGCATCCGCAGAGATGTCGAACAGTGCGCACCGAAGAAACAATTGCCGCTGTAGAGCAAAGTGTTGAAGAGGACCCGAATGAATCGATTCGCCACCGTGCACAGCAATTGGAGCCGACTAACCGACTATTTTGTTCCCGAATTGGATGGCATGAATGTGGATGAGTTGTGGTTCCAACAAGACGGCGCTACATGCCACACAGCGCACGTCACAATCGATTTATTGAAGGAAACATTCGATGAGCGCATAATTTCGCGGAATGGACCTGTCAATTGGCCACCAAGATCGTGTGATTTGACACCATTGGATTATTTTCTTTGGGCATATGTGAAGTCACTCGTCTACGCCAACAAACCAGAAACGTTAGGGGACTTGGAAGCCAACATTCGTGGCGTTATTGCCAACATACGGCCCCATATGCTCGAAAAAGTGGTTGAAAATTGGACCTGTAGAATTGGCTTTATACGAGCCAGCCGCGGCGGCCACATGCCCGAAATCATATTTAAACATTAATGGCATTAAATTATCCTTCCAATAAAGCCAAATTGATGGACATTAAAACGATTTTCTTGTGTTTTATTTCAATTCAAAGTTCTATACCTCTTAAAAAAACACCCTATATGTCTGTAAGACTTTAAGACTATCTGTAATTTCGGGTAGGTGAGAGTGTTTTGTTGTGGAAATTAATCTCGTATATTGTATACTCATGTATGTATGACCGTGGGAATTTGTGTATGTATATCTGGGGGAGAATTTAAGGCTGGTCGTGGTCTGCTATGTGCGTAATTGCGCTGGTATTTATATGTAGGTAGAAATAAATTGTTTTCAATATCGACAGTTGGTACTATAAAATACTATCATATATTTGGACTTCCCTAATCCTAGTATGCTTTTATACTTACGATTGCTTTATATTTTCTCATGCTTAAATTTGTCTCGGGTTAAAGTCTGCCTGTGTGAAATTTGTTTATATTACAGATTTTGTTTATTTAACTACATCCGTCTTCTTTTACTGAATGAGTTTTCTACACACAGAGAAAACCCAACTTAAAATCAGTAAAAACCATGTTGAATTAATAAGAAACATTAACGAAAGTTTAGTCATATTGAAATTTCTTATTTCAATATGGACAAAATATTAATTTAAAGTATTCATTTATTAAACTCATTAGTTTGTAGATATCTCAATATATGTATGGATTGTTTATATTTGCATTGTGCTTTAACTAAAGGACGCTTCATACATTTTCATGATGTAGATCTAATAAATACTTAAGCATTGATAAGAAATTTGATATGTATACATATATATCTACAAATTGATTTTATGTATGCATGTATGTAATTATGTATGTACATAAAAATAAGTGTTTAACTCAATCTTTGAATACATTTATTATTTTTTTTGTCATGTGATATCTGTTGTTGTTGTTGTTGTAAATATTCGCCTGTGTATAGATGCTAGTGTCCTGCACAAGATATCTTATAAGAACTTTCAAGACATGAGGGATTTTTCAAATGTTTTACTACAGCGAAATCTTATAAAACAAAGGTTAACAACACTGTTTGCAAGAAATTTGTTTCAGTATTGTAGGTATAGGAGTAGAGAATAAAATACTTCGTGACGGAAGAATTTGTGATACTAGCTTCTTTCTACGCATGAGCGCGTCTACAAACGTCATGCATGTATGTGTGTATGATCTTTTATGTTTCTGCGCACATGCAAAGGCACACACATGCATTAACATTAGTTGTATGCGGTTAATCACATAATAGCTTACCATCTACATATTACACACACACACACAGTCAAATGTACAATATGAAAAATAACAAGCATACACTAATCAACAGTACTTCTTTTGAGTGTTTGTTACAAACAAGCTGTCTTGGCGAAATCGCTTGTTAACACTGATATACTCCAATACATCCATCGTGCTTCGCTTATAGTACGTACGAACGCATTTATTATTGGTTTAGTATAATACATGCTACGTGAATACATTTAAAAATCATGACGTATTTACATTTAAAGACTGTTTACGCAGGTCTCTAATAGATGCGAAATATTCATAGTTTTTTTATTTGAAATTAAAAACGTTTTAATTTTTATCTGCGTTTACTTCAAAGTTTGTGAGGATTTTCTGTTTTAAGTAAAACTGTATTCCTGAAGATACATACTCTATAGTAATAGTAACTATAATAGAAATATTTCTTATACTTATGTAATTTACATTTTTTTAAAGTTGATGTAACGTTAGTTAGTCAACGTTTGACACTTTTGGGGTATAACATTTTTTCTAACTATAGCATTCTACATTTATTTTGGAAATCTTGCTTTGATTTTAAAAATGTATAAACATTAGTTGTTCACTTGTATCTATTTCACCAGTTTTTATACTACGAAGCTTTTTCTTCAACACAAGTAGTAGTGAAATACCAATTATGGACCAATTAAAATTGTTAAATTGTGGGTGAAATTGTTAAATTTGGGTAATTAAAATTTGAAAATTGTTAAATTCTTGGAAATTTGTGAAATTTGATACCTATGAGGGTGGTTCAATAAGGCCGTCTTATTTTATGTTTACACAAGGAGTTTTTTGTTTACATTAACCCTTGTGGGAACGGGTGATTTTTTTGGGTTACATTAATTGTGATAACGGGTGATTTTTTTGAGTTTTTTATGAGTATATATGCCGACGGGAAAATCATGAAAATTATTTTTCCTTATACCAATGGTGAAATAGTGAACATTATTTTTCCTAATACCAATGTGGGAATCGTGAATATGATTATTAATTTTTCCTAATGCCTACGGCAACACATAATTATTTTTCCTAATGCCTACGGCAATGCATGATTATTATTTTTTTCAAATACCGACGGCAAAACATGATTATTATTTTTTTTCAAATGCCGACGGCAATACATGATTATTATTTTCTAATGCTGCAGAAAAAATTCCCAGTGTTGCCAGACTGTAGAAATTTGTTATCGTAATACTATATCAGTAATATCAGAGAAAATAGATTTGATGACTACTAGGCGATTCTCATATAAATCATGGGAATGTGCTTGTGTGATTTCCTCACGCTAATAAATTGTTTATAAATAAAATAATTAAATAAATTGTTTATAAATAAAATTATTAAATAAATTATTTTATTTATTTATAAAACGTTCTCATGTATGTGAACCCCCTAATGCTTGTGTGTAAGGGGTCGAGCTTGTTTCTCGCTGGTAAGTTTATATTTTATTTATTTGTTTAAGAAATATATTTGTATGTATGTATGTATGTATGTACGATGCATGTAATGTGTGTATGATGCATGTATTTATGTATGTGTATGTATGTATGTGCGATCGAAGGAACTTGTGCTTGGAATATTTTGTGGCTGTGTTGACATTGCAACGTAGTCATTTCTTTGGCTGCGATTATTTTAAAGCAGCAAAGTTTCAACTAACTACAGACATAAGCAGAGAAACAAAAAGTAAAAATTTGCAAGCAAGGAAAAAGGCTAACTTCTTTCTCCTCCTCCTTCCCACTTCCTTCTCTTTCCTTTATGTGTTTTGTATTTGAAATAAGAAAACACTTGTAATTTTTTTTCTATACATTTATTGTTTAAAATTTTTTAAAACTTTATAGATTTAAAGCAAGATATTTCTTTTGTTAGTAAAATAGCATTTTTTAATGCGCAAACATCAAGTTTATGATAATTACAATAAAAATATTCTGGATACTTAATCTCCATTTGTTTAAAGTTGATGCAGCCTGTATCCTCAACGTAAAAATTTTTTCGGCATAAAATTTTTTCCAACCATCGTCTTTTCTCTTCGCCTTTTAAATAAATTTTAGAACATCTTGCGTTGGCTTTTAAAAAATTGCAAACGCTTTGAAAAGAAACTGATCCAGCAGTCCAGCTGAGGTGATGATAGTTTTTCGTTAGCCACTTTGCTTTTTTATTGATAAGCATTTAAAATCAAATGGTGGTTTTATAATGAAATTGTTATATTCATAATTGTTGAAAACAATCGCTACTTCTTTTGCGATGAAATCATTTGAATTACTTTTGAAACCTTGTAGTCTATAAAGATTGTGTTATTTTCCATATTACTCAATTTATAAGACTTTTCGAACTTGCGATCATGCCATTAAAAGTAAGATATCAATTCAAAAAAACAGACCAGTTTTTTTAAATAAATTATTTTTGTATTATATTGTTGCTTTATGAATTTTTCTTTTACTGATATTTTAATAAAATACGTACATATGTTCTTTCAATAAAATATTAAAAATACTACGAGTACATATTCCTTGAATTTTCAATAAAACAGCAGGACACTTTTCCTTTTTAACTTAGTACTGGATATAACGAACAATTCACTTTAACGAACAGGCCTGACAACAATTAGGTTCGTTAAATCGGAAAACTACTGTACTTTTGAAACCTTGTACGTCTATAAAAATTGTGTTATTTTCCATATTACTCAATTTATAAGACTTTTCGAACCTCATGAATAGGAATGCAGTAAGCTGATGTCTTTGCTGCAATATTAGTTGCTATTTCAAATGCTATTTTTATATCAATTGGTTCATTATTTAGTGATTCATTCTGGTGACTGACATCTACTACGATAATAGGAGCTTTTGTCTTAAACTCTGATGCAGTTAGAAGTGGTTGAGATTCTTTCATATAGTAGCTTTGTTGGAATCTTAGATACATATCATATAGAATTGCATATCTTTCATTTTTGAACTTTATGTTAAGATCATCATATGGATATGAGACTGAATTCAAATGTACTTTTAAATTAGTCAAATCACAATGAACAAACTTATTTTCTTGTTAAAAAGCAATCAATACAAAACGGGGGCGTTCTCTATTTGCAGCCATTTTAACATTCCAAATATGGCTAGTTCGTGTGTTTAATTGTGGATTAACATGACAATCCCAACTGCGAAATGCCATAGGTATAGAAGCACCATTGTTAATAATTTTTATCATATTCAATTTGCTAAAGTCGGATAATTGTACATGTGGGATTCTCCATTAGATGAGTGAAATTGTAAGTTTAGCTTTTTCAGTAGAAACACTCGAGCGTACAAGATCTTCATCATTCTTATTGCGCAAGAGTATCAATTCATGTTTTCCATTTAGTATAACTTTGTTGTAGTCTTCAGCGAATCCTAGAAGCATTTTTAGAGGTACATAAAAATTGAAAAATTCATTTTCAAGAGTGACATCATCAATTTTGTTCCATCCATGTTTGTTCCATGAGCTCTTAGCGAATTTCATCATATAGATATGCTACAAAGTTGTTTTTTAATAAAAAGTTCTCCGAAGAAGAAGAAGATTTGGCCTTATTATCATCGGCAACAAACCCCTCTACATAAATGTAGCTCTCACTGGGTAGCACGTACAAATCTTGATTTTGTATTGAAATTCTAATTTCATCATTATTGTTGTAAGATTGTAAGTATGGTACATATGTATGATAATCCTTTTTGGTTATATTCTCATCAGACCAGGGTTTATGTGAGACATCTATTATTGAACTCATTTTGTCTTCCATTTAAAATTCAAGGACTTTAGAAAATTTTTATTTGATGTTGTTAGAGCCTTTTGTTGAGCTGGTCGCTTTAATGTTGTTGTTGTTGTTGTTGCTGCTATATTTTTCAATGTATTTGTGTTGTATATTAGCATTATTTAGTTGGCCTTAAATGTAATCGTATTGTAATTTCCTCTCCTCGGAAATTAATTAAATCACCGTGTTGATCCAGTACGCGCAGCGCTAGTGAACTTATCTCTCTGGTGCTTACAGGTAAATAGATGAGATTTCTTGGAACCTCATCTATTTTATAGCCTGGAGGCACATTAATCGGAAATTCATGAAGTGTATGCGATTTGGACTTATTCATATATGTGTTTATAGCGATACTACTTTCAATTCGCAAGAGATTCACTTTAAAAATATTAACTGGAAGATCTGAATAATAATATTTGTTTGGTGTTAGGATTTTGCTATTGAATCCTAAAAGTTTTCCAATTGTATTGTCTTTATTAAAATATACAGGATCCTTGGAACTATTAACTTTAACTTGCATTGTATTGTTATTGGCTTCAATAAAAATTTTATTTGCTGGGCAGAGTCGTTTGTATTCCTCTTCTATAAAATCAACTATATCATTTAATTCGTAAGATCCAATTGGTATTTCAATTATATGTTCCCCTATATGAAACATATTGTTGTAGGTGTCTAAGTAGATTAGTAGTGGCGGAGATAGTCCTGTTTTGGGAATTAAAAACCGGGGGAAAATAAAAATGATGGCAACCCTATTACAAATTGGGGGATTTTCATGCCGATATTGTGTGTGTGTGTGTGTGTGCGTGCGGATGTGTGTGTGTGTGTGTGTGCGTGTGTGTGTGAGTCTGATTCTTTGGTTATGTCTATGCATGTGTATGTGGGTGTTTGTATGTGTGTATGGGAGTGTGTGTGTGTGTGTGTGTTTGTGTATGTGTTTTTGTATTTACTTGTATGTTTGATGGTGTCCGATACTTTTGTCGTAGTGGCAGACAATCATTATACCCAGTAGGAAATGGCGATGGTGAAAATGTACTGAGTCGCTTTTGACTTGTCGCTTGTGCGACGTACATACAAATGTATGTATATTGGCAAGTTATTGACAAGTCCACCACAAATACACCTTATCTGTTTTCTTTACTTCCTTTATACTGACGGATAGAAGAAAACTTATTATAACAAAATTGTTACTAGAATTTTAGTGTTGACACAAAGACACTTGCTCCCAGTCTTACTGCAGGGTAGTTACAAGGGATCTGTGTATTTGTGTGCATATAGTGATTGTTATTTGATAGACTTTGGGCTGCTGTTTTGAGTTGTCGTTGGTATGCTTATGTAGGTTTATTGTGTATATATGCATTCATGTTTGCGATCTCTGGGGGAAATAATCTAATAGCTGCAGAGAGTGGCAACCCTGTTGCGAATGAAAGTGGATAGGGAATGTATTAAGGCGGTTCATAGTTTGACTGTTTTATGTGTGTATATGCCGAAGGGAAAATGATATTTCCCAATGACGACGGGAAAACGTGAAAGTTATTTTTTCTAATGCTAATGTAGGTGTTGCTAGACTGTGGGAATTTAAGGCTGACCGTGATTTGAGTGGGTGGCGTTGTTGGCGTAATATGTAACCATAGGAATTTGTGGATGTGTCTGTCTATAGTAGTTTAAGGCTAATCGTGATTTGAGGTAGATGAGGATGTTGTTGAGGTAAATTGGTTATGTGTATGTATGCATGTATGTATTTTTGTAAGAATTTAAGATGATTGTGGTTTATTAGGGGCGAGGTGTTCTTGTAATATGTAGCCGTGAGAATCTATGTGTATAGACGTCTGTAGAAGTTTAAGATTATCTGTAATTTCAGGTAGGTGAGAGTGTTGTGTTGATGAGATTAATCTTATATATTGTATATGTATGTATGTATGTATGATCATGAGAATTTGTGTATGTATATCTGAGGGAGAATTTAAGGCTCGTCATGATTTGCAAAAGGTGGGGTGTTGTTGAAATTTTCTTGGATATTTCTTATATGAATTCTGCTATGTGTGTGTATTTGAGCTGGTATTTATATGTAGGTAGAAATAAATTGTTTTCAATATCGACATTTGGTACTATAAAATACTATCATATATCTGGACTTCCCTAATCCTAGTATGCTTTATATTTTCTCATGCTTAAATTTGTCTCGGGTTAAAGTCTGCCTGTGTTAAATTTGTTTATATTACAGATTTTGTTTATTTAACTACATCCGTCTTCTTTTACTGAATGAGTTTTCTACACACAGAGAAAACCCAACTTAAAATCAATAAAAACCATGTTGAATTAATAAGAAACATTAACGAAAGTTTAGTCATATTGAAATTTCTTATTTCAATATGGACAAAATATTAATTTAAAGTATTCATTTATTAAACTCATTAGTTTGTAGATATCTCAATATACATTTTCTATTATATTAAAAATTATTGAATTAATGTAACGAATTCTTATTTTTAAGCTGCAGATTTTCCTTGAGTGTATGGATTGTTTATATTTGCATTGTGCTTTAACTAAACGACGCTTCATATATTTTCATGATGTAGATCTAATAAATACTTAAGCATTGATAAGAAATTTGATATGTATACATACATATCTACAAATTGATTTTATGTATGTATGTATGTATATATGTATGTACATATATATGTACATACAAATAAGTGTTTAACTCAATCTTTGAATACATTTTTTATTTTATTTTTTGTCATGTGATGTCTGTTGTTGTTGAAATTAAAAACATTGTAATTTTTATCTGCGTTTTCTTAAAAGTTTGTGAGGATTTTCTGTTTTAAGTAAAACTGAATTCCTGAAGATATGTACATACTCTATAATAATAGTAACTATAATAAAAATATTCCTTATACTTAATTTACATTTTTTTAAAGTTGATGCAACGTTAGTTAGTCAACGTTTGACATTTTTAGGGTATACAATTTTTTCAACTATAGCCTTCTACATTTATTTTGGAAAGCTTGCTTTGCTTTTTAAAAATGTATAATCATTTTTGAATGAAACTGATCCGGCACTCCAGCTTAGGTACTGATAGTTTTTTGTTGTTAGTTAACTTACTTTTTTCTTTATTTTTTATTGATAAACATTTAAAATCAAAAGGGAGTTTGATATTGTAATTATTATTTTCATAATTGTTGAAAACAATCTCTGTTTTTTGTTTTGTTTTTTTTTGCGATGAAATCATTTGAATTGCTTTTAACATCTTACGCGTTTATAAAAATTATGTTATTTTCCATATTACTCAATTTATAAGACTTTTAGAATTTGTCCTTTAGTGGTTATATATTCTATTATGTGATCATGAATACGAATGCAGTAAGCTGATGTCTTTGCTTACTGTTTCAAATTAAAATTTTATTCGATTGAATAAAAGGAGCTTTTTTTCTTAAACTCTGATGTAGTTAGAAGCGCTGGAGATTCTTTCATATAACATCTTTCTTGGAATTTTAGATGCATATAATATAGAATTGGATAACATTTACTTTTAATTTTTATGTTAAGAAGTACAGATATGAGACTAAATTTAAATGTACTTTTAAATTAGTTAAATCATAACGAACAAACATATTTTACTCTAGGATACAAGATGACTTTGTGTGACGAAATTTTTTTTTGCTTTATACTGATAATATGTTTACATTAATAAGGTACATATACATATGTTTGTTTTATGAAGGGTGAGCACCTATGAGTTTTATTTGATGTCCTATATGATTTTTTTTTCATTTCATTAAAGTTCAGCGTATTGTGTATATATTTCCGAAATGTTTAGGTGTGCTTTGTGTGCCCATCGGACAGAGTGTACGTATTAGTTGGTCAGTCAGTCTCTATTTTTATTTATTTTTTTCTTCTCATGTGCCAATCCTTTTATCAGATTTTACTACTTCAAATAGAGAATTTTTGTCTAATTTTTTGCTGGGTATATACATTAGATATGTAGAAATTAGTTTACATACAAAGTATTGCATGTTTAATAAACAACTATTGTAGCAAATCGATGTCAAATAACTCAGTTACCTCTACCAGCAATTCACCGTTGGTGTTTTCATACAGTGTTAGAAACAATGAAATATCTATGTTTGGGAGAATTTTTCCCCTCAAGTATTTCTACATGAGGTTTGCTGGTTGACCCCTATCGCATTCATATGTAATGATTATTCACTTAGAAAAGGTCATCATCACAATCAATCATTCCCGTATACAATACATTCATGAGTTGGGTTGATCCAGATACAATTGCTGTCTCATCACCTTCTAACAGCTTTATATATTTTGCTAGTATGCATGCCTTAGCATGCTTCTATCGATAGTGACGTAAGAGTCCGAGATGTAGTAGTGTTACAATTAAAAATCTTTACTATTAGAATTTACCAGTTCGCTCTTTTGAATTTTTACGAAGTAGACACATATATATGTATTTCATTGACCACAAAATCATAAAATTTCTTTACTTACAAAATTGTATGACGTGAGGATTTTGTTTTTAAATTATACATGCTTCGGCATGCTTTCATTTTTTTTTCTATAAATTTATTCAATACTCATACAGATACAGATATAAAGTAAGATCTGTTTACTGTACATTTTAAAATTTATGTATGCTTCAGCATGATTCTAGTTGAAGTCCATATTTATTCACTAGGTTTGTTTGATACTTATTCATACACATGTACATTCTTAAAGATTGCATATCAAAGTCCAATTTCAGTAGTTTATCTATATTATATAGATTAGAAAATTAACTACATGTTAGTATAAATAGCTGAAAGTGCAACATGTAGATCATCACAATCTCGAAAAAAAATCTCTAAAACAACTCAATGTCTTTAAAAAGAAATTAAGTAAACGAACTCCACATTAAAACTCGAAAATTGTTTGTGCTTGTAATGATACGAATATATGATCTTTTATGGAGGTGAGTTAAGTGAAATGGAGAACTATTCTACAGAAAATAGAAATTGTTGATTTTTGAAGACTGTAATTGACACATTCTCAAAGTTTATATAGTCGGTACAGCTGAAAATAAAAGCTGCACTCCAAAAACCAATGCAATGGAAAATATTTTTGAAGTGGTACGCGTACCAAAAAAAAAAAAAAAAAAAACTTACAAACAGATGATTCTAAAGAATTTTTTAATAAATACTTTGGAAAACTCACACATAAATAGAAGATTAAAAATTACTTAATATAAAAGCATTAATAGTACAATGATTTAATTGAGAATTAAAAGGAATGATGTGAAAAGAATTAGCTTTAATGGTTCATATAAGTGGATTAGTATTTATAAAGATTTACTTAGTGCATAAAATAGAAAAATTTATCTCACCATTAAAATGTTTACGATTAAACATTCAACAAATGAGTAAAAGCTGCTTAATACAGTATAAAATAATTTAAAGATGTACAAAATATTGAATTTAATAAAAATAAAATTAAAAACGAAAAATCTAGTTTGTGTTGTTTTTTGCAGGATTGATTAGGAATGATGGGTCTTAAGAAAGATAATTAGCTAAATGTAGTGGAATTCTCTAAACTTGATGGTCTGAATGAAATATTGCGAAAACTTCAGTGTTTAAAATGATCTATAGCATAGTGCAATATTCAGCAACACATCATATTATCATTTTTTATAAAGTTGTATGTACATTTTCCCATCGAAAGCGCTAGCACACAAAATTTCACAAAATTAAAATTGAATTATTATAAAAGATCTTCGCTCTATTTATTTCTTTAGCTATCAGATCTTTAGAAAATATATGTAGATAAACTACGGAAATTGGACTTTGATATCACATCTTTATGAATGTACATGTGTATGAATAAGTATCAAACAAACTTAGTGAATGAATATACGCTTCAACTAGAATCATGCTGAAGCATGCATAAATTTTAAAATGTACAGTAAACAGATCTTACTTTATATCTGTATCTGTATGAGTATTGAATAAATTTATAGAAAAAAAAAATGAAAGCATGCCGAAGCATGTATAATTTAAAAACAAAATCCTCACGTCATACAATTTTGTAAGTAAAGAAATTTTATGATTTTGTGGTCAATGAAATACATACATATGTGTCTACTTTGTAAAAATTCAAAAGAGCGAACTGGTAAATTCTAATAGTAAAGATTTTTAATTGTAACACTACTACATCTCGGACTCTTACGTCACTATCGATAGAAGCATGCTAAGGCATGCATACTAGCAAAATATATAAAGCTGTTAGAAGGTGATGAGACAGCAATTGTATCTGGATCAACCCAACTCATGAATGTATTGTATACGGGAATGATTGATTGTGATGATGACCTTTTCTAAGTGAATAATCATTACATATGAATGCGATAGGGGTCAACCAGCAAACCTCATGTAGAAATACTTGAGGGGAAAAATTCTCCCAAACATAGATATTTCATTGTTTCTAACACTGTATGAAAACACCAACGGTGAATTGCTGGTAGAGGTAACTGAGTTATTTGAGATCGATTTGCTACAATAGTTGTTTATTAAACATGCAATACTTTGTATGTAAACTAATTTCTACATATCTAATGTATATACCCAGCAAAAAATTAGACAAAAATTCTCTATTTGAAGTAGTAAAATCTGATAAAAGGATTGGCACATTAGAAGAAAAAAATAAATAAAAATAGAAACTGACTGACCAACTAATACGTACACTCTGTCCGATGGGCACACAAAGCACACCTAAACATTTCGGAAATATATACACAATACGCTGAACTTTAATGAAATGAAAAAAAATCATATAGGACATCAAATAAAAGTCATAGGTGCTCACCCTTCATAAAACAAACATATGTATATGTACCTTATTAATGTAAACATATTATCAGTATAAAGCAACAGAAATTTCATCACACAAGGTCATTTTGTATCCTAGAGTAAAATATGTTTGTTCGTTATGATTTAACTAATTTAAAAGTACATTTAAATTTAGTCTCATATCTGTACTTCTTAACATAAAAATTAAAAGTAAATGTTATCCAATTCTATATTATATGCATCTAAAATTCCAAGAAAGCTGTTATATGAAAGAATCTCCAGCGCTTCTAACTACATCAGAGTTTAAGAAAAAAAGCTCCTTTTATTCAATTGAATAAAATTTTAATTTGAAACAGTAAGCAAAGACATCAGCTTACTGCATTCGTATTCATGATCACATAATAGAATATATAACCACTAAAGGACAAATTCTAAAAGTCTTATAAATTGAGTAATATGGAAAATAACATAATTTTTATAAACGCGTAAGGTGTTAAAAGTAATTCAGATGATTTCATCGCAAAAAAAAAAAAAAAAGCAGCGATTGTTTTCAACAATTATGAAAATAATAATTACAATATCAAACTCCCTTTTGATTTTAAATGTTTATCAATAAAAAATAAAGAAAAAAGTAAGTTAACTAACAACAAAAAACTATCAGTATCTAAGCTGGAGTGCCGGATCAGTTTCATTCAAAAATGATTATACATTTTTAAAAAGCAAAGCAAGCTTTCCAAAATAAATGTAGAAGGCTATAGTTGAAAAAATTGTATACCCTAAAAATGTCAAACGTTGACTAACTAACGTTGCATCAACTTTAAAAAAATGTAAATTAAGTATAAGGAATATTTTTATTATAGTTACTATTATTATAGAGTATGTACATATCTTCAGGAATTCAGTTTTACTTAAAACAGAAAATCCTCACAAACTTTTAAGAAAACGCAGATAAAAATTACAATGTTTTTAATTTCAACAACAACAGACATCACATGACAAAAAATAAAATAAAAAATGTATTCAAAGATTGAGTTAAACACTTATTTGTATGTACATATATATGTACATACATATATACATACATACATACATAAAATCAATTTGTAGATATGTATGTATACATATCAAATTTCTTATCAATGCTTAAGTATTTATTAGATCTACATCATGAAAATATATGAAGCGTCGTTTAGTTAAAGCACAATGCAAATATAAACAATCCATACACTCAAGGAAAATCTGCAGCTTAAAAATAAGAATTCGTTACATTAATTCAATAATTTTTAATATAATAGAAAATGTATATTGAGATATCTACAAACTAATGAGTTTAATAAATGAATACTTTAAATTAATATTTTATCCATATTGAAATAAGAAATTTCAATATGACTAAACTTTCGTTAATGTTTCTTCAACATGGTTCTTACTGATTTTAAGTTGGGTTTTCTTTGTGTGTAGAAAACTCATTCAGTAAACTAAATCTGTAATATAAACAAATTTCACACAGGCAGACTTTAACCCGAGACAAATTTAAGCATGAGAAAATATAAAGCAATCATAAGTATAAAAGCATACTAGGATTAGGGAAGTCCAGATATATGATAGTATTTTATAGTACCAAATGTCGATATTGAAAACAATTTATTTCTACCTACATATAAATACCAGCTCAAATATACACACATAGCAGAATTCATATAAGAAATATCCAAGAAAATTTCAACAACACCCCACCTTTTGCAAATCATGACGAGCCTTAAATTCTCCCTCAGATATACATACACAAATTCCCATGATCATACATACATACATACATATACAATATATAAGATTAATCTCATCAACACAACACTCTCACCTACCTGAAATTACAGATAGTCTTAAACTTCTACAGACGTCTATACACATAGATTCTCACGGCTACATATTACAAGAACACCTCGCCCCTAATAAACCACAATCATCTTAAATTCTTACAAAAATACATACATGCATACATACACATAACCAATTTACCTCAACAACATCCTCACCTACCTCAAATCACGATTAGCCTTAAACTACTATAGACAGACACATCCACAAATTCCTATGGTTACATATTACGCCAACAACGCCACCCACTCAAATCACGGTCAGCCTTAAATTCCCACAGTCTAGCAACACCTACATTAGCATTAGAAAAAATAACTTTCACGTTTTCCCGTCGTCATTGGGAAATATCATTTTCCCGTCGGCATATACACACATAAAACAGTCAAACTATGAACCGCCTTAATACATTCCCTATCCACTTTCATTCGCAACAGGGTTGCCACTCTCTGCAGCTATTCGATTATTTCCCCCAGAGATCGCAAACATAAATGCATATATACACAATAAACCTACATAAGCATACCAACGACAACTCAAAACAGCAGCCCCAAGTTTATCAAATAACAATCACTATATGCACACAAATACACAGATCCCTTGTAACTACCCTGCACTCAGACTGGGAGCAAGTGTCTTTGTGTCAACACTAAAATTCTAGTAACAATTTTTTTATAATAAGTTTTCTTCTATCCGTCAGTATAAAGGAAGTAAAGAAAACAGATATGGTGTATTTGTGGTGGACTTGTCAATAACTTGTCAGTATACACACACTTGTATGTACGTCGCACAAGCGACAAGTCAAAAGCGACTCAGTACATTTTCACCATCGCCATTTCCTACTGGGTATAATGATTGTCTGCCACTACGACAAAAGTATCGGACACCATCAAACATACAAGTAAATACAAAAACACATACACAAACACACACTCTCCCATACACACATACAAACACCCACATACACATGCATAGACATAACCAAAGAATCAGACTCACACACACACACACGCACACACACACACACACACACACAATATCGGCATGAAAATCCCCCCAATTTATAACAGGGTTGCCATCATTTTTATTTTTCCCCGGTTTTGAATTCCCAAAACAGGACTATCTCCGCCATTACTAATCTACTACTTGTCTACATTTGGAATACTGTTGTCTGAATGAAAACCAGTTAGAGCACACTCATATGCACCATGTAATTCAATAGGAGGAAAGTAACTAGCAGATAGTTCTGATGAGTTAGAGCTCAGAATAAGTGTTATTGACATTATAACAGACTGATTACAATTAAATAATGTTTAGAACACAGTATGGTTTATAAGCATGATTTACATATTGTTACGTTTTTCTCTCTATAAAAACGCTTTTCCGTAGATCCGAAGATTTGCAAATGAATACAAGAGCCGAATGTAGTAATTAGGGTTAAGAATGATACAAGTTTTATTTACAAATACCCTTAAACTAAATTAATCAAGAGCTTATATAAACTAATACAACTTAAACTAATAAATTACACACAGATATTCACAACTGGTTACCACTATGCCTTCCTCGCTGTAGTTTACGCACGTCTCTTAGCTGGCTGCGCAAGTATTCACGTGACACCTCTCTGTCTGCTGCCGTCACTTACGACACTCTCTCTGCCGTCACTCACAGTTGATACACCAATAAAGACTCACTGGCTTTACTTACACCCTTATACACGTCTATTCGCTGCGTTGTTCCCTTTACTCCAGTCGACACGATAGACTCCACAATAATCTCAATTCCACGACAGACTATTAGTAATTCACAACTTAATTATCAACTGACTAACGAGTTCTTAACTTCACTACTTTCTGATTAGCACTAAATATAACTGTTCACGACTGACTTACAAATGCAACTAACTAACTCATTGGCTGCTTCACCTCTTTTTATATTTCACACAAATTCCACTAGAAGTTTCAAGCAATGTCTACACGATTATTATCATCTTTTATGCTGCCTAATTAAATTCATGTGGTAACTATGTACATACATGTGTATATGCGTACGTGTGTACATCATTAACCAAGCAACACACGGTGGTTGTTTATCTTTTGCTTTTCGTTTGAATTGGCATGTATTTTTGTGTGTAAATATGTGAATCTTCTTAATAGCAGACGCTTTTCTTGTTGTTGTTGCTTTTGCTTGTTTAATCAAGCTAGGCATGCTTATTTAGTTGTTGGCTACTATTCTAGACTATTCTTTGCTTTGACCCTGTAGGAATGTTTTCGCGTAGCACTTACATTAACCCTGTTGGAATATTTTTGTGTAATGCTGCTTAAACCTGTCGACGGCTATTTTCGTAACACTGCCGCTCACTTAAGCCTATTCGTCCCGAATAGGCACATCATCGTCTTTTCTTTCTTCGTTTTCTATACGCCTTGTAGTTACGCTCGAGACGACTACCTCTTCCATATTTGTCGGCTTTAATTCTGGCTCTGCTTTGTCTTTCAACTGCGACTTGTATTGCCATACGCTGGAGAGAAATTCTTCGATATTTGCGGCCCCTGGTGCTGACTCTGCTGCGTGTTTCACTTATAGCTTGCCTTTCTACATGCTGGAAATGAAACCTTCTTTGACATCTGGCTTTGCTTCGTATTTCCACTGCAGCTTGCCGTGCCTTACGATGGAGATGACAACTTTTTCCACATTTATGGCCTTTGACTCTGACTCTACTTGGTCTCTTGACTAGAGCTGGCCTTACCACACGCTTGAGGTTCTGTACAGAAGTTGTCTTCTTCTCCCTGGCTGTTTCTATGCTGCACACTTTCCATACTGGTGGCCTGGATTTCATCTTATCAGTTACCTTAAATCCAGCAAACGAGACCATTTCATCCATAGGTAGTTCCGCTGTGTCACAAGCAGCTTGACTACCAGCTAAGTCAGCAACTTTCTTTGCTTTGCTGGAAACTTCTATGTCACGAGCTTCATTTCCTTCGCTGGAAACTTCTGGCTCACGTCCAACTTGTTGACACTGACCGCTGTTGATTTCATTTTCTGCCTTCAGTTTTTCGTCAGCGTCTTGCTCTGTGGCAGAAATGTTTTCGTAGACGCTGTTTCCCAAGTCAGAAATCTCTTCGTCTGATTTACTACTGACTTGCATTTCTACACTATCTGCCCGTCTGTTTACAGCTTCAGCAATTTCCTGCAGTTTCTTATTTCTGGTTCCAGATGATTCTTGAACGTTAGTCACGATTTTCGCTTTCCATTTGTCAAGTATGTTGTTTGTGACCCTAACTTCAGCTAGAATCTTCTCGTTGTTGGCTCTTAATGTTCTAGAATACTCCTGAAGTGTCTCATCCATTTGGCATAGAAGTTTGTCGTTCATTGCTCATCATAGCAGCAAACATTGCACCGATGTCTGTACTGGTTGCCGCTGCACGAGTACATACCTCAATTTCTTCTTTTTAATCGAACTTATAAGTTTCAATGTCGATATTGCGCCGCTCTAACTCTTGCAGTAATCTCTCCTGTAGTATTACCTTGTCACCAGTTGTCGTCAATTTCCTCTTACTCAACTCTTGCTTGAGTTGATCCACGTTAAGCTCTTGAAATTTCATCTCTCCTCAAAAACCAATTGCTACGTTTAACCTTTTCAAACGTATGTGGGTTTGTTCACGTTTAACTTTTTCAAACGTGTGAGGTTCTCCTTTTCTTATTACTCTTGCTTTTCGCTTAACCCTTTTTAAACGTATCGCTTGTATTTGCAAATCCCACCTCTGACACCAAATGTTACGTTTTTCTCTCTATAAAAACGCTTTTCCGTAGATCCGAAGATTTGAAAATGAATACAAGAGCCGAATGTAGTAATTAGGGTTAAGAATGATACAAGTTTTATTTACAAATACCCTTAAACTAAATTAATCAAGAGCTTATGTAAACTAATACAACTTAAACTAATAAATAACACACAGATATTCACAACTGGTTACCACTACGCCTTCCTCGCTGTAGTTTACGCACGTCTCTTAGCTGGCTGTGCAAGTATTCACGTGACACCTCTCTGTCTGCTGCCGTCACTTACGAGACTCTCTCTGCCGTCACTCACAGTTGATACACCAATACCTCTTTGTCTGCTGCTTGTCACACGGCACTCACTCTGCCGACACTCACAGTTGATACACCAATAAAGACTCACTGGCTTTACTTACACCATTATACACGTCTATTCGATGCGCTGTTCCCTTTACTCCAGTCGACACGATAGACTCCACAATAATCTCAATTCCACGACAGACTATTATTAATTCACAACTTAATTATCAACTGACTAACGAGTTCTTAACTTCACTACTTTCTGATTAGCACTAACTATAACTGTTCGCGACTGACTTATAACTGCAAATAAGTAACTCATTGGCTGCTTCACCTCTTTTTATATTTCACACAAATTCCACTAGAAGTTTCAAGCAATGTCTACACGATCATTATCATCTTATATGCTGCCTAATTAAATTCATGTGGTAACTATGTACATACATGTGTATATGCGTACGTGTGTACATCATTAACTAAGCAACACACGGTGGTTGTTTATCTTTTGCTTTTCGTTTGAATTGGCATGTATTTTTGTGTGTAAATATGTGAATCTTCTTAATAGCAGACGCTTTTTTTGTTGTTGTTGCTTTTGCTTGTTTAATCAAGCTAGGCATGCTTATTTAGTTGTTGGCTACTATTCTAGACTATTCTTTGCTTTGACCCTGTAGGAATATTTTCGCGTAGCACTTACATTAACCCTGTTGGAATATTTTTGTGTAATGCTGCTTAAACCTGTCGACGGCTATTTTCGTAACAATATTTTATTTCAAATTGTTTCTTATTTTAAAATTAACATTAGTTTCTTAATATTAATGCGATTGTTGTTGTCGGTATTGATGTTGTTGTTGTTGCTAATTTAGTTTTTCTTTCAACTATAATATTTCATCTTTACTTATTCAAGAATTGTGTTGATTAGAAAATCACAGCCATTTAACATATACCTCCTTCCCTTTAATTTTAAGAACCTTTTCAACTAGATATGTATTTGGAAATCTAGTTTTTGAAAGTTCCTCAGTATAGAAGCCACCTTTAATAGGATTGCCAAGATAATCTTCTAATATGTATGTTGCAGGATTTGTATTTTGAACTCTTGTAATTGTGAAAATTTCTGTAGTCCAATTTAAAATATACCCTTTTTCAAATGTCTGCTCATATTTGCTTATGCGAACATGATCTCCCACATTAAATTTCGACATTTTATACATTTTCAAATGACTGTATACTGTATTTAGCAGCTTTTCCTCATTTGTTGAGTTGACTTTAATAGGAGACATTTTAATGGTACGATGAACTTTTCTAAATTCTTTCCACATCATTCCTTTCAATGTTCTATTAAATCGTTCTACTATTGATGCTTTCATACTGCTATATGTTGAGTAGTTATTAATGTTGTATTTATGCATTAATTTTCCAAAGTGTTTGTTGAAAAATTCTTTGCCATCATCTGTTTGTAAGTTGTTTGGTACTCGTCCCAATTCAAAAATATCTTCCATTGCCTTGGTTGTTTCGAGTGCTGTTTTTGTTTTTAGCGGTACTGCCCATGGAAATTTTGAGAATGTGTCAATTACAGTCAACAAAAATCGATAATTTCTATTTTCTTTAGAATAGTTCCCCATTTCAATTAAATCAGCTTGCCAAAGATCATCTATTCCTTTCATTACAACTCTGCGACGCACAAATTGTTTTCGTGCTTGCTTATGGAGTTCATTTACTAAATTTCTTTTTGAAGACATTAAGTTGTTTTTAAAGATTTTTTGCAGAGTGTTGTGATCTGCTTGACGCACTTTCAGCTATTGATACAAACATATAATTTTCTAATCTATAAATTTTTTCATTAAGCTGTTCAATTTGTTCTTCAAAGGATGTTTTAATTTGTAGAATATCTTTTTCAATTTTATAATTTTCTTCTATATCTAATTTTATTTCGCGTTGTAGTTCCTCAATTTGCATTTGAATATCTTCTCGTATTATAGTATTATCCCCCTTAAAGTATGTTAATAATTTCTCTTCTAATTTTTCGATTTGAGTTTACAAAAACAATTTATTGATAACATCGTTTTCCTCCAGAGCTTTTGCAACATTTTTGATCCTTTTGTTTTGGACATCAATGTTGTTGTTCGTAGCCACAAAGAACCCCAGCAGTTTAGGTGCATTTTTCAAAGTAATTGTGCTGCTAGTATCGTTTAAATAGTGTCCAAATTTATCAACAGACATACTCTATATAGTTTATTAAAGTTAGTGTATTATATTCGCTTCACGTAGTTCTTCAATAATTGATACAATTTCGTTATTGTGATGAGTGTGACCTGCACCTTGTGATGCGAGCAGTAGTCGAAGTCGATCTACTAACTCATTTGGATCGTCCCAGTATATATAGTTGGGTTTATTGATGTTAACTTGCATCATTCCCTCACCTAAATAGCTACCTTTGGGCTTAGATCCTGTTGATTCAGGTAAATTCTTCTGGTTTTTCTCATCAATAAATTTCTTAATAACATGTTTATATTTATATCCTCTAGTACCCTTAATTTGACCATCAGGTTTAAAGTCTCTTCTATATGCATTAGTATTAATTAAAATCTTTTTATAGATTTCACGTTCAAATTTATCGTAATTTTTTGGTATTTTATGAAACATTAGAGAAAATAGTCCTGGTGTTAGAGCCCATATTTGACCACCAACTTGTATTTTATTAACCCTCGACTAAAAAAATGGGTGTTATAAGTTTGTTGTGTGTCTGTGTGTCTGTCCGTGTCCACGTACAGGCCAAACGGCTGGACCGATTTTCATTTATTTTTTGTTTGTTTGAAAGATTACTTGATCGAGAGGGTTCTTAGCCATGTTTGAGGAAAATCGGTCAAGCCGTTTAGAAGATATAACATCTTTTCTGAAAAAAGTCGGGTGTTTTTAAAATTTTTAATTTTTGTTATCTTCATTAAGTTTGAGGTTACTATCACCAAATTTCCATTCATTATTGTAATCTTTATGTGGGCCATAGTTTGTATCTAATTCATTTCTTCCTTCGAAAACTGATAAATCAGTATAAGTATCTTCTGCATTGGAAGTCTGTGAGTAAAAATCATCTTCATCATCATCATCATTTTCAGTATTAACATCATTAAATAAGATGGTATTATCAAATATTGTCCCTTCTACTAGTTTTTTTGGTGTACTTGTCTCTATCTTGACTGATGTGTTTTCAGGCTTTAAACTTGTATTATTTTGAACTTCTGTCTTGATGTTACTTTCTTCTTTCATGCGAATTCTTTTAATATTTTTAGAACTATTTATAAATTCTTTAAAATGTTCTGTTATAGTTTTAAATGTATCTCTTAATTGTTCACGTGTATCTATCGGGTGTTTTTTTTATAGGTATAGAACTTCAAATTGAAATAAAACACAAGAAAATCGTTTTAATGTCCATCAATTTGGCTTTATTGGAAGGATAATTTTATGCCATTAATGTTTAAATATGATTTTGGGCATGTGTACGCCGCGGCTGGCTCGAATAAAGCCAATTCTACAGGTCCAATTTTCAACCACTTTTTCGAGCATATGGGGCCGTATGTTGACAATAACGCCACGAATGTTGGCTTCCAAGTCCCCTAACGTTTCTGGTTTGTTGGCGTAGACGAGCGACTTCACATATCCCCAAAGAAAATAATCCAATGGTGTCAAATCACACGATCTTGGTGGCCAATTGACAGGTCAATTCCGCGAAATTATGCGCTCATCGAATGTTTCCTTCAATAAATCGATTGTGACGTGCGCTGTGTGGCATGTAGCGCCGTCTTGTTGGAAACACAACTCATCCACATTCATGCCATCCAATTCGGGAACAAAATAGTCGGTTATCATGGCTCTACACCGGTCTCCATTAACGGTAACTGACTCTCCAGCATTATTTCGGAAGAAGTATGTCCCAATGACTCCACCAGCCCATAGAGCACACCAAACAGTCAGTTTTTGTGGATGTAATGGCGTCTCAAGGGTCTCATGTGGATTCTCTTCATGGCTACTTGACGTAGCCATTCAACCAAAAATGAGCCTCATCACTGAACAAAATTTTGCGATGAAAATCAGCATCGAGATCAATCTCATTTTCGGCCCATACACCAAAATCACGACGCATTGCATGGTCTCGCGGCTTTAATTCTTGCACAAGCTGGATCTTGTAAGGTCGCAAGCCAAGATCTTTGCGCAAAATCTTCCATAAAGGTGATGGACAAAGCTCCAATTGCTCTGCACGGTGGCGAATCGATTCATTCGGGTCCTCTTCAACACTTTGCTCTACAGCGGCAATTGTTTCTTCGGTGCGCACTGTTCGACGTCTCTGCGGATGCGTATTATCACATAGAGTAAACGTAGTGCGAAAACGATCCATGGTTAACCGAATTAATTGCTCTGATGGACGATTATGTCGACCATAAAATGGACGGAGCTTGCGGTAAACTTCGCGAACTGAACCATTATTTTCGAAATAAATTTGCAGGATTTGCAAGCGTTGTTCTTTTGTTAACCTGTTCATGATGAAATGGCAACCAAACTAAATATTAATCACTTGACAGCTGACAAAATGGCCGCCAGCTAAAAAAGTGATGCCAACTTAAAGTTCTATACTCCAATAAAAAACACCCTTTATTTCACCAGTTTTCATACTACAAAGCTTTTTCTTCAACACATTTCTTGTCAGCACAAACAGTTTTAAAATTTTCTCATCCATGTTTGCTAAGAGCAAATAATAGGTATCAGCTATCAGATCAGGTTATCAGGTACCTGGTCTGGTTTTCAGATCAGCTTATCAGGACCTGGTCTGGTTTTCAGATCTGCTTATCAGGACCTGTACCCCGTTTCCGTAACTTATAAGAAGTTCTTGCATCGAGATAAATTAGATAATTATGTTGGTTGTCCTATTTTACACAGGGTTACTCACATAAAAACTTGTACAAACTTACAAAAAATATCAACAAATACAATTTTTTTCTTACTCACCCTGAGTTTCACAGGATGATAAAATTTTCTCGAGTCGAAAAGTTCTCACATTTCTTACAGAAACGAGGTACTGGTCTGGTTTGCAGATCAGCTTACCAGGACCTGGTCTGGTTTTCAGATCAGCTTATCAGGACCTGGTCTGGTTTTCAGATCAGCTTATCAGGACCTGGTCTGGTTTTCAAGTAGCTGGTCTAGTTTGGAGATCAGCTTATCAGGTATCAGATGAGGTTATAGCAAATAGATGTATCAAGTTTAAAGTTAGATTAATAACTAAAGTCAATCTTTTATGAGAAGAATTATTATAGTTATGAAATGTCAAATTGCTTTTTGTAGCGACCATCATTTAATTCATTATCTTTGCTTATCACTAAAAAGCCATATTTATCCTTCCAACACTCTCGACAAATTTCTTGGAAATTTTTTTAACTCATATCGCTGCCAACATGATCCCTATAAACATGCTTCATATTTGTTTCATCTTGCTTAAACATTATAATAACATTTGCATTGTCTCTTATTAAATGCTCGGGAATTCTAGTATAAGTTTGACACAAGTAGAATGAATCAACATCCCTATGTCGTCCCATACAAAAATATGTACGTATATTATTCTGCTTCTCACATGCAACATCATCAAATATTATAACTGAATTAGTTTTAGCTTCGTCAGGTGGAATAACTGATTCATTATCGGTGAATGTATAATATCCCATTCCTTTAATTGGTGAAATTAGTTTCTTCAGGTATTCATATTTGGGTTGATAAAGAGATTTTAAGTATAAATAGATGTTTTCAAACTTGAGTAAATTAGGACTTTCTAGTAAGCCGATCATAACATTAGTCTTTCCACAATTTGATGGCCCCACTATTAGAGCACGAATAGAATTTAATAAGAGGGGGCTATGCTTTATTTTTGTAGTGATATTCGATGATTCATCAATATTACGAACTAAAATATTTTTATGTTGTTTCACTAACTGCATTTTTGTAACTAAATACATTTCATAAATGTTACCTCTTATTATAGAAAAAATCAGATAATAGTGTTATACGATATCACAAAACATTTAGTCATAAAAACACTTTCGTTGGAGGAGGTATACTAGATAAAATAATAAACTCTCTACCTGTTGAACTTCATCTTCCTGGATATCAGTACTGTGGACCTGGAACAAAACTACAAAAACGTTTAAATCGAGGTGATAAAGGAATTAATTTATTGGACTCTGCTTGTAAAGATCACGATACAGCTTATTCAAAAAAATAAGGATTTAGGCACTAGACATAAAGCTGATAAAATACTTGAAAATTCAGCTTGGGATCGAGTTTTATCAAAAGATCTTGCAGAAAAATCATTTGCCTATATGGTTACTAACGCAATGAAAGCCAAAAGAAAATTTGGTATGGGTGTGGAGAAATAGAAAAATGTTAATCAATTAGAGCTGCAACAAAAATACTAAAGAAGGAAAAACCATTAGATATTAACTCAGCAATTAAAATTGCCCGAAAAACTATCAACAAATTATTAAAAGCAAGAAAATCTCAAATTATAGTACCACGTGTAATACGTGTCCCAAAAATTGGTGGTTTTTTGCCTCTAATACCGATTTTAACTGCTCTGGGTGTAATTGGTAGTCTAACAACTGGAGGTGCTGCTATAGCTAAAGCTGTAAATGCAACAAAGAATGCAAAAAATCAACTTGATGAAGCAACTAGACATAATAGAGCGATGGAATCTATAGCAGTTGGAAAGGGACTTTACTTAAAACCATATAAAAAGGGTTATGGCTTAGTTTACAGAGGAATCAAAAAACTCTTAGAGATGCTACCCAACAGACCACTATCTGATGTGGACATAAATCGTTTCTCTATAAATATTCCATATTTTAGAGGAGTTTTCATGTTGAATACTCTACCAAAACGAACAAAGAAAATAGAATGTGGAATAATTAATTTAGACGTATCAACAGGACCTGGTACACATTGGGTAGCATATTATAAAAACAACAATGAAAATCAAATATCTTGGTACAAATATAAAATACAACTATAATCAACATCAGAACTTCAATACATTTACCTGTGGTCATTTGTGTCTTAAATTTCTTTATGAAATAACTGAAAATATTAAATAAAAAAAGCACAAACATTTATATTTTACAAAACTCTTTCATGTCTTTTTATTTATAATTTAAAATACATAATTAATGCATTTCATTGTCAAATAGGAAATTGAGAATTTTGAATTAGAAAGTCACTCAGCTCTCTGTCAACAATTAAGCTTTGTTCACCTTCTCTGCTTAAGCAATATGATCCGCTCGAGAGTTCTTTAATTTCGTCATCGGTTAAAGTATTATATCGCTTTGGCAGGAACATTATGTGGTTTTCCATTTCAAGTTTTTGTGTTGGCCCATATTTTGTTGTTACTCTTGTCACTTTTCGAATGGTGTATTTAATTGATGTCTTAAGCTCCTTTATGTGGATTAAGGTTTTATTTTTTGTTGAATTAAAGTTTGATGTTAGATTTGTTGTAGGCTCAATTTTTTTATTTACTTCTGCTACTTTGAATGTTTAACTGAAAATGATCTTAAAAGTAGCGATGATGACTTCAAGAAGGCTAATCGAAAATATTTATGGTGAAATAGTGAATAAGTGGGGGATAGTGATAGACAGAAAGAGATGGTTATAGAGAGAAAAGCGATAGAGAGAGATAGAGTGCTAAAAAAGAAATATGGAGTATATATGATGGTATAGATATTTTAAAGATCAAGAGATACTACTTTAAACATTTAAAGAGCAAATTAGTCTTAAAGAAACCTTCAAACAATCATCATTCATTAATTTATCAGCAAATAAAATGAGTCAAATTAGACGTACTCTAAACCAATTTATAAGAGATTTTGAAATCTTCAGGCTTTTTGATCATTGGGAGATGATAAAATTTTCCCAAAATATGCTGGATGAGAACGAAGAATATGGTATCATGGAAGATGAAGACAACACAGAAGGACACTTCAAAAGCTGTCCTTGGTATGATCCTGAATGTGAGGAAGGACCTGATACTTGTAGATGTACAATATATTTTTTGCGCAAAAGTATATTAGAACATTTCTTAAAAATTTATTTACATATGTATGTACAATAGTTTTTCTTAATAAATACGATTTTATTTACAATCATTTTTCTTAATAAATAGGATTTTATGTACAATAAATTTTCTTAATAAATAGGATTTTATTTAAAACATTTTAACAACAATAAATAAGATTTTATTTACAATAATTTTAACAACAATAAATATGATTTTATTTACAATAATGTTTCTTAATAACTAAGATTTTATATACAATTTAAAAATTAACCACTTAACTAAAAATTAACTAATTTTAACTTTTTGCTTGCATTCTAGCAATCTCATCTAGCAACATATCAAGTTCGTATTCAGGGTTAGTTTCCTTAATACGAAAATGATACCATGCATATGTGTTAATATTATTAGACCTAATTTTTCTCTTATCGTCTCCACAACTTAAGACTACCTTATTTAATTCACTAGTATATATCTGGTGCAGCTTAGATTTAAATGTTAGCATATTATCGTATACATTAGTCTTATTGAATAAACGATTTCTATAAGTAGCTAAACTATATTTATCTATATTTATCCTTTTACCCCCTTCGATTTTTTAACGTCATTTTGATTTTGTACACTGAATGAGTATATATTTGATCGCAGCCCAACAAACTCTGTCATTATGTTACCGCAGTTTTCATCCTTCATCATGCCTAAAACTTTTTTATTTATTAATGGGAAATTATAAGTATTGTCCGTGGGATAGTCCGATGTATCAAAATGTTCTTCTATGTCATTTTTTATGTCATATAAAAGTCATCCGTCTTTATTGAATATATAAAATAGTCAGTGTCTATATAGTTCAATGAGACTTTTGTCTTAAACTTGGGTTGCTTTTACCCGTAATGAAAATTATACATTTTCCATTTGGACAACTCGAGTACACAAAATCCTAAGTAAATTGGTTTATTGTAGCAAGTTTTGACTCTAGTCATTTCGATTGCTACCAGATCTGTGGAAAATATAGATAAACTATGAAAATTTGGTTTTGATATCCAATCTTGAGCCCCCAAACGATTACAATTCGTTCTCTCCCAATTATTGACAATTTTAACATCTCTCCTCTTATCAAAATTTTCCACGGTTTTACCACACACTGCATTATTGAGTAGTTTGAAATTTTTTTTTCAAAAGCATTTTTAGCAGTGGCTCTATGTCTGGTATTTAGGTCAATATAGCCTTTTAACCATGGATATTGTTTAAATGCTAGAATACGATGTGTTTTTTTAAACTAAGCCATTTTCTAAGCATTGTTTCAGAACTCTAAAGTGTATCACGTATGATTGCTTTGTAGAGAAATCGGTTATCAACTTGCTATACTTCGCTTACAGTGGTTTTTTAATTTCAGCGCAAAAAGGTAGGTCATTATGCAAATCATGTAAGTGAGAAGGATAATCCAAAGTTTTTTATTTTTTATTCATGTATTTATTATTGTATCTTCAGATATGAACTAACAATAAGTATTGAAATCATAAATCTAAAATATAATTATTAGGCCCGACCACTGTCGGACATAAACTTAGTGATAGTTATAAATAATACACAAGTAGTAATAATCAAAAAGGAAAAAAAAGTATTTTCAAGTAGTCCCATCTGGAGTGTTGCGTATAACAGACCTTGTGTCCCTCTTTTTTAGGCGGATGTGTCCAGTAAAGTTCAAAATATTACGAGTAAGCGGATTAGGATGTGATTCGAGTTTTGTTAAATATTTGCCTGCGTATTTTGCAATTTCTTCAATCACTAGTGGCATATTCAAATCACGATGTATATTTGAATTTTTGATGTACCATGGAGCCGAAGTTATCATACGTAAAATTTTGTTTTGCCTTCGTTGGATTCTGTCGACATTGGAAGCTGAAGCAGTGCCCCATAGTTGAATTCCGTAGCACCACATAGGTTTCAAAAGTGACTTGTAGTTTGCAATCTAGACTGAGAGTTGAATTTCTACCAATCAGCCAATGTACCTGAGCTAATTTTAGTTTCATTTGTGTTAGCTTAGAATCAATGTGTTGTTTCCATGTAAGCCGTCGATCAAGGCGCATACCAAGGTATTTTACATGTGAATGTTGAGGAACAATTTGATTATTGATTCTAATGAGGGAACAAGTATCTTTTCGTAGAGTAAATGTTACCTGCGCACACTTGTGCTCATTTACTTTAATTCTCCATAACTTTAACCATAGTTCCAGTTGGGTAATATGTTCCTGAAGATATCGGGATGCCTCGTGAGGGTTTTCGTGCATGCTAAAGAAGGCTGTATCATCGGCAAAAGTATATGTATGGATTTTAGTGCTAACAGGCATATCACAAGTATAAATCAAATACAAAACTGGTCCCAGTATACTCCCCTATGGCACACCGGCATGAAATGAAAAATCGCCCAAAAATTTTTTCATACGAAATTTAAGTAATTTTTAATATGAAAAATCGCCAAAAAAAAATTTTTAAACATTTAAAAATTAAAGGGAAAATACACCCAAAAAATCTGGAAATTATCAAAATTGAATATACAATTTAAAATACAAGTATGTATATGTGTATATTATAGAAAATATTTGAAATCTTCTCCAATGGTTCTATCGCCACCGTTATTTGGCTTCTATAGAAGTAGAAGTGGTTCACCAAATTGTCGTAAGCAAAGCCGAGATTGGACATACCGGCCGAGGGCCCTCAGCGCAGCAAAATGTTATTAGGCAGGAAAACAGTGCAATACAAAAAATCCCTATTAGGCTGCGCCGCGTTGGGAGATACCATGGTGGAGAAATTCCTTGAGCCGGGCCGAAGGGCGGCAGTGCAGGAAAACTTTGCAAGGCAGAAAATCTTCATTAGGCTGCGCTGTGTCTTAAGGATTTTCTCCACCATGGTGTTTCCCGACACGGCGCAGCCTAATAAAGACTCTGCCTTTCAAAGTTTTCCTCTTTAATAATGTATTCGTGCGCTGACGGCCTTCGGCCAGTCTTAAAGATTTTCTTCACCATGGTGTTTCCCGACACGGCACAGGCTAATAAAGATTTTCTTACCTTTCAAAGTTTTCCTTTTCAATAACGTTTTTTGCATTGCCGGCCTTATATGTTTATAATTTTTTTTGGCATCTATGATAATTATCTAAGTTACCCTTTTAGAGCCATACTATAATTCTTGGCCGTTGGAGAATATCGCCTTTTATTCATATATTTATTGCAATACAGTAAGAAACGAATATTATTTATGCTTTTCTATAACTTTTCTTTTTTTTTTTGTTTTCAGCAAATTGAAATAAGATGAATCAAAACAATTCACACATTCCATTTGCAATAATGCTAAGTATATAAAGCAGAAATCTACATCTACTGACACCACACACAGTGGACCAAACACAAAAGAACGCTGATGATGAAGGTTTAGTGGCCTTCGAAAACGGCTGGCTGTTCCGTTCAACTATGTGTTGTCAGAATATTTACAACTAACTTTGGTGTTATTTGTTCATTAATAATTATCACATGCAATTTGTCTTTTTTTTAATGCATGTATTTATTCATTGTATCTTCAAATATGAACTAACAATAAGTATTCAAATCTTAAATCTAGAATATAATTATTAGGCCCGACCACTGTCGGACATAAACTTAGTGATAGTTATAAATAATACATAAGTAGTGATAATCAAAAAGGAAAAAAAAAGTATTTTCAAGTAGTCCCATCTGGAGTGTTGAGTATAAGAGCCCTTGTGTCCCTCTTTTTTAGGCGGATGTGTCCAGTAAAGTTCAAAATATGACGAGCAAGCCGATTAGGATGTGATTCGAGTTTTGTTAAATATTTGCCTGCGTATTTTGCAATTTCTTCAATCACTAGTGGCATATTCAAATCACGATGTATATTTGAATTTTTGATGTACCATGGAGCCGATGTTATGAACCGTAAAATTTTGTTTTGCCTTCGCTGGATTCTCTCGACATTGGAAGCTGAAGCAGTGCCCCATAGTTGACTTCCGTAGCATCATATAGGTTTTAAAAGTGACTTGTATATCAAAAGTTTGCAATCTAGACTGAGAGTTGAATTTCTACCAATCAGCCAATTTTAGCTTAGAATCAATGTGTTGTTTCCATGTAAGCCGTCGATCAAGGTGTATACCAAGGTATTTTACATGTGAATGTTGAGGAACAATTTGATTATTGATTCTAATGGGGGAACAAGTATCTTTTCGTAGAGTAAATGTTACCTGCGCACACTTGTGCTCATTTACTTTAATTCTACATAACTTTAACCATAGTTCCAGTTGGGTAATATGTTCCTGAAGATATTGGGATGCCTCGTGAGGGTTTTCGTGCATGCTGAAGAAGGCTGTATCATCGGCAAAAGTAGATGTATGGATTTTAGTGCTAACAGGCATATCACAAGTATAAATCAAATACAAAACTGGTCCCAGTATACTCCCCTGTGGCACACCGGCAGATATAGATTCGGGAACACTCATGAAGTCTCCTTCCACAACAATGAATTTCCGGGATAGAATATAACTTTCCAATAGCTTTAGAAAATTTATTGGTAGATATGTCTTCAATTTTAAAATTAGGCCTTCACGCCATACTTTATCAAATGTCTGAGAAACATCAATAAAGAGAGTAGAACCATACTTCTTTTCTTCAAATGTTCTTCTTATAACTTGAACCAATCTATGCGTTTGTTGAATGGTACTATGCTGACTTCTAAAACCAAATTGATGGTCCGGTATGCACCCACTATCAGTTAGAATTGGGGAGGATTTTGTCATGAGCAGCTTTTCGAAAAGCTTTGATATTGTTGATAGTAAACTTATTAGCCTGTAAGACTCAGCTTTTGTAAGATCTTTGCCCGGCTTTGGAATCATTTTGACCTTGGCAAGCTTCCAGCTGTGTGGATAATACTCTAGTCGTAATATGGCATTAAAAATAAATAGTAAGATTCTAGTTGCAGTGCGAGGCAGATTAATCAGCATCTTGTTACTAATACCATCAATACCTGGAGCTTTCTTCAGGTTGAGCTCAGCAATTAGTTTATGTACATCACGCATCTTAAACTTTAAGGGTCGAGGGGGAAGAGCAACTACACTCGGCAAATCAGCAACACCAGTACATATATTTGGGGTAAATACGGATTTTAAATGCTCAGCAAATATTTTACCTTTTTCAGTATCGCTTCTTGCCCAATCACCGGTCGAAGTGCGCAGAGGTGTTTTAAACTCAACGGGTCTTTTAGGCTTTTTAGCAGCGCGCCACAAAGAGAAATTAGATGCTGGTGTGACACCAAGACCTTCCAGATAATTTTTAAAAGATGCCGTTTTCTCAGATGCAAGCAACTCTTGGAGTCGTTTCGTGCACTCTTTAAATCTAATTTTATTTTGGGGTGATCAGTTCTCGTTGAACCTTCATAGTGAAGAGACATTAAAGCGGATTTTTTACATACATACATACGAAACAAATATAAAAAACAACAAAATCAAAAATCATACAAAAAATATTCGTAATACATATTCACCTTGATAAATAAGCTTATTGGCTTTACTAATATTTTTACATAGCAAGAAATAGCAAAAACAAAAAAAAACCGTAAGCACAAACAAAGTTCCCTTGAGGAATAATACTCTGTATGAGTACCTCAAAGAAAAAAATTTTGAAGTGAGTTCTAACGGCAGAAATGCTTATTTTACTGTGAGTTCTGAAACTCTTAATGAAAAAAATATAAATAATAAATCTGATGAAAATCTTTTTTTAACGGCAAAGCCAATTTTTCGTCAGCGATCAACTTCGCTTTGTCCAATGCCAACTAGTGAATCGTTAACATTACCATTGCCTAGTACTTCTTCATTTAAGTCTGCGATATCATCCGCATCGGGCTCGCCTTCATCACTAAACCAAGTTATCACTACAGATAACAGTAGCTCAAAACCCAAGGTACAAGTGGGAATGGACAGATATATAACAGTGGTAAAGCGTGGGCAAAGCCCAAATTCTTCAAAAATTTCATCTGCCCCAAAGATGTCTAGGGATAACAGCGCATCATCTACCAATCGTCAAAATCGTTTTTCATTATTGCAAGACACCGACGACAAGCCCTCTACATCATCGCAAAAGTCTTTTAAGCCACCACCTATTTATCTGAGAGAAAAAAATTCTAACGCACTTATAAAAAAACTACTGTCGACCATTGGTGAAAATACTTTTTACATCATTCCAATTAAACGAGGTAATATTGATGAAACTAAAATCCAAATATATAATGAAAAAGATTTCCGAAAAATTGTTAGTGAATTCGAAAAAAATAAAACAAATTTTTACACATACCAACTTAAGAGTGCCAAAGGCCTACAGATAGTATTAAAGGGTATAGATTCATATGTTGAACCCGAAGAAGTACAATGTGCACTTGTCGACCAAGGATTTAAGGTAAAAAATGTTACCAACATAATTAATAGAGAAAAGGTCCCCAACCCCTATTTCGGGTTGAACTGGAGCCGAATGACATTCAATTGAAAAAAAATGAGGCCCATCCAGTTTATAACGTAAAGTATCTCTTACATCGAAAAATCACAGTTGAAGAGCCACGTAAGCGTTCAGGTCCCATACAGTGCCATAATTGCCAAGAATATGGCCATACGAAAACTTACTGCAAGTTACCTACAGTGTGTGTTATCTGCGGTGAATTGCATGGTACTGCTAGCTGCACTAAGCCAAAAGATCAAGCAGAAAAAAAATGTAGTAATTGTGGAGGTAATCACACAGCTAACTATAGAGGGTGCCCTGTATTTTCTTTCGTTAAACAGGCTATGGGTCAAAAACCCAAGTTAACTCCAGCTCTACAAGTAAACGCGAACTCCGACACTTTTGCTCAAATCAGCCAACCAGTTACTTCACGTGTATCGTATGCTGATGCTGCTAAGACTAGTTCAATTCTCACGCAAAATGTTCCACCGCCAAATAATTCAACGAATTCAAACTCAAGCTTTAACTTTAGTCGCCTTGAAGCTACTATTGAGAATCTGGTGCTAACTATAAACAACTTTACTACAAATATGACAAGTATGATGCAAGAAATGCTGCGAATGCAGAATACACTGCTTCAAGCATTAGTTAATAAACCATGAACACGTTAAAAATATGTTTCTGGAACGCAAACGGCATTCGCCAACATAAAAATGAACTTGAGCACTTCCTTATGGAAAAAAATATTGATATAATGTTGGTTTCTGAGACTCATTTGACCTCAAGAAGCTTATTTAAAATAAATGGTTACACTTTATATGATACAAAGGACCCGAGAGAGAGAGCATGTGGTGGATCAGCAAATCTGATTAAGTCAAGACTCAAGCACTATGTCCTTGACAACGTTAGTGAAGAATATTTGCAAGCAACGAATATTTTCGTAGAAAATTTTTGTGCGAATTTCGTGATATCATCAATTTACTCACCTCCCAGATTTTCAGTTACCGAAGATCAGTATGAGAAGTTCTACAAATCGCTTGAATCTTGTTTCGTGGCAGCTGGTGACTACAATGCAAAACATACGTACTGGGGATCGCGTCTTGTTACACCTAGAGGTCGAGCCTTGTTCAATACAATTTCAAAAATGGGCTTAGATGTCATTTCGAGTGGAGAGCCTACTTACTGGCCTACTGACGTAAGAAAAATTCCAGATGTTATAGATTTTGCCGTTACTAAAAATATTCATAGGGACTTAATTCATGTAGAGGCCTCTCTAGATCTGTCCTCTGATCACTCTCCAACAATAGTTACAATTTTCAACCCACTAAGGAGTGATTTAACTAACTCATATGTGAAGATGATTAATGGAATCAACTGGCTGGCATTCAAAAAATATCTTAGTAGTCACTGCGTAGAAAACATTCAGCTTAGATCATGCGATGATATTGAATTTAACATTGCCAATCTTAACGAAAATATTAAACAGGCTGCTGAACACGCCACTACCTCCTATCCGCAGACCGGCTTTAACAGAATTTATTCTACGGAAATTGAACGTCTTGTATGTGAAAAAAGGAGAGCTAGAAGAGAATGGCAACAACACAGATCACCCCTAAATAAAATCAGACTTAAAGAATGTACTAAACGACTCAAAGAGCTGCTATCGTCGGAAAAAACTGCACTACTGGAAAAGTATTTAGAAGGTCTTGATGTAACGTCCGCATCTAATTACTCTTTATGGCGCGCTACTAGAAATCTTAAACGACCCGTTGATCTTAAATCACCATTGCGTACTGCGACCGGAGGCTGGGCAAGAAGTGATAGTGAGAAAGGTAACTTATTTTCTGAGCATTTAAAATCTGTATTCACTCCCAATTCATGTACGGGTGCTGCTGATTTACCGTGTGTAGTTTCTCTACCCCCTCGTCCCTTAAGGTTTAAGATGCGTGAAGTCCAAAAAGTAATTGCTGAACTCAACCCGAAGAAAGCTCCAGGTATTGATGGCATTAGTAACAAAATGCTCATGAACTTGCCTCATATTGCAATAAGAATCCTGCTATTTACTTTTAATGCTATTTTAAGAATGCAGTATTTTCCACATAACTGGAAACTGGCCAAGATCAAAATGATTCCAAAGGCGGGCAAAGATCTTACCAAGACTGAGTCATATAGGCCTATAAGCTTACTATCTACAATCTCAAAGCTTTTCGAAAAGCTGCTCATGACTAAATTGTCCAAAATTTTAACTGATAATGGGTGCATCCCGGACCATCAATTTGGCTTTAGAAGTCAGCACAGCACGATTGAACAAACGCATAGACTGGTCCAAGTTGTAAGAAGAACGTTTGAAGAAAAAAAGTATTGTTCTGCTCTCTTTATTGATGTTTCTCAGGCGTTTGATAAAGTATGGCACGAAGGCCTAGTTTTAAAATTGAAGACATATCTGCCAATAAACATTCAAAAGCTTTTGGAAAGTTATATTATTGATAGGAAGTTCACTATTGTGGAAGGAGAGTTCACGAGTGTGCCCGAATCTATATCTTCTGGTGTGCCCCAGGGTAGTATTCTGGGTCCTGTCTTGTATTTAATATATACTTGTGATATGCCTGTGAGCAATAATATCCATATTTCTACCTTTGCCGATGATACAGCCTGTATGAGTGTGCACGAAAACCCTTATGAGGCATCCCGCAATCTCCAGGAACATATCACTCAGCTGGAAATATGGTTGAACTTATGGAGAATTAAAGTCAATGAACAAAAGTGTGTCCATATAACGTTCACCCTAAGAAGAGATACTTGCTCCCCCATTCGAATCAACAATCAAAATATTCCTCAACATTCACAAGTGAAATACCTTGGTATACACCTTGATCGAAGACTTACATGGAAACATCATATTGACTCTAAGTTAACTCAGATGAAACTTAAGTTAACTCAAATATATTGGTTGATTGGCAGAAACTCAACACTCAGCCTAGACTGCAAACTTTTATTATACAAGTCGCTTTTGAAGCCAATATGGCGCTACGGAATTCAGTTATGGGGCACTGCTTCAGCTTCCAATGTCGAGAGAATCCAACGAAGGCAAAACAAAATTTTACGGTTAATAACATCGGCTCCATGGTACATCCAAAATTCTATTATACATCGTGATTTAAATATGCCACTAGTGACTGAAGAAATTGCAAAATACGCAGGCAAATATTTAACAAAACTCGAATCGCATCCTAATCCGCTTGCTCGTAATATTTTGAACTTTACTGGACACGTCCGCTTAAAAAAGAGGGACACACGGGCTCTTATACCTAACACTCCAGATGGGACTACTTGAAAATACTTTCCCCCCCCCCTTTTTTTTTTGATTATCACTACTAATGTATTATTTATAACTATCACTAAGTTTATGTCCGACACTGGTCGGGCCTAATAATTTTTTTTTATAGATTTAAGATGTGAATACTTATTGTTAGTTCATATATGAAGATACAATAAATAAATACATGCATTAAAAAAAAAAAAAAAAAAAAATACTATACTTTGAATTTTTTCGGTGTTTTTTTTTTTAATTTTGGGCGACATTTCGTTTTTTGGGCGATTTTTAGGGTTCCGTACACCAAAGGTGAAAACGAACCCTATTGTTTTCGCTTTGCTGTCCGTCTGTCCGTCACAGGCTATTTTCTCAAGAATCCTAAGATCTACGCACCTGAAATTGGGAGAGAGTATGTAGAACCTTTGCCGCTACAATAACAAATACATGAGAGTTATAAATTAAAGGGTGTTGCAAAACGAGAAAGAAAATGTTAAAATCGTATATAATATTCATACAATTGTATGTACATATGTATATTGTTACGAAAATAGCCGTCGACAGGTTTAAGCAGCATTACACAAAAATATTTCAACAGGGTTAATGTAACTGCTACGCGAAAATATTCCTACAGGGTCAAAGCAAAGAATAGTCTAGAATAGTAGCCAACAACTAAATAAGCATGCCTAGCTTGATTAAACAAGCAAAAGCAACAACAACAAAAAGCGTCTGCTTATTAAGAAGTTTCACATATTTTCACACATACATACATGCTATCTCAAACGAAAAGCAAAAGATAAACAATCACCGTGTATTGCTTAGTTAATGATGTACACACACATGTATGTACATAGTTACCACATGAACTTAATTAGGCAGCATATAAGATGATAATGATCGTCTAGACATTGCTTGAAACTTCTAGTGGAATTTGTGTGAAATATAAAAAGAGGTGACGCATCCAATGAGTTAGTTAGTTGCAGTTGTGCGTCAGTTACGAACAAGTCAGTCGTGAACAAGTCAGTCATTTGCAAGTAAACAGTCGTGAACAAGTCAGTCATTTGCAAGTAAATAAGTCAGTTGATAATTAAGTTGTGAATTAATAATAGTCTGTCGTGAAATTGAGATTATTGAGGAGTCTATCGTGTCGACTGGAGTAAAGGGAACAGCGCAGCGAATAGACGCGTATAAGGGTGTAAGTAAAGTCAGTGCGTCCTTATAGTTAGTTGCAACTGTGAGTGTCGGCAGAGTGAGTGCCGTGTGTGACGAGCAGCAGACAAAGAGGTATTGGTGTATCAACTGTGAGTGACGGCAGAGTGAATCTCGTAAGTGACGAGCAGCACACAAAGAGGTGTCACGTGATTACTTGCGCAGCCAGCTAAGAGACGTGCGTAAACTACAGCGAGGAAGGCGTAGTGGTAACCAGTTGTGAATATCTGTGTGTAATTTATTAGTTTAAGTTATATTAGTGTATTTAAGCTCTTGAGTAATTTAGTATAAGTGTATTTGTAAATAAAACTTGTATCATTCTTAACCCTAATTACCACACTCGGCTCTTGAATTCATTTGCAAATCTTCGGATCTACGAAAAAGCGTTTTTATAGAGAGAAAAACGTAACAATATTGACACTTGAAATTTGTAAAATTAGTGTATTTTTATACAGACTACAACAATTAACACTAAAATTTAAAAAAATTTAAATGAAAGGGTGTTCTATCAGTTAATGCAATTTTGATTGTGTAATTTTGTCAACTTGATTTATCTTGGAAACCGTAAGAGGCAAACCCTTGAAATTTTCAAAAACGGTAAAACTAAAAAATCCCAAAGTTATAGCATCGCCAAGCCGAAAAAAAAATCGCCGAAAGTAAAAAAATTTCCAACACTAAAATAAATCGCCAAATCCGAAAAAATCGCCAAATTAAAAAAAAAATCGTCAAAATGAAAGAAAAAAATCGCCAAAATGAAAAAAAAATCACCAGAATCCGAAAAAGTTTTTTTTAATACATGTATTTATTTATTGTATCTTCAAATATTAGTAATTCGATACTTGATCTCTTTGAGAACGGTCATTTATTATTGAATAGCGGATAGTTTGTTTAAGACAATCAAATAAGCGTTTAAAACTTTAAAACAATTACATTTTATTTTGTAATCTCGGTATTCGTTTTTATTGAACTCTACTACGTGCCGATTTGCAAAGCACTTACTGGGCTAGCAATACACAAATGGCCCCGGGGGCCAAATCTCATAATCTAGATTTGAAAAAATCTAATATGAAAAGAACAAAAAGATCAGTAAATATCCCAGTATGTATGTTATCTAACTTACCTACAACATCAGAAAATCGGTTTAGTGAACTAGCTAAACTTAGTGATATGGAATTGCATTCAGTATCCAACATAACTGAAGCAAAACCAGTAAAACCTCCTCCATTGGTAGTAGATGCCAATATTAACCTGAGTGATCTCCAAACATTATTGGATAAGGATTCAATCTACAAACGTACGTCCATTGGAACTAAGGTGTTTCCTCAAAATAGCGATTCATATGAAAAATGCTAAAATAATTTATTGGGCAGAAAAATTGAGTTTAACTCGAAAGAGAATCGTCCTTACACTATGTTTCTCTATGGACTTCCAAAACTTAGTATTGCTGATATCAAAAAAGATATCCAGGAATATAATTTAATTGCGTGAGAGGAAATAATGATCTCTTTAACATAGATGAACTCTATAATATTTTTACAACTGCATTAAGCGATCTTCAAAAATGCACAACCAAAGTACAACAAATACAAATTGTAATGTCAATGGTTAAATATGCATATGGTTTACGTTAATAACAATGGATTAAAAATTCTTCATTGGAATGCAAATGGCATTTCTACCTATTCAAATTTACTTCAATTTGAAACCTTAATTGAAAGAAAGAATATTCATATCGCCTCTTTAAATGAAACACATCTAAATGAGAAGCACAAAACTTATTTCAAAAACTTTGTAATTCATCGTAATGATAGACAAGATTCAAAAGGGGGAGGAGTAGCACTAATTGTGAACAGGTCAGTCCAACATAAAGTTTTTCCGATTATAAGCACACTGGGAATAGAAAATCTTGCAATAGAAATAAAAGTAAATAACAGAAAGCTTATTATTTGCACTGCGTATTCACCGAAACATAAAAACAGTTTTGCTAATGACATAATAAATCTAACCTCGTTCAATGAAGATTACATTATACTAGGCGATTTTAATGCAAGACATTCTGCATGGTATTGTATAACTAACAATACTGCAGGCAACATACTATTTCAACTGGAACAGTCAAACAACTTTTTTATAAATTATCCAAACAGTCCAACTTTCTTTCCGTCTCAAAGAGATAAAAATGCTTCAATTATCGAATTAGTATTAAGCAATTGCCCAGTAATTAATAATATAGACGTACTCGAATATGAAATTCCATCTGATCATAGACCCATTATTTGCGAAATTGAAAATTCTACGGTGTTTGAATTAGATACGAGGCAATACAATTACAAAGTTACAGACTGGGTTGCGTTTAGAAATATAATTAACAACAAAATCACCATTAACACAACCGCATACTATTCAAAAAGCTCAATTGACTCAGAGATAAACAAATTTGTTAAAATTTTGCTACAAGCTCGAAACAATAGCAGTCCAATATTGCAGCCTTATGACAAGACAGTCTTGCCACAAAATATTGTCAACTTGATAAAAACCAGAAGAAACTTTAAAAGAAGAAGTCAACGGACATCGAACCCATCGGATGCAAACTGGTATGAGCAATGCGTAAAACTACTGAAAAATGGAAAAAGTTGCTTTCAAAACTGAAAACAGGTTATCATTTTGGAAAATTAGCCGAAGCTTAAGAGGCAAACAAAGGTGTAAAATACCATACCTCATAGAAGGAAATATAAAAATTACCACGGATAAAGAAAAGGCAGAACTATTGTCGAACAATTTTTACGCATCTAACATTCTTACGACTACATACAAACACCCTATTGATAAAACTGTTAACTCTAAAGTAAATTCATTAAAATCCGCTGATGCCTATTCTGAAAATATAACTTTAATATCGAATAGTGAGTTGAATCTCTTAATATCTACTCTCAAATCATCCAAATCTCCTGGATTAGATAATGTTTCCAACATCTTAATAAAAAATTTACCTCCTAAGGCAGTAAATTTATTATTGAATATTTTTAACAGCTGTCTAAAAATCAACTACTTCCCGAAACATTTCAAAAAGGCCAAAATAATTGCTATTTCTAAGCCAAATAAGCCTAAGCACAGTCCACATAATTTAAGGCCGATAAGCTTATTAAGTAATCTTGGTAAATTATATGAAAAAGCTATTCAAAACCGAATCCACAGTTCTATTGAAAATACATCAATATTAGCAAACGAGCAATTTGGGTTTAAAAAACAACATAGCGCACTTCACCAAATAAACCGTATCACAAACATAATAAAGTCCAACAAACAAAATAAAAAATCTACAGGCTTAGTACTTCTTGATGTGGAAAAGGCATTTGACACCGTTTGGCACAATGGTCTTGTTTATAAATTGCTCCAAGCGAATATACCAAAATATATGTGCTTATTGCCGATTTTCTCACTGACAGAACATTTGTAGTAGCTATCAACAAAACATTTTCGTTTCAGAAACAAATTACTGCAGGTCTACCTCAAGGTTCAATATTATCTCCATTATTGTACTCAATTTATACATCAGACTTCTGTCCTCCATCATACACGAAAATCGCTTATTACGCTGATGATACAGCTCTCATCACGTCTAGTAAACTAACTAAAGCACTGTTGAATAAAATGGAAAAAGGATTTTCTCTATGTAACAAATACTTTTATAAATGGAAAATAAAAATAAACCCTATTAAAACTCAGGCTATTATATTCCCTTACAACAATTCCCCCAAACGATTACCAACCCGTCAGTCAAATTTCGAAAATGAGATCCTGACAATTAAAAACGATGTTAAATATCTTGGTGTTTGCCTCGATAAGAAACTTAATTTCGGGAAACACATTGGTGAAATCTGTAAAAAATCTATGAAAACTATCAGAGCTTTGTGGCCACTTCTTAGTAAACGTTCAACACTTAACTTTAAGAACAAAAACTTATTATATAAAAGCATAATAAGACCAACTTTGAGTTATGCAAGTCCCATTTGGTATAATGCAGAAAAAACACATTTGAAATAACTACAAATTATTCAAAATAAATGTCTTAAAATAATAAACAACAAAAATTGGAGATATTCAACTCAACTTCTCCACCACGAAACTGGATATGAGCTAATTATTGATTTCATAAAAAAACTTAACAACAAATATCACGAATCTATTCGTAATTCTTCTTATCAAATGATAAGAGAATGCAAACAATTGGCCTAATAGCAGCTTTGAAACAGAAATTATTAAATTGATGCGTGTATTATCCCCAGATAATTCCATGGTATATCTGTATATTTTCTAACTATATTTTAATCTATTTTTCTTTTCATATAAAGGTTTTTCCTATTTTCCTTTAATTAATGTTAAAACTATTAAATTAATATCAAGTTTTTTCTAGTATCAATATTATATCGAAATTATAAATTTATATGCTAAGTATAAGATGTAAATAAAGATCAATTTATAAATGAAATGAATGAAAAAAATGTATCTTCAAATATGAACCAACAATAAGTATTCAAATCTTAAATCTAAAATATAATTATTAGGCCTAACCACTGTCAGACATAAACTTAGTGATAGTTATAAATAATACATAAGTAGCGATAATCAAAAAGGAAAAAAAATGTATTTTCAAGTAGTCCTATCTGGAGTGTTGAGTATAAGAGCCCTTGTGTCCCTATGTTTTAGGCGGATGTGTCCAGTAAAGTTCAAAATATTACGAGCAATCGGATTAGGATGTGATTCGAGTTTTGTTAAATATTTGCCTGCGTATTTTGCAATTTCTTCAATCACTAGTGGCATATTCAAATCACGATGTATATTTGAATTTTTGATGTACCATGGAGCCGAAGTTATCATACGTAAAATTTTCCTTTGCCTTCGTTGGATTCTCTCGACATTGGAAGCTGAAGCAGTGCCCCATAGTTGAATTCCGTAGCATCATATAGGTTTCAAAAGTGACTTGTATATCAAAAGTTTGCAATCTAGACTGAGAGTTGAATTTCTACCAATCAGCCAATGTACCTGAGCTAATTTTAGTTTCATTTGTGTTGTGTGACCTCAGCAATTAGTTTATGTACATCACGCATCTTAAACTTTAAGGGTCGCGGGGGTAGAGCAATTACACTCGGCAAATCAGCAACACCAGTACATGTATTTAGGGTAAATACGGATTTTAAATGCTCAGCAAATATTTTAGCTTTTTCAGTATCGCTTCTTGCCAATCACCGGTCGAAGTGCGCAGAGGTGGTTTAAACTCAACGCGTCTTTTAAGCTTTTTAGTAGCGCGCCACAAGGAGTAATTAGATGCTGGTGTGACATTGAGACTTTCAAGATAATTTCTAAGAGATGCAGTTTTCTCAGATGCAAGCAACTCTTGGAGTCGTTTCGTGCACTCTTTACATCTAATTTGATTTTGGGGTCATCTGTGCTGTTGTTATTCCCTTCTAGGTCTTGTTTTCCTCTTCACGTACGAGACGTTCAATGTCTGTAGAATAAATTTTATTAAACCCAGTCTGCGGATGGGAGGAAGTGGCATGCTCAGCAGCCTGTTTAATATTTTTGTTAAGATTGGCAATGCTAGATTCAATATCATTGGGTGTTCTTAGCGTAATATTTTCCGTGCAATGAATACTGAGATATTTTTTGAACCCCAGCCAATTAACACAATTGATCATCTTCACATATGGGTCAGGTAAGTTACTTCTTAATGGGCTACAAATTGTAATGATCGTTGGCGAGTGATCGGACGAGAGATCTAGAGAAGATTCAACTTGAACTAAATCCCTAGAGATATTTTTCATGACGCCAAAATCTATGACATCCGGAATTTTTTGTATATCAGTAGGCCAATAAGTGGGCTCTCCACTCGAAATGACGTCCAAATCCATTTTTGCAATTGTGTTGATAAGACGCGAACCCCAGAAGGTATGCTTAGCATTGTAGTCGCCAGCTGCTACGAAACAAGGTCCAAGAGATTTGTAGAATTTCTCGTATTGATCCTCAGTGATTGCAAATCTAGGAGGGGAGTAAATTGAAGATAGTACGAAATTTGAACAAAAATTCTCAATGCAGATATTTATTGCTTGTAGATGTTCTTCACAAATGTTGTCAAGAATATAGTGCTTGAGTGCTGACTTTATTAGAATTGCTGATCCACCGCATGCTCTCCCTCTAGGGTCCTTTGTATCATATAACGTGTAGCCATTCATTTTAAATAGGCTTCTAGAAGCCAAATGAGTCTCAGAGACCAACATTACATCAATATTTTTTTCCGTAAGGAAGTGCTCAAGTTCATTTTTATGTTGGCGAATGCCGTTTGCGTTCCAGAAACATATTTTTAACATGTCCATGGCTTTTTAATTAATGCTTGAATCAGTGTATTCTGCATTCGTAGCATTTCTTGCATCATGCTAGTCATATTTGTTGTAAAGTTGTTGATAGTTTGCACAAGATTTTTAATAGTGGCTTCAAGGCGATTAAAATTAAAGTTTGAGTTTGTATTTGTTGAATTATTTGGTGGGGAAACATTTTGTGTGGGAATTGAATTTGTCTTAGCAGCATCTGCATACAATACACGGGAAGTAACTGGTTGGCTCGTTTGCGCAAAAGTGGCTGAGTAAGCGTTTGTTGTTTGAACTGGAGCTAATTTAGGTTTTTGCACCATAGCCTGCTTGACAAAAGAGTAGACAGGACAACCTCTGCAGTTAGCGCTGTGATTACCTTCACAATTACTGCATTTTTTCCGCTTGATCTTTTGATTTAGTACAACTAGCAGTGCCGTGTAATTCGCCGCGCACAACACAAACAGTAGGTAAATTGCAGTAAGTTTTTGTATGGCCATATTCTTGGCAATTATGGCACTACACGGGACCTGAACGCTTATGTGGCTCTTCAACTGTGATTTTTCTGTATAAAAGGTATTTTAGGCTATAAATAGGATGAGTGTCGTTTTTTTTCAACTGTATATCATTCGGTTCCAGTTCAACACGAAATAGGGGTTGGGGTACCTTTTCTCTGCTTATTATGTTAGATAAGTTTTTTACCTTAAATCCCTGGAGGACAAGTACATCTTTTATTTCTTCAGGAACAACATAGGAATCTATGCCCTTCAATACGATCTGCAGTCCTTTGGCACTCTTAAGCTGGTATGTGTAGAAGCTTGTTTTATTTTTTCAAATTCAGAAACCATTTTGGGAAATCTTTTTCGTCACAAATTTCAATTTTCGTTTCATCGATGTTGTCACGTTTTTTTGGGACAATGTGAAATTTATTCTCACTAATGACCGAAATTAATTTTTAATGAGGGCATTTGCATTTTTCTCTCTCAAATAGATTGGCGGTGGCTTGGATGTTTTATTCGAGGATACATAGGGTTTGTCGTTCTCATCTTGCAAAATTTTAAAGCGGTTTTGGCGATTAGTTGAGGCTGCGCAGTTATCCCTAGACATTTTTGGAGCAGATGAAATTTTTGAAGAATTCGGGCTTCGCCCAAGCTTTCCCACGGTTATATATCTGTCTATTCCGACTTGTGCCTTGAATTTCGAGCTGCTGTTATCTGTAGTGATAACTTTGTTAAGTGATGAAGACGAGCCTGAAGGGGATGATATTACTGGCTTATATGAAGAAGTATTAGGCAACTGTAATTTTAATAAAGCACTACTGTTTGACATTGGAAAAAGCGAAGTTGATCGCTGACAAAAAATTGGCTTTGCCGTTAAAAGAAGACTCATCAGATTTATTATTTATATTGTTTTCAGTAAGAGTTTCAGAATTCACTGTAAAATAAGCATTTCTGCCGTTAGAACTCACTTCAAAATTTTTTGTATTTGAGGTACTCATAGTATAATCCTTAAATAAAGTACCCTTATTTGTGTTTTTTTTGTTTACGGTTTTTTTGTTTGTTTTTGTTATTTCTACTATGTAAAAAATATTACCATAGCAATAAAGCTTGTTTATTAAATTCAGTCTGTACCTATTATGAATAATATGTACTACGAATATTTTTTTGTATAATTTTTTGTTTGTTTGGTAAGTATGTAAGCAAAATTCCGCTAAGTCGACTGTTCGCTATGAAGGTACCACGAGAACTCCCAATAATCCAAAGTGACCTCATATACATAACCGTCTGTTCCATTGTCAGATATGCTGTTTGGATCCAGATTCAGCTCGTTTTGCGATAACCATCTGAACCCACCATGAGGAAGATATTCCGACATTGCCCAACCGTAAAGGTTATTTGCGTCTAAATAGACAAGAAACTCTCAGGGCTTCTCTTTATCGAAATCTTCCAAATATTTGTTATTCGCTTTCGAATATCTTTGACTACACTGTACGATTCCCCCACGTATACCTTTTTTCATAAAATTGTACATGTCTATGTCCGTTAATAATTCTATATCAATTTTTGTGTATTGTAACATTGCATCCCAGGAAAGTACAGGTGCAGTTTAGTATTGACATGGATCCAGCTCATAAATACCTTTACAAACTTTTCTAAAGTTCTCGAAAATATCTGTCAGTAAGAGGACATCTGTCTTAAGTAAAGTTCCATGTAATCTTTCATTGTTTTGCAACCAAAAGTATTCCATACCTCTACAGCATGTGAGTATTCCTCTAAAGAACACTCTTTGTTACTCAACTTGTTAAAGAAATTACTGCGTGAAGGCAGCTGACACTCGTCTAATTTTTGGAATGAATTTAGGTACTCATAGGGGAAAATACATAATTTGAATAATTGTGAAAGTAAACTGGTATAAACTTGGGAAGTTGGTAATTTAAATTACAGTATTGTGGGCCTCTATATTTACCGCTAATGTGACAATGATCTCTAACGCGATCTTTACCTATAAATTTTTGGCAAATATGACAATTCACTGCACCATAAAAATTATAAATATCAGGAGGGGATAAAGTATCCATTTGCCTATTATTTACTAAATGATTATTATAAATATCCTCACAATCTTTAATAAAATATGAAACAAATTTTTTTGAGGCATCTTTCCCTGTATAAACCCTTAACTTATCTAAATTATTGTTATGGAGACACTTAATGTAATAACTAAAAGCACAAGGAGTGTGATTTTTAATTAAACTAGTCTTACTACTTATATTATCACTAATTTCCTCTAGGATGCACTCGAAGTCCGCGTAAACCACAAAGGGGACTGTTGCGGCAGCAACTTTGATTCCAAATGTTACGGCAGTAACACGATTCCGGGCAGAAATAACAAAACGATGTACAAATTAATGCGGCTTAATTTTATTAAAACACGACGTACGTATGTACGATTGGCGTTTGTACGTTTTATAATGTGATGTGATGTTTTATTATCTATAGAGTTTTAAATAAAATACAAAATGTACATTCTTATACATACATAAATGAAGTGGAATAACTTACTTAATTCTGCCTCTTAACATAAATAAATCAAATATTAGAATACACGAATTCAAAATGTCCGACAAGCACCACCAAAAATTCAAAAAGACATTCGTGCCACCAAAACACGAAGAACTCAAAAACGACATCAACTCAGGGTTGACATAACTACGAAAATGAACCCAAATATGAGATCAGCACAGAGTTGATTCATTAAATATCAATCAATCTGGCATTATTAATACAATTATAGTATGACATTACAAATAGAACGTTCAGTTAAATTCAAATATAAATATACAATAATTTAAACTGCAACATCCCGCCGCCCGTGAGTCGATCTGGGAGACTCACCACCACTAACATCGAGAACAGCCAACTTTGACGCAGGTCTTCTTAGCCGGCCCACTGATGTCCTAACCACCGCCGAGCGAACTTGTCCATCGGCTGCCACAAACACTTCCTCAACCACACCTTTCTTCCATTGTCCACGTGCCTCATTGTCATCACATACAACAACCACATCGCCCATTTTTTTTGGTTCCACGGGCTGATACCATTTTGACCGCCGCGTCAACTCTGGGAGGTATTCCAACACCCATCTCTTTCAGAATGTTTGTTTTAGTTGTGTCAGTATTTGCCACTGTTTTCTTAAGACGACCTTTTCAGGCACAGCCGGCGTTTGAACTGTATTTGCGCATCCGATCAAAAAATGATTGGGTGTAAGAGGCTCTTGGTCTGAACTGTCTATCGAAATATGTGTTAGTGGTCGCGAATTAACCAAATTCTCGGCTTCTATTAGCAGGCTAACAAAAGTGTCGACCTGAGGAGACTTTTCCTTTAGCGTAAAAACTAATACTCTTTTCACCGCTTGAACCATTCGTTCCCACGCGCCACCAGCTGCTGGGTTGGCAGGTGTGTTGAATAACCATTCAATGCCACGTTGACTGCATGCATCTGCTATTTTCGTTTCCTCAAATACAAAGTTTTCTTTACTCGCTCCAATGAAATTGGTACCTCCATCACTACGCATACGTACCGGCAAGCCTCTGCGGTTCACAAAATTCCTTATGCATAGTATGACTGCGTCCGTTGATAAATCTTTAGCAACTTCTAAATGGACAGCCCTTACAGTCAAGCACGTGAAGAGGGCCACCCAACGCTTTTCACTCCTACGCCCAACAGACACCAGAAACGGACCCATGTAATCAATACCAGTGTACGAAAACGGCCGTACATACGGGGAAAGCCGATCAATTGGATGTTGGCCCATCAAAGGGCACTTCGGAACAGCACTCATATTTTTACATAATTGGCATTTCGCTCTGGCGGATCTTACCAGACGCCTAAGGCTCGGTATCCAAAATTTTAGACGAATAGCGGCACAAACCGACTCCTGATTTTGGTGTTTAAAATCTTCGTGGTATTGCTTTATAATCAGATTTGTTAGCTCGTGTCCTTTCGGTAGAATTATAGGTTCTCTAGTGCACTGTGAAACACAGTTAGCTTTGCTGATACGTCCGGAAAGTCTAATTAAGCAGTCGTTACCCAAATAAGGGGTAAGTTTATAGATGACACTTGATTTCGTTATAGGTTTATTAAGCTGTAATTGTTGACATTCATCGGGAAAACCATCACGTTGAGCTGTTTTACACAAAAACAATTCTGATGCCCTTATCTCTGCAGCGCTCAAATACAACTGAGATTTTGTCACTGGATTTTTATCTCCTTTGCCACATGTTTTGAAAACTTTTACTGCTCGTATGACCCAGCTCATTACTCTGACTAGTCTATAATAATTTGAAAATCTGTTAAATTGAATAAGTGATACGTCATTCACTATAGATATAAACTTTGATCGTCTCTCGACTTTGCAGTAATTTTCTGATATGCCTTCTGGTATATTGGGCCAGTACTCTTCGCTCGATTTAAGAAACTCGGGTCCGTTAAGCCAGCGCGATGTTGTCGGTTTTCTTAGCCTCGTGGCCTCATCTGCTGGATTTTGTGAGCCTGGAACCCATCGCCATTGACCTACGTCAGAAGATTCCAGTATCTCTGATATGCGATGAGCCACAAATTGTTTGTAGACTCTGGCGTCTGATCGTATCCATTCAATCACGGTCTTGGAGTCTGACCAAAGGCATACATTCCTTGGCTCAATATCATGGCTTGATATTATCATCCTACATAGTCTTACACCGAGTACCGCCGCTTGGAGTTCAAGGCGCGGAATTGATAGCGGCTTTATTGGGGCGCATCTTGATTTTCCAGCAATAAAAGTAATATCAACCGCGCTTGTACTGCTTATCCGCCAATAAGCAACAGCTGCAAAGGCAGTCTCACTGACGTCCACAAAAACATGCATATCAACGCTTGTTGTGGGATAACACAAAGCAGAGCTATAACACCTTGGAATTCTAATGTGCTCCACCATCTCAAGTTCTTTATACCATATAAACCATTTTTCATACACTGCATCCGGGATTGGTGAACTCCAATCTAATTTATGCCTCCACAATTCCTGCAGTAATACCTTAGACACTATAACAACGTTTGCCAAAAATCCAAAAGGATCAAATATGGACATAGTAAGACTTAAAATTTCTCGTTTCGTTGGCTTCCGATTACCGTTCAAAACCGCTTCCGGCACTTTGTTGAATTTCAAAACAAAACAAAAATTGTCCTCTACAGGTAACCAAAACATTCCCAAAATCTTTTCAGATGTCCGATCACTGCTTAAATTTGTCGAGTATAATTTATTTACCTCAGGTGCGCCATTATTCATAACTTGGCAAAACATTTTTGCGTTTGACACAAATCCCCTTAGCTCGAAATTTGCCTGCTGATGAATTTTCACTATATCTTTACTCACAGCAATCGCCTCATCAATGCTGTCGAAAGAGTCTACGTAGTCATCAACGTAGTGACAATTAACAATAGCATTTGCTGCCCGTGGATGTGTACCCTCATATTGCCCCGCGTTGAAATCTTTCACGTATTGCGCTGAACAAGGAGAACTGGCTGATCCAAAAATCATCACTTGCATCACATACACATCAGGTGGCCTTGTAGGGTCACCATTACGCCATAGGAATCGTTGCGCAACCTGATCTTGTTCCCGTATTTTTACGCGGTGGAACATTTCCTTTATGTCCGCACAAACGCCGATCCTTCGCTGGCGAAATTTAAAAAGTATGGATATTAACGACTTGGGTTGATACTTGCAAGGGCCTTTCATCAATCTTGAGTTAAAAGATTCATTATTTATAGATGCGGCTGCATCGAACACCAGACGACGTTTATTTCCTTTATTAAGGTTTGTTATTGCAAAATGCGGTAAGTACCATATACGATGGTCATTACTGGATACTTCCTCTGGCAATAATTTTCTGGCATATGATTTCGAAACGTAATCTTCAATTTTAGTTTTATACCACTCGGCCAACTCTGCATCTTTACTCATCTTTGACTCCAAACACTGCAAACGTTTCTTGGCAACACTGTAGCTATCGAAAAATTCAAAGTTATCTTGCCTCCATATAAGGCCGGTTTCATACTGAAGACCTATTTTTCGTGTAGTGCGCTGAAGTATTTTCTCTGCCCTTTCATCGTCCTGCGATACTAATAATTTCGTATTATTTACGCCGAAATTTTCCATAGTGAAAAAATCTGAAATCTGTTGATGAATTTCATCTAAAATGTCTACATCAATCCTGCACACAGTCCCACCCGTGCCATCTTCGTTTGAACCAAATAAAATATTACCCAAATTAGTTCGATGTACTGCAAAACTTTCGTCTAAATTAATGATGTCGAACGGTCGCACAAGTCTTATATGGGGTAACCCAATCAACAATCTTGGCATAGCATTAAAATAGTCTTCAATTTCCACTTCTCTTAAAAACGGAAATTTATTTTTAAAGTTTTCAAAATGTAAGCTTTGTGGTGGCAATTTCAAATTTTCAGTAGTCCATACATTTTTCATATTAAAGGAAGTACCATTTTCATTAACACCACTAATTTCCATATTTACCTTTTTAGATACTTCATTTGTTGTTTTTCCACCAATCCAACCGAGACACATGTTGCTTGTTGCACCTTTTAAGCCAATCTGTATTGCGACTTTTTCTTCTAGAAGTGATATCTTCGAGCCTTCGTCTATGAAAGCTACAATTTCAATGGAGCCCTTTGGTCCCTTTAATTTAACTGGCAAAAATTTAAATAATGTTTCTTTACTAAAAGAATTATCAACAATTGCATTGACAACACTGTTCTCTTTTTCAAAATGTATCGCCTTCTTATCATCTCCAAATAACTCTCTATTGTTATCGCCATATGTTTTGATTTTGTTTACTTTTGTGCCATTGTTAACTTTAAAATTTTCGTGAAGTAATCTGTTGTGGTATTTAGTACACTTGGACAAACCACATTGGCGTTTCATTTGGGACTTAAGTAAATTGTGACCAGCCTGTAGACAATAAAAGCAAAGATTTTTATCTTTTACTTGTTTCCATCTCTCGGCAGTTGTCAATTCTTTAAATTTATTGCACTGGTACAACTTGTGGTCCTGTTGACACACTAAACATTTGGTGAGACGGTGATCGGCTGTTATAGTAAACGATGGATTCATTCTGTCCTTTTTATTGTAGTGTTCATCAGTTTCCGTAGCAAGTGCGACGTAAGTAGCTACTTCTTGCAGCCATGTGCTGAATTGGCGTACACTGGGATATTGGCCGAGATTTTGAACAGAATATTTCATCCAGTCTTCTTTCTTGGAGGATGGCAATTTGCTAACCAATTCGTCAATCAGTGTGGGGTTCGATAAATGAGGGGTTGCACCTGCATTTCCCAAAAAAACTGTAAGGTTAGATACCATAGTGCTAAAATTAACTAACTCATACATTTTCCTTCCAGATATTTGTGGAAAGGCTCGGACTTTGGCAATTTGGCTACGTATGAGCACTTGTGGGCGTCCATAATGAAACTCCAATGTTTTCATCACCTGGCCCACGCTATCAGGGTGAATTAAAAATGTTTCAACCTTTGCTTTAGCTTCGCCTTTTAAAGCTTTCTGAAGTCTCATTAAATTTTCTAAATTTGTGTAACTATAATTCCTAGTTGTTTCATTATACGCTACACTGAACATGGGCCAGTGCTCTGGCTGTCCGGCGAATGTTGGCAAGTCATGAAGTTTACGTAATTCACGATATACTTGTCTGTCTGCTGGCTGTGGCGCAGAAACAGAGGTCGGTATATTACGCGAGTATGACGGCCAATAATTATGTGACACAACTGGTGTCATTAGCGGTGCTGTGTTTGAAAACATTTGTGTGAGTTGTGGTTGCACATAAGTGGTTGATTGTGACGACAATAGGGGCATAGACCCCGTGGTTTGCACAAGTTGTTGTGCGGCATGGCCTGACCCGTAAATGATATAAGGCATGTTATACTCACTTGAATTAAGTTGTGGTTTCATCGGCGGCGTTGATGCTTGCAGTATAGGTGTATCAGTTTGGTAGTTCGCTACGGCAGGCTGTGTAGCTGCTGAATTAGGCAACATATGCGATGCTGTTCGCTGTTGTACTGGCGTGGATAAAGTTGCGTTATGTATCTCCAGTAGAATCTTCACCGATTCCTTTAGTTGTAGGATTTCCTCCTTTAGCTCGGCAGTAGCTTTCTGGCCAATCATCGTCTCTTCGCTTTCACTACCGCTTTGCCCAGACTCAGCATTTTCAACTTCGGCGGTATCATTGTCTTCGTTTTCAGACATTTTCTTTTCCTTAAGTCGTTCGTTTTGTCGTGACATTACTACGTGTGTATGTGGTTATTTAAACCCTGGTGGATTTAACCGGCGGCGTTTTAATTAAATAATAAAAGATGTTGCGGCAGCAACTTTGATTCCAAATGTTACGGCAGTAACACGATTCCGGGCAGAAATAACAAAACGATGTACAAATTAATGCGGCTTAATTTTATTAAAACACGACGTACGTGCGTACGATTGGCGTTTGCACGTTTTATAATGTGATGTGATGTTTTATTATCTATAGAGTTTTAAATAAAATACAAAATGTACATTCTTATACATACATAAATGAAGTGGAATAACTTACTTAATTCTGCCTCTTAACATAAATAAATCAAATATTAGAATACACGAATTCAAAATGTCCGACAAGCACCACCAAAAATTCAAAAAGACATTCGTGCCACCAAAACACGAAGAACTCAAAAACGACATCAACTCAGGGTTGACATAACTACGAAAATGAACCCAAATATGAGACCAGCACAGAGTTGATTCATTAAATATCAATCAATCTGGCATTATTAATACAATTATGGTATGACATTACAAATAGAACGTTCAGTTAAATTCAAATATAAATATACAATAATTTAAACTGCAACAGGGACAATCATTTTTCTTTGATGCCCCTTAAAGCTTAGAATTGCATCCGGACCTGATGGCATAGTTATAACGATTTTGCCGCATTCTCCCTTATGATTAGTCATGACGTTCTCCCTATGAGTGTACTGGAGACAGCTGTTGCAAAAAATTAATTTATGACCATCCTGTGTTAGCTGATTTCGTAAAAGTCTGTGAATGATAAGAAATAGATAAAAGTTTATTAGTAAAATGTTTCTATTATAAAATATATAAAACAAGTATATGTATCCATAAAATTAAAGTGTAGTATAATTTTCTAACATACTTTGATATGTTCTTTATCAATATGTAGTGATGAACTTTGCCACTTTCCAAAAGCAACAAGTTGACATGGTTCACGTTCTCGTCTTTGGTCACATAATAAGGACCAATGATCTGATTTGCTCCCTCATCATACCCAAATACGTTAACACTTATTGTAGGATTATTTACCTCAAACTCCTTAATTTTGTTTAGTGCTAATGGGTAAGTTAAGCTTTTGAAATTTAGTGTTACACCATTTCGCGTGACAAACTGTTTACGGAATAATTATCTGCCTTCGCCAGCAAACTCATTTTGGCTACATGTGCTATAACACAGAACTCCAATTCTTCTTCAACAATTTTGATGTACTCCGCGACAATACTCAAATGAAATTTAATTATTGTATGCTTAGACAAAGACATTTGAAGTCTCTCAATAAAAATATTTATATTTTCCTTAATAAATTCTTCCAAGAGAAGTTGGTTTTTTTATTTAGAATAGCATATGTGGCGATATGATTTTTGAAGGCTTTCGATATTTTGTAATATCTCACATTCTCTTCGACTTCTCTCCTCATTATGTGGCGATATGATTTTTGAAGGCTTTCGATATTTTGTAATATCTCACATTCTCTTCGACTTCTCTCCTAGCATGCGATGTACTCATTGGAGTTGGCAGGATTTCTTCTTTTTTTTTTCTGCTTCTACTTCTCCATCACTTTCCGATAAACTTATGTCCATAGCATCGTTGTATAAAGTCCCTCCAAGGATATCCACACCTTGTTGATGAGCTTGTTGTTGTTGCTGCTGCTGCTCTTGTTGATGATAAGTAAGAGGTTGCATTGTATCAAATTGGAATACTGCTGCATTTGATTAACTGGTGTGACGGGATTATAATTGTAACTTGGATACTCATATTGCATTGGTACTCCTGATCCCAAAAACTAATTACTCCATGACATTGGTGTAGGGTAACAGTTACGCATACCGTATTGTTGATATTGGGGATACTGTAGAGAAGGGTGCTGCTGGTGATGAAATGTATTTATCTGCTGTTGACGATTTTGAACAAATGTCTGCAGTTGCTTTGATTTGTACCCCGACTTACGACCATTTGATCCTGCACGCTATGACTTTTCACATGATCCAAAAAGGACTTTTGGTATTTGTATACCTTATGACATCTATTACACTGATAACCTGTATAACTCATTTTTAATTATTTTATTATTATTTCACTTTAACAAAATGGCTGATGATACTACTTGTAAATACAATAAAGTACTGGTGTGTTAGTTAGAAAAGTTGGCGTATTTATACGAAAATTAGTAGCAGTATCCTTGCAGCATTCACAGTTTTTACTTTTTGTTTCTCTGCTGATGACTGTACTTAGTTGAATCTTTGCTGATTTAAAATAATCGTATACAAAGAAAATGACTACGTTGCAAAATATAAATTTATTCTAAACAGCCACAAAATATTCCACGCACAAGTTCCTTCGATCGCACATACATACATACACATACATACATACATGCATCATACACACACAGACATACATACATACATGCATCCTACATACATATATACATACAAATATATTTCTTAAACAAATAAACAGAATATAAACTTACCAGCGAGAAACAACCTGGACCTCCCACACACAAGCATTAGGGGTGTTGACATGCATGAGAACGTTTTATAAATAAATAAAAGAATTTATTAAATTTTGTATTGCCGTCGGCATTTGAAAAAAATAATAATCATGTTTTGCCGTAGACATTTGAAAAAAATAATAATCATGCATTGCCGTCGGCATTTGAAAAAAAAAAATAGTAATCATGTTTTTTTTTCTTTTTTTTTAATTATTATTCGAACTCCATTTGTTTCTATATTTGTGATTTGAACAGGCTAAGGTTCGTATTGCTTTTTAAGCCAAATTACATCTGATAATTATTAATGAACAAATAACAACAAAGTCTGTTGTAAATATTCCGACTAACAACACATAGTTGAACGGAACAGCCAGCCGTTTTCGAAGGCCACTAAACCTTCATCATCAGCGTTCTTTTGTGTTTGGTCCACTGTGTGTGGTGTCAGTAGATGTAGATTTATGCTTTATATACTTAGCATGTTTTGCGGTCGCCATTTGAAAAAAATAATAATCATGCATTGCCGTCGGCATTTGAAAAAAAATAATAATCATGTTTTGCCGTCGGCAATTGAAAAAAATAATAATCATGCATTGCCGTCGGCATTAGGAAAAATTAATAATCATGTTTTGCCGTCGGCATTAGGAAAAATCATATTCACGATTCTCCCATTGGTATTAGGAAAAATCATTTTCACTATTTCACTATTTGCCTGGTACTTCTTCAATCAAGTCAGCGATATCATCCGCTTCTGGCTCGTGTTCATCACTTAATCAAGTTATCGCTTTAGATAACAATAGTCAAAAATCTAAAGTTCAAGTCGGAATGGACAGATATATTACAGTTGTAAAGCGTGGGCGAAGCCCAAATTCTTCAAAAATCTCATCGCTTCCCAAGATATCCAAGGATAACGACGCTGCATCAATTAATCGTTTTTCAGTATTGCAGGCTAATAATGACGAACCCGCTGTATCTTCGGCAAAAACCTCCAAACCACCACCAATATATTTGAGAGAAAAAAATTCTAACTCCCTTATTAAAAAATTAGTCTCGGCAATTGTTGAGAACGCATTTCACGTTATTCCAATAAAACGTGGTAACATTGACGAAACTAAAATTCAAATATACGAAGAAAAAGATTTCCGCAAAATAGTAACAGAATTCGAAAAAAATAAAACAAGCTTCTACACATACCAGCTTAAGAGCGCTAAAGGTATGCAAATCGTGTTGAAGGGCATTGATTCTTATGTTAATCCCGAAGAAGTAAAAGATGCACTCATCATACAAGGATTTAAGGTAAAAAATGTTACTAATATTCAATAGGGAGAAAATCCCCCAGCCTCTATTTCGTGTTGAACTGGAGCCTTATATCGAAAAATCACAGTTGAAGAGCCACATAAGCGATCAGGTCCCGTACAATGCCATAATTGCCAAGAATATGGTCACACAAAAACTTATTGCAAATTACCTACAGTTTGTGTTATCTGCGGTGAATTCCACGGTACTGCTAGTTGTACTAAACCAAAAGATCAAGCAGAGAAAAATACAGTAATTGTGGAGGTAACCACACCGCTAACTATAGAGGTTGTCCTGTGTAATCTTTCGTCAACCAGGCTATGGTGCAAAAACCTAAATTAGTTCCAGTTCAAACAGCAAACGCTTCCTCCGCCACTTCTGCGCAAATGAGCCAACCAGTTACTTCGCGTGTATCGCATGCAGATGCTGCTAGGGCTAGTTCTATTCCAACACAAAATGTTTCACCGGCAAATAATTCAACAAATACAAATTCAAGCTTTAATTTCAATCGCCTTGAAGCTAATATTGATAATTTGGTGCAAACTATAAATAATTTACAACAAATATGACTAGCATGATGCAGAAATGCTTCGAATGCTGAATACACTGCTTCAAGCATTAATAACAAACCATGAATACGTTAAAAATATGTTTCTGGAACGCAAACGGCATTCGCCAACATAAAAATGAGCTTGAGCACTTCCTCACGGAAAAAAATATTGATGTAATGCTAGTTTCTGAGACTTATCTGACTTCGAGAAGCATTTTTAAAATTTATCGCTACACCTTATATGATTCAAAGGACCCTAGAGGAAGAGCATGCGGTGGATCAGCTATTCTAATAAAGCCAAGACTTAAGCACTATATTCTTGACAACATTTGTGAACAACACCTACAAGCAACAAATATTGGCATTGAAAGTTTTGGTACAAACTTCGTGATATCATCAATTTACTCCCCTCCTAGATTTTCAATCACTGAAGATCAATACGAAAATTTCTACAAATCTCTTGGACCTCGTTTTGTAGCAGCTGGCGACTACAATTCAAAACATACGTTTTAGGGTTCGCGTCTTATTACACCCAGAGGTCGAGCATTGTTCAACACAATTTCCAAAATGGGCTTGGATGTCATTTTGAGTGGAGAGCCCACTTATTGGCCTACTGACATACAAAAATTCCGGATGTTATAGATTTTGGCGTCATAAAAAATATCTCTAGGGATTTAATTGAGGTTCAAGCTTCTCTTGATATCTCGTCCGATCACTCGCCAACGATCATTACAATTTTTAGCCCATTAAGAAGTAACTTACCTGACCCATATGTGAAGATGATCAATCGTGTTAATTGGCTGGGGTTCAAAAAATATCTCAGTAGTCATTGCACGGAAAATATTACGCGAAGAACACCCAATGATATTGAATCTAGCATTGCCAATCTTAACAAAAATCTTAAACAGGCTGCTGAACATGCCACTACCTCCCATCCGCAGACTAGTTTTAATAGAATTTATTCTTCAGACATTGAACGTCTCGTACGTGAAAAAAGAAGAGCTAGAAGGGAATGGCAACAGCACAGATCACCCCAAAAAAAAAATCAGATTTAAAGAGTGCACGGAACGACTCCACGAGTTGCTTGCATCTGAGAAAACTGCATCTTTTAAAAATTATCTGGAAGGTCTTGATGTCACACCAGCATCTAATTACTCTTTGTGGCGCGTTGCTAAAAAGCTTAAAAGACCCATTGAGAATAAGCCACCTCTACGCACATCTACCGGAGGTTGGACAAGAAGCGATACTGAAAAAGGTAACATATTTGCTTAGCACTTAATATCCGTTTTTACGCCAATCATATGTACTGGTGTTGCTGATTTGCCGAGTGTAGTCGCTCTACCCCCTCAACACATAAATTTTAAGACGCGTGATTTACAAAAATTAATTGCCGAACTCAACCCGAAGAAACCTCCGGGTATTGATGGAATTAGTAACCAGGTGCTGATGAAGTTGCCTCGTATTGCAGTGAGAATCCTGTTGTTAATTTTTAATGCCATTTTACGACTGGAGTATTATCCACATAGCTGGAAGCTTGCCAAGGTTAAAATGATTCCAAAGCCGGGCAAAGATCTAACCAAGGCTGAGTCATATAGGCCAACAAGTATACTATCAACAATGTTAAAGCTTTTCAAAAAACTGATCAAAACAAAATTGTCCCCAATTCTAATTAGTAGTGGGTGCATACCAGACCATCAATTTTGTTTTAGAAGTCAGCATAGCACCATTGAACAAACTGACAGATTGGTTCAATTTATAAGAAGAACTTTTGAAGAAAAAAAGTATTGTTCTGCGCTGTTTATTGACATTTTCCAGGCATTTGATAAAGTGTGGCATGAAAGCCTAATTTTAAAATTGAAGACTTACTTACCAATAAACATTTTAAATCTTTTGGAAAGTTACATTATTTCCCGTAAGTTCACTGTTGTGGAAGGAGACTTTACGAGT